>CM075432.1:6504890-7720065 GCA_037832385.1 Rhizophora apiculata
CATGACCTGCCAGTTTGACCGCATTCAAGGAATGTTATTATTCTGGCATATACATCTAGGCATTAATCATATGTGCTTAGTGGTTTATAGCTTGCATCAAATAAAATGTTAAATGTATCTCACTTTCAACTTCATGATAGAATGAAAAGTATGCTGTCAAGCACATCTATGCAAATTTAATTTTTAAAATATTTCATTACATAGACATACTCAACTTCAAACATTGCAAAAAAAAAAAAAAAAAAAGTAAATTTATATTAAAATATCATAACAGTTAAATATAAATTTGTAATTTTCTTATTAATAGTAATTATATATATATATAAAGAACAAAATTTGTAACAAACAATCTATATGAGTCTCTATGAAAGATGTTTATAGTAATATAATGTAATGTATAAAGATATCTATTCGACCGTTCACATAAAGGTTTGCTAAAGTTAGTTCAATATTTAAAAAAAAAAAAAAACATGAATGAGTCAATCTACCAATAAGGGTTTTTTTTTTTTTTTTTTAATTTTTCTTTTGGGAGCCTCGTAGAAAGCAAGCCAGGCTCGATGGAATTTTAGAGAACCGAGGAAAAAAAGGCTTTCACAGCCTCCTCTTAACTGTGAAAACAACATGTGAATGAGCCAAAGCCCATGCACACGTCCTTTTCTCGCTACCCCACTCTCCCCCACCTCTGCCGCCTCTGCTCTCAATCGCATAAACACAAACAAAAAACGCAAAACACATACACATTCATCGGGAATGCCAACCATTCATTTGCTTCCTCTCATTAACCTCGGCTGTTTATCACATCCACATCTTTCTATAGTGTGGCCCTGTTTATGATAAATCACCAGCTTGTAGAAAGAAACTACAAATTAAACATGCAAAAAGTAAAATCAATACATAACAAATAAACACATTAGCTTCGAACGGTCAAATTGGCACTTCCCATATGCGGGCTTATATTACATTATCTTAACCATTAAATTTACATTTACAGTTTTAATCATTAATTCTGAATGTAGATCGAAAGACTAATGCGTATGGAAAGAGTTGAATTGACCTTGTCCGTGTAATTTTACCACAAACACATATTGGATTTAAAGTCGAAAAATTACATTTTATGTAAGTGCTCTATCTCAGATTATAAGGGACACCCTTCTTTCTCTTTCCTTGTCTATCTCCCCTTCTTCTAGTCCTCTTCCATTCTGTCTATGGTATTGCAACAACCCAACAATCAGGAAGATCACATCCAGGAAGAGGAATTTTATCTGTCCATCAAAGACATCTGCCGATCAGTTCCATCGTATACCAATCAATCAAATCGCTCAAATAATCAAAGGAACTAATTAATCCACCAAAAAAAAAAAGGAAAAATAAAACAGAGATGTCTTCCTCATCTGCTGCCTTTTCACCGGACCACATCTCTCCCTCCGACCAGCTCTGTTATGTCCATTGCAACTTTTGCGATACTGTCCTCGCGGTATCTATCTTTTCTCCCTGTCTTTTCTCATCTTTCATATTATTCTGATTCCTCAGCCAGCTTCATTTTTTTATTTCTACAATCGTCCTTTTCCTTCCATTTCCTACTTTTATCTTCTGGTTCATTCTTCTAAATAGATAGCTAGGGCTTGTTGGGTATATGTTGTATCCCTTTTTATTTCTGTCAGGTGAGTGTCCCTTGCACTAGCTTGTTCAAGACTGTCACAGTCCGATGCGGCCACTGCACCAACCTTTTATCGGTGAACATGCGGGGTCTGCTCGTTCCCTCCGCTAACCAGCTTCACCTTGGTCACGCTTTCTTCAATCCTCAGAATCTCCCGGTTTGTATGATTACTTATATCAAGATTTCAAGAGCTAATTAAGGGTTTCAAATATCCTACCTACTGCATATATGTCAATTCTTTTTTCATAAAATTAATTCAACATTCCTTTTTTACTTTGTTTTCCACTGCCATGTACTAATAATACTCTTCAGTTCAGACTTCAGATACTAGTGTCTTTTTTTTTAAAAAAAAATTTTTTTGATTTTTTTTTTTTTGATGATGAGGAATCCCTTCGAGGGAAATCCTTTTTCTAAGGGTTTAGTAATGTTTTTAGTGCAATTCCATTGTTGCTTGTGGTTAATCATGAGGTGATGATAGGAGGAGAGCAGGAGTGCGGCACCATCGAATGTGCTGACGAATCATATACCTATTCCTAACCCAAGTGAGACTGTGATGCCTGCAGTTCGTGGAGGAGCTTATGATCATCAGGAGATCCCGAAACCACCTGCTGTCAATAAACGTAAGGGAGATTGTTCACTTATTAATATTTATCCCTTTTCTCTTTGTTTTCTTTCACAGGCCCCATATATATATGTGTGTGTGTGTATTAAATGAATGGATTTAAGGTCAATGGCTGACTTCTACTGCCTCACCTTTTGCTTTCTCCGTGACATGAAAGTTTGTCAATGTCAAATACCCCTCCTTCCACTTTGCAATACACAGTCATCTCTCAACTAATTGAGAGAAAAACACTTAAAGAGCCAGCCCATTGTCTCTTACAGTAAGTTATGACTCAAAACTTCCTAAGATTTCTTGGTTTGCTTTCAAGTATACCAAGAACTTCTGGGAATTGGGACACTTTTTCCGTGATTTTCTTGGCCTTCTTCTTCTTCTCATTCCTCGGTTTTGCCCTACTTCTAGAAAGGCTACTTTCAGATCTAAGCCATAAGCCTATAAGTCAGTCGCATCGCTTTCAAGGTGCTCAATATACGCGCTAAGTGCTTCAATCACCTTTCCAAGCAAATTAAAAGGCTAGAATTTGCAAAGGAACTGGAGAAGATCTCAATGTATATTAACCCTAAAAATTGGAGTGCAAAGAGAGAGAGAGAGAGAGAGAGAGAGAGAGAAGGAAACGAGTTCTACCTATCTACCATGAATTATTATGACATGAATTGATATTTTTAGATAGATAGCTAGGTACATTTTAGAGATCATGATGAGGCTATGATGAGGAGAGAGAGAGAGAGAGAGAAAGAGATAATGAAGCAGCAGAAATTTTACACAAAGTCAGCTTGGCGATTTAATGTGTCTGTCCTCTTCTTTGTCTTTGCTTATATATTCATTATCCAGCTCCGGAGAAGAGACAGAGAGTCCCATCTGCCTACAACCGCTTTATCAAGTAAGCCCACGATCTTCGTTCGAATCTTTACTAATGTTTGTTCTATATTATGCACAATTTCCCAAGGGGACATCTAGAAAAGTTAAGAACTTTGAATTTTCAAGTTGCAGCTTCGGAGTTTTGAGTTATTGATAGATATAAAAGGTCTACAATAAATCTTTATGATCATGTACATGAGAACATCACGCTAAGATTGACAGATTGATCGTTCTATGATGTATACTTTTGCATTGTCCACAGTGGGGGTATTCATACATGTTTAGTTTTATTTTATGAAAGATCTTTGACATCCGCCAAACCATTGATCTTTTAGGGACGAGATCCAACGCATCAAAGCTGGAAACCCTGACATAAGCCACAGAGAGGCCTTTAGTGCCGCTGCAAAGAATGTAAGATCCCAGAAAATCCATATCTTACACTATCTTAGAGCTTAGAATTCAAAGATACTGCTATTCATAAAGTTTACGAGTGAAGTCGTCTGGTAGGAAATTTTAGTTTCAGGTTTTTTTTTTTTTTTTTTTAAAATAAATCAGATAAGTTTTATTAAGCAAAATATAGAAAGAAGAGTTTCAAATCCAATATAACAGTAAAGACAAAATGAAACAAAGATTAAAACCAAGCAATAAAATTTATTTTCCTGGTAGTTCCTTATTTTCCTAAATCATCCGTAGAGAAAAAATAATTCCGTGATTAGTATATATAATTCCATTACTAATACATCTGATTTATCTTCTAGTCGGTCAATTTTCCATTTAGTCCTGACTTGTGGGTACAATTTGTTTGTTTCTTTCAGTGGGCCCACTTCCCACACATTCACTTCGGACTTATGCCTGATCAACCCACGAAGAAAGCTCACGTTCGCCAACAGGTACCCTATATTCGAGAAAAAAAAAAAAACCCTGGAGTCTACGTGCTTTCTTTTTCCCTGTTCATGGAACAAAAGAAAACTTAGAAACAAAAAAAAAACTACTTTCCTAATTTGCCTTTCACTCTAGGCTTTTTATTATTATTAGCATTATTATTATTTGTGTCTATGAAATGCGTTTTGCTTTTGCATAGGAAGGAGAGGACGTCCTCATTAAAGATGGGTTTTTCGCTCCTGCCAATTGCAATATGGGAGTCAACCCCTATTAAAAAAATAAGACGCGAATGCGGTTTCTATGTTGCTTCTCTCTTGATCCTCCTATGTTTTAGCTGTGATTATATATTAGGGCCCGTTCCTTGTTATTCTGAGCTTCAAATTAAACTCTTCAATTAATATATTCTGTTTGCTTGTATTATTAATGGCTTGGAAGATGATTTTGAAGGCTGGACATATGTGCCTGCGAAGCCTAACCACTAATTATCTCCCTGAAACTACCAAAAATGAAAGAGCTTCTACTGGGGGGGGGGGTACCGTTCGCTTGATTGGGAAGCGTTAATGACCTGTACTATTTATTCTTAAATCATGATATAAATCATAGTATCTTATTTTGCAGTTCCCATAAGATCAATTTTCATGTCTATCTTGTGGTTGGATTCTGATTTCATTTTGTTCACTTTGATAGTGTGATAGTGGAATAACGGTGCTAAATAGCGACTGCACTTTGATAAAATCAGTTTAATTGTGTTTTTTTATTTTTTTGAATCATTAAACATATAAGATGACAAGTCATACAATTATTTTTAGAATAAAAATATTAATTTTTTTTTCCAATGATTGCAAAAAAACAAAGTATTCTTGCTTTGTAAAAAGAGAAAGTTACCATAGATCAATTTCTTGCAGTTGGTACAGAGATATTACGTAGGCAAAAGCTTTATTAGAAATGAGGACTGCTTTGCCATGGACATGTAAAATGTGACTTACCGTGCTGGATACCGCTTATTTTTCTGGACTGTCTTCGTGTCATGCCTAATTGTGATTCACTTGTCTTCTGTGTTGTGCGGTGCCTGAAAATTTGGATAATGAATTCAACTTTTCCTATGATCTAGCATTTCGTGTCATGTTATGTTGAGACCAAACCTTGTGCCCGGTTGATGGTGTGTGTGGGTCATGTTTCGTGCCTAGTTTGAATTGTGTTGGGCGGAGCCCTTCGGAAAAAAGTAACAATTATATTTTTCTATTAAAAAAAAGGCAATTAATATTAAATCAACAAATAACCATAAAATTTAGTTAAATGGTAGAAAAACCAAGACATTATCATATCTAAAAAAATTAATTTATTAGATTATATATATATATATATATATGTAATTGTTTATTTGTTTAAAAATTTATTAAGTTAAAACTATAAAAAAAGACAAATTTATTATATTTATAAAAATTTATAATTAAATGTGAGAATAACTTATTTAAATATAAAATTTTAAAAATTATTTTATCTAAAAATTTAAATTATTTAATAAAATTTAAATTATAAATTATATAATATATTTTAATATATTATACTTCATACATATATTTATATAACAAATTATAGATTTAAAATTATAATTTGAGTTTGCTTACTTTCTTCATCTTCACAAGATGATGATGTATTGTTTTAATTAATCAATTTTATAGTCATTTTTTAGTATAAAATTGTTTATTATTTTATTAAAATAATTATTATTTTTTTATTAAATTAGTACGTAATTATCTATAAAAAAAAAAAGGAGCATTTTAAGGCAATAATAAATTACTTGCATCACAGTACCTTAACATTAGATATATTTTCTTCACTCTATGACCGCATTTTTTAACAAAAGTGAAAAAATAAAAATAAAATTAAAAATAACTACTTGTTACAGCAATAAGTTATCTCCATGACATTTCTTCAATACTAAATACATCCTCTTTTCAATATTTTCAACTAAGACAACAATCTTAACATCGACTAGGGAATCTCAGCTCAACTCAGGCTATGATAACTGATAACAGATCGTGCTACTATTTGTTGTGTATCAAATCGTGGGCTGTCCAATCCATTTTACAACTTTATTTATCAAAGATAATTTATAATTAGCCTCTAGGCCTCACAAAGTGCGAGGTTTTTTTTTTTTTTTTTCAATAAATTTGGGCCATGTTCTGATAATGGCAATTGCGGATCAAGTAATTACCTGGCTTGGTTTATGGGAATAACATTGTGTTGTGTATATTATAATTTCAATTTGGTTTGGAATAGTATTGAACAAGTAATAGATGTCATAAATTTTGAACAGATAAAAGGTACACATTAAGAACGTAAATGTACCCAAGAAAAAGAAAGAAAGAAAAAAAAAGTCGGATGGATGTGAAGTTTGTAATGTTTGTTGCCTAAAGTAGTCTGTTTATGTTCCAGTGTCGTCTCCTAGTTTTCTTACAGCTGTGTGGGGCCAATGACCCACATTCTAAAGGAAAATTCCTGTTCACGATGTCTTGGCTCTGAACCTGTATTTGGGAAAGCTTCATGTGCATCAGTTTCCATTGCCAAATTGCTCAACAGTTCGGAGGCATCTCTTTTCCCACGGTTGTAGCTGATCATGTATGCTCATTCTCACTAGGTGGTGTTCAATTCCCCGATTGAATAGGGCGGGCGGGTTTTGCGTTTCATAGAACCTTTTAAATGCTTCAATTGTTGCTGGTGAGTTTGCCATATGAGCATTGGGCACTGCTGTTATGCTCTGTAGGTTGGTCGCCTTCATTTTTTCAATATTTTTTTTCTTTTTCTGTTTTTTCTTTTTGACATTGGTTGGAAACCTGATTCTGGGCTTATTGTTTATTTAGGCTTCATGTATTGGATCTGGGTCATTGAAGAAGAAAGTAACCATTGGGCCTGTAAACTTTGCAAGAAAAAGTTGGTTGGGCCAGATTCGGCCATCTTAGTTGCTATTTTTAATCTTCGCCTAGCAAAGATAGTCCCTCAGTTCGACCAAAAAAATAGCATAAAATAAAATAGTCTCTCAGTATAAAAGGCTCCTGGAACGGGTCCAAAACAAGTTGGCAGGTTAGAAGGTTAATCTGTTGTCTTTCGCTGGCAGATTGACACTCATCGATTCCATTTGTTCTGCCATGCCGTCTTATGCCATGCAGACTGCAGGCCTCCCGATCTCTTGGTGTGACAAATTGGATCAATGCAGTCGTCGCTTCTTGTGGGGAGAATCTGAAAATACCAAGAGGGTTGGTCCGTCTCCTAAACTGGGTAGGTGGTTTGTTAGCCAAAAGCAACAGGGGGATTGGGCATTGCTCGCTAAACTAAGCTGGTGCTTCAAGAGGAACCGCAAGGCTTGTGGGTACGAGTGTTACAAGGGAAGTATTGTCGTACAGGCTGTAGTCAGCTCCAGTGTAAGAGAATGGCATCACACGCCTGGCGGAGTATGGTTCGTACCAGGGATCTCATGGAACAGGACTTAAAGTGGCGAGTTTGTGATGGCAAAACAGCAAGATTCTGGCCCGATAGCTGGGTAGGATCGGGCTTCTTGGCTAACCATGCACTAAGGCCATTGTCCGAGGAAGAACTCCAACTACCCGTGGAAGCTTATTGGAGCATTTCAAGTGGTTGGGATTGCGCAAGGCTGGAGGGGTTATTGCTGCAACAACATATCAAGAGATTGCACCTATTACCTTGTGTAACAAGGAACAAAAGCCGGATGTTCTGGCTCGGGGACCCTCTCCAAATGGTTCCCTTTCTGTAGAAACAGCCTACTCTCCTTTGATCTCACAGTCAACTGGGAACCTGGGTTGGAATACTCGATTTCAAAGAATCTGGAAGATAAGATGCCCTGAAAAGATGTGCTGCCTTTCTATGGCAATTTTCCCGATAGAATCATGACGAATTACGAGCGTTGGAAGAGGGATTTGGTCATCTAATTTATGTCCTTTATGCAATATCCATGTTAAGGATACGTTGCACTCAATCAGGGATTGTCGCTTACCAGCTCAATTATGTTGTAACGTACTCAAACCCTCAAGGGGAGAGCTAGGTTCTTCTCTGCTACCCGTTCAGATTGGCTTCTCATGAATATCCAAGAGCACCTTGGAGTGCAAGAAGTGGAGGATTGGCACAGGCTATGTTTGCTGCAACTTGCTGGTGGGTATGGTGGCTGAGAGCCGAAAGAGTGTTTGAGGGTAGCGTGCACCTCTCCTACCCTGCTGGGCGTCTTATATAACTTAGTAAATCCTTTTCCGGCTATAGAATGTCAGACTTTCCAAGCCAGCTGCAGATTGTCAGAACAGAAGAGTCGGTGGGATGGGAGCCGCCAGGGGTGGGGCGGCTCAAAGTAAACACGGATGGAGCGTCCTCTGGAAACGCAGGTTCTTCTAGTGCAGCAGGAGTTACAAGAGATCATAATGGTAACTGGTTTGGGAGAAGGGGGGGGGGGCTTTCTGCATTGCGGCCGAACTATGGGGTATTTATAGAGGTTTACAACTAGCATGGCAATTTGGGGTTTCACAGTTATGCCTAGAAGTGGTCTCTCAACTAGCTATGCAAGGCTGTTTCACAGTGTGTCCCATCTACTCACCCTAAAGCGTAGGGAGCTCATGCAGACGCAGTGAGTGGTTTGTATTTCGCATATCTATCAAGAGGGCAACCAGGTCGCTGCTGATTGGTTAGCCAATCCTGCCCTCTCCTAACTGAATGCAGGAGGTAACGATTTGGTTATTCTTCATCAGGCACTATTTCTTTGTGTTCATGCAAAGGAAAGTTGTGGAGCATGATTAGGCAACAGCGTGAGTGTTAACATACAGAAAAAGAATACCCATCTCCACCGAGGCAGAACAGCAAGATGAACACAAATTCGGGAAAAAAAAGTTGGAAAACAGCTTAATCAGTACAGCAACTAGCAGCTCAAATTTCACGTTACGTTATACATCCTAACAAAATCTTCGGGGATGGAGTTAAAGACATTGCTTGCTTAGACACAAACTATTACAAGATGGTGCAAATTCTTGAAGGTACAGAGACAGTTTAATGTGTCAGCACCAGTGCAAAATGAAAATCAAGGAAAGCTATAGAACAGTCATCCAAAATTGGCAAGTAATGCTTGAAATGTCTAGAATACACTTATGACTTCATAAAAGAATGAATAGATTCTCCAGGACCAACAGGAAGCCATGATTGATTAGCATTTGCCATCAATAGCCTAAAGGAATCCAATTGTTCTCTAATCAAGTATGAAATAAGCAGACCACTCCAAGTCATTAGTCTAATATTCCCAATGCAGATTCTCCTTGGCAATAATACATTTGCAATACAATTTATCTCAAAGTGAAGCAATATAACTGTTAAGATATAATACATAATTTATATTTTAAATTTTATTTAATAATTTAAGTTTTTAGACGAAATAATTTCTTAAATATGGTATTAAAAATTTGACACTAAATGATCTTATTTTTAAAATAAGTTACTCTCACATTTAATTAAAATTATAAATTTTTATAAATATGATAAATCTATCTTTATTTGAAAATTTAAATAAAATAATTTATTTACAGTAACAATTTAAAGTCAGCTTTTATGTACCTGAGAAGCTAATGTCATACAGACTTTCTGGTAATGTATTATTCTCTCGTCATGATAGGGCCACCAAACAAAGCCTCAATGGTAAAGAACAAAGAGAAAGCTTCACTACTTTTTTACTCATAACTTTAGCTTTGAAAGGAAAGATTAAAAGGGAAAAATGGTAACTGACATCTATATATCAGGAACCGAGAGAAAACTTAATTTAATATTATTTTTTAAAAATGTTATCGGTTTTGCTTACGTGACAACTTTTTCCTTGATTAGTCAAATTTCTCATTTTGTTTGCTTATCGAGGAAAAAAATGAAAGAAAAAAAAATTCTCCTAAATTCGTCTATTTTTTCTTGTAAAGAAAAAAAAAAACTTTTAATTTTGTTATTAAAAAGAAAAAAATGAAAAAAAAAATTATAATATAAGTCTCTTTTTGTTTTTCCCTTCTTATTTTGTTCCTTCCCTCTTTGATTTCTTAAAAAAATAAGAAAAAATTTCTAATTTAATTTTTTTTTCTTAAAAAAGAAATAAAAAATTCTAGTAAATTTTCTATTTTTCTAAAAAAAAATCTCATAAAATAAATTTAATCTTGCTACCTGTCTTTTTTTTTCGAATCTAAATTAACCATAAAAATAAATTTAAAACAACCCAACCTGTAGGCTTAAACTTGTCAAACCATGCATTGAATATCATGGTCAATTCCACCGCCAGTCGAACAGTGAGGTGAACCTGGCTCATCTGAGAGGCCGTATGTCTCATATTTTTCCCTTAACGTAGCTAAACAAGGCACCATTTTTGCTTCTCTAATAGAAAACAAAACCTCAGAAAATCTAAGTCAAATAAAAAGGAAACTAAATCAAGCCTGAATAGGAGTTATTTAAGGCCCAGATTCTTCCTAAAAACAACCAAATAAGCTACAAAACCAAACCTAGCCGGTGAATTTCTAAAGCACAAGTGCAAGAAAGAGACTGGTGCATTATTCCCACTAATAAGCACAGGATGAAGTCCCTAACACTTCTTATTGGCATTGTTGTTGCTCTCTTGCTTATCCTCGCGCTGCTAATCGTCTCCATTCGCAGACACTGGTGGAGCTGGTGTTGTCCAGGGAGCTCCCACAGGGGAGAAAACATTGAACCTACGAACATTGATTCTACGTCGCTTCGCATGGATACCATGACAGTGGACGCATTGCCCGGTTTCAAATTCCGATTCGGTGAGCAGAGCAACTCCCCTGATAGAGAAACTTGCCTCATTTGCCAAGAGAATTATAATGAAGGAGAACTCATCGCTGCTCTTCCCTGCAAACATGGTAAGAAATAGCAATGTGCTGAAAAATTGCTAGACAAAAAGATTAACATGGTTCCTTTTGCGTGCTGTGCTGTTGCATTGTTTAGTGCTGACATTGGCAATGTAAATTCGATTGCAGAGTTTCATGCAAACTGTGTGACATCTTTGCTGACTAGTGGGGGAACAATTTCGTGCCCAGTATGCAGACGTGACATGAGAAGAATTCTTTGAATTTATTTAATGCTTAAGACAGCAGAAGGTCCCCAGTTTCAGTTTAGTGTTTGATGATGCTTTTTTTTGTTTTTTTAATTATCCTTTTCTTTTTTGGCCAAAGTTTTTCGAGATTAACAACCCAACTCAGCATGTGACCAGATAGGGATATGTTTCTTCCAAAAACGGTAGGTGCCTGCATTACATGGAGTCCTGAAGAATTGTCAAGCATTTAAGAAATACGACACATGCTCATCAATCAACTGCATATAAAACTCAGGGCATTACTGAAGCTTCAACCCTATTTTCATTGGAAGAAAAGAAATTCAACACACCAACGTTTTCAGTAATCCCGCCAAGATTCACGAGAAGAGAAGCGGACATATGACAGCAAAAGTTCATGGTAGAGTACAATAAAAACAGCAATTACAGAAACTAGAATCTACCTTCAAACCTTGCATTGCAAAGATTTAACATTAGTAGAAAGATAGATATGAAGCCAAGCTTCTTCGTAAACCATCCAAGTATCAAGTACTTGGGAAAGTAGAAGCTTGTATTAAATAATGCTAAATATAAATGAATTTAGGTAGGCAGCACCATGCATTGATTGTTATGCTGCCAGTCTAAGCCTGTTCGCCGGTTTGAACTCACTCATTTTATGAAACTCTCAACGAAAAACTATCAAAAATGTGCGCATTGGCCCATTAGCACCTTAATCATTGGGCTTGCTGATCATTACAGCAGTTGATTGATTCAAAAATAGACAAGCACCATAGCGGTTGGTGGAAAGTCCATTCGAATGTGTAGTTAGTTGGGTCGCTAAGTACCCACAAAAGACGTTAAATCCTCGTATCTACGTCACATCGCACTTACTTTGTAAATAAATAATGAGACAATTTCAGAAACTCAATTGATGAGATGACACAGTGCAAATAAATCTTTTTTCTATTTTTTCTATCCTTTAACAAACTAAATAATCATGTTTACAAAAAAAAAGAAAAGAAATTAAGTTTTAAATAATAACTTTTCCCAACATAGATATTATTTTTTTTTTCTATTTTAGATTGTGAATCGTACAAATAAGTTTTCATTATAAATGTTAAATTAAATTAATTATTATATAAAGTCCGTACGAGGAATTAACAGTTAATTTTTAACTAACCTTTCAGATGTTTCCTAAATTGAGCATATTGGAGAGGTTAATACCGGTGGAGCCCACATTATAGGAATCCAACGGTATACATTCATCTTCCTAAGAATCGTCTACGACCGAGATCTGCAGCTTTAACAAAGTTTGAAAACATAATAAATGTAACATAAATTTAAACCAAAAAAAAAAACTGCTTCGTTCTCTCTCTTTCTGTCTCTCTCTCTCGATCGCAAACCCTAATTTGTTTGAAGCTTCGACGTCCTGAACATTGTTTGTTGTTTGGGATAGCCATGGCTACCGGAGATCTTCTCAACATCCAACCAACGGAGCTCAAATTCCCACGTAAGCTTCCCCCGGTCTCTGCTTGTATCTCTTTAATTTTTTTGAGAAAGTTAGTAAACGGAAAGAAAGGATGGAATGGAAGATCTTCAGTTTCATGCCCTAGCGTGATTTGATTTCGAAATTTCACATAATTGATGTTGCTTTAAACGATGACTATTTTGCATCATTCATCTACGAGAAAGTTCGTCGGCGAGTTGATCGAGGCACAGGGAAAGAAGAAGAAATCAGAATTTGAAATTGTCTTGATTTCGTTATTTTAGATCCGAGATTGTTTCTTTTTCCTTTTTTTTACTTTTTTTTTTAGTTTTCTGTTTGTGGAATTAATGGATCCTTTTTCTTGTTTGGGAATTGGTATACTGGCATGTGATGATGAAGTTGAATTGAAGAAGCAGAGTTCATGTTCTATGCAATTGACTAACAAGACCAATAATTATGTTGCCTTCAAGGTAGTTTTAATTCTTTTTCTCCTGTCTTGAAAACTTTGTATGATAATGTGCATTTGTTATTATTTATATTTGGTTTTCATTCATTTCATTGAACATTTTGATTGAGTAGGTTAAAACTACTAATCCAAAGAAATACTGTGTTCGGCCCAACAGTGGTGTTGTATCACCCGGAACCACTTGCAATGTTACTGGTAAATGCTCTTTAATCACTGTTTATGAAATTTTTGTACATTGAGTGTGTGATGTACCGGTAAAAGATACTGATATTGGTTGTTGCTTCCTGTTTCATGATTGTTTATTGATGGTTTTTATGCATTTCACCTCCTTAAATGGCCAGTCATTTATTTTCTCAACTAAACATTGCCTAAAATGCCATGATAGTTGAATCCCCAATTTTACTTTCAGACGGGTGTTCTTATGTTACTGTTTTTTTAAACGGTAATTTTGCATTGCCTTCTAAGGGTTTCTAGTTCCTCTTTGTTTTCCTGTTCTTTGTATGTTGATTCTTTATGCATTATTTAATTTGTTTATTTTCACTTGTTTTGGGATGGATTCTGATAGTTACAATGCAAGCGCAGAAAGAGGCTCCCACAGATATGCAATGCAAGGACAAATTCCTCCTTCAGAGTGTGGCTGCACCTGATGGTGCAACCACGAAAGACATTTCTCCAGAAATGGTATGATGTCTTCCCTCTATCTCTCCCTGTCTCTTTTCTCTAGGATTGAATGATTGACTTCATGTTTTGTCCCTTTTGGTTTTAATTGTGCTGTAAATTTGTTTTGCAGTTCAATAAGCACGAGGGTAAGGTAGTGGAGGAATTCAAATTGCGGGTTGTGTACATTCCCGCTAATCCTCCCTCACCTGTACCTGAGGGATCTGAAGAAGGTTCACCTCCAAGAGTTTCTACGCCTGAGAATGGTAGCCGGGATGCTTTATTACTTGATGCTGTAAGTTTTTCTTGTTGCTATTTGATCTTTTGTCACACCTGCAACTTTCCTCCCTCATCTGCTCAACAAAGTATGCAGATAGCCATTTTCTCCAAAAAAAAAAAAAAAAAAAGGTATGCAGATAGCCATGCTTATTCAAGTACATGTGGTATTTAATAACTGTCTTTTGTGTGACTTGTTCAGGTATCTAGATCTCTAGAGGAACCTAAAGAGAAATCTTCAGAGGTATGTTTTGTGTTTCTTTCTGCCTCACATGTGGTTACTTGATGATGGATTATTTCACCGAATGTTTTTGGTTTGTACTGCCTTTATTATCTGTAGTGGGTACATTTCTTGAAGGATGAGATATCTAACATGTGGTTTTCCAGTATGGATGTTTTGTGGAAAACTGGAGTTGTGTTTGTGCTTTTCATCTCCTTAGTTGCAATTTTTTAAAGGGTCTGCAAGGTACAAGTATCACCTTGTTGCTCAGGTGTCCTTATAGGGATTGATGGTGCTTTATGTCAAAAAGACCTTGTGAATTCCTGTGTCTAGCATATGAAGTATAACTGCATAAGAGGTTGTATAGGACACAATTTAATAGATGAATGGATTTTTTTTCTTTTGTTTTTTTTGGGCTTGGTTAATATCTGATAAATGGCCACAGCTTTTTTGAATCATTGTCATTTATTAAAATTGGCCTCTTGAGTTGCTTTATCAGTACTTCTTCCTTGTTGCATGTTGACAACAGTTTTCTGATGGATTTTTGTACTTCAGGCATGGTCAATGATTTCTAAGTTGACTGAAGAGAAATCTTCTGCCCTGGAGCAAAATCAGATGCTACAGCAGGAACTGGTATGGCTCATATCATTGACCTGATATGATCTTCTCTTTGGAAAACTTGACAGATGAATCAGATTTTACACATGCTTGCCCTTTATCTCGGACAGGGTTGGTGCTACTCTGATGTGATCGGTCCTCTTAGTTCTGCCTTTCGGACTTTACATTGAGCACCTACAATTTTTATTTATGACTTCATGAGATGAAAATTTCCTTTCTTCAGTCAGTGGCATGTTTTGATAATTATAAGTAGTTAGGACAAAGTTCACTATTAGAATATCCTCTTAACTTGCTTCAATTCCTTTTAATAAGGTATGCTTCCGTGCACCTTTTGTGCATTTTCTAGTGTTGGTCATCGTAATGCTGTGGTTCTCTTATTGTGTTGGTAACTGTGAAAACTTATCATTTGTTGGTGTTCTTTTGTTTATTTTGTGTAACAGGAACTGATGAGAAGGCAAATTAGTAAAAGTCATGGTGGGGGCTTTTCTATCTTATTTGTGTTGCTGGTTGGTCTTTTAGGCATTCTTGTTGGCTATTTTGTCAAGAGAACATGAGATTGTCAAAGTGACCGTATTTGTTAGTTTGGAGAACTGGCCTGAAGCAAGTTTTGGAATTAGCAGACCTTCTCACTTGGTTTATAAAATTATATTCTGGTGTATAGTTGGTACTTCCTTTTATTTGATTTGTCACATGTTTGAGCAAGATGCCTGTCAATCCAGTGGTGGTTAGACCAGCAGAAAGCTCTTTGAACTTGGAAGTAAGAACTTCTTGTGAATGGATTTTTTAGTAGTCTAGTAGTGCATTCTGGTTTTATCCCGTGAATGGACTTCATTACTTTGTATTCTCCTTTCTCCTTGAAATGTAAATCTTCCCCATTTTTATTCTTGTTCGTTGACTTCCTTCTGTTTGTACACCATGTAATTGTTTCCACCTGCTGGAAGCAAATTTTTTTCAGTTTCATGGGATAACAGACGGCAGTCCAGCATGGAAGCTCAAATTTGTACGTGTAACAAGAAATAGATTAACTTTATTGGCAAGGAATAGATTGACATTGTCGGCTATTTAAGTTACTATGAAGGGTCAGATCTTCCTGCAGCCTCTGTGTTTGCAGCCTTCCTGGGAATCTTTTGGAGCATGAATCCTCACAGTCAATGCACGTTGAGGTTGCTATGTTTCTCACTTTGTGGATTCTTGATTCAATTTCGCACTTCATTGGGAGAACTAGACACACATGGATGGTAACTTTTCTTCATCGAGACACTGTAAATTACAGTTGCTATGCTACATGAACTGTCAATTTGAAGATGGTTGACACTTAGGTCTGTCATGGAGTTGTTTCTTTGTGTTTTTTCTCTTGAACAAAACTGAAATATAGCCATAACTATCAACTAACCACAAAATTACCTCATGAACAGATGACAGATGAGAGTCTAAATTAACCACAAAGTTTCAAGACACTGAACAGAGTATGAAACAGGTATCAACTATGGCTACGGGAAAGAGGATAGCATCTTGATCTTGTAATGAGAATGGATCAATCAGTCTGAAACATTGTCATTCCCTTTGGTATGCGGTTTGCGATGTGTTTCTTCTGCCTGTTTTGCCCTGGAAAGGCATGAATCAGCGAGTTTTCTGATGTTAGGGATGTTATAGTTCTGAGCTATGTAGGCCCCAGCCAACGTTCCTAACGTGAAGGAGAAAGTGCTCCTTATAAATCCCATGGTGGCTCTTCACAGAGTCCCACTCTTCTCTGTAAACTAGTATGGCTTTGGCTTTGATCGGTAATTGAGTTTTGAGGGGGAAAGAACAGAAGACACGAAGACAGGGAGGAAGTTGGTTTAAGATTTGAGAAAAGCTGAAACGGACCTTTGGAAGTATTTATACGTCGTCGTGGCGTGATCCTCAAGAATGCGTTTCTTTTGGATGGACGCGATTACGATATGTCTACGTTGGCCGGTGGCTTCTTCCCCAAGGGTCAATCCATACTTTGATAGCTAAGCTGTGTTCCGCACATTTTTTTAACTGGGGGAGCTTTCTTCTACATGCAATCTGCTCATGGCCAATAGAATAGCAAGGGTTACTTACAGAGCAGATGTTAATTATACACACCTTATGAAATTAATTTTATTTGTTGTCTAGGAAATCATAATTATTTTCAAATCAAAATTATTAAGTGTGAGATTAATTCTGATGTGCCAAATAAATTATTAAGGGAAAATAAAGAAACGGTATAGAAAATTATATATATATGGGATAGATAAGTGGGTCACGACCACCTTAGAGGGCTTTAAAATAGTTGAATTGTATTGGTCCTAGATTGAACCCAAATAGAGCAATTTTTTTTTATGTTCATGTAGAATTCCCGTCAAAAGATCAATAACGTTGTTGTGGCCTTCCAAAACGAAACAACCGTTTCGTGCACAGCTGGGGAATTGGGTATCGATTAAAGCTTCGAGCTCGTAGATAATGTTGGTAACTCTCTCTCTCTCTCTCTTTTCACCTTTTATTTTTTCATAAACTCTTGTATTCACAGTAGGCAGCGATGCTGCTTTATAAAATTCTCTATATACTTTGACATCTTATAACATAAAAGTTGCTGCTGAATTTAATAAATTAGCATTAACAGGACCCAATTTATATTGGGTGAAATGTGATCCATTAAAAATAGAAAAGAAGAAGAAGAGGTCAACGGTTGCAATAAATTTTGAATAGTGCATCAAGAAACATCTACCATATGATCATTTGCAATTTTACATTGACCCTTTATTTTCTAGGACACACACAGAGCTCAATCCAATACAAAACCTAGTGCGTTTCATAACAATAACGACAACCTCACAATAATTGTACAGCAAAAAGAAACACGATGAAACAACAGTCTCTATTTCAAGCGCGCGCACTCATGTCACTAATTATTAATTATCGACAAGTGCCTGCTCCGTTGCCGGTGTCGACGGAGTCTTGTCAGCAGCTTGTGCTCGGCGAGGGCAGTGCCAATTCCGGCGGTCCGGCCAGCCCCGTGCTGCTGCTTGAGATATAAAGACTCCGAACATACTGCCGACGATGAACGCGACTGCAGGCTTCATTGCTTACTTGGAACGTTGACCTTGCTTTAATAACTGCAGATCAGGTCAAAAAGGATTTTTATCTTGTGGGTTTTGATTGTTGGGTACTTAGAATTTGAGTGATATTTATATACTCTGCAATCCTTGCTGCCTCCTGCGAGGTATCGTGACACCCAAGGCATCACCGGTAACCCGTGCTCCACGGATCGATTCCATTAATTTATTTATGGTTGGACTTGCGTGGTCAATTTTTCCACGAGGAGAAGAATACTGGGTCTGGGGGTATTCTTGCAGAGGAAGGTTTGTACTTTGGTCCAAAACATTGACCCCACTACCACCTCGTGTTTCCCGTTTATACTTGGGCCTATTTGAGGCTCCGATTTCAACAAGCTTTTTGGGCTAGTTACTCTTCGACTTGTTGGCGACAAAGCAGTGAATCTATAAGTATTTATTAGACTCCGAATTGGCCCTAGAGGTATTGCAGATAAGGGTGCTTAGGACCCCTCCACAGGAGAATCTCGTTAATAGGTGCTGAGACTTGGTTGTTTAGAGAATGGCAAATCCGGCTCACCATTGTTTACTAAGGGAACCGGCCCACCGATTGTTTGCCTAATCTAGGGATGAAGAAGCTCTTTATGAGTTTGCATGAATTTCGCCTACCTCGAACTAAGGTGCGAAGCATTGAATCCCCAAAGTTTTGTAATTTTATAGGTGCAAACCTCCACTAGATAAAAAATAAAATAAAATAAAGTAAATATTAGATCCAATAAAGAATGCAATCTTCGTTATGTAACTTAAAGTTTGATGGGTTTCCAATAAATTAAAAAAAAAAAGTATTTATTAGTTAAATCTACACCCTAGCCTATATATTATTATTATTATTCTTAATGCCAAGATTTGAACAGCTCTTATACACCATTTAATTTGAAATTTCTAGTTGTTAAGGTTTTGTTCCATTTTCAACCAAGCACTTCCCCGTTACCAAATCCTTTAAATTTGAAATTTTTTAGCAAACAAGAAAGAAAATGAAGAGAATAGGAATCTTGAATACATTAAATTCGATATTAATAACGTGTTTATTGAGAATGTCTTCCCCAGTTAGTATTGAGCACGTATTTTCCATCACTTTTTCCAAAAAAAGTAAAAAGAAAAAAAAAAAAAAAAAGAAAGCAGAATTAAAGCCCTTAAGTCGTGGTCCTTAAAAATCTCTTGTAGGTTTCTCCCATATATAGAACACATAAAAAATGTGAATCCTAAAGAGATTAAAGGGAAATGGAACATAGTTCAAAGCATTCACGGCTGCCATTGCACACAATATATAATTGCAACTTCGTAAAGCATGCACAGACAGCATATTTTTCCAGCCCTCTGGCCTCTAAGCGATGCCATGCCCATGTTGAATAAAAATCCAGCTTCAACCCTATTCATGGCCTCAAGTTAAAGGCTTAAGTAAGCCCAAATATTTCACTTTACCATCTCTCTCTCTTTTCTCCCTCTAGGGGAAGAATGACTTGCGTGGTTTCTAAGGTACTGGCTGTTTTACTTCTGTTCAAGCCTAGTGGAAATGTTGTTGCACTCTGATCAAGGGTCTGGCGGATCTAGAAGCTACATTGTGTTATTATGCACCGCCATCAAAGCTAGTGTTCTTTGGAGTTGTCGAAGCTCGAATTGCCACTTGCTGTTAGTTTGCTTGTTATTGCTTGCGGGAAGAATGTTCCTCAAGGCTTCAAATGTGCATATAATACAAAAGCCGTCTTTCTCACACTACTAGTCTTGTGAGCGAGCGTGTCTTTAATCTTCATTGTTATTTTCTTTTGTTATCTTATCTCGGACTATATATCGCTATCTAATGCCGATTTTATTTTATTTTTTTTCCAGCAGAATGCTAGAGGTTACTGCTTCATTTGTGTTTCCTTCAAAGAAATGTGTTTCTTAACCAACATGTATGCTTTATAATTTGGGTTAAGAACAATTACTTACTTGACCTCTCATTATTGATATTATTAGATCCTTCATTGCTCACGTTATCATCAATTTTTGTTCTTGACCACTTATTTTTATCATAATATCCTTTTCGTTCTTAGGTTAAAAATAACATATTCTTTTTTTTCTTTTTCTTTTTTAAATTCTTGTTCATTGCTTTGCTTATTCTCTTTTGAACGTTTTGGAGAAAGTTCATTCATCAACACTTTGTGATTTAATTCGGATTGATAAATTGAAACTCTTTTATTCACGAAAAAAGGAAAAAAAAAAAAAAAAAAAAGCTTGTAGTTATGGTCTTAAAGGAAAATAGTGGCCATAGTATTAATTGTTGCATTGTTATTTAATGTTTGCATTGAGCACGTAATCTGCCAACCTAGTTAGAAAAGAACTTGTACTTTTAGAATAATCTGCGGTTGTGATTATTCTTTTTACCATTAATAAAATTATTGCAGCTAACTTATATAAAAAAAAAAAATCCTAGAAAAACTCTTAATATAAACTTTAGGTAGCGAAGTCACTCTTACTTTTCGCATGGGCTTTTTTTTTTTATATTTTTTTTGACAAGTGTACAAGTCTTTGAATTTCATCAAGTTGTGTCTTGGGTAGTTATCATTCTCATTTAGTTTATTAAAAAGAAAAAAAACAAAACCCTATAAATGGGGAAAGAGGAATACTAATGGAGAAAGATGCTGGTTTTTGAGGCCATATTAAAGGAAAAGTATGCGTAGACGACACATATGTTTAGCATACATGACAATTAATTAAGATGCGATTCAAAAGATAATTAGGATTAGTAAATTAATATGTTTATAAGTAATAAGAGTGAAGTTTTTTTTATATCTTTTTTTGTCCTTCAATCATTCTATACATGTATAGATTGTAGATAAATTTTCTACCTATGCGGACTATCTCTTAACTCCTGAAACTATTTGAATTACTTTGTAAATTAAGCAGAGACCCAATTTTAATTCATTTGTACTGGTAGCTCTAAAATTTAACTTTATTTCTTTATTTTTCAAAAAATGTCCCGTCTAAATCCCCCAAAAAATCCAGCCCTGGAAAATGGGAGGGGAAAAAGGGTCTGCGTGTGCGGTGTCAATATTATCTAAAGAGGCATTCACATGGCATTAATTTATAATTGATGCTAATGTGCCAAATCCTAATCTCCTATGTAGGTACATAAAATGACCCTAGTTATTTCTATAATGACTAGGGTGCCAAAACTGCAAATTTTCTGTGTTATGAATTGAAAGTCACAAATTTAAATCGTAAAAATAAAAGTGAAATTGTGTGTATTTTTATACCCTAAGACCTTTTTAATTTTGTCTCTAAACAAAAATATTTCATTTTGAAAATCACAAGTTTAATTAGCAAAAATGATTTATTTGTGAAAATGAAATATAGATGATATTTATTTTTTTATACCTTACCGTGCATGAGTATCGTCTATTGGAATCCTATTTAATATCGACTCTAAACGAAAATATTTCGTTTTCGGCCTCAATTCTACTAATAGGAATGGGGGAAAATGCCAATACATCCAAAAAAGCACGTAAGGTAAAGACGAAATGAAATACCAAAAGCCGTCTTTCATGCCGGTCACAAAGTTTCAGAGTTACTCAATTAAACCAAAATCTCCTTTGCCCATTGGAGGCATTGGTCCCATCAGGCCACTTCAATCGTTTTTCCGCCCACATTATTCAATGATACTCTATAATTCTGCAATTGTTGTCCTGTGTGATGGTGTAATTATCGCAGAAATAATTTAATACAAAGAAAAGACAAGCTGTTCTACATCTTTCTCATCTGTCATCGGTCTCTCTTTCTTTTGTTGTTGCTTGTCGGCAAGGGTTGCTCCGAAGGAGGGGCCATGTGAACCTTCAGTCCCCATTCTTTGATCTTTGCATATTCTTTTCTTCTTCACTGACAAATCAACTAAAGTTTCGACGATCGAAATCCATTGTTCTGAAGTTGTATACTCACACACATAACATTGATCCTGGTTTTGCTGCACGAATACTTCTAGGTGTAGTGTGCTAGTAGTACAATAGTAAAATGCTCCGTTACAAATCTCTACATTCTAACCTCAAGTCCTACATTAACACTTTGCAGCGGTTTTTTTTTTTTTTTGGTACATATAAAGCAAGAAGGCAAGGATCAAGATTATTATTATTATTATTTTAGTCAGCAGAAATTGTTGAATTATACGTAACACTTTGAGCAAGACTAAACGATATGGTGTCCATAAACCTAAATTTAGATTAATATATATTTTTTTTTATTTTCTACTATTATTCTAAATTTAGACATGAAATTAGTAGTAAAAAATTCTGTATTTTTTCTCCATCTAGAAGCTAGGAATAGAATTCTCACCATTCCAAGTACGGGCAAGTCTGGCTCGTCTTTAGTTAACGTGTTCTTTACGTTGGGGGAACAACGAGAATTCAAATCACTTAATGCTCCACCTTCTTATAATTCCTGATATCTATGTAAAGAGAGAAACAACAGAATTTTTTAGGTTAAGGCCGTCAGCGAGTGGGTGGTGCTACTACGACGCATTCTAACTTCTCCATGTGCTTGGGTGAAACTTATAATTTATTTGATGATGGGATTGGCACTAGATTTGCTAGCCTATGCCCCCACTTATGGCCGAATATTAGATTGAGTGTTCTTGGTGTTTGTCCTGTGGCTCCTCTCGTACACTGACTCTGAGGCTACTACTTTTGTAAACCCTTTAATTTTTTATTATTGGTTTAGCAGAAAATTTCACTTATATCCCGCCCCCCACTCCCAAAAAAAAAAAAAAAAACTTTTATTACTCATTTGTACCCGTGGTATTCCTAAACATCGAACAGAGCGCTGTTAAATAATAAAAACCCACACACACACACACACATCATTTTGGTACCAGGTTGAGCTGATCACATTTTTACTTGCGTCATAATCTCTGTGATAAACTTAGTTTCAGAATTTGTAAGTGGGCGGAAAAATTTTTAATCCGAAAATTTAAATGTCATGGTTGTAGATTTTATAGCACAAACACTCGTTCGAACCTTTAAATTTTCTTCTTGTCTCGTATATCCACGCATGTTCCACATAATTCTGTGAATCCATTTAGCAACCGGAGATGATTGGAATTATGAATTAGTAAGTGATGTAAGCAAAGAAATAAGTCATTAGTCAATGATACGAAAATAAATAAAGCACTTGCATTGAGAATTTGAAGTTTCATTCAGTACACAAGACACGATAAGGAGACATTTTATGGCGATTTTGAAGTACACATCTCGTACTTTTGTCTAAAAGACTGAAGCATATTGATACTTAGACAGACGAAGTCCATACATGGTACCGTTGAGAAGGTTTAAGACAACAACATAATAAAAGACGAAATCCCAAATTTTATGGGGCCGATTATGAATATTTAGGCATACCAATCATAATAATAATAATAAACCCACAAATAAGCATAAAGGAAAGCAAATCAAATTGACAAAAACAATATATAAGCAACCAGAAAGCAACGTTGAATCTCTAGGCACATTGGAACCCCTTTGGAACCTTCTTTCCACAGTAATTCAGGAGCAAGCTTAAGGAGACGGGAACATTAAGATGGATTCCCAAAATGTTGGCCTTGATGGCAGTGCAAAGGCAAACGGCAGCTTCAAGGTCAGCAAGACCCTCGATGAGAGGGCAGCATGGAGTTTTCGGTGGAGTGCCTATTACAAGGTGCAACAAGTCGTTCAACAAGTCAGCACATACACCGAGCTTAAGGGCGTCTCTGGGGCAAGTAGCCTTGGCTGGTGCTGGTGGGCACTTCGGGGTCTTTGGTGGTGGTGGTGGTGGGCATTTCGGAGTCTTGGGTGGTGGTGGTGGTCGACAAGGGACTTTGTGTGAGCTAACCAAAGTGAAAAAGAGGAGATTGAAAGTAAGGAGAAGAGCAGTTGTTGCTATAGCCTTGTTAGAAGCCATTTTAGAAACACAGAACACTGCTTCGAGCAAGGCTTGAAGAGGATTTTTTTTTTTCCTCTCTGGTTGAGTGGTGCTTATGGTGAAGCGGCTCTGGGCTTTTATAGATAGAAATTGTGGTAAATCCAGCTAATTAATTAGATATTACAAAAGATGGACATGTGAACACATTGGATACAATCAAAACATGTACTGGCTAGCAATATATTATTGCACCTTGGAGAATATGCCATTCAATTTTCCATTATTTGGAGCATTTTTATATCTTATTTTGTCGTACTTACAATCCTCTATGAATAAGACCCCCTATCCACCACTAGTTTTACTAAATCCCTTCTCTCTCTCTCTCTCTTATGCCTCAAGTTCCTTTAAGCTGCATAGTTTTCGTTCCTTTTCCATTACCTTAACTAATATAATTTGCCATTCCGGGATTTGAATTTACTGTACTTTTGCCGCATACATCGCAAAGAAAAGAGTGGAATTCTTGATTCTCTCCACCCAAAAACAAAAACAAAAAGTAGCTATCAAACCATCTGTGGTCACAATTGGGTTGGCGCGAGTAAGGCCAATTAACCATAAGACAAACCAGCCGACTTGAGAATCTAGATTAATATAGCAGAGAGCGGCTCATCTTTGTCTCTGGCAATTGAATTGTCGGACAACTCATAAGGCCCTGTCTCGGACTTTCAGGATTAATGGGCCTGAACACAGCAATTTGCAAAATGATCTTTGTCGCTTTGCGAGCCTAACGCGTCAACTTAAACCGACTGCAATGCTTGCAATTTCCTGCCAATGGATCAGGAACTGAACAAATTCTAAGGGGAAAGGTTGACAATTCAGTGAGGCCCCATAAGAATAATGCCCCAGTCCTCGTCTCACTTGTGAGACAGAGGTGGCGAAAAGCTTGACCATTTAAACCCATTTTTTTTGGATTGTATTAGGGACCGACACTCGTGTATCCACACATGTTCCACAGAATTCTGTGGCTGATAGATGTGCTCGTTTGCTTCGTCGACAATTAATAACCATCAACAATGCTACCGAAATGATAAATATTCGAGCTTTTTGAGCAATTTTTCTGCTTGGTTCGAATGCATTTAGCCAGAAGACCTAGGTCGAACACTCGAACTGTGAATTAATAATTGATTGTGAACAAAGAAATAAGCCAGTAATCAATCTTGCTGGGAAGCAATAAGGCACAGGCATTGAAAATTAAAGTGTCATCCAGTACACACTGTAAACAAACAAAAAATAATAATAATAAAAAGAAATGGAGGAAAGAGGGGCCAAGTTGGATTCTGGAAAAAACGTCTCAAGCAATATGTCAACGCGAAGGATTTTGTCTGCATCGATGAGACATATGAGCACATTATTAAATTCAATCTCTTTATCCTTTTTTGGTAAATGGCAACACAAAACGATAGCAGCCAAAGTGGAAACCTAAGAAGCTAGAAAAGTCAAGGAATGCAATTCATTGAATTGTAGTGTAAACGGCCACCACTAATTGCGGCGATTTTTGCACAGAGCAGCGTCCAAATTCCCTATAAGTAGCAGATCCTCCCATCCTTTCAAGACAATACTAAGGAGAAGAAAGCAAGAACGAGCTCACTCTTGCCTTCTCTCTCGTCTCGTACTTACATATATAGTAATCAAGGGATCATGCTCTCCAGAGCCACTAAGGTAGAAGATTAAGTCTATAGAGGAAAACCTGAAATAAACCCTCAAATATAAATCCATACGTGAGACCAAACCTCCAGCAGCCCTCGCTAAGCCAAAACTTAGGTGAGATCAAGTCCTGCGTTTCTCGCTAAACCTAAACTTACAGGAGATTAAGCTCCACTACCCCTCCTTAAATTAAAATTCCTACGCGAGATTAAACCCCCACAGCCCTTGCTAAACCCAAACCTACGCAAGATCAAGCTTCCCGACTCTCACTAAATTCAAATTTCTATGCGAGATCAAGCTTCTTGGTCCTCACTAAAGTGAATTCCTGTCCCAGATCAAGCCTCCTAGCCCTTTGTTATTTTATTTGCTTATTTCATTGATTCTAGTGTGCTATATAAGCTTCATATTTCTCTAAACCGTGTTTGCACACACTCAAAAAAGCCTTGAAACCCTGTTTATACACCTTAAGTTAGGAGAGAGGAAGTAAGGGTACCTCGTGAAGTCTATGGCTTCTGCATGGGACTTGCGAAAACTCTCACTTGGATCTGTAACCCCTGCTTATAATCCTTCAAGGTGATGGAGAAAACTATACATCGATCAAACGATACTCCCATGATATTCAAGCCACTCTGCCTAAAATCAAGTCTCTGCGGCTCATTTCAGAGTTAAGCACATTCTGACTGAGAATAAGCCTCTACATCTCTCACCAGAGTTCTCTCAAAATTCAGAAGCTTGCGCTTCTGACCAAGATCCATATGAGATCAAGCATCTACAACCCACATCAGAGTTAGACCATCTACCAAGGATTAAACATTCAGTAGGTTAAAATCATTCACTCAAGATTAAACTTGTACAGTCCCTTGACAAAATTTCAAATCAAAAGATCTACGTAGAGATCAACCCCATAAAACACATCTTAAATTTTGTCTATAATTCACAAAAAGTAATTCATAGATTATAATTTACAAATTGTGTTATTCGCACCCAGTAATGCAAAGGTGCAACATTTGTGAACCACACACACAACATGATGAATGAACATTTTACAGTAATTTTGAAATTCAGTGAGGCTTGCAACCTGCTACTGATAGATCAGGAACTGAACAATTGAAAGGATAAAGAGCGGCAATTCAGTGAGGCTTCATCAGAATAATGACACGATGATGCCCAATCCTTGTCTCACTGATGCGACCAAGGTGGCGAAGAACCTGCAACACCGGAAGCTCACATAAATGATATGTCACTAAACAGAACCAATAAGCAACCCAAAAGCAACTGAAAGCTCCAGATTTCCGCCTTCAAACATCAGAATGAGTAGTACCAAAGAACATAGCATTTTTGTTCTACTTTCTTTTTAACAAGGTGAACCAGGTGGATGACTCACAGTTATTATGGCTTTTCCAGTATTGTCAAGCTTCAAGTTAGGTCCTTTAATGTCTGTTTCAAGAAGAAAGTGTTTTCCCTTTACAGCCTCCACCATTGCAATATCCCTTAGTTCCTGCATGTTTCACGGATGCAAAATTTAACTGCACAGATCAGTGGTTGGTTGTAAAAGTAACAACTGACAATAATAACAAAGCCTTAACCCCAAATTTAATTGGGCTTAGTTACATGCATCTCTTTGGATAGTAGAAGACTGATGAAAGCTAGGAAAGAAACATTCACATACAAAGTACAGGATTTTAATTTGTCTGACTTATTGAAGCTCACTTACCAAGGCCTTTTCCCAGATATTTTCTGCCAGCTTCACAAAGAAGAGTTTAGAAAAAAAGTCAGCATAGATGCAAGAATAGGCACCTGCAAGTGTCAGTTGGGACAAAATTCAAATGTGAACCTTCTTCTTTGGGGCCGCAATAAGCTGAGCATTTGTTTCAGCATATGCTGCCATGTCACTAATGGCTACATTGACCTTCTCCAGTGTAAGCCTTCCTTTCATGTATCTGCAAAAGGACTTAAAATGAGACATTAGAACCTGTATCCCTGCTGGTTGCCTGGTAGAATTTAATCATGTAAAAAAAAAAAAAACATGTTTGACTATCCCAAAACTACTAAAGTTGACCTACAGATCTCAGAAAACATATAAAAATGATAGTCATCTGCAACCACTTCAGCTCAGCAATTTTGGCATGCAAACAAGCACTAGCCATGTTGCTTCTGGCAGCATTAGAATACACGACCTTGTTTTGATTGATAAATCATAGAATGAAAATTTATGGCCTTAAAATAGCTTAACAGTTGAGAGATGTTATCACAGAACCACCCCTAAGAAGAAAAACATTTAATAATTGCAGAAGGAACATGATTAACTTACGAGGACAGGGAATCCAGCTCTTCAGCAGTTATATACCACAAGGGTGCAGAAGCACGACCCTTTTTCTCCTACATGTAACAGAAATGAGAGATCAAAAAAGTTTCCTTGATTTGTCTTGTACTCAAGCTTGTGAAAAATAAGCCAGCCAAATGGCAAAGATTGCCTTTTGATTCCTTTATCGTTACTTTCCTCTAATCATCGAAACCCCAAACATTTTTCTTTCTTCATCACCTTTCATCTAATCAGGTAATTCATTTTTCACTTCTCTTTCTATTTATCCAAACAAAAAGCAAGAGACCAATTTAGACATGCACTGAGTCCTAGAGAACAATTAACCACTTAATTGGAGCTCACTTTGTTCTCCACAGAAATGTTAAAGCAATTTGTCATACCTTGGGTAGTACTGCAGGATCATCCTCAACTTTGGACGAGCCAAGATTCGATTGTTGATTTAACGCTTCTGGTGGTGCCAAGCTGATCCAAATGTAGACAACGTGCAACCCAGAACATCAAAAATCACAAGAATAACAAAGACCCAGTTGATGAAATACACAAATTACCTTCTTTCAATATCCACGTTCAACATGCTCATTCTTTCCGGCACATGCGAGGGAACATGCACAGAGATGCTCTGCAATTTCTTTTGCTGCCGTACTGATGCATCAATGAGTTTCTGCACTCAAAAACAATAGCTAGTTTCAGTTCCTTCTCTTTCCCAAAATAATTGACTACAATTTCTAATCAATTTTAAATTGTCAGTCGATTTAAGCACTGCAGATTCGTTTTCCCCAATACTTCGAAACCCTACTCCAACGCCCAAAGATCGGAGAGACAGCAAAGTAAAGTTACCTTTGCTTTGGGAATCGCCTCCGTTTCCTCGCGCAATCGGTCCTTGATCGCCTTCACCTGAAGCTCCATCGCTTTCAGTGAGGCGTCCACCGCCGACAAGTCGGTGACGGTGCTGGCCGGATACACTACTTAGGGATTCCATTCCAACAACAAAAATCAGATGAAATCACGAGCTTCTGAATTCTAATTTTAAACATTTTCAACAAGAAAAAGAAAACATTCGACTCCATAAGTGAAGAATTAAAAGGAAAAAAGAAAAAAAAAAAAAGACTCACTGTTACGGCCAATAACGAGTTCTTGTAGCTCGGAGATTCTGGTGTTAAAAGAATGTATCAGAGAATCGAGTGACGCACCTGCTTGATTCACCGCCATCTCCCTCACATCTGCGTTAGCACGAGTTGTGATCACGAGCATTTGTTTGAAATCGTCAGATGGTGATTTTGGCGGGAAATAATTTTAAAAATTCAAATCATTGTAGTTTTCAATTTTTAGATATCTATAAATTACAATTAATTAATTTTAAATAAAACTCAAATTCAAAATTACAAATTTATATCAATCGTAAAATTATATATTTGTAATCTCCATTAATAATTACAATTATATATATATATATATATAGATTGTATGAATCTTATTTTTTTGAATAAATATGACATTTTTTGTGTCACACGTGTATAGAAGTTCGGCCATAAGAACCAGCGCAATCGTTGATTGCCCGTAGAAAGAGGGTGTTGCAATGACATGTGGTGAAGCCTCGTAGAGTTAGAGGACGCCGTTTACGGCTGGGTTCGTTCTTGTGGACCCTATTATATCTAACATTCGATACATCCTGCATCAAAACTTTATGGCTTAATATTAATTTTTTTTATTCCAATTATTAATTCCTATCTATTTGTGTCACACAAATTTTTTTTATTTTTTATTGTGAGTCAAGTTAACTCATCAATATTAAATATAAGTAAAATAAAATTAAAATTTATTGGCTCAAGTGACACAAAATTCTACTTCATATCATGGACAGGTTGGAACCGCCAAACGTCATGGAGACCCCACCCAATCCTAACGCGAGTGGTTTTGCTCCCATGGCCATCAAAACACCGAAGCTTATCAAACAACAGAAACTACGCCTTATAACCAGTAATCTCTCCTTACAATATTATTATTTTCACCATTTTTTTTAATGCTATACAAAATAAATCATTTCCAAAATGAGCCAATGTGTTCCCAGTTCGGATCTTGAAGATGACAGTGCCGCTCTATCTCCCCCCAATAAGCTCTCCACTCTCTCTAACTCCAATTCCATTCCCGGTGCGCTAGACGTCCCCATGTACTCTATCTTTATCCCTCTCTATCAATCCATACATATATAACTACGAATGGTGGTGACTGGCTACTAAATTATGTGCTTTGTGTTGTGACGTAAAATGATGCAGGCTGGGTTACGAAGTAGCAGAGCTGACATGGGAAAATGGGCAACTGGCTATGCACGGCCTAGGTCCACCGCGCCTGCCTGCCAAACCTGCAGCCTACAGCTCCCCCTCCAAGTACACATGGGACAAGGCACGAGCCAAAGGCACCCTCGAATCCTTGGTGAATCAGGCCACTTGCTTGTCCGGAAACAAGCCAAATTTTGAGGGATCACAAGAGCTGATCCCGTGGTTGGACCACCACAACCACCCCCACATCCTCCTCCCCCAATCTGCCTCCACCATCATGAACATGGACGCTTTGGTCCCCAGCTCGAACCGGACCGCGAACCTCTCTACCCTGGCCGCGACGCACCCATTGCGAGCTGGTGTTCTAGGCACTTGCCAGCTGGGATGCTCTACTGGCGTGGGGTGCTGCAGCCGACACACGGCCACGTGGGACGAGGAAGACGGCCATCTCCTCCCTGGAAAACGCGCAAGGGTGGCGCGTGTCCCCGTTGCTCCCAGCAGGGACCAAAGCGTGAGCGGTAGCGCCAATACATTTAGAGGAGATAGCAAGCACGTGACACTGGACACGCGCGAAAGGGACTTGAGCAGCGCTGGGCTCTCTTCAGCTTCGTTTGGGTCTCAGGAAAACTCCAGCACCGGCGGACCAAAGACAGCCACCGCTGATAATGATAATGACTCAGTTTGTCACAGTGGACCACAGGCAAAAAAACAAAATACACAACAAAAGCGAATTTATTATTTTACTCTTACAATTAATTCTTTATTTTTTTTCAGTTGTGTTTTCTTTTTTTAAAAAATTTTTATTTGCATATATTTCTTTTTTATGTTGTGTTTATTAATAATAATAAAGAGGGAGGCAGGTGAAGGGGAGGACAAGAAGAAAAGAACAGGAAAATCCTCAGTTTCTACTAAAAGGAGTAAGGCCGCCGCCATTCACAACCAATCTGAACGTGTATGTTCTCTCTTCTCTCGGACACAATTGCTTTCCAGTTCCAAGAGGATAGGAAAACCATGTACACTTTCAATTAGATTCAAAATAATCCACGCCGCATGGAGATGATTAATCATTTAATTGTCTCAAAATAGTAATAGCCGGCGATGCACCAATGATTGGAATGGGACCACAGGGTCAAGGTGCTGATGAGGGCCTTTGATTGGTCTAAAGTATTTCAAATTTGAATTTACACATTATTATTTAATTATATATTTTTATTTTTTAATTAATTAATTACATGAAACATTTATGATAGTGCAAATGAAAATTTTATTTATACCATATATGTACACATGAAGATACTTGTTATTTTAATTCACCCTTAAAGGAGTCAAAATAATTCACCATAAAAATACAAATAATTATTATTTTTCATTTTTTAATTTTTACTTTTTCTATTTACTCATTTAGACCCATTTTAAAAAGTGAGTCAAAATGAATTTCACAAAAAAGAAGTAAATAACTGACATATGGAGACACTTCCTTAAGAGAGTTCTAAATAACACAAAATGGAACGATCCCTTTGGAATAAAAGATGTTTAACTTGTCAAAACCAGGTTGAATTGTCTTCTCAAGCTTTGTTTTTCAAGACCATCTGCAATGACATTTGCTTTTTATTTAGCTACGTTTTTAAATCCCTAATTCTTGTTTGATTTTTAGGAAGCTCTATTTGAAATGCAGCATAAAAGACATTCATTACGTCCCTAATCATGATATCATTTATAGTCTACCATCAGCAATCATGTTTTTCGTTTTTTTGTTTTTTTGTACTTGTGATTTCTCTGCTCAATAACTTTCTTTTTGTGTGTGTTTTTTGGCAGAAAAGAAGAACTAAAATAAACGAAAGAATAAAGACACTTCAGAAAATGGTTCCCAATTCCAGAAAGGTACGAAGTCTTAATAGAATCATCACTTTTAAAATATCACAGTTTGTTTTTCCTTTCACATGCATTTAACTTGCCAAATTTAATTATGATTTATTGCTTAACGTTCAATGCATAATTTCTCGCCAAATTTCCTCCTCCTATGTATTTATAAGATAGACACAACTAAGCAACCAAGTAAAATAAATAGATAAAGAAAAATCGAGAGGGGAATTTTTATTTTATTTTATTTTATTTTATTTTTGTGGTTAAGAAGAAGGGATAATTAGAGGTGACAACCCACAATTTAATTTTTTTGGGTCCAGCATCTTGGCTTTATACTTTTCTAATTTCTATCTATAGATATATATATATATATATCCTTTGTAGGTAGCCAACCTTTTTATTTTGACTTTAGGTTATCGCTTTCACCCTCATGAATAGGTTGAACTGTAAATGAAATATGATAGCTTGTGAAGTCACATGCCACTTGATAGAGTGTCGGCCTCGTGCGAGCTTAAAGAAGCATTTTATTCACACGAAGGCACGTATAATTTATTAAGAAATGATGTGTACTCTTACTCGTATCTTTGTCGCGTTCGTGTGATAAACTGGAACGCATCTTTACCGGTTGTATTATGCTTGAGGAGATGGCGCAGTAGTCCAAATTTAATCATGGCCTACATCCAGCAGACATTCGGACCTATAGCCAAGACAGTAATATAACGTCCAAAAAATGAAAACTAAACATGAACAGCGGGGGCAGAGGATAGCATAAATGTGGTCCAAATTCTCTTGCTTTCAACTCGGCTGTTAGTACGGGGAGGATGGTCCAGTGATCGTAGCCCACAGACCCAATTTCCTGTGGGTCGACTTGGCAAAGGGTTGTTTGGTTTCTGAGCAACCCGCTGCTGCCACATAAATTCTTAAAAACAATGAGTTTTAATTCAATGATACTAAAATCATCATTAAAATTAAAATTTTGAGTCCAAATCCTATAAGATATATTCTTAAACATGTAGGTCCCCATGTTTCTGTGTATAGAATGAGGCATATTTAAAATCTTATTTTATTTTCTATTACAACTTGCAAACATATTGAATACTGTTAGCCAACATAATTTCGTTGGAGTAGAACTGCGGGTTTGACTTTTTCGTGCATCCGTGTGTGAGGGATCCCCTCCAGTCGTTGAGCTTTGAATCATTATTCTTATAATCCATCTAACTACTTAAATTTTTAATTGAGTAATTTTTTTTTTTTAATAAAATGTGAAGTTTATATATATAACCTATAGAGGTCATGAGATGAAATTACAATGCTATTTAAAGTTTTGGGTTGATGGAGGTACAAAATTCTATCAAGATTTGAACATTAAGTTACATTACAAATGGATCAATACAAATGTTGGGTATAAAATCTGAACTTAAAGGGCAGTGATTATTTAAGTTTCCTTTTAATTAATTCATGGGTTTTGATTCAGAAGGACAAAGCCTCAATGCTTGATGAAGTCATAGACTACTTGAAACAACTGCGAACTCAAGTCCAAATGATGAGTAGAATGAACATGCAGTCCATGATGTTGCCAATGGCCATGCATCAGCGAATGCATATGTCAATGATGGCATCAATGAGCTTTGGAATGGGCATGGGCATGGGTGTCATGGACAGGACCCCAATTGCTGGTCCAAATATTGCTGGCATCCCTCCTGTCCTGTACCCAACTGCTTTCACGCCTATGACTTCGTGGGATGGCTCCACCGGCGGAGATCATCGGTTAGATGCTGCATCTGCCACCGTTATGCCGGACTAATTATCCGCATTCCTTGCTTGTCAGTCACAGGTACGCAACAATTACACACAGGACTTCAATTGAACTGGCGCAAAATTTCATTGTAGTTAGTTAGCAACAAATGCACATGGAGTTGAAAAAATTCTATTATAAAAATATCAAAAATATATCTAATATTTAATATTCATTTATATCATTTAATAATTATTGATTATTATGTAAATATATATATATATTATAAGTAACAATTATAATTATGTATTTGTAGTTATATTTTTATTTTTATTAATTTTTATTTCTCTCTACATTTTTTTTTATTTGAAAATCCTGCGTAAGGTTTGAAGACGAGAAATTTTTCCAATGATATACAATTGCCTTTTTTTTTTTTTAATTTTTTGCAGCCAATGACCATGGATGCTTACAGGAGAATGGCGGCGTACCAGCAGCTAATACAGCAGCAACTTTCTCCTAATTTTAGAAGCTAATTATTAAGTATGATTTCCACTTTGCGAATATTGTTTTCAGTAGCTGTGCAAATTAGCAGTGCCCCTCTCTCAACGCTTTCTGCTTAAGTTTTTTAATTTACTATTTTTCTTTCTTTTCTTATGAGTCCTCTTTTGCCTGTTGCATCATCTTGACGCCTGAGGGAAAAAGGTTCAAAATCCAATTAATTCTCACTCTAGTGTACCCTCGTTAGTATCTCTAATTTGTAGATGCATGCTTTCACAAGGAATACCACACATGACAATTGCTTACTAGCTTGCCCCCGGGCCTCTTTGATAATCTAAAATTATTAAAAAGATACCGAAAAATATATTTGAACGAAACATAAATTATCAATATATAATTATAATTATTTAATACAAATAATAAATATTTTTATATGTAATTAAATAATATAAATTTATATTTAATTTCACGTCGTTTTTGGTAACTCTTTAATAGAAATCTTCATGTTGTGTTTTCCAAAGGGTCCAATTATGTGGTCGGGGTGAATGTGACGGGGGCAGACGGAAGTAGTGGATCCCATTGAATTATCATCAATATATAATAAATAATAGTTATACATTATATAATAATTATAATATTTTTTTTATCTTATATAATAATTATTAAATATTTTATACTATTTATTACATATCTTAAAAAAAAAAATTTACTTTTTAGGCGTAAAATCTACTACCATTGTTGGTCGTCCGTACGTCCCTTCTCGGCTGTCTGACTTCAAGGTTTTCCAAAAGATGAACGAAAGAAATGATTGGACGCTACTCCTCCACTTGGCCCAAGCATTCACCACATATTTGTCAATCTAAATACACATCTGTCAATATTTTTGGCCTGATACATGTTAGCATTTGATCGTGTCTCTTCAGAATTTATCGCTGATATATGTTTTTAGTCCCAACAAACTCGAGTCATTAATAATTCGATTCGCATCTTTTTTTATCAGATCTTGAGTGTTTTTATATAATATGATATTTTTAATAAATAAAAATTAATTTTAGGATTTATTAATACTAATTTAGACTCAACAATATGTAAATAATAATTTTTATTAAAAATCATATAAAAGTAATATATATTTTTAAATTTTAATTTATAAATATAATAATTAATATTTTTATTAAAAAATAAAAGGAGTAAGAGGTTAGTTGAGAGTTGGGAGTTTGTAGAAGGAAAAAAGAAAAACCAGTGGTTTCTATTTTTTCGGTATGGAACCTACGTGACCGGCAGTCACGTCCATGAATGTTTTTGTAGTTGTGCGTGGACAAGGCCTTTTTGGCCTTTATTTCCTATGAAATTTATGCCAGGTGGGAGATACTAAATATTTATACCTCCACTTAAAAATATTGCACGATGCAAAGAAAGCCTAGTTGGAAGACTTTATGTCTCCGTTTGTTTATGGCTTCGTTTGTCATATTTTAGGATATGATGGTATAGAAAAAGCTTATATAGTCCAATATTGGGTGAGTATAAAAACCAAAAAAGAGAAGTACGAGATAGTTATCCTACCATTGTGGGGTAAATTCATGTCACTCCCTCCTTCGGATTTTACCAAAATTAATTAGAATCGACTTCCCATCAAAATGTATAATCAAAATCTATGATCATGTCAGATTTCGGTTGGATAATTCACATACGTTGAAACCGGAACACAAATATCAAATCAAGAGACTTTGACAGCACATAAAACCAAATTACATTCCTCAACTATTGGGGTTATAAAATAGACCCAATGCAACCAAAGATAAGCATGCGTTTGGCTATGCTTTCACTTGTGCCCGGATCACATCGTAGTTGTATTCTTTTCATTTGATGCAAAATGGTGCAAATGTTAAAAAACAAGAATATTTTAGAATATTTATAAATTAATATTTATTTTATATTATGTTTTCTTTATTTTTATAACACCAAGTACTCAAGATATCTAACGTTGCATCCAGCGTCTGTACAACACAGACCCTGGCACTAATTGCACTGATGTTCTAATCAAAGAAAGCTAAGAGACCATTGAAGGGGGTGCAGACCTGTGGTACTCTCCTCATGTATTTGATGCTCAACAATCTACATTCTTCCTCTCCATTTCCTGCCGTGGATTCTAGATTTTGACCAAAAAGAGATGATTGGCGAAGACCTGAAGTCTAGGTAGAGAAAGAAGATAGCTTCCTTTAATCACATCTGTTGAATACCCTTTCGATTCACCAGGTGGCGGGGGCAGGGTTTATGGGAAGAAAGTCCACATAGCCAAAGATAGCACGAGCAAAATCCAGGTTGGTTACAGAGAAAGGGTTCGAAATTTTAATCAAACAAAAGTCCCTTCTATCCCGCACAGAAACACAAGTGCCCTGGATTTTAACCACCTGACTCACGTATGAGATTTGCCACGATTAACTAATTCAGGCAAGAAACTCTAAAGTATTGGGCTTTGACCTCCACTAACCCCCTCTCGCCTCTCCTCCCGCCACACCCACCCTCCCCCCAAAAAAAGAGGCTTCTATATACAATATAACCTCAACAAGTTTCTCTTCCCAGAAGTAGAGGATGCAGGTTGGATCCACATCAGATGAGGATACCAGTGATCTGTTTTTCGCTAAAGATACAGGTGTTTAAGCAGTAATCTCCCTACGAATGAATTCGTCCTTACTGGTAACGCATAAGTCTTAGACACTAAAAGAATTAGGCTCCTTCAAGGTAAAAGTTCATCCAATTCCACCCATTAACCAACTCCGGATATGTAGCCCCTATCAGAAGAAGAGACAACCGCCACAATTGGCATACTGTCAAAAATACATGTGATAATTACTAGCTTCTAAACTACTCACAGGAAGGGAATCTATTTCCAAGTTCTCATCTACTTTGGCATCTTACTCGTCTCTACCTGAAAGGTTGCCCTTGCTCTTCAACGGTAACCCACATGATAGGTATAAATCAACCTGCCTCTGTAAACACAACAGCATGTCAGGCATATCCTGTCACTTGCTCCCTAACTAAGCACTACTGCGATCCTAACAAGCCAGCCTTGTTGTGAAAACTGTTGGGCATTCCAAGCATTTGAAGGCTACAAAATGAAGCAGTTTTCTATCTCAATGTGGCGTTGATCCCTCAGGCTTTTTCCCATTGCAGCAAACTCCCCACTGCTGCTTTCTGCATTGATGGTTGATGGGGCATTCCGCCTATATGGATATCTTTCGGGGCATGGCAATCAAGAGTTCTAGGTTCACATTTTTTCTTTTGATGTTTGCACCATTCCATCAACAATAGGTCTTATGTAAAGATGACCTAATTCTGATGAAAAGAAAAAGGGGAAATCTCTCCTAGAAATGACAGAGTGAAGAGAGCTATCCATTGGCCAATAGAAATCCATTGATCCATTCAGCAAGGCTCCCAAAGAAAGGAAATCCCTTTCTTCTGGTTTTCAAAGCTTGTCATTAGTCTCTTTCTTGCTAAATGAGTTAATACCAATAAGCTGAAAGGAAGAGATTGGGAGTAAACCAAGTTTTACAGCAGACCAACATGCCACAAACAACATTATTAAAGAGCTCCTGAATTATCCTTGGTTGCATTCATCTCATTTTCTAAATTTTGTGCTTCTTCAATCATTCCTTTGGCATTGTAGGCTTGGATCATGGTAGCAAAGGTAATATCATCTGGCTTGCATTTTCTTTCCTTCATGGCTAGAAACAACTCAGCCATCCTTTCAACTTCACCAACCCGGCCATAGGCACTGATGATACAGTTGAAAAAGGGGGTATCTAGAGCTACATCTGTATTCTCTACTTGCCTTAAAATTGAATCAACCTTCATCATAAGCCCAGCATTGCTGTAAGCACTTACAAGAGAACAGTAAGTAATGGTATTAGGCTTCATTCCTTGATGCTTCATTTTCAAGAAGTATTCATCCATCTTCCCAATATCACCAGCCTTTCCAAATGTCTCAATAATGATGTTATACGTGATAATTGTCGGAGAGAAGGATCTTCTCTCCATGAACAAGACAACAGACCTCATCTTCTGATACATCCCTGCTTTTCCATATGACCTGATCATGATATTAAGTGTCATAACATCTGGTTCTATTCCCATTATCTGAAACTCATGACACCACTTCTCCATGCTTTCAATCTGCCCGCTGCTCCCGTATGCCCCAACAACAGAATTTAAAGTGAAAATATCCGGAACGCAGCAGCCACTTTCAATCATATCCGACAAGGTATTCTCCATGTCTTCAAACATTCTAGCCTTACCATATCCATCAATAATAATGTTGTACGTGACACTGCTGCATTCAATTCCCAGATATGACATCTCGGCGAGAATTCTTCCAATTAGATCAAGACGGCGAAATTTAGTGCAACAGTTGATAAGAATAGAATAAGTATACACATCTGGTGTGCAGTCAGAGATGGATTTCATCTCCTCAACAATATAAAATGCTTTTTCAAGTTGTCCACTTTGGCCATAAGCACTCACAAGGGCAGTATAAACATCGACATTCGGTTTAAGGCCATCATACAGCATGATCTCGAAAAGAAAACTGGCTTCCTTTGGTTTCTTGCACTTTCCAAGCATCATTATACATCTTCTATATGTTTGGCATCTTGGCTCGTACCATTGTTGCTTTCGGAGAAGTCCGAAAATCTAAAATCAGAAATTGATTATCATTTCAGCTATAGCCCCCTCCAAAAAAAAAAAACACAAATACCATGTGCCAATAATCACCAATAACTCTGATATCACTCTTAGCAAATCTCAAATATTGAGAACAGCTTCTACTTGATTACGGACTTCCAGTTTGTTCTAACTAACGAATCAGAATTAATTCAAACATCCCAGAGGCTCGAAAAAAAGATGTAAGCACAAACCTGAAGAGCAGATTCCCAGCGGTTCTCACTGATTGCTTCGTCGAGAGCATCCAAAAGAGCCTTAGAACAAAGATTATTGTACTTGTTGGACTTGGCTTTTCGTTCTATGTTATTGACAGCAGATTCCATTCTGAGAATCCGAGACAAGTCCTTCTTTCGTTGCCTCTGGAGGCCCGTGGAGAATGCGTCGGGGCTCGGTTTCGAGGATTGGATGGCTAGCATGGGTTGATGTGACTGGAAAATGGTTTCTGTGACGACTTTTGTCGAACGAGTGGCGCCCCGTCTGGAGATGGAATGGGCTCGCCCCAAGTCAGAAGAGGAGACTGGTTGTAGGATCTGCATTGCCCCCGACGAGAAGGGAATATATTGACTTTTGATTTTAACAAGAGCAAACTCAGAACTAAATATTTGTTGGAACAAGAAGGATAAAAAGAAGAGAGAGAAAGAAATGATTAGAATGAAGGGTCAAGAAGAACACTGTTGCAAAACAACCTTCACGTTTGCGGAGACGGAGGGCCCACTCCTCCACAATGGCAACAGGCTTTAAAAAAAATAATTAATTTCATACCCAATATTTAAAAATTTTTGTAATTATATTTGTTTTAATTTCCTTTTAAATTCACCTATTACATTAATTTTTTTAATTTAATTTACGTTAAATTTTATCTATTAAATATAATTATATGAAAATTATTCATGTATTGTCTAATAATTTTTTTATTAATATATAATAAATAATATAAAATATAGTAATTCACATGTCCACGCATTGTAATTCACATATGGATAAAAAGGCTTTTTCTGTGGAACATAATTATAAAAGAGAGGTGTCATTTTGCAGATATGGACATATGTAAGCACAAAAACTTTTAGAGCTGAAAATTCAACAATTCTATCGTTAAATTACGCAACTAATAATTTATATGTGTAATTATTCTTAACTATTTAGGAATAATAAAATAAATCATGTTTTAAGCAAAAAAAAAAAAAAGAATAAATAATTATAGATATTTTGAATTTGAACTTGTGTTGATCAAAAATTTTTTAAGATAGTATTTACTTATTACTATTGCTTTCAATGGCAAGCGTATGACGTTTATATCGGAATTAAAAATGTGTGAATAGAGTAGAAGTTTCTATGAGCAATTACCAACCAGTTATCTCATAAATTATAATAAGCGGGAGAAAAATAATTTTAAATTTCGAAAATTATAAGGCAAGGTATAAAATCGATAAAAAAAAAAAATCCCTCCTTTAATTCCATATTTAATATATTCAATCCCGACATTCCCTGTACCTTCAAGGTTGCTTTTCTCATCTTCTCTAGTTGCGAGAAGCTTTGGAGCTTCTGTCATGGCGACAGATTCTTTCTCTCTCACCATCTTTTTTGATTTCAAAAAAAATTCTGATGTTAGAAACGAATCTGAATTCAAACACCTGATGAAATCCTTTTTGTGTCTTAGTAAGTATAGTCCGTTGCGGTCATACTGATAATCTTGTATTTGAATTAAATTGGATAAAATTAATCTTTTATTTGAATTAAATTGGACAAAAGTATAGTATATATTCACTTGGAGTTATGTTCAAAAATTTGAATCGATTTGAATTGAATTTGTTTTAAAAAATGTTGATAATCTCTTAGAGTCCATGAAATTTTAGTATATGCAGAAAAAATTATAAAAAAATAGATATTAAAAAATATTAAATATTATTGATCCCCGATTACCTGCAGTACTTGGTGGTCCTTGTTTCTGGCATGAACAAAAGGGCAACTGTGAGGGGTGCGGCAGGTTCTGCAGCCTGCAAACCTGGAAGATTTTGGTGACTTTTGGCAAGTCAAGCCGTTGCACGTGTGATCAGCGATCGGCGAAAGGCCATGTTCGCCATAAATCTCAACGCCAATTTTGTTTAAATTAATTCAAATTCCTGAGAAACTAAAACTTAGTATTTTAATAAAAATTAGAAAGATGATTTTTATTTTTTATAATTTTAATATTAAATTAATAACATATATTATTAATATTTAATATATGAAAATTTAAATTTTTTTATTTATTATATAATTAATAAGTATAATTACATTATTTATGTGTATATTTTTAAAATATTGTTATGTAATATTTTTAAATTAATAAAAATTTCAAAATTTTCGTATAATTGTCCAACTCTTAACAAATTTTCAGTTTTGTGGGTACCGGCGTTGAATCTTCTATCTTTTTCCACCCCATTGACCCAGTCTTTAACCCTTGGAGCCAGCTGTCGGTGAAATTATGAGGAGCGAGCTACAAGAAAATTGAAATATAATTAAACGACCGAAGCAAGCTTAGCTGTTGTGTTCGTACTGTGGGGTTTACAAGGGAAAGGCTGAGCGGCAGTGGAATCTTATAATATCATCTGATGGTATTGGCTTTGCTTCTACCCACCTTCCAAATGGCCCAAATCGCTGTCGTTTCTCTCTTTTTTTCTTTTCTTTTTTTTTTTTTTTTCCCCCACCACTCACGGACAAGAAAAGGTAAATAAAACATAAATAAAAGAGATTTGGTGGTAAATAAAACATAAATAAAAGAGATTTGATTGTCGCCGTTAGAAATTGGAATCCGCTCCCAAAACTCCCCCAACATAAATTCCTCTTTAAACCTCATCATTCCTAACAGAACCCCACAAGACTTTTCCTTTAGCTTTCTCTCTTTGTTTCTTAAACTAGTGTTTCAGCTTTATCAAAGTTGGACTCTTTCGGCTGGTATAAATCCTTTTCAAGAATTTCACTTTCTACAACGCAAAAAACAAGATTACAATCTTTGTTGTCAGCCTATCTCCAACCAAAAGAAAAAAATGGCTGCTACGTCTTCCCTTGCAATTTCTCCAAGAAAGCTCCGATCAGATCTGTACTCCTATTCGTACCAAAACGACTCAAACACCCCACTAGTCATATCTGTTCTGGCTTCTCTCATTGAGAGAACCGTGGCAAGAAATGAAAGAATTGCCAAGAATTGCTCGTGGGCACCGTCAAAAGATGTCAGGACTCGGCTCTTTGATTGCCGCGAAGCGCCAGACATGACGATTCAATCATATCTTGAGAGAATTTTTCGGTACACTCGCGCCGGACCGTCCGTCTACGTTGTTGCGTATGTCTACATCGATCGGTTTTGCCAGTCCAATCCAGGGTTCAGAATCAATGCAAGAAATGCGCATAGCCTTCTCATCATAACTATCTTGGTGGCTTCTAAGTATGCAGAGGACATGTAAATTCTCCACTTTCACTCACACTCATTTTTCTAAGAAATTGCTTTTACATTCGATGGCGATGCCCATATAGCTATTCATATTTGCTACTCTCTCTTTCAACAGGAATTACAGAAACTCTCATTTTGCTCGAGTTGGCGGTTTGAATACGGTTGAGTTGAACAAGTTGGAGCTTGAATTTTTGTTCTTGATGGGTTTCAAATTGCACGTCAATGTGAGCGTTTTTGAGAGCTATTGCTGTCATTTAGAGAGGGAAGTGAGCATTGGAGGAGGGTACCAGATTGAGAAGGCCATCCGGTGCGCAGAAGAAATCAAATCAAGGCAGAACGAGGAAAAGAAATACAGTCAGATTGCTCGGATCATGTTGTAGATTACTAGAGGAGAGGGATTTTGACGGTATTGTATGGGTAATTTTTGTCTACAGATTGCGGTTCTTGGGAGCCTGGGACCTTGGGGTTTTGCTCAAGCAGTGAAGACATAGTCGGTGTATTGGTTTACATTTTAGAGAGGGGAAAAAATATTGCCAGCACCCCACCCCACCCCCCCCCCCCCCCCTTTTTTTTTTTGAACAGGGAACGTTGTAACTTCTTCAGTAATCGATATTTTCACTGAATTCATTTCGAGAAATTATATACGCATTAATTCAGGTGGTCACATGTATAAAATTTCCAAGAGCCTGTGGGTCAACTATCATTCGGAAACCAGTGACCCCGATAAGGTCTTACTGCAAAATAGGTCTCATATGGTTCGGAGGTTTTGATAAGTATATATATATATAGAAAATATTTTTAGAAACTAGAGATTGAACTTTATATTTGTAACTGAAAGTTTATATGATTTTATATTAATGGCAAAGGTTTTGATAAATTATGATAACCCAAAGCCATATATGGCAATGAATGAAGGAATTTGGACTCTTGCAAATATTTATAAAATATTGTTTTTAATTCTAATGTAGCTAAAACAAAATTAAACGCTTTCAAATTCAAACAAAAATCTTTGATTTTAATTGTTATGGAGATTTTCCTTCTGGTATTACATTTATTTGTACAAAAGTGACAAATGTAAACTTTCAATTTGAGGGGTCTAGTCCAACTATCATCATATATCATTAAAGTCTGGCCTTTATTAGGGACGTATTAAAATCTGGATATCTAATTGACGTTATTGGCAGAAAGGCATATAATGCAGCCATATTCTATAAGTTTTTTCAAATAAATTATTATTATATTATACGTTAAGTAATTCAAAATTGGGGTATCCGTGACCAAATTAAATTCGTGTTCCTGCGAGAAACTGATTTATTTACCGTTAAGGTTCTTTCATTGTTGGAGTTTAAAAAAAAAAAAAGTATATAATTAGAAAATTACGTGAATTTAGTTTTCAGGTTTCAATGTGAATTTTGGCTGTTGCAGACAAAGTTCATTCAAGAATAATTTTGACGGAACTATGAAGCCAAAAACACTGCAGGTTTTGAAGCCGTGTGTCACTGGGTGAACAAACCAAGGACAAACGACGCCGTTTCTTCTCATTCCCCAACCAAAAAAAAAGAGAGAAGGGTATAAGGCCACCATCAATTCTGGCCAATTTCCGGCCACCGAAACGCTGCAGATGAAGATCTGATCGTCATTTGACCTCTATGAACCATATTTTCCACGCACAAAATTATCACAACAAGATCTTCTTCATTAAAACAAAATTTTGAGGAAATTTTGACACTGAAAATAAAAAATGACAAGAAGAAAATTGAAATTAAGAGAAACTTCAGTCAGTTCATGCTTCACTCACAGTAAGGCTAGAACCTGTGAACACCATATTCTCCACATTTCACTTATCTTCATACTGAGTTAATTGGAATCTCGATGCTATGAATAGGGTTATTGCGTGAATCGATGTGAACTGCAAGCATGTGTACACTTACACAAATGACATTTGCATATTCCTTTTTTTATCTGTTGAACAGTGAAATTTACGTATTTGGTTGGTTCCTTTTACTTGCTAGCATAATTAAAGAATATCCACCCCAACATTGTTGTCCTTCGTTGCCTCACCCCGTTGAGCATAATTATCATGACTTGACATGCTCCTTCCGACTCTTTTGAGCTGCTTCTTAATTGGCTCTACCCACCAATCCTTTCATCTTTGCACACGGGCTCTACAGAACGCCGATTTAATTGATTTGAACTTGTGGGCCTGCTGGTTTGAAAATCTAATGAAAGGCTCTCTTTTAAAGAAAAATTAAAAAAAAAAAAAAAGTTTCACAATACATGAATTATTCCACCTCTTATCATAACATTTGTCTTATAACGAGACTCACTATTCTAGTATTATTAAATTTGAATAAATCTCTTGTATACTTAATTTTCTTATTAACAAATTTAAATTTTAATATTGTGTATTCAACATAAATCTTTATTTTATATATTTAAGAGCGAGTCACAGCGGAGATACCCAAACCCGGCCAATACAAAGAGAAGCACAATGAATCCCATTATATACATATATAGAAGCAATCGACAATAAGTGAACGGATCAACATAAGCTCGCGTTTCTATCCTGCCAATATCCTCTCCGTCACTTAATTTCACTAGTAACATTTGTTAAAGTAGTTTCAAGGTACACGAATTCCAATTCTACTCACCTCACGAGCGAGAAAGGTTAAATTAAAAAAGAGTTGACTTATTGAATAAGTCATGACCTATTAGGGCATCTGACCATATAAAATTAATGCTCACGTTAAAATTAAAAGATGCTGGGCGTGGTTGGCGAAAAGCAGCAATTTTCTATCCAACATTAGTTTGATGATCTTGATGTACAGATTACCCATATTTCTAAGAGAAGGAAACGATATTTGGTAGTGGACAACTATGGTTAGGAGGCACCCATCAATTTGTTTAGACCTTTGAATGAAATGACTAGTCGTAATGGGAACACGTTCTACGCAATCCTTCACAACTAATAAAAGGGGTCAATGTCCATGGTGTCCGTGTGCTTGACATTGATAAATGAACTAGTAATTTCTGGCAACAACAGTCAGAATAATGGACAAAGAACCTTGGCATCGTACCATATGGGTATATTACACATCTAGCTAAAGCTGTTCTCTTGAAACCTTCGATGGTATCATTGTCCGAGACACTTTTATATGCAAAACACAAATATGACCCTTGCTCATGAATCCCACGCTTAATGTTCCTTCTTTAGAATCTCTAGTTCAATTTTAACATTTTAAAAATTTACCTGTTGACATTGACGTGGTAGTCATTAGCGAGAAGGTGCTTCTTCTCTGATTGAGATTCTCGAGGATGAGGTTTAACTCTTATGGTGGCACCAAGAATTTGGTGCATCATCCATGGTGGTTAGCTTCTCAGTGATAGTATGATGTGCCCTGTTTCTATCACTTTTTTTTTTTTTTTTTTTGGTAGTATGCATCGTTTATTTATTTTATTAACAAACTCCCTTCAGTAATTTTATGAAAAAAAAAAAAAAAACTAAAGAATATATCTTCAGTAATTAACAAACTCCAATAATGGGACCGCATCTCAAAATGTCAGCCTTTTAGGTTATGGATTCTTGGTAATATATCTTGCGAACAAAAAGTGGCATACCAAATGGAATTATGCGATCAATTCTTTACATTTGTTTTGGGGGGGGGGGGGAGGGGAGGTGTGCATTCCGACAGAATTTTTTATGCATGTGCGATTTACAATGTACTAAAAAATTTATAGAGCTTTGAAGAAAATTTAGTTTGTTTTATCAAATTGATCACGATTTATATGATATGATTTTTGGTCACATAATCAGAGCAATTTGTTATTGTCAAGAAAAGCTATGATGTTGCTTGGCGCATTAAAGTAGACTAGGATCAAGGAAAGTGTCTATTTTTTTGATGAAACTCAAAAAAATTGTATATTCAATTTGATCTAATGAATATAGCTACACATCTTATTTATAATTGAAATGGTTTTTTCCCCTACGTTACATGTTCCATGGTTTTTTCTTATAATCTAGATACAATTATACTTTTCTATTGTCTCTTAAGAAGCTATCCTTTTTCTTTTTTTTGGTATGTAAGAAAATGCCACAGTAAATTTCTCTAAAAAGGTGCTAAAAAAAAAAGACTAACCGTATGTATCAAGCTTTGAAGAGATCAGTGTAAGCAGCCATACAAAGAAGGGGGAAAAGGGGTCTATTTTTAGTCTCCCAGCATCTGCAATTGTACCAAACAAGCTCAATCAACTGAACAAAAACATGGGCTCAGGTCCGATAGGTTTTAAAACCCAAGTGTAAACAGTAGTTGTCGCTTTACTTGCCGGAAGCTTCAAGGCCCATGGTTTACAGAATGCACATCCGTCAAGCTTCAGAGTTTCACAAAGACCAGTCCAAGGCCCTGTCCATAAATAACTTTAATAGACCCCCATTTGCATTGGAGACTTCTTCAAGCTACTCGTGAATAAGAGGTAGCCGATGACCATGAGTATCATTTGCAACCAAACCTTTCTGTACTTAAGAGAGTTATGGCCTGGGCTATCACCATATGCCCTCTTCTTGGGCCCCTGCTTTCTTTTGTCGCAACCGCTGGAGGAAGTGGGCCTCATCCTCTCTGAAAATGTGTGGAGTTGGATTTTTGGGCCCAAATGGAGTGTATTGTAGGCCCCATTTTGCTAGCCCATTTAATGTATAAAAACCATTCGATTCAATTGGTGGATGATGATCCAAAATAGGTCACGTAAATCTCTTCACGTGCAAGTCTATCAAGCTAAAAATATAAATGAAGTACAGACTTATGCTCTAAGAATGAATTACATATTGAACTCTAGTATAATAAATACACTTAAATTTGATAACTAATATTCTTCGATATTTTACTACACTACTAAATAGGTATTGATATCAAAGTAAATGTAAGCGATTACAACAAGTCAGTTCTTTTAATTTTTATTTACTAGTAGTTTCCCTTGATCATTTGCTAAAAATTGCTTGACAAATTGACATGTAAACCAGCTAATTGACTATTATAAGAAGGCAATGGAGTTACAAGATCAATTGGCAATGTAAGACTAAATAATAGCACAATCTGACACACGCTTGTAAGAAGTTCTTCGTAATAATCTATAAGCGTGATCAATTTTAATAACTTAATGGTAATAAGAATTATGCGTAAAGATTTCAAACTAGCGCACATGTAAACAAAACAAAACAGTAAACATCTTAAAAACGGGACAATTTACCAACGAATTGCTAACTATTCCATTTTCTGGAATTATCTTAATATTTATCAATTTTTCCGAATAAAATCAGCAACCTTTTCAAAAATGTCTAATAGACGCCACATTTACAAGTTTAGTAGTGAACATTTCAATTTATCCAAATAGGTCATATCATAAATCTAGAACAGTTTTATTATTTGCCCATATCTATACTAAGACTAGAGGATTGCAAATCCCAACAGTCAAGTAATATTGGTAAAAAAAAAAGGGAAATTATAGGTTTTGAAACTAAATTATTTGACATATATGGCCTAAGAGAATCTTCATTCTATGTCTGCTAGAAATCGCAGATATGGCTTGCCAATTTTTGACAGTGAAACCCTATTATTACCGTTGGACACCTGGCCACTAGTTACTGGATGCATTTGGAATAACGCAGTATGCTCTCTCTCTCTCTCTCTCTCTCTCAATGCCAGTCCACCAACCATACAGTGGCATTTCCAAAAATTTAAGCCTAGAATCACAATAGCCAGTCCTTTTGACCTGTGACTATGGCTAGTTTCCTTCACAATCCATTGCCCATCTGCATTCTTGTGGTTTTGTGTTTGGCTGCTTCAATCCCAATTTTTTCAATGCCTCAAAAATAGTATCTAATGCTGGTTTTGGAAGTGATGGTAATTAATTGACCATTAATAGAAAAGTTGCGTATACCAGTGATAAAAATTTCTTGTACATAACCGCTTGTACGAACAAAACAGGCACCTTTGTTTGCTCATTTAAAATTCTATTAAATTTAAGTCACGTAATTAATAAGGGGTCATTAATAAAACTTGATTTGATTTATCAAAAAACAAAAAAAGTTACACAAAAGGGGTCATTCGAATTTTGTAAATTCTTTCACGTCTCATGCTAGCAATTGGAACTTTCACAACTACTAATTTGAAAATTCAAATTTTAATTACTGGAAAGTAAATATATAATTGATTTATTTTCTAGGTGGTGCTTGCGGTTATGGGAATGCTGTAGGGCAGTCACCATTCTCGTAAATGGTATCGGCTGGAGGCCCTTCTCTATACAAGTCAGGCCAAGGATGTGAAGCATGTTATTGGGTGCAAAACTAATGCAAAAATTTGTAATAATTCCTGGGTCCAATACATTCAGTTTCGCCATCATAGATGAATTCGGAAATGGAGATGGTGAACTTGCTTCCGTTGAGCTAAAGCAAGCAGGGGTATTGGATCCATGGCTTCCCATGCAACGTACATCGGGTGCAGATTGGAGAGCTAGCTCGGGATCGGCATTGCGTGGCCCATTTTCTATCCAGCTAGCTTCACTTCAGTCTAGGAAGACCATCGTCGCAGTTAATGCAATCACCAGCAATTGGCAAGCTGGGAATACTTATTCATCAAGTGTCAATTTTTAATGGCATGAAGCATGCTTGGACAGCATGGAAACTTCGTTGGCTACTTGTATATCTGTCTCCTCCACCATAAAAATGATAATAAACTAATAAACGTCATCAGTTACTTTCAATTTGGATTTTATTTTTTTTTTTTTTTTTTGAGGTGCTTATAACTCTTACTCACTTTTTTTTTTTTTTTTTTAAATATAACTCATTATTTTAAACACAGTATATATATATATATATATATATTTTATTTCAGTTGAATCTACTTAAAATTTTTATTTTTTTCATATATAATATTAAATTAATTTGATTCATTTAAAAAAAAAAAGTCAAATTAAAGATCTCTTTCTTATAAATATCCCACGACTCTCCAATTAATTACGCTTCCATAAAAATCCCACTTAAGCAAGCAATCAATCAATATCAAACTAGAATTTAAGTATCATTGTCTTACGTATATAACAATTATATTACAATAAGGCCGGTACGTATCGGCTAGACCCCAATTCTTACCAGGGTTTTCAGTTTCACATGCTATATCTGCTTTACCGCTCAATTAAAGAAAATTTCTTGCGTCTCCAGCCAGGCATGTGAATATATATATATATTCATATATATATATATGAATTTTGCAGTGCAATTTAGATGCATTTTATTAATTTAGATGGGGGACTCATTGAGTCAAACCCTGACCACAAACACGAAAAGAGGACAAGAGGACAACAATATTTGAAAACGTGTGGTGCGTTAAGTACATGTAACATGATAAAATAGTATGAAAAAAACCTTAATCTTGTCCCACTAAATGTACAATAAAACTAATTTTTCGTATATTACTTTATGATATCTTACGTACCAAACACGAAAGATTCTCGTCGCCATATCTTCTGAGGGCCCATTTCGCTCTCAATAGAGCAACTTCAGCCTGCATCCTAGACCTTATAGGTTGATGCACTTTTTGTTTAAAAAGAAATTATACCACTTGCTATCTTTACACAATAGTTGTAAAGAAAAAACAAAGTCACTCTAAAAAGCATCATCTATTTGTACACTGAGACACGATTTCCTAGTTATATATTTATGCTTGTGTTGATATACTGCTATTCTAATATCTTAAACAACCGAATCAGAAGAAGTTAGCTGCTCACTCTCTCTCTGGACTAAGAACAAGTTGGCCCTAAACAAAGCCGAATAGCTAAAATTGGTCCACTATTTAAAAAAAAAAAACTAACAAGGTGGAAGCTCATGTTTAATTCGTTCATTAATTAGGTGTATCGTGCTAGAAGAGAAAATTAAACCAGAAAATTCCATGACAATTATAGCTAATTTTATACACGATATATGGGTGGAGAAGCAGCTTGAATCAACCTATAAACAAGGAGAAGCATGAGTTGGTTTTCTTGGATTAGAATTGAAGGGATGAGAAGAGGCATGGAAGTTAGAACTTAGAACCACTCTCTTTCATTTCACTCACTCACTCACTCACTCACTCACTAATTACTCCCTCTCTCTCACACACGCGCGCGCGCGCACAAACTCGGACACACAATACTAATCAATAGACTGAATGTACGGACCTCCGTTGGTGTGTTTGACCGGCGGCGCCACCGCCACTACAAAGTCGTAGAAAAAGTCTCTGAACCTCCTAGCATCCTACCACTTGTCACCACATTTCGAAACTTTTATTCACTCTCTTATCTCTCTCTTATCTCTTTCTCTCCCCCATCCACAGAAATAACCATTACTATATCTAAAAACCAGGACTATTAATCTCCTATTCACCGTACAAAGCGTACCACAGCTTTCACTACAAGAATAAGCTCCACCCTTTTTGCTTTCCATTCCACATTGTTAATTTTCACATCCAACAATTCAATAGTTTCCTTGCTTTGTTCCTTGTCTCTCTCTCTCTGTGTTTTTCTTTTTTCCCAATATCTTATGGCTTTGATCGTGAATCAACAGCCAGATTTCAAGCACTTTTGTAAAATTTGCAAGAAAGGATTTTTGTGTGGAAGAGCCCTGGGAGGGCACATGAGGGCGCATGGAATAGGCGATGATAGTGGTCATTTGGATGATGAAGACCCTGCAAGTGATTGGGAAGACAAATTAGGAGCCGACGTTCCGGCTGCCAACAAGCGCATGTATGCATTGAGAACGAACCCGAATCGGTTAAAGAGTTGCAGGGTTTGTGAAAACTGTGGTAAGGAATTCTTGTCATGGAAATCCTTCCTTGAACACGGTAAATGCAGCTCCGAGGATGCCGAGTCGCTCGTGTCCTCCCCCGGATCGGACGCTGAGGATGGTGAGGCAAGGAGAGGTTGTGGTTGGTCCAAGAGAAAGAGATCACTGAGAGCTAAAGTGGGTAATTTCAACTTGAATTGCCCGTCTAGCGAAGAAGAGGATCTAGCAAATTGCCTCATGATGTTATCTAATGCAACGGTTGATCCTTTAATAGCCGAGCCCGAGGAGTCGTGTGCTTCGGCTAGTAAAGAAGAGGAGAGGAGAAATCCAATGAATTTCATGGCTCCTATTGCATGTAGGACACCAATGACGGACAATAGGGCCAAAGGGCTCGCTAATAAAGCAATGTTTGAATGTAAAGCATGCAAGAAAGTTTTCCATTCCCACCAAGCATTGGGTGGACACAGAGCTAGTCACAAGAAGGTTAAAGGGTGTTTCGCAGCCAGGCTCGATCAAGGCCTAGATGATAGTGCAGCTGATGAAGACGTCATAGGGCTGTTTCCAACAAAATCGACGACAACGTTGCAACTCGACAGTGGCTCATCAGATGCTTCTCCATTGGGTTCTGCTTCAAAAAGAAAATCAAGGTTGCACGAATGCTCGATATGTCATCGCGTGTTCTCTTCGGGACAAGCTTTGGGTGGCCATAAGAGGTGTCACTGGATCACTTCAAATTCCCCGGATGTTTCATCTTTGGCCAAGTCTCATCAGTTTCAGGATCACTCGGAACAAATTCAACAAAGACCAGTGTTTATCAACTGTCCTGAGACACTTGATCTTAAGTTGGACCTCAACCTTCCTGCCCCGCCAGATGATCATAATGGAGTAGCGCGGGATAACGCTGCAAACCCAGCAAGCATGGAAATTTCCACCGAGATTTATTTGCAATCTTGGATAGGAGTTGGTGCCAGAGAAAAGGACGACAATCATCACGAAGACGACCAAAACGATGAACATAGTTACAACAATAATGACATCAACAACAATAACAATAACAAAAATGTCAATAATACGAGTTGCAATGGCTCAGTGCAGAATGCCGACAACGAAGCAGACAGCAAAGCAAAGTTAGCAAAGCGTAGTGAACTAAAGGACGTGAACATGAGTGGAAATTCATCTCCGTGGTTGCATGTTGATATTGGTTCGACTGCTGGGGTGGCCGTTGACCCTTAATTAAATTTTCGTCAAGACGACACTGGAGGGTCTTCCTCTTTTCCATATATATATATTAATTTTTCCTGATCTGTGTATTTTCAAACTGTAATTACAAACTTAAAGGTTCATATTTATAATTTCACACTATTTACTGTAATCTTTTAGCGGACATTATGAAAACTCAAATCAATATCTCTCGATCTCTTAGACAAAATAATTTGATAAAAATGGACTCGCTCTTATTCCCCAAGAATTGGCTGTTGGATAATTCCATTCAGACTCCACAGCCTAGTAAAGTGAGTAGTCTAAGGAAAAAATGACTAGTCAAGGATTTTAATTAATCACAGAGATTGATTACATAATTAAGATATAATGCAGCATAAAATAAAATTTTAAAAAGAAAATCAATGTATGATTTTTTAAATTAGCTGGAAATAATAAAAAACAAAGCCTTAATGTTAAATTTATTTAAATTCACGGAATCAAGAAATTTCAAATAATTTTCTATTTTTTAAAATTAAGATTGTTACTTATTGTTCTAATGAAGAAATTTAATTTCTAAGTTTTTTCTAAGTCATAGATAAATATCAAATAAATATGAAACAAGTTAGGCATGTTTCTCTTGGAGAAAGTTTTTCCAGTTTACATAAAATTTTTCTACAGAATAGAAAAAAGTGGAAAATGCTAGTAACTAAAAAAAAAAAAAAAAAACAATAATATTTTCTAGAAAACCGAGTTCCCAATTTTCTGATTTTAAGGTATTTAAAATTTTGTTTGACTTTTCTTTTTTGAAACAAAAATTCTATAAAGATCTTTGTCTTTGTAGGAAAACTACCAGTAAAAAAAATATTTTTAAGATATTTTTTATATTATTATAGAAAAATATAAATAAAAATAAAAATTAAAATTAAAATTAAAACATTTTTTTAAAAAATACTCATTGTATTCTTTTTCTTCGTTATTTTTTGCAGCACTTTGTTATTTTTTTTGAAAGCTTTTTTTCTTTTTTGTTTTGGCGTGTGAGTAGGATATTTTCACACATACAGTTAAGCGCCGAATCAAGAGTTGACTGCGAGGCACTGAAGCTGTTTAGGCATCAGACCTCAAATCGTGCTGAGTATGACAGTTGTCCTGTGAAGAATAGCTATGTTAACGTGTTTCACGGAAAAACATGCTCCCATGTTACCGCCAATTAAGAGCCAAATTAGCTATTTTCCAATGATGATTAATGGGTCATCGGACCCACATCCTGCGGCTCGTGTGGGGCCATCATTTTGAGGGCCCCGGACGATTGACAATGGACCAGTTCCGAGCTCCTTCGACATTTGCCCACGTTTCGAGATACTATTGGACCAAATAATGGATACGGGCTAAAGAAAATTGGGCTGCCAATGTGGGTAACAGATCATTGGGCTAAATACTTGGGCCTATCTCACTAATATCTCCTATTCCCTTAAAGGGATGCTATTGGGCCTTGCTTGTTGATTGGGCGCAGAATGGTGCTTATGTCGTCCGACTAGAAGGAACGGTTAAAGCTTTTCAGGCAAATCATCGTACGGTTGTTTAGGGTGCTCGTGTTCTGTTAGCGTGCGTGAACAATTGAAACGGTAATCATACTTAAAAACATAGGTGCTGCTGTTCTGTTCCTGTTAGAAAATTATACAAATATTATAATTTTATCAAACTGAAAAAAATGTTACATCATTTAATTTATTTATAGAGCTACCATTTTTTAACATATATTTGCTTAAAATTTTCTTCCTTGACATGTAAAAACATCAGAATTGTTTGTCTTCTCTGGATGACAGAAAGACAAGAGAAACAAAAACAGAAAGATTACATGTCTGCCTGAAGTTGAGTTTTTAAACCAGGCGGAGGTTCTTCCAAATTCAGAATTATTTTCTTAAATACAATCTCCTACAATGTCCCCATTGTTAAAATCACCTACTTTCACTTTTTATTTGATGATATTGATGCTAATGAGGATATTAATGCGAGTGATGGCATTGACTGTAGGTCTGTGATCTTAGTACGGTGCTGGAGCTTCTAACTAAAATGAATGCTCTAACTATGGATGTGATACTGTAAATAGATCGTTTTTGTATCACTCTTAGAATGTTCTTTTAAAATGTTTTCACTGACTTATAAAGTTTTGGTACATTTTTTATATTTCTAACCTTTCTAGATTTAAGCATCTGCTTTTCCACTGAATTGTGCGACTTTTGACGCTTTGGCTCCCAAATACCGTGCACAATGCTGGACTCGAAACAGGGCTAATTGCTAGTTGGGCAACCTACCCTTAGCTCTTAGGTCACCCCATTACATTTTCACTTGTATTTTTTTTCAAAAGTTTGTTCAACTAGTCGAAAAGGGAGTTATAATTATAAATGAGGTTTAGATTCAAATCTTATATCTCATCTCAAGTTTTAATTTGATGGTTATTAAGCAAAACTAAATGGTCAATATTTTCAATTATAATTACTTACATAAAAATCTATAAAACAAGAGACCATAATTATATGCAATTTAAAAAGAAAAATTAAGCACCAAAGGCAATTAAGCTCAATTTGATCACAAAGTAAAATTAGTTTTAATATGTAAAATTTTTTTATTTTAATAAGATTTTACTTGATTTTTTTATATATAATATTAAATTAATTTAACTTATTTTTTAGAATTAGGTGAACATTGTCTTTTGCCTTAACAGAAAAGAAAAGAAAAAAGGCGTTGTGATTACCGTCCAGTGACCCGAATAGGATGGGACGGCCTGGAAAACAAGCTGGTGATGTACTGTCCAATTTGTATGGTATGACTTGAGAGGCAAAGTCGGCATGCTTATTCTCACTTTTATGTGTGGAAGACCAATCCATTCCTAGTCTCAGCATCTCATTATGGATCTATGAATATTCAAAATTTTGAACATTTATGTATGTTCAAAAGGAGGCATGTAAATTCAAAGTGTATTAATGTAGACATTCAACTTGGTTATTACTTTTATACATGTTGGTTTTGGTTACAAATTTAAGAATACAATAATAATAAACTCCCAGCAGTTGAGGGTTGGCCATCACGATTCCATCACCCCCAGCAGTTGATGGATGGGGTCGTAAGGCATCCATCCACCCATCACCTTGGTATAGCCCAAACTCCACTCCCAGCTACCAAGTCGACGCGAAGAAGAAGGTGTAACCAAGGGATCGAAATTGTACTTCTGATCTCTACTTCAATTCACCACTTCAGAAGCCATGCTTGCCAGCTTCAGATCACGCGAACTCGATTACTTGTCAGTATCGGATTGGAATTATAGCACCTTTTCTGTCGTTATTATTGGACCCTGGCTGTTAACTCTTTAGGGAAGGGTAAGTCTACTGTGCAACTCTCTAAGTCCTCACCGATGACCATTACTCGTGATTGCCGCATATCAAAGCTTCAATGATAGACCCATGTCTCTTAACTAAATGTAATACACAGGGGGACCAAAGTAGCGACAAGCCGAGTACTGTGTCTACAGTGAGACAAATTTGTGAAATTAATGACTGTATCTACCCAAATAATTATATTATGGGTTCCTGATATATTTAAATTTTGATTGGTGAAACTAGGAGTTTAATGATCGTACCATCAAATCAAATAATTAGTGGTAAGCATTTTAAATTTTTAAAAAATAAGTGTTCAGTTAAATTTTCATATTTTTAAAATATATATTTGCTATTAAATTATTAATTTATGTCACAATATTCAAAAATTTTTTAACATTCAGTTAAATTCAGTATATCACTTAAAAGGTATTTATACTAAATATTCAATAATTTTTATATTGTAATTTGTACTTAACACATAGTTAATTTAAAATTAGATAACTAATCGATTGAATTGATGTCCTTATAATTAAATTGAATCTCATCACAAAATTGATACCAGACAAGCTTTTAAGAAAAAGAAAAAAATCGTCAAAAAGCTTGCTTTTGGAAAGTGGGAGTAAAAAATTTGAAAAGCAAAAATTGAACACCCCATGTCTTTTGCAGGTTCAAAAGCACAAGTTAAGACAGCAAATCCTTAGATTTTTCATAATCTGTAGTGCCTTTCCCTTTTTTTATTTTTTTTCTTATTCTTAAGTTTCTAGCTAGCTCATCCTTAATCTGTGAGCCAATGGAAAATTAAGCGAAGGCACACATGACCGTTTACTAAATACCAATTTGAAGATTGAAGCATTCTGTGACAAGAACGTGTAAATGGGTGTTATCCAGATGGACCACACTTGTTAGAATCAAATGGGTGGCAACCCCAGGACTAGGACTAGGTCTACAAACCCCTTACTAAACGGAATTTACTGCTTCCACCCCCCCACCTTCACCCCGCCACTCCCCAAAATAGAAAACTCCTTTCTCAGCGGGGAGGTTGTTTGGTTGGTTAGTTTCCTACTCAATTTCCCAACCCTTCGTTTTTCCACCAGACATTTCAACAAAAGATCCAATTTTAAAGGGAAGTTACCCCCAAAAAGGTTAAGAGTCCAATGTGATTAATGGGTGTTACCCATTAATTTATCTACTTCAAAAAATAAAAAATAAAAAATAAAAAATAAGAAAAAATCAATTGACGGGAAAAGAGGGAAAGTAGCCTGTCCAGCCGACTTGCTAAAGCTACCGGCATTGGCAGTTCGCCTTAATATCACCGGCAGAAGAGGTTAACAGAATCTCCATGTCAGCTTGCATTGAAGTTAAAGTTACAGAAACAGTTGGAGTATACTATTCACTAGTTCACATTCACATCGTAAAACTGAAATGCTAAGTTGACACATGGGTATCGTTGGTGATGTATATACTTGATTTAATTGTGTTACTCGAGCGCTTATCACAGCTTTAATGTCACAGCACGGGAATATTAAATTAAGGGTGGGGTCCTTTGCTAACCATTGGGATTAGGAGGACACCTTGGTGGGTTTATATTTTGCCTTCGTCGTTACAACAAACCCAGCAGTTTTCTTGTCTCGTACAAGTAAGTCAGCCCGGTTTATTTCTAGCAAATCGTGGCCAGCCCCAAAATGCCCATCACGGTTTTTGAATAAATCAAGGAATTTCATATGCTTTTAAAAAATATGGGAAACTCACATTTGGTAAGAAGTGAAGTTTTTTTTTTTTTTTGTTTTTCACAAATATTTGGTGGAAAACAGAAAAGGGTAGGGAGGGAAATGTAATAAGGATTGGTGAAAATAAAAGAATTGTTGGGAATAAATACAGAAACGGGCAAAAGCCTCGCATGTTACATGTCGCTCTTCTCCCTTCATGCACACGCTTTAATTAAGCTTAATTTATTGTTTAAATGCCGTTTTAGAGAAAACCAATTACACCCCAAATAAAATCAAATAGCAATTTGCCTTTTTTTTTTTTTTTTTTTTGTGGTTCTTAAATTGTTGTGTTGGTGTCTAGGTATATATCATCTCTAGTGGTGGGAGAATGCTTGTTACCTACTCCTTTTAGTTTCCACTCTCTCAACTTGTTTGAAACTACATGTCTCTTTTTTTCCACAGAAAAGAGAACACCCAGAGAGCTTTTGATCTTTCATAGCTCTTTTTTAATTAAGTCTGTTGTTGTTTTTTTTTCCTTTTGTTTTTGGTTTTTTAAATTGCCTTCCTGCGTTCGTTAATGGAGAGACACAAGTGTAAGCTTTGCTTCAAGAGTTTTTCCAACGGAAGGGCTTTGGGTGGTCACATGAGGTCTCATTTATTGAATCTTCCAATTCCTCCAAAACCAGAACAAGAGCTGCCCATTCAACTCAGTGAAGACACAGAGACAGCTTCATCGTCTTCATCTTCAGAGGAAGAAGTTGAAGCAGAACAGCAAGGAGGAGGAGGAGGAGAAGGAGAAGAAGAAGGAGACGAAGAAGAAGAAGAGAAGGGTGGCCTTTGTTATGGGTTGAGAGAGAACCCAAAGAGAAGTATTCGTTTGGTAGATCCCGAGTTTTCTTTTGCTGTTGATGCTGCTTCCGTTGTTCTTCAAGACAGAGAAAGCGAGACCGAGTCATCCAGGAACCCAACTCGGAGACGATCCAAGCGGGCCCGAAAATTGTTAGAGAATCAGCAACAGCATCACCAGAGACAGAGACAGGAAATAGAGAACAAAGCGAAGAAGCTGAATTGTTTCAAACTCAGTAAGACCGAGTCTTCGTGGGCTGAGCCTGAACCGGTACTGAGTTCAATTTCTGACACCACGACGGAAGAAGATGTTGCTTTCTGTCTCATGATGCTTTCGAGGGACAATTGGAAGAGGGCAAAACAACAAAATCGACAAGAACAAGAACATGAAGAAGAGGAGGAGGAGGAGGAGGAGGAAGCAGAAGATGAGAAGTCCGTGGGGGAAACAGATGAATCAGATGAGTTCAAATCTTGCAGGACTCGAATTCGAGAAATGTACAAGTGTGAAACATGCAACAAAGTGTTCAAATCCTACCAAGCTCTGGGCGGACACAGAGCAAGTCACAAGAAACTTAAAGTCTTTGCCCCAACAAAAGAAACAGGCTTGGAGCCAGAAAATGCAGCGACTTCCAGTTCCATACTGGCAGAAAAGAAAATCTATGAATGCCCATATTGTTTTAGAGTTTTTTCATCTGGGCAAGCACTGGGTGGACATAAGAGATCTCATTTAAGTGGAGCAGCTGCCCCACCTGCCGGAAGTTCCGCAAAGTTCGGGGATAACTCGAATTTGATAGATCTTAATCTTCCTGCTCCAGTTGAGGACGATGATATTAGCCAAATCGAGCTCTCTGCAGTGTCTGATGCGGAATTTGTGAACTACATCAAGAGGTGAGTTGTGTTTCTAATCATTATTCTCCGGGAAAAAGAAAATGGCAATTCGATCCAAAAGAAAGAAGCTTTTTGGCAACTTTGGAGTTTTGCGATCTACAATCACGCAATTCTGTTGTCTTTAATTGAGTCATACGGTTGCTATTAATTGACACAGTTTTTTTTCATTCGAATTATAACTATAATTTCTTAGTATGGATCGATTGTTCTGCTTTTTTTTACCAAAAACTGAGTTGGAACATCCATGGATGGAGAGAAAAAGAAAAGGCCTTCGAGCTCTAGTACACCAGACTCTGGGAAGAATCAGATGGAGAGAATGATGAATATTATACACCTGAAGCGAATGTTAGTTACTATATAGAATTACAGCCACTAGGTCTGATTTTTATATAGAATTTCAGCTGTTAGTTCTCTATTTTTCAATGATTATTTAAACACCAAAAAAAAAAAAGAAAAGCTAAAGCATTCTTGTTAAGTGGAGGGTCTATTCAAGGTTCCAGCTGTTGTTTCTTGCTCGGTTCTTTTTTCACCGGCCTTCTTCTGTTTTCCTATACAACAAATGGTCAATCTCAAGAGGGCTGATCTGCACGGCGTAGTTATATTATTTACAAAAGTAACTTCTACATCCTGTCTGGGACTAACTGGCGTTGTCCGTTTCATCGCGGAGAAGCTAATTAACCGTTCCATCTCTCTCTTATTCTCTCTCTCAGCATTTTGCTGCTTCCCCGACTCTGTCTAAGACTGTACAAGCTTTACTTACAGATCTGCTAAACCAGCAGAGATTGAAGACTTGAAAACCCTTGAAAGTGCAATATAATTTTACATTAAAATTTATAATATTATTCATTATAGCGTGGAAAGGTGATTGAGGGTCACAAATCTTTAACTTTTGCTTCGAGAATCACCTGGTTTGGCGTGACAAGTATCCTGACTGAGTCAGGCTCAGGGGCAATCCAGAGAAATCTCAGTCCACATGAGCTGCGCAATAAATGATTGTAAGAGGTATCCTAGAATTCTCTTTTCTGTATTTGCCTGTTAGTTTAGAGCGGCCAAGAATTTATCGGACTTGCATTAACCACTCATAATTTAAAATTCAATTAAACTGAAACTGAATCAATTTAAAATTTAATATTTTCAAAATTCAAAATAATTGAAACTCAAAAAAAATGCAAGAATGTTAACCGACTACAATACGTGTTAGGGAAAAAAAAAAAAATGTTAGCAGTGTTATTTTCAGATATTTGGGTCTAAACGCTAGTGGATGCCAACCTAGAAATTGGTCATTGCCCCGTGGAGAGAGTATTTGCATCTGTAACCACATGAGGTGACAAGCCACGATGTGTTTGATCAGTTACAAGAGCTCGTTTCTGTAATTTAACCAAGTTGACTTTGTATTTAACAGCTAAAGTTTGCGAGACAGTCCAGTCCAATTGCCTTGATAAATATTACAAAACCTGGGTGACTGGCCTGAAACGCGCTTAAATGGCTGTATAACTAACTGGCCGTTGAATGGGTGTGGTTTGTTGTAGGAGTCGCCACGAAGCAGGGGCAACATTGCCGGTGTTTACATTTTGACAAATGGCAGCCGTACAAAATCATGTCAAAGGTACCACTCAAACCTGTAACTCCAACTTCATAAGAGATAAAACCTATGGTTACACCTGCCGTTGATGCGTAGAGGTTAAAAAAAAAAAAAAAAAACTATTTTAATTGCGGATTGATATTAAAAACTAATCAATCCAAAATGAAACCATCTATTATGTATCACTCTGCATTGCTTTCATAAGAGACAAAGACAGCTGCTTTAGGGATTGGGCCGAGTCCTTAAAACCAACATCATGGCTGCAAAATACACGTCACATTCGACTTACCCAATTTAGCCATAATTTGGTCGACGAAATCATCCCACAGATAGCTTTAGTATGATGCCCAATATGTTCTCATGTACTATTTATTTTATTTATTTATTTTTTTGTGTTTCACTCATTCCCTTTTGTTAGTCAACATCAATCCCTATACAAATGTCAAAAAAGAAAAAAATAATAATAATTTAAATTAGGAAAATGAATGAGAGGTCTCTGTGCTGTGCATTTCTTTGAAATCTTTTACAACCATGCATATAAATTCCTCTTTTTCAAGGCGTGCTACTGCCTGTGATACAGAGAGCTTATGTATGTCAAGTGGATTTTAAGCTTCCAAATAAGAAGTACCCATTGATTCCTTGCCCATTTTAAAAGTATATGTCCTCTTGGGGGGACTTTCCCCTCCGACTTTTCAAAGCCTTCCTTGGAAAGAAACGTCTTTCCATTATGTATCTCTACTATTCGTTCACTACATGATGCTTCTCATTACCTTCAATGCTGACCTAATCAGCCAAACAGTAACAATAGCAATGGCCAGGAAAGCTTAAGTGGTTGGCTGGTCGGCCTATTTTGTTGAGAACTTGGTCTAGCCACACAGGGCGGTTGGTCGGTCCTTGTTTTTATTCGGACCAAAAGATACTGGCTAGAAAAGAAAGCCAAACATTGTTAAAGTATATAACATGTGATTTCATCCTACTCTTAATTTTTGTATTTAATTGTAAATTTTTTCAAGAAAGAAATATTTGTATTTGTTTACATTTTCACTCTAATAAACTTGTATATGAAATATTCTGAAGTTTCACATGTTACTTAAAATTTTAAATTGAATAATTCTAAAAAAATATATATATGAAAGTAGAAGATAAAAGGTGAGGTCGGATTTATTAAAGTGAGTGTCACGTCATGATATGTCTCAAACTCGAGCAGTGGGGGATTGTATAAGCTTTGAATGATAATGCGAGAAACATCCAATGCCCACCCCAAGTTGCCGGCTTTTGGACTTCAAAAAGCCGCCAAAGCCGAAAAGAATTAAGAGTCAACTACGTGATCTTATAAAATCTTTTTTTGTTAAAAGTTCTAACTTCTAATAAACATTGGTAATTGGATTACATCATCATTATCATCTTTGAAATGCGCTTTTTCTCTCTAAATTATTTCCTAGATATTGACTCAACATCTTTCCTTCTTTTTGTTAGAATTTGGGTAAGCACCTAAGAATTTTATGATAAAATAATTTTTTCGCATTTTAATTCAACTGGGCTCTATGCCGAGGAATCCTTACCTTCAAAAATTGTCAAAGCCCACTTGATCAAAGCACCAAATTACAAATGCATTTGTTGAGATTTTAGGGAGGTATATGTATGTGAATTTGCACATACAATAAATGTTATAATTTTTTTTTTTTTTAAAAAAAAAAGCTTGCTTGGATATGCAGTGAAGTAATGCTCTAGCCGGGACTAGGGAGTTCACATATTAAACATTAAGCACCCAGCTTCATTTTTCTAGAGATCACGTTTCATGAACTGTGGATCTTTATTATATAATTAGCCACTTTTTTTTTTGGGGGGGGGGGACCATCAAAAAATGGGAGGCAAATAAACTACTCCATAACTCCATACTCGAGAAACATATATCGAACACATTGTCCTGACATGCTTCTTAACATCTAGAGGGACCTCACTACTCATGTATTGAGGTCATAGCTCAAAATAATTCTTGTGAATGAGGTCAAACCCGAGAAACAGCGAACAAGATGACTTGGTTAAATTAACCAGCTAAATCAAAAGAAGTCACACGTAAAGAGAGAATTCAACGCCCGCGATATTTCACGAGTTACCTTCACTTTTTTGAATCTGTTCCCAAGTAGAAAACTTGATCTCAAGGTCGCTACTTTCATCTACCTTGGACTTTATATTCTTCTCTGGCCATCACTGCCGTTGTTCTTTCTACCGGTACCCCGAGAGTTTTAATTTCCAAGTTGTAAACTTTTAGTGTAAAAGTGATTAAGTTGTCAAACTTTTAGTTGATTTCAGCTCAAGTCGTCACCTTTATTAGTTTTCGGGTCCAAGACAATGTTTTTAGCTCCTGTAAGTTAAACAAGTAGAAAGCATGAACCCATATTTCACAACTGACCCAAAAAGTGCTCATCTTTGAGAAACTTAACTTGTGCCTCAACCAAATATGAGTAAAAACACCCTTAAATTCTTTTTCATCGGACTCTCAGTACAAGAGCAAAGTCCCAAAGACCTTAATGGCGAAATAATGAAATTTCAAGGTCTATCGATTAGTTGTAGATTGAGAGTATTTGTGACATATTTAGTTGCGTAAGCGCATTAAACAGCCTAACACCTACAATGTCTGTAATTCCTTGAAAACGCGCTACCATAATTAATGACATGTCTCTGATACATATAGGAGCAATCCGCGTTGTTTCATTCTGGGCCACTAGCAATATATGGGCGACAAAGCATTACGAACTCAAGCATAGTCACTTCATTTGTAACAACTGGGTTGTATGCATCCTCAAATCCTATAATTACAACCTAAATGCCACTTAAAATATGATATATTAATTTCTATTTGGAGGAAGATTCGCATTTACCTAATACTTGATCATCAAGGCCTCAACTGCCAAACCCAAGAAGACTTGCACAATTAAAGCTAGAATTTGCTTGTGTACATCAGCCAGAGGGACGCTAGAAGACAATATCCATGTGCCTAAATTGTTTAGTTATGTCAAAGATTGGCTCAAGTGGAAAGAGAGATTGGACTTGTATTGATGTGCATGCACACGAATCAAGCTAAAATTACACCACTGTCTGTTGAGACTTAAGTGTCAATAATTTAGCTTTTGGGCCGTGATTTACTTGATCACATGTGCGAGTAGGAAAATTACCATTTGGGTCTACGCGACTCATCACATTGTACAACCGTGGAAGATTATAAATCAGAAATTTGGTCTACATTCCTTAATTACCAAATAAAAAGCAATTCAGTTTTTTTTTCCTCCAGGTGTAGCAGATGTTTATTAAAGCAGGATTGGCCAGAGTTCCAAACATAAAATGTCTCCTCGGCCACAAGTTGGTCTTGAATCCTTTCTTTAAGATCACTTTAAGATTACCGAAAAGGTCTCGAATTATAGATTTCACCGATGATCACAGCCTATCGCACCTATGAGCTCGTATGGTTATGGATCATCCGTGAAATACTTCTGGGGGCTGAAAATTTAGCAGCTCTACTGGTAGACCATTAGGATCATTGACCCACAAAAAAGAAAAAAGGAAAAAAGGGAGAAAATTTGGCACTTTATTTTTGGAAGTGTTTCATGTCTTTTTTAGCCTATCAACAAGTTCAAGTGTTGCTTGTCGGGAACACATTGCATGAGTCTATACATTAATGGGATAATGCAATTTTGACAAAATAAGAAAAAGAACTTACATCCAGAATAAAGCTACCCCCTTCAAGTAAGAAGAAAGACTAAAGAATAATTTTATATTTTCCCTCAGAGATACTCCAGTGCTTCCCATGTTTTGATTCTTCTTCTTCCTCGTCATTTTTGAAATTTTATTATAATTTCTTGTTTGAAGTTTGTTTCTATCGGCCGGACATGGGGCGGTGTTGTTGTAGCTTCCAAGACCTCTGAACAGACTGGAAATTTGACTTGCAATGTTTGAACAAATATGGACAATAATGAAGAAATTTCATTGACAGTGACTTTTCCACAGCTAATATATGTCAATATACATACGGGCACACTAAAAAATCCCAGATTCGTTGGTATGATCAGCATACTTGCAAGTTGCAACTAAAAGATTCCCGTGATAAGCATCTATATATGACGATTGTTGAAGTCATCTTGTGTAAGCTGAACGCTAGATAATTTTCGGGTAGAAAGATCAAAAAGGTCAACTTGGTGGGCACTCTTCCTTAATGGAGTTCAAGGTCCAATGCGCGTTTCAAGTCTTTTGAGCACTTTACCGTCAACTTTACATGAGCATGCCGTGAATGCAGGAGCGATGGGGTAGAAGAACTTACCACGAAGGACTAGGTTTAATTTTTATGCATATTAGGCATGGACTTGAGCCGAGGAAAAAAGGGTAAGAGTAAATATGACTTGGACATTCAAGTTTTAATGTTAGAGAAAGTGCTCGGGATCTGGAGCTTCTCACGGCTTTTTTCATGTCTTTTTCGCAAAGATAATCTTATTGTTATAGCAAACTTTTTATCTTTTAACCTAATTTTAGCGTGACTTTAATACACATCAAGTATAAAATTCTCTTACCCAATTTTGCAATGTACGTCCTTTCTAGGAGCCTATACAACATTGTGTGCAATTGCACATATAGTGCTATCGGAGTGGTAAAACTTGGAATAACTCTGCCTTTTCTTCTGGTTAAAAAATATTTTTTCGAATTTGACAAAACTTGCATATTGCAGTCAACATCAAAAGTCAACAACCGCTTTCGCCAACAACTTGCAAAGAGGAAAGACGCTGTGCCAACCATTTATGTTTGAAGATAGACTCTTGAGAAGAGATGGCCGGGTGTGGAAATTTTCTCGTGAATTCTGGAGAAAGGGGCGGTGACTTCCCAGTGGTCTGGATCCACTAGAATCTGGGACTCAGTCCTTTGCGGTTGTTAGTTGTAGACTCTTTCTTTCTTTCTTTCTTTCTTTTTTTTGTTTTTTAATAATGCTGAACATAAGAAAAAAAAATTTCAGAGTTATTACAAAATATTATTTTTGCTGAGATAAATAACTTCCTCGGTGTTTTAGTTTTATTTGGTGAATAATTATTCACATCAATAAAAATAGCATTTTCATGATAGATTAGAAAATTTTTTTTCGTAATATTTAACATATTTTTAAAATTAACATATAATTACTTGAATTTAAAATTTTTAACTTTGAAAATGATTCTAATACCATTAAATTAAAATTGATAAAAATAAATAAATAATTTTTTTTTTTGAAGATGAATTAGGTCGTGAACTAATTTCTCCTAATTCCATATCTTACACATCTTTTCTTATTATTAAAATTCAAAATATTATAAATAAAAATCTTTTAACTCTTAATCCCTCAAAGTGTTATTAGCGGGATGTTGGGAAAGAACTATGATGCTATCACTCGGTATGCATAAATTGGACCAACTAAGGAAAGCCCACCCTGTAAAGAAAGAGCTGCGTAACAAAATCAACAAAATGAATTTATAATAAAGTTAATGGAACAAATTGGGTCATGAACGGTCCAGTCCTCTGGAGTCCATTTCTGCGGAGTTCCTCGCTCCCTAGTGATTGTCAAGCCCACAGCAGTAATGTACTGTCCCAAACTACGCCGTTTAACCCATGGGCTACATATGTTAAGCTGGTAAGCCCGTAATGCCCTAAAAAACTGGCATGACACAAAAATATTATTATTATTTATTTATTTTAGGTAAAATGAGAAAATATATAAGTATGACAATTTTATCAGAGATAATCATGCTGATACACATTTTAATATATGTCAAATTGTTAAAACGAAACATGGGAGAGTAACTTCAAAATCGATAAGAGTCACCCCGAAAGCAGAAAAATATTATATTGTTTATGTTGTTGCATTTTTGACTATTATACGTAATTTGGAAATATAAATCTAAAAAGAAAATTGGAGATGATTTATACTTAATTTATATGTATCAGGAAAAGTATAAATTAGTTTCTTCTCTCTCTGCGCGACTGTTGCAAACGTCTGCCGTTTGTCTTCTCTCCTTTTTCTTTGAAATTCTGGATTAGATATCGAGAAAGAAAGGAAGAGAACAGAAAAAATGTCGAAACCAAACACTAAAGATTCGTCTCGCAAACAGCCATTTCTCGCTGCGCTTACGGACTCGCTCGCGACTCAGAACCAACTCATCGACTCGCTCACTGCTCACATCTCGCTCTATCATTATCATTCTTCTGCCTCCCCAAATCCTAATTCTAACCCTAGCCCTCCTCGGCCGTCGATCCTCAAATGGTTCGCATCTCTCACCGTCCATCAACGTCAGGCTTACCTCACCGTCGTCGATCATAGATTCACTCAGCTCCTAATTCAAATGCTCGGCAAGCTCCGGACGAATGGCCACGGTCGTTTCATCATTCTACCGGACTTGCCCTCGGGTGACCTCCCTGGTCTTTGCTACAAGAAATCCCGCGGCCTGCTGTGCCGGTCTGCCGAGTCCAATGACTCGGAACGGTTGATTTTCGAATCGACCCGGCTCTTCTGGTCCAGAGAAGGTGAGAAGATCGAGGATTGCTCTTGCTCAGCGAAACGTCTAGATTCAGTTACTGTTGGCGAAGATTTTGTGGAGAATTTGGACAAATTCGTCGAAACAATGGATAATGTGTCTAATGGAGCGTTTTTGAAGGGAGAAGGGGGCGAGTTGGGATCAGATTGGGTGGAATTGGAATGGCTCAAAGCAAGAGGTTATTACAGCATGGAGGCTTTTGTGGCAAATAAGTTAGAAGTGGCATTGAGGCTGGCATGGCTGAATTGTTGTAGCGGCAAGAAAAGAGGCGTTAAGTTAAAAGAAAAAGTTGCTGCCCCAGGTGTTGCTGCCAATGTGTTTTGGAGGAAGAAGGGGTGTGTTGATTGGTGGGAAAACTTGGGTGCTGAAATGCAGAGGCGTATTTTGGTGATCGTGCTGGGTAAAGCCACAAAATCATTAGTATGTTCTTCAAATTTGCTTATAACTAGTCCTGTTTAATATTTGGGAATGTGAAAAACAACTTGGCAAATAAAATAAAATATCATTTTAAGAGAAATAGTGATATTACTGTCTCAGGAAGTACACTATGTGTTCAAAGTTGGTATAATTTTCAGAATCTAGAGGACTTCAGTTGTTAGTTTTACAATTGATAACCTTAGTTAATAACCTTACTCTTTGTGTTTATGGTTTGCTGTTACTGTCCTGAGGTTGTGGAAAGACTGATGTTCATGATGTACTGTTGTTTTGTTGATGAAGTGCCATAAAATTTGAAACTGGCTATTAACTTTTGGTCACTACAAGTTTTCAGACTCATGAGGTTCTGAAAGGTGCAACTTGTGCTTTGGAAGATGAGAAGTGGCTATTCAGAGCACGGGGTGAACAAAAATGGAGTGACACATATGCTGGACCATTGGCAAAGTCCAGGCTAAACCTCTTGTCTGATGCAGAATTTGGTTCGATAATTATGCCAGCTTTATCATCCGGGAGAGATGCTTTTGTGGCCAATGTATTTAATCCTTTAATAGTGCTTGAGGATATTTTTTCTTTAATACCACCAGGTCAGCATTGTGAATATAGTGTATCAGAAATTTTCTTTAGCACATTGGGTTCTGTAAATACCATTTCTGATTGTATATTGAGAAAATTACGAGGACTTTTTATGGTTATTTCACTTGATTGCATGAAACTTGAACTTTTTGGGGAGGGAACATCTAAGCCTTCAAATAAGCCAAAGAGCAAGCTTGGAGCAGGTAGCCGTAGGAAAAAGGGGAAGACTCATAGTATGAAAAAGCTAGCTTCTGAGCCCCAGACACGTGTGGATATGTCATCCTTTGAAAAACCCCCCAAGGTAACCTTTCCCTTTTTATTAAGTATCAGGAGTACTCTTGAGAAAATGTGCTAAAATAAAATGTGCCTTTAGAGATATTAATTTAAGAATGGTTCAATTGGTGTTAGGATCTTGAATGCACATTGGCATGCCATGAGATACACACCGTTGGGTGTCGTGGTATGGCTGAGATACCTCTTGCAAAGGATGAGCATGGAGCATTATTGTCTCCAATGGTTGTAATTGTTGAATTATTCTTTTCATTTGGATAATCTCCTTCGTTGATCATTTAGATGGTTTGTAACTTGTAGCCTGTCATCAGGAACACTCCAAGGGATCAGTGCTTGGAAAAGGACAAAGTGCTGCAAGAAGGAATAGGAAAGGAAGAAGTAAGAATAAAATCTTTGGCAGATTGGATGAAGAGAGAAATGTTCCAATGTCAGTTGTAGAGGCTCCTTGTTTCTCTGTTACCTCTTCAGATGAGGTAGCAAAGCAGGGTGGAATATCAGACAAATTAACAGATCAAAATGTTCCAAATGACAATGTCATTGATGTCATCAAGCACACATCAAATGCAAGTCTGAATAGTTCTACCGATGAGCCAAACAGGAAGGAAATTTTGGCTGACCATGCTGTTGGCAGTAGTGAAGATCTTTGCCATGTAGGTCAGTATTGTTGCAAATCTTCAAGCAGTCTGATTGAGAATTGAATTGTACCTTTACAGAATGGAAATGTTAAATTGTAACGTAGACAATGTAATATCTTATGCAGTCCCTGCACCAGAACTTGATGGTGTCTCCAGCAATGTAGATGCTAACTTTTGGACTGGAAAACTCAAGGCATCCGCAGGATCTGCTCACAAATCTGTCAGAAATCTTGGCATAAATGGGGAATCCATCCGATTTCAGGGACAACTGAATGGAAATCTTTATGATAGTGGAAGCACAAGCCCTTTAGAGTGCCTGTCGTATGAGTGGCCTGCTTTAGCTCCATTCTATTTTCCATCTACTAATTCACATATTCCTCCAGCCACTGATAGATTGCATTTGGATGTTGGTCACAATTGGCACAATCACGTTCGTCAACCTTTTGTCTCTTCAGTACTTCAGGCAAGAAATCCCCCTCTAGAAGGTAGTTGCAACCGGATGTTGCCTAGACCGTTACCAATGAGTTTAGATTGGCCCCCAATGGTTAGGAGTGTCTGTGGATTTGCTCCAGCCATGACTTGTAATTATGATTCTAGATTTATCTCAAGGAGGCAGTCTACTTTTCAGAAGAATCTTACTGCACAGAACATGCAGTTTAATGCAAAGAGCAATGATGATGACAGAAAAAATTCAGGGGAATTCATGGATTTTCCTGAATCAACGAATGGGCTGGAACTAGCAGAAGAATGTGACAGCAACTGGATATCTGAGGAAGAAGTTGAAGTGCATGCAGTTCCTGGGATAGATTATAATCAGTACTTTGGTGGGGGTGTGATGTATTGGAATTCTTCTGATTATCCTGGGACAGGCTTCTCTCGGCCTCCTTCCATTAGTTCAGATGATAGTTCATGGGCTTGGCGTGAAGCAGACATGAATAGGGCAGTTGACGATATGGTTGCATTCTCATCTTCATATAGTACAAATGGTTTGACTTCACCAACTGCTGCTTCATTTTGCTCTCCCTTTGATCCTTTGGTCCCTGGCCACCAGACACTTGGTTATGCCATGCCAGGAAATGAAGCACCTGGCAAAGTGCTGCATTCGTCAACAGTGAAAGACACAACTACTGAGGAGGTCTCTGGATCATTGGGCAGTTTGCCTGTCGAGATTGAGGGGAAGACTGGAGAGTCTCTTTCTTACCCAATTTTGCGTCCAATTATAATTTCAAAGGAAATACCAAGGTCTGACATTAAGCATAATCATCACCACAAGAGTCCATGCGTTCCTCCTATGAGGCGGGAACAAGCTCGGATCAAGCGGCCACCATCGCCTGTAGTTCTTTGTGTTCCCAGAGCTCCACGTCCACCACCACCATCCCCAGTGAGTGACACCAGAAAACACCGGGGATTTCCAACTGTAAGGTCTGGTAGCTCCAGCCCCAGAAATTGGGGTATGAGAGGTTGGTACCAAGATGGAACTAATTTGGAGGAGACTTGTGTTTACATGGATGGCACTGAAGTTGTTTGGCCTTCATGGAGAAATAAAAATGTTTCGTCCTGTCCAATGATTCAGCCTCTCTCTGGAGGTTTGCTGCAGGATCATCTGATTGCAATGTCTCAACTGGCTCGTGATCAGGAGCATGTGGGTATACTCATGTATTGCACCTTTAATACATAAATCCAGGTATATGTGGTGCACTGATGTATTGATATAAATGCAGCCAGATGTGTCATTTCCTCTTCTACCACCTGAGTTACGGAGCTGTCCTACAAGAAAAACCTCTCTTTCTTTGATGCATAGCCTCCTTCATGATGAAATTGACCTCTTCTACAACCAGGTATGCACCCTAAATATTCTACTTTCTGGATTGGCTGTATGGCCAACCTCTTCAAAAGGGAGAAGGAAACAAAAAAACAGCAAATGATTTTTTTTTTTTCCTGTGCCTTGGGATTTTGCTTCATTCCTTTCATGAGAGAACAGCACTATTGATCACTTGTATATCCAAGGTTGCTGCAGCAAATATGGCCCGTAAACCTTTCATCAACTGGGCAGTCAAGCGGGTCACTAGGTCTCTCCAAGTCCTTTGGCCAAGGTCCAGAACGAATATCTTTGGTTCAAATGCAACTGGTTTGTCCCTTCCAACAAGTGATGTGGATCTTGTGGTTTGCCTCCCTCCAGTGAGAAACCTGGTAGAAGCTCTCTTCATTTATCACTCTTTTGTTTGTTCTACTTGTCATGAGTTGTCTTTCAGTGAAGAAACTTACCTGCAGAATATTTTGTAGGAACCTATCAAAGAAGCCGGGATTTTGGAGGGTCGTAATGGCATTAAAGAAACCTGTCTTCAGGTATGTTGTTTCTGTTACTTAAAATGATGGTGGACTAGGAAAGGTTGGTGGCACTTAATATGTCTCTTTGGTTCAAGATGCATAGAAATTCTTTTTTTTTTTTAATTTTTGTTTTTTTTTCCCTTCTTTTCTTTTGTTAGGCAATTCTACTTCTTTTTGCTGTTATTTGTTGCCCGGGCATTCAAGTTCGTTATTAATATTCATTTGGTGTGTTATTGTTATTCATTTGGCTATTGCACTTCTGAGTTTTTTGGATCTTATACAATGCTCTATCAGTTTTCTTGGTTAAATTTTTGCTGGCTCCTCTCTAAATCTCTATCATGTTGAGGGTTGTATTGTTGAACTAAGTTGAGATGATAGGGGGTTTGAGCTTAGACATTCATTTTTAGTGTGGGCCCCATAATTGATGCTTTACAATGATTATTATACTACTAGGCTTCAATTGGTTGAGGATCTTAGCTGTGTTATTTTGTTAGAAGAATATTGATGCATGATTTGCAGTACTGTAACTTTAAGAGTTTTGATGCTTATGTTAGAAGGATGTTGATCTCTTTTAGCATAGAATATTTTTAGACTTGGAGTAAATGGATGGGACTATGTTTTCCCTTCATGCTTTTTTACCCCTCATTTATTTGTGGTGCTATTCTCTGTTTTTTTTTATTTGTCATTGCTTCTATGTCACATCCCAGAATTAGTATAGCTTGAGTATCCTTGAGGGTGCTATGAGCTGTAACATTTTTTTGAATGTCATCTCAGCTTGAACTTGTTGCATGGACGTAAGCTGTCTCCAATTTTGGCTTACAGTGGGAAGTGAGCTTGGAAATCTTTTTTTTTATTTCTGTACCTTTTTGTAACCATATTATTTCTTTAGTCTTTTGACAAGATTAAAAATGCTGAATTTTTCACCAGCATGCAGCCAGGTATCTTGCTAACCAGGAGTGGGTGAAGAATGACTCCCTTAAGACTGTGGAAAACACAGCTGTATTGCCTTGGTCATCTGAGCTCTGTTAGTTTTTCTTTCCTTATATCTGTTTACTCTATGTTTCTTCTCGTAACAGTGCCTTTTTCCTTAGATACCTATTATTATGCTTGTGGTGGAAGTACCCAATGATCTGAACATCCCTGCTGCTTCTAATACGCAATCACCAAAGGGGGAGGCAGCTCATAGTACTGCCGAAGAGGACAACAATATTCAGTCTGATATGGCTGGTTTGGAAGACTCAGTCTCACCTAAGTGCTCACAAATTGATAACAATAGTAAAAAGGATGTGAAATCAGTTCATCTTGACATCAGTTTCAAATCTGCATCGCATACAGGGCTTCAAACCACAGAACTGGTAATCATTTCAAGAATGCAGTAGCTTTTACAGCTTCACTTGATCTCTTTTGAGAATCTTGGTATGCACATTAATAATCCACACTTTAAGTCTATCTTTACAAATACCTGCATCCAGACACAACGGCTATTTGCATTATTTCTGGGTGCTACTCTTGAGTTTCAAGATAGGAACTTTTAGTTTTCATGGATCTTTTGATTTTTACCTTAAATACGATTTCACCATGCCTTTGCTGGGATTTCAACATCTAATATTTACTCAAGGAATTTTATTTGCTATGTGATCCACTTCCTTGGTATTTTATTTCTTTTGTCATTTTCTTTTTGGTTTTCACAGGTGAAAGAGCTTACTGAACAATTTCCAGCTGCAACACCTCTTGCTTTGGTATTGAAACAGTTCTTGGCAGATCGTAGTCTTGATCAATCCTACTCTGGAGGCTTAAGCTCTTATTGCTTGGTAAATGATCATGCATTGCCCATTGTGTGATGTTTCACTACAAAGCCTGAAGTATTATGTTTGTAGAGATTGGCCACAATATTGATATAGTGGTCAAACTATTGATGCATAATGTAGCTCTCTAAGTGCTGCATTTTATAATGCCATTTGAGGATTTCAAGTTGCCATTTTGTGCTGCTGTTTGGTTCAGATGAAGTTGTTTCTAATGGAGAACACATTTATTTTCCTTGGATTGGATTGTCATCTATTGCAACATCATTTTTCCTTTTGGTCATTTGGTTGAAATTTTAAATCAAAAATTTTATCAGGTTTGAGTTTCTTGACACTGGTATTATACTCTTTCATCAGGTGTTGCTAATTGCACGCTTTTTGCAGCATGAACATCACCTTGGCCGGCCTATTAACCAAGTAAACCCTTTTTTTTTTCAATTGTGACTTGTACTCCTATTTGTGTTTTACAGATGGCACAACTTACAAATAATCTTTATCTCTCTCTGGGTATCCTGTATTGTCTATGGTTCATAAATGATCATCCAATCCTGTCACTCAAGGATATTGGTATACTTTTCTTGCCTTTATGGTATGGATAACTATTTTTATAGCTTCCACCTCTACTGCTTGGCTAACACATAAGCCTAGAGATTTATGCCTCCACACCTGAGTCCCTTGGGGAAAAGCTCACTGCAATTAAGCAAAGAAATTGATGTATGGCTTATGCATTGCGCATGTAATCTTACAGTCTGGATTGACCTTTAATTTTACTACAACTGCCCGTATTTAATTATTGGATGGGATGTCCTTGCAGAACTTGGGAACCCTTCTAATGGATTTTCTTTACTTCTTTGGGTGAGTCAAAGACCCTGGATGCTGTTTTCGCTATGCTGCTTGATTGAAAGTGGTTACTGTGACTAACTGAATACTTCAAATTATGATTTATCTACTTTTTCTGTACTTGTTTGGTCAATAAGTTGTCCCTTGCTGTACAGGAATGTATTTGATCCTCGACAAATGCGTATTTCAGTGCAGGGAAGTGGAGTCTACTTAAAAAGGGAAAGAGGCTACAGGTATTTAGATGCCAGCTCTTTTATTGAAAACTGCATGTGACATGGGATGCCGTTGACTTTCCTTGATGATCTATTCCTTAATGCTGTAGTATTGATCCAATACACATTGATGATCCGCTTTTTCCAACAAACAATGTGGGGAGAAACTGTTTTCGAATACATCAGTGTATCAAGGTCAGCCTGCATAATTCTTGCTGTATCTAACCTGTACCTTCTGTTAGTGTAAATGGGCAGTATTAATGGCAGATTTCTTGGGAAAAAAAAACTTAGTGTTATTGATTATACTTACAAAGGACCCATACCAAAAAAAATGGAAAAAAATGTATGCTAAAATCATTGATCAACAAAGAGAAACTGTAATGGCATAGTGCTATTGTTGGTATCAAACCTCTGTGCACAGTTCATGACCTCCGAATAACTGCTTGCTAATTTCCAGTTTTCATCTGATGTTGCTTGTACACACAAATGTTGGTTATTGCAGGCATTTTCAGATGCTTATTCTGTTTTGGAGAATGAACTCATCTGCCTTCCTGATGAAGGTGATAAATGTTCAAGAGGATCATACAGTTTGCTTCCAAAAATCATCCCAAATTTAGGGCAGGGAGTTTAGTTGTCTGAACACTAGTGTGTTTGGAGGGTTTCTTGTCAACCTACTTATTGTCTTTGTTCATGTGAAATGGAGTAGACTTTGTGCCATCGATGGCATTACTTGCAGGAGCTTCTCTTTTTATATGAAGGGCCAACATTTTTTAGCTTCGTTTGGCTTATAGAGAAGGGACGTCATATGGAGAAATGTGAGTGAGCTTAAGTTTGCAACTGTCACCAATCTCTTCAGGGGGGAAGTTGTAAAGATGTGAGCAGATTGCTTCCTCATATCCTGAAAGTATTTTCAACTCTTCTGTTCACTTGGCAAAAGCTTGCAGGTTCACATGTATGAAATTTAGTGTATATTGCTCAAAGCTAGGTGATAGCAATACTGATCATGGTGACATTGTTGTACAGTGTCTTCAAGAGTCCAACTTCAGTTTTCTCTTGGTTCTTTCTGATAGTTCTCCTCTGTTTCACGGTTTAAACTAGTCACTTGACCTAATGTTTAGTCAAATAGCTTTTTCCTCCAACCAGTCAACATTCTAGGAGCTTGCTGGCTCCATGGTTGTTTTATTATGTCTGATTGGAACATGCACGTTACTTGGGGGGTTGTGTATGTATGGTTTGTCTTGAATTAATTCATGTTTTGCTGATAGAAAACTCGATTTTGGTGAGGGTGAACCAGAATGCCAGCGACTATTTTTTTGACTGGAATTAGACGGGGCCACGCAGCCCCAAATTCATCATGCTTGACACTCTAATCCAAGTATTAATTTGTGGGCATTGGTACATTTCATTTTGATGTCCCATGTTAGACTTGCCTGGCAGATGATGAAATCTCTGATGGAAGATTGTTACTGCTGCTTTGGGTATGCCTGAGACTTTATGGTAATTACAAAAATCTCCATATTTGGGATGCAGCCACCTCTTGTGTTAACGGATGACTTTGATTTTTGTTTTTTGATGTGCCTAGATATTCAAAGCTAATGAAATTTGTCACGTGACTTAGACTGTCTGTCTTTTTGGAGCATCACTGGCTACTGCTTCACTGCTAAAATTTTCAATAATCACGTGACTTAATTGTGGAAAGCCAGTTTCATTCTCTTTCTGCTTTGAACTTTCTCATGACATGACGTTTTAATTTTTAACATATGATTAATGTATTAGTCTCACTTAATAGATTAAAAATTTGAGTTAAGCAGTTTTTTAGGCACACAAAAAAAAAAAAAAGTGATGGAAATGAAAATCAAATTAATTTGGGACTAACAATAACAAAAAAATATTTCTAATCAAATTTATTTGAGATCAATAATAATATATCGAAGAACTATAAATTTTGTATCTTTTTTTATATTTTATTGTAGATTATTTATATAGAAAATTAAATTCATTTTAATATTTTTATTACAATAATTCATTTGAGGAAAGAACTAAAAGGTCTAAAATATCGATATTGTTCTTTTTGCAGGTACATTCTACCTTTAATTATTACTCCACTGCCATCTATCCAGGAATGTCTTTCAATTTAATCAGATTTGATTTCAATTCTTATTACTCGAAACTAAAACGTTTAGAAGGATTAGATGCCTATAAGCATTGATTAATCGAGACGGTGAACTAGTGAGCACCAGGCACCCAACAAGGATTGAGGCTTTCATTTTTTCCTTTTAAGCTGCCATCTTCCAACAGTGGGCCGAAAAACATTGGGTCGACGAATTTAGTTAACTAGACAAAGCCGTTGGAATTTGTTCACAATGATGAACGGCAATGAACTCATTTTATTAATCACTTGAAAAACTTATAATAACTACGAAGCCGATAAAACAAGATATTTATGGACAAAAAAAACCTGATTAATGGAATTTTGAGTGGTCCTGAAATATATCTGCCTTTCATGTCCAAGGGTACATATCTGTGAATACCCAAAATAGCTATTGGTTGGTCACAACAACACGCATCAAATCGGTTTATGGTGTATGCGCAGGCAATAGGTTTTGCTACTGCGGCAAACCACGACCCCTTTGCCCATTTAGCATGTCAAATGCCAGGGCAGCCGCATCGTATAGCAATCTGTAGAGCTCTTGATACACGTCATATGATGTCTTGATGACGAAAGCTAACCATATGACCAACATCATCCACCCAAACCAAGTTACAAGAACCAATAGAAGCAAAACTAGCACAAGACCTCCAGATAGTAAACTAATTTTGTCCATGATTCCACTGTAATTTGAGTTTCGAGCTCGAAGTTGAACTTCAGCCAGAAGTGCCAGAACGTATACAAACAAAGTGACGGTGGACGCGGACATAACGCCTTGGTGTGTGTCAAATGGGGAGGCTCTTGCTTGTTGAAATTTTACTTGAATCAAGGCACATAAAATGCCGATGATGGAAAGCAGCGTAGCATGTTGACATTGGACCCAACTAAAATGGTCTTGGAGATGCCTGTTTTGATCCCTGTAATGAGGGGAACAAATACTTGTTTTAATTGCTTAAATATTGTGCTGTATGTTTATTTGTAGAAACTAAAATTAACAGTCTGATTGAATTACTAACCGTTGAAGGCCATGACTTGCGGAATGCTGGCAAGCCATCTTCTTGTTCCTTTCCTTAAGCCTTTCTGGACACGTTCACTCTCTCTTTCTATCTCCGTTAGTTGGTCTCCAGCGATATCTTAGTGATCTGTTAGTTGTTGTCCGGGCAACCTAAGTGCGTTGATTTTATCTGCAGCGCGTTATTAACTATATAGAATAAAAAGTGATGAGAATCAATACAATTAACTTATAGAATAAAAGGTTATTAGATTCAGTACAATTTGTCATTGTCAGCTGGATTGTGATAGAGGCAGGAAACACCTCATCATCCTAACTTGTTTTACCCCTGTGGAGCTTTTGATTCCGTGTTCAATAATATGATCTAGCAAAAGTAAGTGGCTGAGCATTTCTGGAGAATCAGCCACCACTGATCAAATTGGCGGAAAATTGGGTCCAAGAAAGAGAATTTTAGAATTTAAAAATTAAAAAAATAGTATTGAATTAATTGTAAAGTTTTTTAAAAATTACACACACATTACAGAGTAGATTTGAAGGTAAAACAAAAAGTCATTGTATGATTTAAACAAATTTTTAGTGAAAAATATCTAAATAATTTTTTATCTTTTATATATATATTTTAAAGTGACGTGAGAAAAAAAAAATATAAAATTTTTTAATTAAAAAATAAAAAATTATAAAATATAATATATAATATAATATTAATATTATTCTTTATAATTAAAATAATAATTATAGATATATAATTTAAAAATATTTATAAATTATATAAATTTTGTATACATTATATTATATGGATTATATATAATATTTAGATAAAATATACTGTACTTAAAAATTTAAGTAATTAAAATATTAAAAACCTTAAAATTTGAAAAATTATTATTGTTTTCAAGAGTTCTACCCGGTAAAAGTTGTAGGCCCGACAACAACAATGTGATGGTAAAAGTATAATCACCGGAGCGACAGGACGAGGTTTTGTAAACGGGGTGTAGATAGGACATGGTATCCCGCATGAATTTTATTTTCTTTTTTTTTTTACTCCATATATATATATATATATATATATATATATATATATATATATATATATATATAATATTAAAGTATAGGTGCAAGTATCAATTTTGTTTATATAAAACTTTTTAATTACCATATACACATTTTACTTTATGTATTTATACATTTTACCTATCATGTTTTTTTGAGTAGTCAATGTTTTCGGCAGGACTTTTGTTCCTTGCGGTAGGTGATGCAAATCACAGGTTTTTGTCTTCTTCTTCTGTTTTTTTTTTTTTTTTTTCTTTTAATTAATGGGTTTTCCTTTAATACTGGCCATCGAAAATGTCCTCGTTTCCCCTCTTTTATTGGAGGCGAATCTGTATAAACTATAAACTAAAAATAATAATAAATAAATAAATTTCGGATTCGTGTGGAGGCACAAAATTAATGTGGTCAATTACCTCTAAAGGGAAACTTCGAAGAAACCAACTTTTAACAGGGATTTCAAAGGGTGGAAGATGATGTGTAAGGTGGGAAGAATGAGATAATTTAAGAAAAAATTTTATTTGGGTTTTAAAAAAATAAAATAAAATCTAACTAAACGGATTATCTTTTATCCTCTAATTTTTATAATAAATACTAAATAACTCAAAAGAAGAATTTATTATACTCACGTACTATAAGAGTGAAATTAATAAGTACGATATATTGAATTTAACAAGGAAACCGATCATCTTTTGTTAGATATATTTATGCTCATGCGTGTCCATTTTTTTTTTATATTTACTGGGGCTGGGGTTGCTTTCCGCCTAAATGTTTTACCTCTTTATTGCTCAGCTGCCAACTATTCATGAATGTATCCTCAATTTAATCAGCGTTTGGTTTCAATTCATATTACACGAAACTGAAATGTTTGGAAGGATTAGCTGCCTATTAGCGTTGATTGATTGAGACAGTGAACTAGCGAGCACCAGGCACCCAACAAGGATTGATGCTTTCATTTTGTTTTAAGCTACCATCTTCCAGCAGTGTGCCAAAAAATAGTCAGTCGACGAATTTGGTTAAACGATACAAAGCTGTTAGGATTTTGTTCACAAATATGAATGGCAATGGACTCATTTTATTAATTACCTGATAAACGTACAATAACTATAAAGGCCATAAAACAAGACATCTATGGTCAAAAAATAACCCGTTTAATGGGAGTTTTGAGTGGTCCTAAAATATATCTACTTTTCATTTCTATGCGTGTGAATTTAATTTACAGTGTTAGAAATAATTGGGTATGGTTAAATGTATTCACCACATAAAATATCTCTAGTTAAATTTATTTGAGACCAACGATAATATATAATAAAAATGCAAATTTTATCCTTTTCTTATTTTATTGTAGAGTATTTATATGGAAAAACAAATCCATTTTAATATTTTTGTTACAATAATTGTTCTTAGGGAACAACTTTAAGAAGGTTCAAATTGTCAATATTGTTTTTTTTTTCCAAGGCACATTCCACCTTTTATTACTCAGCTGCCATCTATCCATGAATGTGTTTCAATTTAATCAGCATTTGATTTCAATTCATATCACACGAAACTAAAACGTGTAGAAACTAAATTGGCTATTTGATTGATTGAATTCAGGACTACTTTGAAATTCTTGTAAGTTTGCAGATAAAATAACTTTTAACCGTTCAAATGCAAAGATTCTTTTTAGTCAGGTTTGGGCACAAGTAGGGGTAGGGGTGGGCATTGGCGAAGTTTCAGGGATTTATACACTAACCGTTGAAAGTCATTACTTGCAGAATGCTGGCGATCCATCTTTTTGTTCCTTTCCTTGAGTCTTTCTGGACATCTTCACTCTCTCTTTCTATCTCCTTTAGTTGGTCTCCAGCCAATATCTGAGTGATGTGCTAATTGGTCATTTGCCTGCAATATATAGAATTTCGCCACAGAGAGGTGCTAGAAATAAGGAGATTTTAAAAAATTTTTATCCGGTGTTAAATAAGCTCAGGATGATGCTCAGGATGGGGGCGTAGGATTCCCCTTTAATTACATTCCCCTTGACTGCGAGGAACGAGTGGACAGAAAATGGCGTCCTGACCGAGTGAGCATGTCAGTCAAGACACTGCCTTCGGACAGGTGCCTCTTTCACTTTGCAAAATCCTCGCCAATGTTACTTTCGTATTTTACTAAAGAAGCAGACGTGAAGTATGACCTGATTCATAGCATAAATAAATCAACGGATCCTCACGTGATTAACCAAAATTTTGTTGTAATGGTTATAATATTACATAAGCTAATTACATGTAATTGATATTATTATAAGTGTTACATGATTCAATTTCGTCAAAATAGTTTTAATATATATGGAATATATTACCATAATACAATGATATTGTTGTCCTTTATAACTATAGAATTAAAATTTTAAATTCTTTTTTCTTCACCAAAACACAACAAAGTTAACCAGCCCGACTATTTTAAAATCAACTAGTAACATAATAATATCACACTTCAACGCACATTCATAACAATCTTACTTTCATAAACAATGCCAATATATATATGTGTGTGCTTACCCTTATAATATCTCTTGCACCAGATGGATTTCCAGAGAGCCGGCCACTTATTGCAATTTCCACGACAAAGACCAAATATTCAGTGAGACTGAGAGATTATACGGCAATATATCAAAAAAGAGTATTAATTTTATCTGACAAAGAAATGAGAAATTTTGCAGTTTGCACCAACCATTAAGGGCCAAAATTTGAGAAACATTGGCCTAAACTTGATGAATTAACATTTCGTATTATGATTCAAAACAAAATTTCTAACCTCTTTTCTGATCTCTACCGTCAAAGAAAAAAACAAAGGATGAAAGAAAGAAGAAGAGGAAGAAAAAGAAGAAATATTCGCATATAATTTATCTTTTCTCACCATATAATTTAATTCGCATTTGAACGTTAGGTTAATCATTGGTTATTATAGTATGGTATTGTTTGACTTGAGTATCCGAGAAGACGAGGCAATTTGTTAGAAATTAATATATTTTAAAATGTTTAGTTTACATATTGAACATTTTACTATTCCCAACGTAATTGTTAGACTATAGTTGTAATGTATCAGCAATACACGCTTGTTTAACAAGTAAAAGTATACTAATAAAATTTTCTCAGTATACTATAAATGTTTCATACCACATGTCAATTCAATTCAAGGTCATCGCACCGTCCATATCAACCTTCGTTTCGTTTTTCTCGGAAGCTTCCCTCAGTGCTTGTGGTGATCTCTTTTTCTACCGAGTGTACCAAGTGTTATTAAGAAACAGCACATCATAAGACTTACAGCATAAACCGAACAATTGGAGAAAATAAATTATTAACTGATTAAATGATGCATAAGAATAAAGTGGAATGATAATAAATGGGTTTTACGACTGTAACAATACGTTTAATTGAAAATCCAATATTTCCTAATTTAGTAATTCCCAGTCCATTAATATCTACATGTGACCTCTTGTAGTTGATGATTGTCTCATTGTTTTTCCTTGAAATACTTTACTACTAGCTGGATTACAAACACACGATTTGTTTCATTGCGAAGCTTGTAATGATTTCGGGGAATGTATAAAATTGCTGTTAATTATTTATGAGATTACAAGGGATAATTGAAGCCCAAGTATGTAAGAACTGCTATAAGCTCAAAAGATTAAAAAAAAAAAAAAAAAGGTAAGCAAGTACATTTAATTCAGATTTGAATCTTCTCATCTGCTACAAAAATTTATATACAAAAATATGCTATTAAAATCCAGATTTAATGATTAATGTGCAAAAACATTTACTATAAACTATTACTAATATAATAAATTCTTGTTATAAAAGAAAATAAATTTAAATGTTAATAAATAAATTTCAGTCTAAGTTTACGAGAACAAAAACTCACATAGTTATAATACTTTTTTTTTTTTAATTATTAAAAAATAAACAGGTACAAAAATATGAAATTAGAAAAATTTACATGTTTGATGATTCGTTGTGGCCCTTCTGAGTCCATTTACACGGAAGTTGGACTAAGTCACCACCAACTAAAACGTTTAGAAGGATTAGCTGCCTATTAGCGTTGATTAATTGAGACAGTGAACCAGTGAGCCCCAGGCACCCAACAAGGATTGAGGCGTTCATTTTGTTTTAAGCTACCATCTTCCAGCAGTTTGCCAAAAAATAGTGGGTCGATGAATTTAGTTAACCATACAAAGCTGTTGGGATTTGTTCACAAAGATGAACGGCAATGAACTCGTTTTATTAATTACCTGAGAAACTTAAAATAGCTATGATATGAAGTCCATGAAATCACCTGTATCGCTTGTCTCCCACAGGTAGGCCGCCAAATCTAGATCTTTCCATTTCCAAGAAGATCCCGGGCTTGATCTGCTTTAGTATCAAGGTAATTCTCTTTCTCCTTAAGTATATATACGGATCTACAAAGTTTAGTCAGTGAGGGCAAAAATGTGTAAGAAAACGGAAAAAGTACATTAAGAGGCATGACCTGAACTTGTTAAACCCTAAAAATTTAAGAAGGCTAACTAACCGTTGAAAGCCATCACTTTCCGAATGCTGGTGAGTCATCTTTTTTGTTCGGACACGTTCCCTCTCTATCTCTATTGCACTCCAGCCGATCTCTGAGCGATCAGCGGCTTTCTTTTCGGGTTTGGAGTGGTTAAACCTTCAAGAGGTTCCTGGTTGAGTGACAAAGACCTCTCCCTCTTTATTTTCTTTCTCCCCCATTTCTTTGTTGATTGATAATTGAAGGCTATCCACGCATGGAGTAAAGGGACAAAATCATATTTTCGACTCTGTGTGTGTAATTTCATGGGAAACTTTTGCTTGACTTTCTCGATAGTTTTCTCTACCTAACAGTACCCAACTATCATCCATTACTATATCTATGCTCCATCTACCAAGACCTAATAGCTCAAAAAAAAAAAAAGGCAATAGTAACAGAGTCTTTGCACCGTTAAAATTGGATTGAGTATATTTGCTGGCCACAAAGGAGATGGGACGGACGTTTTGGGGCAAAGGTTTCTGTATTTGAGGAGGAAAGAAAGAAAGAGCATAATGTGCGATAGAATGAAAGAAGCAGAAATTACATGCGATGAATACAAAGTAGTTACTACTTTATGGTATAGGGGCAGGCAATTGGGGTTTTATAGGTATTTACTAATTTATAGTGGTAATAGATATTGCCGCCGACGCAAATCACGACCCACATGCCTATTTAGCATTCTAAGTGCCAGGACAGCCACATCATATGGCAGCTCTTGATACGAATCATAAGATGCCTTGCAGAAGAAAGCGAACCATAAAGCCAACATAATCCACCCAAGCCAAGGTACGAGAACCGATAGAACCAAAACGATCACGAGAAGTCCAGATGGGAGACCAATTCTGCTCGTGATTCCACGGTAATCTGAGTTCCGAAATCGGAGGAGAGGTTCTGCCGGCAACGCTATAAAGTATACACAAAAGGAGATGATTAAAATATTTATCCAGTCAAGAGGGTTAAATTAAAATTTAACAAAAATGAGAGAGGCTGGAGAGGGAGGCGGGAAGTCATTTATGTATATAAGTACATATCTGTAAATGCTCAAAGCATCTATTGATTAGTCATAACAACACACATCAAATACTACATGTAATGAATACAAAATACTTACTAATTTGTCGTATATACGCAGCCAATAGGTCTTGTTGCTGTGGCAAAACACGACCCCTTTGCCTATTTAGCATGTCAAATGCCCCGGCAGCCGCAACATGTAGGAATATGTAGAGCTCTTGAGACACAACATGTAATGTCTTGATGAACAAAGCGAACCATATAACCAACATCATCCCCCCAAACCAAGGTACAAGAACCAATAGAAGCAAAACTGGCGAAAGACCTCCAGATAGTAAACTAATTTTGTCCATGATTCCACTGTAATTTGAGTTTCGAGCTCGAAGTTCAACTTCCGCCAGACGTGCCATGACGCATACAAACACAGCGACGATGGAGGCAGACATAACTCCCTGGTGTTTATCTCCTTGAAATTTTACTTGAATCAAGGCACAGAAAATGCCAACAACGGCATGCAGCGTCATATCCTGATACTGGACCCAACCAAAATGGTCCTGCAGATGTCGGTTTTGGTCCCTTGTGCTGAGGGGAACAAATTCTTGTTTTGATCATTGCAATACTATATGTTTAGTTGTGAAAACTAAATTGACATTCTGATTTTTTTTTTTTTGTCAAAGAAAAGTTAAAAATAATTTTTGAATAAAAATATGTTATGTTACATTTATTGTATCATTTTTATTGAAAATTATTTATAAAAAATTTAATATTATTAAATATTTTTTAAAAAATTTAATTTTCAGAGTAATATGTCTAATATTAGATTATATAATTTATAATTAGATATATTATCAATTCAAGAAAATTAAATGAAAAATTAACAAACATATGAATTTTCTAATTTCAAATTAAAATAATAACAATATCTATGAAAATTTTGATAAATTACAAAATTTTCACCTTAAAGAGGCAAAGCTAAGCAATCCTTTTTCTTTAGAAAGAACAAAAGTCAATTATCCGTTCAATGACTATTTGATTGATTGGATGAATTCTGGACTACCTTGAAATTCTTATAAGTTTGCCTATAAAGTAACCTTAACTGTTCAATGGCAAGAATTCTTGCATTTTTTGGAGATAAAAAATTTTGCAGGAATTCTTGTTAGTCAGGTTTAGGCACACATAGGGGTGGGCATGGACGGAGTTCGGGCTAGACTGGTTAGGGTTCATGCCGACACTGGGTCAAGGAACCTTGAACAAATTTCTGGTCTAAATTTAAGTCCAAATTTGACCTTAAAAGAAATAATAATAATAATAATAAATTTAAGCCATCAATTATCAAAAACTTATTTTTTTGTATAATATGCATAATAAATATTTTAATTTTTCAAATTTAAATAATAGTCACGTATTTATGCATATGAAATATCAAATTATTTACTTAAGATTAGAAAAATGTGTTGATTATATACATAAATATTTCGAATCGCCAGGCCTAAATTATTTTCGGTCAGGCGCAATCAAAGCACATGCCGCCTGTTTGTTTCTTTCTTTCTCGGTTTTTAGCTACTTATCTAAAAAACGCTCAAGAAAACAGAAGGAAAAAAAAAAAAAAAAGATTGAAACGGTGAACAGCTCTTTGTTAATCAATTGCTTAACACCTAGTTTGGATAAATATTTAGGGAAAGAGACAAATGAGTGAGGAAAATAAAAAGTAAAAGACTAAAAAATTTTCAATCTTCAATATGAGAAAAAAAATATATAAATTTTTGATTAAAAATTAAAAATTAAAAAAAAAATATAATATTAATATTATTTTTTATAATTATAATAATAACTATAAATATATAATTCAAAAATATTTATAAACTACATAAAATTTGTACCCACCATATTATGTGTAAGTGTAATTATCAGAAGACCTTGCCACCGGAACGGGGCATGAGCTCTCACTCAGGTCTCATCTTCCTTTTTCTTAATATATATATATATACACAAACAAACATATACAAAATTTTTTATTTGTTATATATGCATTTTATTTTACATATTTACATTTTGTATTTTAACTTTAATTATATACACATTATATATTTAATAAAAAAAAAAAAGAACGGACCATCCATACTCGCGCTGTCTCTCTCTCTCTCCCCGCTTTAACTCCACCGTCCCCCACGCGCCTTTGCCCTCCATCTTTTACCTTATCAGAATTTGATGGAGGCATCTTTGCATGAACTGTGGGATCGACGCCGGCGGAACAAGTAAAAAGGGAAAAACAAGTTTCCTCCTCGTAACAGTAACTTTACTTCCTAATCACAAATATTCCAATTTTCCACTTACTCTTCCTCTCCCACCTTCTCTTACTGTAGCTGGACAAGTTGCAGGGTGACATTAAGGGGTGGGCAATTTGGCCTTGTACCTAGTTGTTTTGGGGTACTGGAGTTGTCCTGTTTTCGGAAGCAGGACTTTAGGTTTTTGTTTTGGATACTGTGTTTTCCTATAATGGGTTAAAGCACTGTATGGATGCTTTTGGGATATCTTAATCTATTTTCATACCATGTATAAGATTATTAATTTCCGTCCAAGAAAAAAGAAAAAGAATAGCGAAAATTAAATCTAAGAGACGAATGTAAGGACTTGTAGACAAACCGTTGAAAGCCATTACTTGCAGAATGCTGGTGAGGCATCTTCTTTTTCCTTTCCTCAAGCCTTTCCGGACACGTTCACTCCCTCCTTCTATCTCCGTTAGTTGGTCTCCGACCAATATCTGAGTGATCTGTTAGTTGGTCTCTGGCCAATCTGAGTAATCTCCACTAATATATAGAATTTCGTTAGAGGCATGCTAGAAATAATGATATTTTATATAGTTTTTATGCGAAGGACACAGGGCGACACGGAAAGAGAGTAAATGTTTTGAACTTTTTGAAAAAAGGTAAGATCCCTTTTTGTTTTTAACGAATCATATATTTTCATCCACTGCAAGTCCCGACACCTCCCACCGTGCCAAAACCTAACTAAAATGAATTCTTGCATTTGAACGGTTAACAATGTACAAAGTTATAAGAATTTTAAAGTAGTCTTGAATTTAATCAATCAAATAGTCATTTAATGGATAATTGATTTTTGCTCTTTTTAAAGAGAAAGACTATTTAACTTTAGTTCTTTAAGTTGAAAATTTTAGTTTATAGTTTATCAAAATTTTCATAAATATTAATATTATCCTTGTGACCTGGTTTAAAATATCCAAATTCATGAAATATTTTAAAAGAAAATTTGAGTATACAAATTCAGTAGATTCAATATGAGCACAAAAATTTTTCATTGAAGTAATATAAAATACAAAAATAGAGTATAAAAGTTTTTTCTATGTCCATTTGAATCCATTAAATTTATATTTTTATAGTAATTTTCAGTTAACTAGTAAAATTCGTTTGCATAGGATGACTTTTGAATTAGATAATAAAAAAATCCAAAATCTTGATTATCTCGCATAATATCTCTCTATATTCTTCATAAAGTCTAATGGTCTCAAATATATATATATAATACTTTTATATTATATATTATATGAATATATAAATAAAAAAATATAATATAAAACTTTTGTTATCCAGCGATCACCCTTAAGAATTTGCAGAGCATAGGCACTTCTTTTAGAGTTTTATAAACTCGTACTAATTTTTTCTTGAGAGGTATGACTTCTGTGAACTCAGACACGGTTATAGTCAAAAATTATCTTCAGATTTATAGATTTATTTATAGTAAAAATTATCTCACTAATAAATTAAAATACTTACGAATCAAATAAAATTGAAAAAAAAAAAACTAAATCAACTTAGTAAATAATTACATAAAATAAAAAAATTCTTTAAAAAAAAAATAACACAAATAAAATGAAAATTTTAAATAATAGAAATTATAATATTAATAATAAAATAGTAAAAGATATTTTTCATGACGTGCATGCGTATCATATCCCACCTCATCCCCCATCGATCAAAATGTTTGCTTGCGATCAAAATGTTTACTGTGAATCAAAACTCAAGGGAGAACAACCATCTTTTCCGGTGGAGAAAAGAAGGTAAATTTTGTCTGCATGACACATCTTGTGCACTGGGGAAAAGCAAGTGAATTGTGTCTACATGCCGGGCCCCTCATTCGCATCCCATCGTTCATTATTATGTGGTTCAAGATTTGCCTCGTCGAACTTCAGGTTCCTTGAGGGAAACGCTTTGCTAAATGAGGCAGCATTTTCTTCTAATCTAAAGTTTATAATAAGTACAATCCTTTAATATTAAATGTGATTTTGAAAAGATTTAAATCTTTTAAAAATAATAAAGAATTAATCCTAGCAATTACTATTGGATCGAGATAAAATTACACTTGTACTAATAACTCAAACTTTTAATATAATATGAACATTTGATTTTAATACTTTCTAATTTTGAAAAATGAGAATTTGTAAGTACCATGAATCTTTTTCGATGGCATTCTAGTTCTTGTGCATTATTATATTTATACGGATAACTACATCATACAACATATAATCAAATGCATTATGCGGCATGATGTTTCAGAATAAGCCTTTCATGGTTATCGTTTCATCACGAGTTTATAAAAATGTATACGGTAATGCATTTTATAAAAACATTACTATCGGCATGTCCCTAAAAGCATGAGTACGGATCCATCGAAACTCGCGCTCTCTCCTGATCTTACTCTATTTGCATACCATGTATAAGATTATTGGTTGTGCGGGAGTAAAGATGTCAATCATTGTAATTGTCAGAAAATGTTCGTTCCATGTGAATTCACACGTTATTATCCTAGCTTTCTTCACCATGCAGAACTTTTGATTCTGTAACCAATGAGGATCGCTTTCTTTTCCTCAATCCTTTCTATCGGTCTCCAACTAATATTCGTTATTAATAGTGAGGGGGTCGGAACATGTCATTGTTGAAATGAGTTGGGTTTGCACTGTTACGCTTTTTATCTTTTCCATTCTCCACAGAAGATTTGAATGTTCTGAAATGACAGGCAGACGCCGGGGGAACCGTGCTGCTTGATTTTGTTTTTTTTTTATTTTGTCTCTCTTCCTTTTATTTCTCCTATTAGCTTTCGTCCATTTTGCGAAGCAAAACAACAAAAGGTCATTTCATGATTCGCACAAATCCCATGTGAAAAGTATCTAAATAATTTTTTATCTTCTTTATATTATAAAAAGATGTTAAGGAAAAAAATATAAATTTTTTGATTAAAAATTAAAAATTAAAAATTAATATATATATTATAATATTAATATTATTTTTTATAATTAAAATAATAACTATATACATATAAACACTACCTGCAGAGCGTTATTAAATACATAGAATTTCGTTGCGGAGACCATGCCATGAGAATACAAATGGTCAACGTCAGTGATTCGGGTGGGGTCATTGTGAGTGCATGGAAATTACCGTAGGGAGACGTAAGGGACCCGAAATTAGTGGGTCTCACTTAGTTTACCGAATGGGCAGAAGAAGTTGGTTCCCGTGTAGAACTTTGATTTCTTACTCAATAAGGATCTGGTAAGAGACTGACTCTTGCTGGAGAATCAGCCTCGAACAGATCGAACTGTGGGGAAATTTGGGTACAAGAAAGAGAATTTAGGTGTTTTAAAATTAAAAAAATAGTATTGAATTAATTGTGAAAATTTTTAAAAATTACACACATTTATTAAATTTTAAAGTAGATTACAGACTAGATTAAATTTTCGCCATACATTTTTTTTCTTGGACAATCTTAGCCATGTAATAGAAAATTTCTAGTTTCTCTTTCAGTTCTAGGCTTTTTAGAATCAACAATGCAACTTCATTTTACATTGTAAATTCTAAAAATAGAGGATATTTGTCTTCATTACTTGCCAAGGAACCTTCTAGTTCCTTTCTCAAGTCGGCAGGATTAACAGGGGCTGCCACATCCGCATCTGAGAGACACAAAAAATAAAAAAGAGAAAGAAAGTTGAAAATGGCTTCGTCAAAGAGTGAGACCATCGCAGTTAACCAACTGGCTGAAGCGCAAACAACTTTCCGTATGGAAATTTGGTGAATATTTTACATGATTTTTATTTATTTAATCCCAATTTAAATCCTCTCAATCCATCTGCTCCTTAAAAAATGTAAGTATTTATATGCCAAAATATATTGTTAAGATTCAAATATAATAATCATTACCCTTAAGTGTACAGAAGACAAGATATAAATTATTATTAATTAAATATAAAATTTTATTATAAAAAATTGAATAAAAATATTACCAAATATCATCTAATTTGAGTTTATGAGTAGGAAAAATAGTGTATTTATAATACCTTTTGTTTTATGGTTCAAAAAATAAACAGGCACAAAAATATGAAATCGAAAAAGATTACACATGTGAGGAGCTAACGCAATGCTTGTGCAAGTAGCAGAAACATGTTAAAAATAATGATGTTTTAAAAAAAAAATTATTTCATATTAAAAGTAAAAATTTAATGTCTTATACGAAAGAGAAGCACAAAAGTCACGTTTTCACTCCGATCCGCGGGAAAGCAAGTGGATAAGAAATATAATATAGGATTGCGTACAAGGCCAAATTAGACTATGAGGTCGCGAGCAAATGGCTAGTGGCGGAAAAGGTAGAGGTCCCTTTCAGTGAGATGGGCTGTTTTCACTATATGCGTGTGAATTTGACTTACAGTGTTAGAAAGAATTGGTTATAGTTAAATATATTCACTACATAAAATATCTCTTGTTAAATTTATTTTAGACCAACGATAATATACAATAAAGATGCAAAATTTTATCTTTTTATTTTATTTTATTTTAGTGTAGAGTATTTATATTGAAAAGTAAATCCATTTTAATATTTTTGTTACAATAATCCTTCTTAGGGAATAACTCAAAGAAAGTCCAATTGTCAATATTGTTCTTCCAGGCACACTCTAACTTTTATTACTCTGCAGCCACCTATCCACGAATGTGTTTCAATTTAATCAGCATTTGATTTCAATTCATATCACACGAAACTAAAACGTTTAGAAGGATTAGCTTCCTATTAGCGTTGATTAATTGAGACGGTGAACAAGTGAGCACCAGGCACCCAACAAGGATTGAGGCTTTCATTTTGTTCTAAGCTACCATCTTCTAGCAGTGGGACAAAAAATAGTGGGTCGACCAATTTAGTCAACTCTACAAAACTGTTGGGATTTGTTCACAAAGATGAACGGCGATGAACTCATTTTATTAATCACCTGTGAAATTTACAATAACTATGAAGCCCATAAAACAAGATATTTATGGTCAAAAAATGACCGGTTTAATTGGGGGGTCTTGAGTGGCCCTGAAATATATCTGCTTTTTATTTCTGTTTAAGGGTACATACTTGTGAATGCTCAAAATAGCTATTAGTTGGTTATAACAACATATATCAAAGTAAAGGTGCAGAAATCCTCAATTCTTTTCATCACAAGGCACCTTCTTGGAATTTTCCTCTTGCGGGCACTACTAACGGGGGCTGAGAGACACGAAAAATAAAGAGGTAAAGTTTGAGGCGTCTTCAATGGGCAATCATCGAAGTGAATGAGCTGACGTGCATCAACTGTATAATTTGGCTCTATCTAATAGACGTGCCCTGCTTTAAGCGCTAGACGGCCACATCAGACTTAAAGGGGTAGTAAAAATGACTGGCCATGACAGGCGGAATCAAAGGCCCGCGGGGCATGGTTCCTTCTTAAGACGCCGAATTTGGAGAGGCTTCCACTGATAATATTAAATTAAATTAAAAAAGAGATGAAAATAGAAATCAAATTAAATTAGAATCAATAATAATCTAAAATATCTCTAGTTAAATTTATTTAAAACAAATGATAATATACAATAAAAATGTAAATTTTATTTTTTTTCTTATTTTATTGTAGAATATTTATATAGAAAAACAAATTTATTTTAATATTTTTGTTGCAATAATTCTTCTCAGGAACAACTTCAAGGTCCAAATTGTCAATATTGTTCTTCTTCCAAGGCACATTCCACCTTTTATTACTCAGCTGCCACCTATCCACGAATGTGTTTCAATTTAATAAGCATTTGATTTCAATTCATATCACACGAAACTAAAACGTTTAGAAGGATTAGCTGCCTATTAGCGTTGATTAATTGAGACAGTGAACCAGTGAGCCCCAGGCACCCAACAAGGATTGAGGCGTTCATTTTGTTTTAAGCTACCATCTTCCAGCAGTTTGCCAAAAAATAGTGGTTCGATGAATTTAGTTAACTACACAAAGCTGTTGGGATTTGTTCACAAAGATGAACGGCAATGAACTCGTTTTATTAATTACCTGAGAAACTTACAATAGCTATGATATGAAGTCCATGAAATCACCTGTATCTCCCACAGGTAGGCCGCCAAATCTAGATCTTTCCTTTTGCAAGAAGATCCCGGGCTTGATCTGCTTTAGTATCAAGGTAATTCTCTTTCTCCTTAAGTATATATACGGATCTACAAAGTTTAGTCAGTGAGGGCAAAAATGTGAAAGAAAACGGAAAAAGTACATTAACGCAATGATTTCAGGGATGACCTGAACTTGTTAAACCCTAAAAATTTAAGAAGGCTAACTAACCGTGGAAAGCCATCACTTTCCGAATGCTGGTGAGCCATCTTTTTTGTTCGGACACATTCTCTTTCTCTCTATTGCTCTCCAGCCGATCTCTGAACGATCAGAGCTTACTTTTCGGGTTTGGAGTGTTTAAACCTTCGAGAGGTTCCTGGTTGAGTTGCAAAGACCTCTCTCTCTTTATTTTCTTTCTCCCCCGTTTCTTTGTTGATTGATAAATGAGGGCTATCCACGCATGGAGTCACGGGACAAAATCATATTTTTGACTCTGTGTGTAATTTCGTGGGAAACTTTTGCTTGACTTTCTCGGATAGTTTTCTCTACCTAACAGTACCCAACTATCATCCATTACTATATCTATGCTCCATCTACCAAGACCTAATAGCTCAAAAAACAAAAAAAAAAAAAAGAGGGCAATAGTAACAGAGTCTTTGCACCGTTAAAATTGGATCGAGTATATTTGCTGGCCACAAAGGAGATGGGACGGACGTTTTGGGGCAAAGGTTTCTGTATTTGAGGAGGAAAGAAAGAAAGAGCATAATGTGCGACAGAATGAAAGAAGCAGAAATTACGTGCGATGAATACAAAGTAGTTACTAATTTATGGTATATGGGCAGGCAATTGGGGTTTTATACTGAGATGTGAGGAATACAAGGTATTTACTAATTTATAGTGGTAATAGATTTTGCCGCCGACGCAAATCACGACCCACATGCCTATTTAGCATTCTAAGTGCCACGACACCCGCATCATATAGCAGCTCTTGATACGAATCATAAGATGCCTTGAAGAAGGAAGCGAACCATAAAGCCAACATAATCCACCCAAGCCAAGGTACGAGAACCAATAGAACCAAAACGATCACGAGAAGTCCAGATGGGAGACCAATTCTGCTCGTGATTCCACGGTAATCTGAGTTCCGAAATCGGAGGAGAGGTTCTGCCGGCAACGCTATAAAGTATACACAAAAGGAGATGATTAAAATATTTATCCAGTCAAGAGGGTTAAATTAAAATTTAACAAAAATGAGAGAGGCTGGAGAGGGAGGCGGGAAGTTATTTATGTTTATAAGTACATATCTGTAAATGCTCAAAACATCTATTGATTAGTCATAACAACACACATCAAATACTACATGTAATGAATACAAAATACTTACTAATTTGTCGTATATACGCAGCCAATAGGTCTTGTTGCTGTGGCAAAACACGACCCCTTTGCCTATTTAGCATGTCAAATGCCCCGGCAGCCGCAACATGTAGGAATATGTAGAGCTCTTGAGACACAACATGTAATGTCTTGATGAACAAAGCGAACCATATAACCAACATCATCCCCCCAAACCAAGGTACAAGAACCAACAGAAGCAAAACTGGCGCAAGACCTCCAGATAGTAAACTAATTTTGTCCATGATTCCACTGTAATTTGAGTTTCGAGCTCGAAGTTCAACTTCCGCCAGACGTCCCATAAAGTATACGAACATGGCGACGATGGACGCAGACATAACTCCTTGATGTGTGTCAAACGGGGAGGCTGCTTGTTGAAATTTTACTTGAATCAAGGCACAGAAAATGCCAACAACGGAAAGCAGCGTCATATCCTGATACTGGACCCAATCAAAATGGCCCTGCAGGTGTCGGTTTTGGTGCCGGGGGCTGAGGGAACAAATTAAAATCAAAATAATAATAATAATATCTATAAAAATTTTGATAAACTACAAAATTTTCACCTTAGACAGCCAAAGTTAAACCACTTTTATTTAGGAAGAACAAAAGCCAATTATCCATTCAATGGCTATTTGTTTGATTGAATGAACTTTTATAAGTTTGTATATAAAGAAACCTTAACTGTTTAAATGCAAGAATTCTTGCACTTTTTGGGGGAAAAAAAATTGCAAGAATTCTTGTTAGTCAGGTTTAGGCACACATAGGGGTGGGCATGGACGGAGTTCGGGCTAGACTGGATAGGGTTCATGCCGACATTGGGTCAAGTAACCTTGGACAAATTTCACATCTAAATTTAAGTCTAAATTTGACCTTAAAGTAAATAATAATAATAATAATAAATTTAAATCATCAATTATAAAAAAAATAATTTTTTTGTATAATATACATAATAAATAATAAAATAATAAATATTTTAGTTTTTCAAATTTAAATAATAATCACATATTTATACACAAAAAATATCAAATTATTTACTTAAAACTAAAAAAATCATTGATTATTTACATAAATAATGCATTTATTTTCGCACGACCGTCAAAAAGGTCAAAGATTGAAACGGAGAACATCTCTTTGTTAATCCATTACCTAACACCTTGTTTGGATAAAAATTTAGGGGAAGAGAAAGATGAGTGAAAAAAGGAGTGAGAAAAATAAAAAATAAAAGGGTAAAAAAATTTCAACCTTCCTTATGAAAAAAATATATTTTAAAATTTTTTGATTAAAAAAATAAAAATTAAGAAAAATAATAATATATATTGTAGTATTAACATTATTTTTTATAATTAAAATAATAACTATAAATGTATAATTCAAAAATATTTGTAAACTACATTCTTATTTCTTTATTTTTATTTTTTAAAATTTTCTTGATATCTATTCTAATTTATCTTAATTTTGAGCATTGAAAAAGAACCAAGTTTCTGGTCTTCAAGACTCATCAACGATCTTAGTGTTGGGGCGAAGGAGAAGCTCGAGAAAGCTGATGAGCTGATCCGTCGGGCTGAAGAGCTACAAAAATTCAATAAAAGAAAGACCGAAACAAAAAGAAATAGACTTTATAGGATGTATATTCGTGCGAGCCGCCGGGCGGATCAGTTAAAAAAAAAAAAATAAAGAATTACGACGTCAAATTATGAAAGAGCTTTTTGGAGAAGACGATCCATGAGATGCTCCTGCGCACCAGCTGAAAGAAGGAGCTTTGGATACCCTATTATTAGAGACAGGGGCAAGCCAAAACCTACTCCTAACAAGCTGCTGGATGCTTCTGATCAATAGGAGTAGGAGGAAAAAAAAGCTTATGATGAGCATCTATTTGAGTCGATCATTTCCAAGATCTAATTCAAGTTTTTTCTTATGTAGTGGAAACGCCTTACAATCTGAAGTTTTACGCTTAAGGGAAGAAATGTTCTTGGTAAATGTAGGACTTGGGACCCCAGAATTTGTATGCAAGATGAGCTTACAGGAGTTCCAATCAACCGAGCCACCAGGTTTGAGAATAAAGTTGGATCCCTGGGTGTAGTGGCCGGTGAATCACTGATCAAAGAGAAGACTCTGGAGAGATTCTTCATCGATCTAGTGGCCGGTGAATCACTGATCAAAGAGCGAGCAGCCGCCAGGTTTAATGATTTGGTGGGATCCACAGATGTAGTGGCTGGTGAACCGCTTCTTATTTTTCCACGAAGATTCAGACAAAACCGAGCTTGGATGGAACTGAACAAGATTTTTCGAACGAATACAAAGGTAAAAGGCTTTTTTATTAAGAAAGTCAAAGGAGGTTATTCAGTAGCCATCGCAGGGTTCATTACTTTTCTGCCATTACGTCCTCGCATAAGGCAAAGGATATCGAATGATCGATTCACCATTAAGAGCATTAATCCCAAAAGGACGAATATTGTGGTGTTATAACAGCGGCAGATCAAACAAGAACTTGATGAGCGAAATTTGCTGACGAAAAAAAAGAGCACTTTTTTTCAATTCCGAAGCCTAGCGTCTCCTGTAACACTCTATCACCTTAATCCATTCTTTTTTTGAGGGTCTGGCACTTCTTCCTCCGGCCATCTATTTACATAGCAAAAAAAGGCAAAGGCTCTTGCTCTCCTCTATTTAGGACCCCGATTCACGATCAGGACTCTATCAAGTATCTCAAGTGATTAGGCGGGGGCAGGATTCGAACCTGCAATCTTCAGATCATGAGCCTGATGAGTTGACCAATTCCTCTACCCCGCTTCTTCCCCTTATCCTCAAAGATCGTCGTTGGTCCTTCGTTCGTAGTGGTCATTGTTATAAAACACCTCTTTGAGATCACATTCATCATCCGGGCGGGCAGCCTCCGGTCCGGTAGGGGTCTTTCATACGACTTGCATGTGTTAAGCATATAGGCCAATAGCTTTTTAGCGCTTAGCTACTACCTATACTATAAGCTTCTTTCTCCTCTTACTTATATGGAGGAGATAGTAAGCAAGAAAAGGGAATCAAAACCTTTCCCTTCTACGCTACGATCTTTCTTCTCTTATGAAATTGATAGTTACCTTTCAAAGATCGGATTCTGCGCATCCACCGAACACATCTGGATCTCTTCCTAACACCGGATTTTCCACATCTATTAGCTTATTGCCAGAAGAAAACTTATTGATAGCACAGGAAAGAGACGATTCTCTGCATCTAGATTGATTGCACGGGATTTCTAGTATGTATCTATCTATTCTTGTTTTTTTGTTTTTAACCTAAGGATACAAGAAGACTTGAAGCCTGAAAAGAAGAAGCTTGCTCTTCCGACCCATCAAAAAAAGATCATATCCTATATTACTGACTTTTCCACGAGCCTGACTGGAGCTCTAATCAGTCTTTTTAAGGAAGGTTGGGGCAGGTAATTGAATGAACTAGCCAGTATTAGGATTATAGATAAGATCTATTGCAGGGTAAGCATTCTGTATCAATAGAACCAGGGAAATGGTAGAGAGAAATTCTATATGATCGAAAGTAGGGAAAGGTTTTAGGAATAACGCAGTTATGCACATTAAACCAGGATGAGGTTCAGAAATTTTTTGTTGGATCCTTTCTAACATAGAATGCTTTTATATTACTAATTCATTAGATTTGCCTTTCTGCATTTTCATTTCCTATTTTTATGGGTGGATGAAGATGGTATGCCATACCAGCTAACGATTCTCTAGGTAGGTAAACCTTAGAGAAAAGAGAATTCTGGCTCTCGTCCTCCGGCCTTACCCTGGAACTAAATAGTTCAATATTTTTTTCTTATCTACTACTATACGTATACGAAAAACCGGAAAGGATTTCATTAAAAATAAAAATTTTATACGACCATGAAAGTGTCCGGGCATTGAAATCTTGATTTCGTAGTTAGACCGTTGATGCGCTGCCGTAGTTGGTGAATTTCGGAGTCTGGCGGGTCTAGAATTTGTACTGGAAAAAAGTGATGCGACGCAAACAGACGAGGCAGCCTTCTTCGAGAGGTCTAGTAAAAAGCTCATGAATTTTCATAAACTGGGACTGCTCTGGAGGCCGTCGCCCTCTGTACTTTTACTTCATCAGAATCCGTTGGAGACCTCTTTGCATCAAGTGCACTGTGAGATCGACGCCGGCGGAACCGGTAAAGAGGAGAAAACAAATATCCTCTTGCCCTTTTCGTAACAGTAACTTTACTACCTAATTAGCAGGGTGACATTGTGTGGTAGGCAATCTGGACTTGCACCTAGTTGTTTTGGGGTAAAACCCGTCCTCAGTTCGGATTGCAGGCTGCAACTCGCTTGCGTGAAGCCGGAATCGCTAGTAATCGCCGGTCGCCAGAGTTGTCATGTTTTTGGCTTTTTTTTTTTTTTTTGGGTATACTGGGTTTTCCTATAATGGGTTAAGCACTGTTGTTGCAGGTGATGATCTGCTTTGGGGTTCTGCTATGTATGTATGCTTTTGGGGTATCTTAATCTATTTTCATACCATGTATAAGGTTATTAACTACGTCCAGGAAAAAACAATATATGGCAACAATTAAAGCCAGAAGACTGATGTAAGGACTTGAACACTAACCGTTGAAAGCCATTACTTGCAGAATGCTGACGAGGCATCTTCTTGTTCCTTTCTTCAAGCCTTTCCGGACACGTTCACTCCCTCCTTCTGTATCCTCAAGCCTTTACCTGCAGGGCGTTATTAACCATATAGGATTTTTGTTATAGGCGTGGACACTAAGTCCAGCCCGTCACATCAACTAAGTGCCACGTAACACAGCCTATGCGCGGTTGCGGCATCTTTGCCGTAATGGAATTTTTTCTTTCTAGGAGACAAAAGCTATGAATGGTTATTAGTTGTCTGAAGACAAAACGGGTCAAAAAAATAATAATAATAATAAAATAATTCGTGAGGGCACAAAATAAGGTGGACAATTACCACTAGAGGGAAACTTCGAAGAATCCAACTTTTAACAGAAATTTCAAAGGGCAGAAGTTGGTGTGGGAAGAATGAGATAATGTAAGAAAAAATTTTATTTGGGTTTTAAAAAAATAAAACTTAACTATACCGATTTTTTTATTTTTAAATTTTTATAATAAATACCAAATCACTTAAAAGAATAGTTTATTATAATCACATATTATTAGAGTGAAATTAATAAGTACCATATATTGAATTTAAAAAGGTTACTGTTCATCATTTTTTAGATGTAATTATGCTCATGTGTGTCCGTCTTTTTTTATATTTACTATGGCCGGGGTTGCTTACCACCTGAATGTTTTACCTTTTATTACTCATCTGCCACCTATCCACGAATGTTTTTTCAATTTAATCAGCATTTGGTTTCAATCCATATTACACGAAACTAAAATGTTTAGAAGGATTGGCTGCCTATTAGCGTTGATTGATTGAGGCAGTGAACTAGCGAGAACCAGGCACCCAACAAGGATTGATGCTTTCATTTTGTTTTAAGCTACCATGGTATTGAAGGATAATAAACTAAGCAAAACAAGCATAATATGAGTTTCGAGCTCAAAGATGAGCTTCTGCGTGCCATAACATGGACGAATACGGCGACAATGGACACAGACCTAACGCCTTGGTGTGTGTCAAATGGGGAGGCTTTTGCTTGTTGAAATTTTTCTTGAATCAATTCATATGTTCACATTGCATCCAACCAAAATGGTCTTGGAGATGACTGTTTTGATCCCTTGAGCTGTCGTGAGAGGAACAAATATTTGTTTTAATTACATAAATATTGTGCTATATATTTAGTTGTAAAAACTAAAATTAACAATCTGATTTTTTTTTTTCAAAGAAAAATATCAAAAATAATTTTTAAATAAAAATATATTATATTTTTTTACTCCATCCTTTTTATAAAAAATTATTTATAAAAGTTTAAATTTCATTAAATATTTTTTTTTGAAAATTTTAATTTTTAAAATATTATACTTAATGTTAAATTATATAATTTATAATTAAATATATTATAAGAATATTAAATTATAAATTAACAAAAAAACAAGTCTTTTCGATTTTGAATCAAAATAATATTAAAATATATAAAAATGTGATAAAATACAAAATTTTTAATTTAAAGAACCAAAGTGAGAATGCGCAAAATAAAATTGGAGAAAGAAGCCCGTATTGATCGAGTGATTTCGGAGTAAAGGTACCGAATTGGGAGGGGCATCCATTGGTTAGATCTTTTTTTCTCGGAAAGGAAGTGGGATATGGGACCAGATGCTTTCTCCAGACCTAGCGTGTCTATCCGACTTTCCAAATGAATAACCAACTGGAGCGGAGCGATTGACAATGTCACGGGGCTATTCCACTGGCTGCTCTTCTTAGCAAACTGAGGAAGGAAATTCAAGGGCTTGAGGGTGGATGATAATGACAGGTACGAAAGCAGACGAAAGTTACGCATCATAAGTCACAACAAGAATAACCAATGGATCTTGTAGTTCTTCGTACCACCATTTACATCAAAAATACCATTGAATGTGGAAATCTAGCGAATATTTTACATGATTTTTATTTCTTTAATCCCAATTTAAATCCTCTTAATCTATCTGCACCTTAAAAAATGTAAGTATTTATATGTTAAAATATGTTGTTAAGATTTAAATTTGATAATTACTATACTTAGGTGTATAAAAGGCTGGGTACAAGTCATTACCAATAGAATGTAAATTTTTACTATAAAAAATTAAATTAAAATATCAATAAATAACTTCTAGTCTGAGATCACGAATACCAAATCTAACTTATCTATAATCCCTCTTGTTTTATTGTTAACTCAATGCTTCGTTGCGGTCCTTCTGAGTCCATTTACGCGGAAGTTGGACTAAGTCACGAGCAACCCATGCAGACAAGCAAGCCCACATCATATAAAAACATAAGCCCAGATCAGCCCAAATCAAATTTTGGAAGAAAAAAAACACAGATATTGCTTCTTCTTTTTTTTTTAAATTTCTGATCATAATAATTAGCGCCCGGCCGACTCCATTTCCCTCTATTATTTCTGTTTGGCCCTCGCAGTCAGTCGGAAAAAGGCAAAGAATAAAGGTGTAGAAATTTTCGATTCGTGCTTCGGACGACACGCGTAGCCTAGCTATGAAATCTTCGTAAAGAGTGAGTTTCTACTTTCTTTTCTTCATGTTGGATGGTTTATAATCATACTTTTATTTTTGTTTTTTTTTGCGATTCACATAGTAACTTGGGCTGTCTCCAGTTTGATGATACAATTGGTTTTTTAATGTTAATGTTGTTTATGTTTATGTTTCTGTATGGATTCGAATCAAAATCAGGAAAATTTTAGAAACTGGCTACAGAATGGAGGAACATTGGGATTATTGAATGCAAGGATTTAATTTGGAATGACGAGAAAAAATTCATGTAGCCGCCCCTGATTAAATTTGGGATTAAGACTTTGCTGTTGTCGTTGAATCCATTGTTGTGACATGAACTTTATTGAATTGCTATACAGATGCTTGAATTAGTGGTCAGAAGATTTAACTCATAATGGTAAGGCTTTGTCTGTGCATTATCTTGAAGATTCTATGACGACTTGAAAAGGAATGATGAAGACAAATTGTATCTAGGGCTCTGTGGTTTGCTATTTTCTTTGACTTGGAGAATTTAGGCCTTTCAATTATTTTTAGAATGAAGTGAACTAAACTACCTTTCAATTATTAATTTTACATCTATTGAACGACTCTGATTTTCAAAACCTTGATATTAGCACCGCTCTCACCAAGAAGGACCTCGAGAGCATTAAATACTCAACAAAATAATTCGTGGTAATCAAAATCATCTTGAAAGAATTTAATAGCAGCGAATACCGGTGGATACGATAATTTAGTAGACATATTGTATCACGAGACTTTTGGCTAAGACGAGACTCCAGCAGAGCCAATTATCTCAATGAATCAATTAAAAATACCGATCCCTTTTGGTCATTTCATGGAAATAATCAATGCAGCAGTTGGAATTTTTTTAATGTTTAAGTCTCCATCCTACGGTACAATTTTGGGTTGACCTGTAAAGTGTAACGACACATTGGATCACCGTAAGCTTACAATCGATCGCGTGCAGGGAAAACGAAATACGGATGAGTAATCTTTATCGTAGTCTATATTTGCTGGTAGAATCTTGGTTGTTGAATATTGGATAAACCCAACCCAGTCAGCGTTCCCAAAGATAATTTCCCATTTCTTCTCGTCCTTAAAACGTCCACGTTCCCAAACAGAACACACCCACACGCGCACACACAAAACTCCCTCGCTCACGCTTTGACTTTCTCTGTTCTGTTCTATTGTCCTGTTTTTCATAGCGTTGATTAACTAACAAGCCAACCCCATATCATCGAAAGGAGGGAAAAAAATGGAGAAAGATGAAGAGGTGTTTATTGGGTCAATAGATAAGGGACGACCAGCACAAGGTTCTTCATCTACGACCGCAATGCCCAAATCATCGGATCTCATCAGGTCGAGTTCACCCAGTTCTACCCTGACAATGGGTACTTTCCTTCTCTCTGTGTTTTTGTTTCTTTGTTTCTTTTGACAAAGCAAAAAGATGAAAACTTTCTATCAATTCTGCCCAAAAAATTTGGTTTTTTGTTTTTTTTTTTTTAAATGGTCTGATATGGATATTTTCTACATGTTAATACATATATGAACCGGGTCGGTCAGGAAGGACCCGACATGGATGTGCAGGCTTGTGGCAGATGATGAAATCTCTGATGGAAGATTGTTACTACTGCTTTGGGTATGCCTGAGACTTCATGGTAATTACAACAATCTCCATGTTTGGGATGCAGCCACCTCGTGTTAACGGATGAGTTTGATTTTTGTTTTTTGATGTGCCTAGATATTCAAAGCTAATGAAATTTGTCACGTGACTTAGACTGTCTGTCTTTTTGGAGCATCACTGGCTACTGCTTCACTGTCAAAATTTTCAATAATCACGTGACTTAATTGTGGAAAGCTAGTTTCATTTTCTCTTTCTGCTTCGAACTTTCTCTTGACATGACGTTTTAATTTTTAACATATGATTAATGTATTAGTCTCACTTAATAGATTAAAAATTTGAGTTAAGCAGTTTTTTAGGCACACAAACAAAAAAAAGTGATGGAAATGAAAATCAAATTAATTTGGGACTAACAATAACAAAAAAATATTTCTAATCAAATTTATTCGAGATCAATGATAATATATCAAAGAAATGTAAATTTTGTATTTTTTATATTTTATTGTAGATTATTTATATAGAAAATTAAATTCATTTTAATATTTTTATTACAATAATTCATTTGAGGGAAGAACTTAAAGGTCTAAAATATCGATATTGTTCTTTTTGCGGGTACATTCTACCTTTTATTATTACTCCACTGCCATCTATCCAGGAATGTCTTTCAATTTAATCAGCATTTGATTTCAATTCTTATTACTCGAAACCAAAACGTTTAGAAGGATTAGATGCCTATAAGCATTGATTAATCGAGACGGTGAACTAGTGAGCACCAGGCACCCAACCCTTGAGGCTTTCATTTTTTCCTTTTAAGCTGCCATCTTCCAACAGTGAGCCGAAAAACATTGGGTCGACGAATTTAGTTAACTAGACAAAGCCGTTGGAATTTGTTCACAATGATGAACGGCAATGAACTCATTTTATTAATCACTTGAAAAACTTATAATAACTACGAAGCCGATAAAACAAGATATTTTTGGACAAAAAAAACCTGATTAGTGGAATTTTGAGTGGTCCTGAAATATATCTGCCTTTTATGTCCAAGGGTACATATCTGTGAATACCCAAAATAGCTATTGGTGGGTCACAACAACACGCATCAAATCGGTTTATGGTGTATGCGCAGGCAATAGGTTTTGCTACTGCGGCAAACCACGACCCCTTTGCCCATTTAGCATGTCAAATGCCAGGGCAGCCGCATCGTATAGCAATCTGTAGAGCTCTTGATACACATCATATGATGTCTTGATGACGAAAGCTAACCATATGACCAACATCATCCACCCAAACCAAGTTACAAGAACCAATAGAAGCAAAACTAGCACAAGACCTCCATATAGTAAACTAATTTTGTCCATGATTCCACTGTAATTTGAGTTTCGAGCTCGAAGTTGAACTTCAGCCAGAAGTGCCAGAACGCATACAAACAAAGTGACGGTGGACGCAGACATAACGCCTTGGTGTGTGTCAAATGAGGAGGCTCTTGCTTGTTGAAATTTTACTTGAATCAAGGCACATAAAATGCCGATGATGGAAAGCAGCGTAGCATGTTGACATTGGACCCAACTAAAATGGTCTTGGAGATGCCTGTTTTGATCCCTGTAATGAGGGGAACAAATACTTGTTTTAATTGCTTAAATATTGTGCTGTATGTTTATTTGTAGAAACTAAAATTAACAATATGATTGAATTACTAACCGTTGAAGGCCATTACTTGCGAAATGCTGGCAAGCCATCTTCTTGTTCCTTTCCTTAAGCCTTTCCGGACACGTTCACTCTCTCTTTCTATCTCCGTTAGTTGGTCTCCAGCGATATCTTAGTGATCTGTTAGTTGTTGTCCGGGCAACCTAAGTGCGTTGATTTTACCTGCAGCGCGTTATTAACTATATAGAATAAAAAGTGATGAGAATCAATACAATTAACTTTATAGAATAAAAGGTTAGTAGAATCAGTACAATTTGTCATTGTCGGCTGGATGATATTGCACTGGGGAAAGCAGTGATAGAGGTGGGAAACACCTCAGCATCCTAGCTTGTTTTACCACTGCAGGGCTTTTGATTCCGTGTTCAATAATAGGATCTAGCAAAAGTAAGTGGCCGAGCATTTCTGGAGAATCAGCCACCAATCAATTTGGCGGAAAATTGGGTGCAAGAAAGAGAATTTTAGAATTTAAAATTTTTAAAAATATTATTGAATTAATTATAAAAATTTTTAAAAATTACACACACATTACAGAGTAGATTTGAAATTAAAACAAAAAATTATTACATGATTTGAACAAATTTTCAGTGAAAAATATCTAAATAATTTTTTATCTTTTATATATATATATTAAAAAAAAATGATGTGAGTAAAAACAATTATAAAATTTTTTGATTAAAAAATAAAAAATAAAAAAAAATATATATTATAATACTAATATTATTTTTTATAATTAAAATAATAACTATAGATATATAATTCAAAAATATTTGTAAACTATACAAATTTTGTACATATTATATTGTATAGATTATATATAATATTTGAATAAAATATAGTGTACTTAAAAATTCAAGTAATTAAAATATTAAAAACCTTAAATTTTGTAAAATTATTATTGTTTTCAAGAGTTCTACCCGGTAAAAGTTGTAGGCCCGACAACAACAATGTGATGGTATAAGTATAATCACCGGAGCGACAGGACGAGGTTTTGTAAACGGGGTGTAGATAGGATATGGTCTCCCGCATGAATTTTATTTTATTTTATTTTTACTCTATATATATAATAGTAAAGTATAGGTGCAAGTATCAATTTTGTTTATATAAAACTTTTTAATTACCATATACACATTTTACTTTATGTAGTGAATGTTTTCGGCAGGACTTTTGTTCCTTGCGGTAGGTGATGCAAATCACAGGTTTTTGTCTTCTTCTTCTTCTGTTTTTTTTTTTTTGTTTTTTTCTTTTCTTTTAATTAATGGGTTTTCCTTTAATACTGGCCATCGAAAATATCCTAGCTTCCCCTCTTTTATTGGAGGCGAATCTGTATAAACTATAAACTGATAATAATAATAAATAAATAAATTTCGGATTCGCGTGGAGGCACAAAATTAATGTGGTCAATTACCTCTAAAGGGAAACTTCGAAGAAACCAACTTTTACCAGGGATTTCAAAGGGTGGAAGATGATGTGTAAGGTGGGAAGAATGAGATAATTTAAGAAAAAATTTTATTTGGGTTTTAAAAAAATAAAATAAAATTTAACTAAACGGATTATCTTTTATCCTCTAATTTTTATAATAAATACTAAATAACTCAAAAGAAGAATTTATTATACTCACGTATTATAAGAGTGAAATTAATAAGTACGATATATTGAATTTAACAAGGAAACCGATCATCTTTTGTTAGATATATTTATGCTCATGCGTGTCCATTTTTTTTTTTATATTTACTGGGGCTGGGGTGTTTTACCTCTTTATTGCTCAGCTGCCAACTATTCATGAATGTATCCTCAATTTAATCAGCGTTTGGTTTCAATTCATATTACACGGAACTAAAATGTTTAGAAGGATTAGCTGCCTATTAGCGTTGACTGATTGAGACGGTGAACTAGCGAGCACCAGGCGCCCAACAAGGATTGATGCTTTCATTTTGTTTTAAGCTACCATCTTCCAGCAGTGTGCCAAAAAATAGTCAGTCGACGAATTGGTTAAACTATACAAAGCTGTTAGGATTTTGTTCACAAATATGAATGGCAATGGACTCATTTTATTAATTACCTGATAAACGTACAATAACTATAAAGGCCATAAAACAAGACACCTATGGTCAAAAAATAACCGGTTTAATGGGAGTTTTGAGTGGTCCTAAAATATCTGATTTTTGTTATATGTATATAATGCCCTCTTGCTCCTTTCCTTTAAGGAGCACTATTAAAAGGGCTTGCCGCACAGCGCATTTGAGACACAGGACAAAAGAAAAAGACGAGAGAGTTGAAAATGGTTGTCCTCCACTAGTGCGACTATCGAAATCAGGGTGCTGACTTTGAAGAAGCGCCAACATTTTCCATTGTGGAAATTTGGTGAATATTTTATATGATTTTTATTTATTTAGTCACAATTTGAATCCTCCCAATCCATCTACTCCATAAAAAATTGTAAGTATTTATGTGACAAAATATGTTATTTCAATTTAAATTTAATAATTATTACACTTAGGTATATAAAAGATCATATATAAATTATCATTAACTATGTGTAAATTTTTATTAAGAAAAAATTAAATTAAAATATGAATAAATAATTTTTAATTTAAATTAATAAAAACTAAAATTAATATATTTATAATACCTTTTATTTTATTATTAAAAAAATAAACAGGCACAAGAATATGAAATCGAAAAAATTTACACGTTTGATGAGCTAACTCAATGCTTCGTTGTGGTCTAAAATTTGAGATACATTGGCCTAAAATTGATGCATTAACTTTTTACTTATGATTCAAAACAAAATTTCTAACCTCTTTTTACACCTACACCGCCAAACAAAACGGACGAAAGGCGCAAGGAGAAGAGGAAGAACAAGAAGGAAGAACAAGAAGAATAACATCATTTTCCTCTCTAGTTTCTCCTAAAGCGAGCACTTCCAAAAGGGGCTGTCCCATGCAGCACGTGAGGACGGGCAAAAAGAAAATGGAGAAAGAAGCGCGTGCTGTTGGAGTGATGTCGGAGTCAAAAGACGCCGAATTTGGAGAGGCTCCCACTGATAATATTAAATTAAATTAAAAAAGAGATGAAAATAGAAATCAAATTAAATTAGAATCAATAATAATATAAAATATCTCTAGTTAAATTTATTTAAAACAAATGATAATATACAATAAAAATGTAAATTTTATTTTTTATTTTATTTTATTGTAGAATATTTATATAGAAAAACAAATTTATTTTAATATTTTTGTTGCAATAATTCTTCTCAGGAACAACTTCAAGGTCCAAATTGTCAATATTGTTCTTTTTCCAAGGCACATTCCACCTTTTATTACTCAGCTGCCACCTATCCACGAATGTGTTTCAATTTAATCAGCATTTGATTTCAATTCATATCACACGAAACTAAAACGTTTAGAAGGATTAGCTGCCTATTAGCGTTGATTAATTGAGACAGTGAATCAGTGAGCCCCAGGCACCCAACAAGGATTGAGGCGTTCATTTTGTTTTAAGCTACCATCTTCCAGCAGTTTGCCAAAAAATAGTGGGTCGATGAATTTAGTTAACTATACAAAGCTGTTGGGATTTGTTCACAAAGATGAACGGCAATGAACTCGTTTTATTAATTACCTGAGAAACTTACAATAGCTATGATATGAAGTCCATGAAATCACCTGTATCGCTTGTCTCCCACACAGGTAGGCCGCCAAATCTAGATCTTTCCATTTCCAAGAAGATCCCGGGCTTGATCTGCTTTAGTATCAAGGTAATTCTCTTTCTCCTTAAGTATATATACGGATCTACAAAGTTTAGTCCGTGAGGGCAAAAATGTGTCAGAAAACGGAAAAAGTACATTAACACAATGATTTGAGGCATGACCTGAACTTGTTAAACCCTAAAAATTTAAGAAGGCTAACTAACCGTTGAAAGCCATCACTTTCCGAATGCTGGTGAGCCATCTTTTTTGTTCGGACACGTTCCCTCTCTATCTCTATTGCACTCCAGCCGACCTCTGAGCGATCAGCGGCTTTCTTTTCGGGTTTGGAGTGGTTAAACCTTCAAGAGGTTCCTGGTTGAGTTACAAAGACCTCTCCCTCTTTATTTTCTTTCTCCCCCATTTCTTTGTTGATTGATAATTGAAGGCTATCCACGGATGGAGTTAAGGGACAAAATCATATTTTCGACTCGGTGTGTGTAATTTCATGGGAAACTTTTGCTTGACTTTCTCGGATAGTTTTCTAACCAACTATCATCCAATACCATATCTATGCTCCATCTACCAAGACATAATGGCTCAAAAAACAAGAGAAAAGGCAATCGTAACAGAGTTTTTGCACCGTTAAAATTGGATCGAGTATATTTGCTGGCCACAAAGGAGATGGGGCGGACGTTTTGAGGCAAAGGTTTCTGCATTTGAGGAGGAAAGAAAGAAAGAAAGAGCATAATGTGCGATAGAAAGAAAGAAGCAGAAATTGCGCGCGATGAATAGAGAGTAATTACTAATTTATGGTATATGGGCAGGCAATTGGGGTTTTATACTGAGATGTGAGGAATACAAGGTATTTATTAATTTATAGTGGTAATAGATTTTGCCGCCGACGCAAATCACGACCCACATGCCTATTTAGCATTCTAAGTGCCAGGACAGCCACATCATATGGCAGCCCTTGATACGAATCATAAGATGCCTTGAAGAAGAAAGCGAACCATAAAGCCAACATAATCCACCCAAGCCAAGGTACAAGGAGAACCGATAGAACCAAAACGATCACGAGAAGTCCAGATGGGAGACCAATTCTGCTCGTGATTCCACGGTAATCTAAGTTCCGAAATCGGAGGAGAGGTTCTGCCGGCAACGCTATAAAGTATAGACAAAAGGAGATGATTAAAATATTTATCCAGTCAAGAGGGTTAAATTAAAATTTAACAAAAATGAGAGAGGCCGGAGAGGGAGGCGGGAAGTCATTTATGTTTATAAGTACATATCTGTAAATGCTCAAAACATCTATTGATTGGTCATAACAACACACATCAAATACTACATGTAATGAATACAAAATACTTACTAATTTGTCGTATATACGCAGCCAATTGGTCTTGTTGCTGTGGCAAAACACGACCCCTTTGCCTATTTAGCATGTCAAATGCCCAGGCAGCCGCATCGGATAGCAATCTGTAGAGCTCTTCATACACATCATATGATGTCTTGATGACGAAAGCGAACCATATAGCCAACATCATCCACCCAAACCAAGGTACAAGAACCAATAGAAGCAAAACTGGCACAAGACCTCCAGATAGTAAGCTAATTTTGTCCATGATTCCACTGTAATTTGAGTTTCGAGCTCGAAGTTCAACTTCCGCCAGACGTTCCATAAAGTATACGAACATGGCGACGATGGACGCAGACATAACTCCTTGATGCGTGTCAAACGGGGAGGCTGCTTGTTGAAATTTTACTTGAATCAAGGTACAGAAAATGCCAACAACGGAAAGCAGCGTCATATCCTGATACTGGACCCAACCAAAATGGCCCTGCAGGGGTCGGTTTTGGTGCCGGGGGCTGAGGGAACAAATTAAAATCAAAATAATAATAATAATATCTATAAAAATTTTGATAAACTACAAAATTTTCACCAGCCAAAGTTGAACCACTTTTTATTTAGAAAGAACAAAAGCCAATTATCCATTTGATGGCTATTTGTTTGATTGAATGAATTTTTATAAGTTTGTATATAAAGAACCCTTAACTGTTTAAATCCAAGAATTATTGCACTTTTTGGGGGAAAAAAAATTGCAAGAATTCTTGTTAGTCAGGTTTAGGCACACATAGGGGTGGGCATGGACGGAGTTCGGGCTAGACTGGCTAGGGTTCAGGCCGACATTGGGTCAAGTAACCTTGGACAAATTTCGCATCTAAATTTAAGTTTAACCTTGACCTTAAAGTAAATAATAATAATAATAATAATAATAATAAATTTGAGCCATCAATTATCAAAAATTTATTTTTTGTATAATAGGCATAATAAATAATTAAATAATAAATATTTTAATTTTTTAAATTTAAATAATAATTACGTATAAATACACATGAAATATTAAATTATTTACTTAAAACTAAAAAAATGTGTTGATTATATACATAAATATTTCGAATCGCCGGGCCTAAATTATTTTCGGTCAGGCGCAATCAAAGCACACGCCGCTTGTTTGTTTCTTTCTTTCTCGGTTTTTTGCCTACTTATCTCAAAAACGCTCAAGAAAACCGAAGGAAAAAAAAAAAAAAGATTGAAACGGTGAACAGCTCTTTGTTAATCAATTGCTTAACACCTTGTTTGGATAAATATTAGGGAAAGAGACAAATGAGTGAGGAAAATAAAAAGTAAAAGACTAAAAAATTTTCAATCTTCAATATGAGAAAAAATATATATAAATTTTTGATTAAAAATTAAAAATTAAGAAAAAAAAATATATTATAATATTAATATTATTTTTTGTAATTATAATAATGATTATAAATATATAATTCAAAAATATTTATAAACTACATAAAATTAGTACCCACCATATTATGTGTAAGTGTAATTATCAGAAGACCTTGCCGCCGGAACGGGGCATGAGCTCTCACTCAGGTCTCATCTTCTTTTTTCTTAATATATATATATATACAAACAAACATATACAAAGTTTTTTATTTGTTATATATGCATTTTATTTTACATATTTATATTTTGTATTTTAACTTTAATTATATACACATTATATATTTAATAAAAAAAAAAAAAAAGGAACGGACCATCCATACTCGCGCTGTCTCTCTCTCTCTCTCACGGTTTAACGCCACCGTCCCCCACGCGCCTCACGCGCCTGAACTCCCTCTCTCTCTCTCTTACGGTTTAACGCTTCCTAATCACAAATATTCCCATTTTCCACTAACTCTTCCTCTCCCACCTTCTCTTACTGTAGCTGGACAAGTTGCAGGGTGACATTATGGGGTGGGCAATTTGGCCTTGTACCTAGTTGTTTTGGGGTACTGGAGTTGTCCTGTTTTCGGAAGCAGGACTTTCGGTTTTTGTTTTGCATACTGTGTTTTCCTATAATGGGTTAAAGCACTGTATGGATGCTTTTGGGATATCTTAATCTATTTTCATACCATGTATAAGATTATTAATTTCCGTCCAAGAAAAAAGAAAAGAATGGCGAAAATTAAATCTAAGAGACGAATGTAAGGACTTGTAGACTAACCGTTGAAAGCCATTACTTGCAGAATGCTGGTGAGGCATCTTCTTTTTCCTTTCCTCAAGCCTTTCCGGACGTGTTCACTCCCTCCTTCTATCTCCGTTAGTTGGTCTCCGACCAATATCTGAGTGATCTGTTAGTTGCTCTCTGGCCATTCTGAGTAATCTCCGCTAATATATAGAATTTCGTTAGAGACATGCTAGAAATAATGATATTTTATATAGTTTTTATGCCTACCACACGGGGCGACGCCTGTTTTGACCTTTTTGAAAAAAGATAAGGTCCCTTTTTGCAAGTCCTAACAATACCGTGCCAAACCTAACTAAAAAGAATTCTTGCATTTTAGAAAAATTTTAAAGAAAAGAATGGTTATTGGGGGATTTGCATAGAATGAATCAGTTTTGGCTAAAGCCGTAGCTATTAGCCAAAACCTAACTAAAAAGAATTCTTGCATTTTATAACAATTTTAAAGTAGTCTTGAATTTAATCAATCAAATATTTATTTAATGGATAATTAATTTTTACTCTTTTTAAAAAAAAATATTATTTAATTTTAATTTTTTAAATTAAAAATTTTAATTTATAATTTATTAAAATTTTCATAAATATTAATATTATCCTTATCACCTGGTTTAAAATATCTAAATTTATTAAATATTTTAAAAGAAAATTTGAGTATAATTTAGTAGATTCAATATGAATACAAAAATTTTTTATTGAAATAATATAAAATATAAAAATATAGTATAAAAGTTTTTTTTTATATCCATATGAATCCATTAAATTTACATTTTTATAGTAATTTTTAATTAATTAGTAAAATTTGTTCTTAAGATGTACTTCTTACTTGAGTATAGAGATGCCTCAAATGACTTCAACTGCTTGTTTTTTTCTTTCTTTTTCCTCAAACCTCTTCTTCTATGAATTGTAAAGAATTTATAATAAGAGAGCAAAGCTTCTATCTTTTCCAAAACCTAAAAGCTTGAAATGCATATCTAGCTTGTACTAATTAGCTTTACATCAAGCTTTCGAAAGAACGATAATAAAATGGCAAAGGTCCAAAACATACCTTGAGGACACAAGTACGTGTGTCAGTTCACCGACAAAGCACTGAGCTCTGGCTTGCAGCCTTCATTTGCCGTGGAAACTGGCAGTTTCAATGTAGAGTTTTGGAACTTCAAAGTCGCTAAAAGTATAATAACTTTATCCTCTCGAAGGTGCGAAAAAATGATCCCGTACCAATTTCAACGGGTCGCAGAATGAAAAAAACTTTTATTAATAAATGTAAAAAATAGTTGAGAAATTCTAAGCATGACTTCATGGGTTTCACATTGTAGATTTCTAAATTAAGCAATGTCTTTATCGCAGAATGTTTTGTTCCTACATTCGGTGCTCAGCTTGATGGTCTTTGTTTCTTTTTTCGTAGGGTGGGAGGCGGCGGTAGTCATGACAGGGACGAATTATCTTTTTCACTTTTTTTCTTTTATCATTTTAGGTTTTTTTTTTTGGTTTTTTATCAAAAGTATTTATTAAAAAACCCCATGTCAATAATACTAGATGAAAGATTATTGTTATTGTCATTATTTTTCACAACCTAGTCTATTGTTTGAATCTTTATTATTATTACAACCTAGTCTATTATCACTAATAAATACAGCACTCTCGAATTAAACTTTATTGCTACACATGTAGAACACTCGTTTTGCCATTTCACATGCCAAACTTTGGAGTAGTTATTTAGGTCTATCGCGATAGTGGTACTCGTTTGCCTTCGATTACGTTTTTGTTATTATTTTTTGAAAAATAGTTGTTCTTTCGACCGACAAATTACCAGGTGAGATGGGTCATCCTTGAAGAGAACCACAAATGAAATAAAGGAATGCTGTCTAAACTGCTACACCTTGCACTTGTTCCTTCTAAAAATTTGATTGTTTTAGAGGTGCTTCATTTAGTGGGTACAACAATTAGAAGTTATTATACATACATACATACATACATACATACATATATATACACACACTAACCTGATTATTTGTCAAAACAATCCAATTTAAAACGCCAATCACCATTTGTCAATTCTAAAATACTGCCCCCAATTGTCAACAGACCTTTCACTCCGAAACCTCCAATTGCAATGTCATGTCGGTCGCCAAGCTCAGTCATTGGTTGGTATTGTGAACGTATAAGTGCACCTTTAAGTCAAACAGTTTTTCTAGTAAAATTTTAAAAATTAAATTAAATTAATTGATATAATATAATTTAATTTAATTTATTTTATTTTAAAAATTATTAATTTAAAAATTTAATAATTAAATTAATAAATCAATTAAATATATTATAAAATATTAAATTAGTTACAATTTTTTTATTTAATTAATTTTAAATTGTTTAAAAAATTAAAAAAATAATTTTTTTTATATTTTAATATTTTAAAAAATAAAAATTATATTATTAAATTTTTTTTATATTTAATAATAAATATTAATTTTATTAATTAAATTTAGTTAAAATAATTAAATATATTACTCGAAACTGAAACGTTTAGAAGGATTAAATGTCTATAAGCATTGATTAATCGAGACGGTGAACTAGTGAGCACCCGGCACCCAACAAGGATTGAGGCTTTCATTTTTTCTTTTTAAGCTACCATCTTCCAACAGTGGGCCAACAAACATTGGGTCGACGAATTTAGTTAACTAGACAAAGCCGTTGGAATTTGTTCACAATGATGAACGGCAATGAACTCATTTTATTAATCACTTGAAAAACTTATAATAACTACGAAGCTCATAAAACAAGATATTTATGGACAAAAAACACCTGATTAATGGAATTTTGAGTGGTCCTGAAATATATCTGCTTTTCATGTCCAAGGGTACATTTCCGTGAATACCCAAAATAGCTATTGGTTGGTCAAAGCAGCACGCATCAAATAGGTTTATGGTGTATGCGCAGGCAATAGGTTTTGCTACTGCGGCAAACCACGACCCCTTTGCCCATTAAGCATGTCAAATGTATAAAATTGCTGTTAATTATTTATGAGATTACAAAGAATGATTGAAATCCAAATAGGTGAGAACTACTCTAAGCTCAAAAGAGAAGAAGGAAAAAAAGAAAAAGAAAAAAAAAAGTAAGCGACCACATTTAATTCAGATTTGAATCTTTTCGTCTGCTACAAAAATATGCTATTAAAATCTATATTTAATAATTAATGTGAAAAAATATTCAGACACAAAAATAATGCTTTTTTTAATTGTTAAAAAAATAAACAGGCACCAAAATATGAAATTAGAAAAATTTACATGTTTGATGATTCCTTGCGGTCCTTCTGAGTCCATTTACACGGAAGTTGGACTAAGTCACGACCAACCCATGCAGGCAAACAAGCCCATATCACATAAAAACTAAGCCCATGTTAGCCCAAATCCAATTAAATGAAAATTTTTGTGTTTTCATTTCTGATCATTTTAATATTACCTCTACTTTCTCTGTTGGGCTCTCCTAGTCACTCGAAAAATTTTCGGGCCTAAAATTAACAAACATGGGAACCAACTCCAAAGGCAATTGCTTATGAATATTAAAAAATAAAATTTAAATATAATCTTTCCACGGAAAGGGGAGGTCGTGATTGCAGGGTGCTTTATCCCTAGTCACTTGTATCGCTGATCTCCCCAGGTACGCCGCCTACTCTAGATCTTTCCATTTCCAAGAAGGTCCCGGGCTTGATCCGGTTTAGTATCGAGGTATTTCTCTTCCTCTTTTCAGTATATATACAGATCTAGAAAGTTTAGTCAAGAAAACGGAAAAAGTACATTAACGCAATGATTTCAGGGATGACCTGAACTTGTTAAACCCTAAAAATTAAGAAGGCTAACTAACCGTGGAAAGCCATCACTTTCCGAATGCTGGTGAGCCATCTTTTTTGTTCGGACACATTCACTCCCTCTCTATTGGGCTCCAGCCGATCTCTGAGCGATCAGAGCTTTCTTTTCGGGTTTGGAGTGTTTAAACCTTCGAGAGGTTCCTGGTTGAGTTGCAAAGACCTCTCTCTCTTTATTTTCTTTCTCCCCCGTTTCTTTGTTGATTGATAAATGAGGGCTATCCACGCATGGAGTCAAGGGACAAAATCATATTTTTGACCCTGTTTCTGTAATTTCATGGGAAACTTTTGCTTGACTTTCTCGGATAGTTTTCTCTACCTAACAGTAACCAACTATCATCCAATACCATATCTATGCTCCATCTACCAAGACATAATGGCTCAAAAAACTAGAGAAAAGGCAATCGTAACAGAGTCTTTGCACCGTTATAATCGGATCGAGTATATTTGCTGGCCACAGAGGAGATGGGACGGACGTTTTGGGGCAAAGGTTTCTGTATTTGAGGAGGAAAGAAAGAAAGAGCATAATTTGCGATAGAATGAAAGAAGCAGAAATTACATGCGATGAATACAAAGTGTTACTAATTTATGGTATATGGGCAGGCAATTGGGGTTTTATACTGAGATGTGAGGAATACAAGGTATTTACTAATTTATAGTGGTAATAGATTTTGCCGCCGACGCAAATCACGACCCACATGCCTATTTAGCATTCCAAGTGCCAGGACAGCCGCATCATATAGCAGCTCTTGATACGAATCAAAAGATGCCTTGAAGAAGAAAGCGAACCATAAAGCCAACATAATCCACCCAAGCCAAGGTACGAGAACCGATAGAACCAAAACGATCACGAGAAGTCCAGATGGGAGACCAATTCTGCTCGTGATTCCACGGTAATCTGAGTTCCGAAATCGGAGTAGAGGTTCTGCCAGCAATGCTATAAAGTACAGACAAAAGGCGATGATTAAAATATATATCCAGTCAAGAGGGTTTAATTAAAATTTGAAAAAATGAGAGAGGCCGGAGATAGAGGAGGGAAGTCATTTATTAAATGCATCTATTGATTGGTCATAACAACACACATCAAACACTACATGTAATGAATACAAAATACTTAACAAAATACTTACTAATTTGTCGTATATAAGCAGCCAATAGGTTTTGTTGCTGTGGCAAAACACGACCCCTTTGCCTATTTAGCATGTCAAATGCCCCGGCAGCCGCAACATATAGCAATATGTAGAGCTCTTGAGACACAACATATAATGTCTTGATGAACAAAGCGAACCATATAACCAGCATCATCCACCCAAACCAAGGTACAAGAACCAATAGAAGCAAAACTGGCACAAGACCTCCAGATAGTAAACTAATTTTGTCCATGATTCCACTGTAATTTGAGTTTCGAGCTCGAAGTTCAACTTCCGCCAGACGTTCCATAAAGTATACGAACATAGCGACGATGGACGCAGACATAACTCCTTGATGTGTTTCAAACGGGGAGGCTGCTTGTTGAAATTTTACTTGAATCAAGGCACAGAAAATGCCAACAACGGAAAGCAGCGTCATATCCTGATACTGGACCCAACCAAAATGGCCCTGCAGGAGTCGGTTTTGGTGCCGGGGGCTGAGGGAACAAATTAAAATCAAAATAATAATAATAATATCTATAAAAATTTTGATAAACTACAAAATTTTCACCTTAGACAGCCAAAGTTAAACCACTTTTTATTTAGAAAGAACAAACGCCAATTATCCATTCAATGGCTTTTTGTTTGATTGAATGAATTTTTATAAGTTTGTATATAAAGAAACCTCAACTGTTTAAATGCAAGAATTCTTGCACTTTTTGGGGGAAAAAAATTACAAGAATTCTTGTTAGTCAGGTTTAGGCACACATAGGGATGGGCATGGACGGGGTTCGGGCTAGACTGGCTAGGGTTCATGCCGACATTGGGTCAAGTAACCTTGGACAAATTTCCCATCTAAATTTAAGTCTAAACTTGACCTTAAAGTAAATAATAATAATAATAATAATAATTTTAAATCATTAATTATAAAAAAATTATTTTTTTTTGTATAATATGCATAATAAATAATATAATAATAAATATTTCAATTTTTTAAATTTAAATAATAATTACGGATTTATACACAGAAAATATCAAATTATTTACTTAAAACTAAGAAAATGCATTGATTATATACATAAATAATTCGAAGCGGCGGGCTTATTTATTTTCGGTCCGCCCAGTCAACGCACGTCCTTGTCTTAAAAAGGGTCAAGAAAACCGGAGGACGAAAAAGACAAAGATTGAAATGGACAACATCTCTTTGTTAGTCAATTACTTAACACCTTGTTCGGATAAAATTTTAGGGAAAGAGAAAGATGAGTGAAAAAAGGAGTGAGAAAAATAAAAAAAATAAAAGGGTAAAAAAATTTCAACCTTCATTATGAAAAAAAAATATATATAAATTTTTTGATTAAAAAAATAAAAATTAAGAATAATAATAATATATATTATAGTATTAACATTATTTTTTGTAATTAAAATAATAACTATAAATATATAATTCAAAAACATTTGTAAACTACATTCTTATTTTTTTATTTTTATTTTTTAAAATTTTCTTGATATCTGTTCTAATTTATCTTAATTTTGAGCATTGAACAAGAACCAAGCTCGGTGGGGTCTAGTAAAAAGCTCATGAATTTTCATAAACTGGGACTGCTCTGGAGGCCGTCGCCTACTGTTATACGTCCATGAGAATTCGGTGGAGACCCTCTTTGCATCAAGTGCACTGTAAGATCGACGCCGGCGGAACCGGTAAAAAGGAAAAAACAAATATCCTCTTGCCCTTTTCGTAACAGTAACTTTACTACCTAATCACATATACTCCCGTTTTCCACTTACCTTTCCTCTCTCCCACCCTCATTACTGCTGGATAATTAGCAGGGTGACATTGTGGGGTAGGCAATTTGGACTTGCACCTAGTTGTTTTGGGTAAAACCCGTCCTCAGTTCGGATTGCAGGCTGCAACTCGCCTGCGTGAAGCCGGAATCGCTAGTAATCGCCGGTCAGCAAGAGTTGTCATGTTTTTGGCTTTTTTTTTTTTTTTTTTGGTATACTGGGTTTTCCTATAATGGGTTAAGCACTGTTGTTGCAGGTACTGATCTGCTTTGGGGTTCTGCTGTGTATGTATGCTTTTGGGGTATCTTAATCTATTTTCATACCACGTATAAGGTTATTAACTACCGTCCAGGAAAAAACAATATATGGCAAAAATTAAATCCATAAGACTGATGTAAGGACTTGAACACTAACCGTTGAAAGCCATTACTTGCAGAATGCTGGCGAGGCATCTTCTGGTTCCTTTCCTCAAGCCTTTCCGGACACGTTCACTCCCTCTTTCTATATCCTCAAGCCTTTACCTGCAGCGCGTTATTAACTATATAGAATTTCGTTATAGACTGCGTGATGAGATGGACAGAACCGACCGCATCTAATGCGAACTATGACGTGGTGGACGCGAACTATGACGTGGGAAATGTCTGTCTAGCGAATTTAGTGACAAAATTTCCGTCTGTCATTGGAGACAAAATGTGTCAAAAAAATAATAATAATAATAAAATAATTCGTGTATTCAATACCGCCAAAGGAAAACTTCGAAGAGACCAACTTTTAACAGGAATTTCTAAGGGCAGAAGTTGATGTAAGACAATGACATCAATGAGACAGAGAGACCTACGGCAATGACAGAAAGTCAATCAACCCGTTTGTCAAACATAGTCTCGCGAAGTCTGCTCTCTTTGCCTTCAATTACATCTGAAAACCACTTATCATGACCATCCCTCCTTGGTTGTTCGCGATTTTTTTGATTTTTTAATTTTTATAATAAATACCAAATCACTTAAAAGAAGATTTTATTATAATCACATATTATAAGAGTGAAATTAATAAGTACCATATATTGAATTTAAAAAGGTTACTGTTCATCATTTTTTAGATGTAATTATGCTCATGTGTGTCCGTCTTTTTTTATATTTACTATGGCCGGGGTTGCTTAACGCCTGAATGTTTTACCTTTTATTACTCATCTGCCACCGATCCACGAATGTTTTTTCAATTTAATCAGCATTTGGTTTCAATTCATATTACACGAAACTAAAATGTTTAGAAGGATTGGCTGCCTATTAGCGTTGATTGATTGAGGCAGTGAACTAGCGAGAACCAGGCACCCAACAAGGATTGATGCTTTCATTTTGTTTTAAGCTACCATGGTATTGAAGGATAATAAACTAAGCAAAACAAGCATAATATGAGTTTCGAGCTCCAAGATGAGCTTCTGCGTGCCATAACATGGACGAATACGGCGACAATGGACGCAGACCTAACGCCTTGGTGTGTGTCAAATGGGGAGGCTTTTGCTTGTTGAAATTTTTCTTGAATCAATTCATAGGTTCACATTGCATCCAACCAAAATGGTCTTGGAGATGACTGTTTTGATCCCTTGAGCTGTCGTGAGAGGAACAAATATTTGTTTTAATTACGTAAATATTGTGCTATATATTTAATTGTAAAAACTAAAATTAACAATCTGATTTTTTTTTTCAAAAAAAAATATCAAAAATAATTTTTAAATAAAAATATATTATATTTCTTTACTCTATCATTTTTATAAAAAATTATTTATAAAAGTTTAAATGTCATTAAATATTTTTTTTGAAAATTTTAATTTTAAAAATATTATACTTAATGTTAAATTATATAATTTATAATTAAATATATTATAAGAATATTAAATTATAAATTAACAAAAAAACAAGTCTTTTCGATTTTGAATCAAAATAATATTAAAATATATAAAAATTTGATAAAATACAAAATTTTTAATTTAAAGAACCAAAGTGAGAATGCGCAAAATAAAATTGGAGAAAGAAGCCCGTATTGATCGAGTGATTTCGGAATAAAGGTACCGAATTGGGAGGGGTGTCCATTGGTTAGATCTTTTTTTCTCGGAAAGGAAGTGGGAAATGGGACCAGATGCTTTCTCCAGATCTAACGTCACAATGTCGTGGAGCGGGGCGATTCACAATGTCGTCGAGCGATTCACAATGTCGTGGAGCTATTCCACCGGCTGCTCTTCTTAGCAAACTGAGGAAGGAAATTCAAGGGCTTGAGGGCGGATGATAATGACCCGTAAGCAGACGAAACTTACGCATCATAGGTCACGACAAGAATAACCAATGGATCTTGTAGTTCTTGGTACCACTATTTACATCAAAAATACCATTGAATGTGGAAATCTAGCGAATATTTTACATGATTTTTATTTCTTTAATCCCAATTTAAATCCTCTTAATCTATCCGCACCTTCAAAAATGTAAGTATTTATATGTCAAAATATGTTGTTAAGATTTAAATTTGATAATTACTATACTTAGGTGTATAAAAGGCTGGGTACAAGTCATTACCAATAGAATGTAAATCTTTACTATAAAAAATTAAATTAAAATATCAATAAATAACTTCTAGTCTGAGATCAAGAATACCAAATCTAACTTATCTATAATCCCTCTTGTTTTATAGTTAACTCAATGTTTCGTTGCGGTCCTTCTGAGTCCATTTACGCGGAAGTTGGACTAAGTCACGAGCAACCCATGCAGACAAGCAAGCCCACATCACATAAAAACATAAGCCCAGATCAGCCCAAATCAAAGTTTGGAAGAAAAAAAACACAGATATTGCTTCTTTTTTTTTTTTTTTTTTTTCATTTCTGATCATAATAATTAGCGCCCGGCCGACTCCATTTTCCTCTATTATTTCTGTTTGGCCCTCGCAGTCAGTCGGAAAAAGGCAAAGAGTAAAGGTGTAGAAATTTTCGATTCGTGCTTCGGACGACACGCGTAGCCTAGCTATGAAATCTTCGTAAAGAGTGAGTTTCTACTTTCTTTTCTTCATGTTGGATGGTTTATAATCATACTTTTATTTTTGTTTTTTTTTGCGATTCACATAGTAACTTGGGCTGTCTCCAGTTTGATGATACAATTGGTTTTTTAATGTTAATGTTGTTTATGTTTATGTTTCTGTATGGATTCGAATCAAAATCAGGAAAATTTTAGAAACTGGCTACAGAATGGAGGAACATTGGGATTATTGAATGCAAGGATTTAATTTGGAATGACGAGAAAAAATTCATGTAGCCGCCCCTGATTAAATTTGGGATTAAGACTTTGCTGTTGTCGTTGAATCCATTGTTGTGACATGAACTTTATTGAATTGCTATACAGATGCTTGAATTAGTGGTCAGAAGATTTAACTCATAATGGTAAGGCTTTGTCTGTGCATTATCTTGAAGATTCTATGACGACTTGAAAAGGAATGATGAAGACAAATTGTATCTAGGGCTCTGTGGTTTGCTATTTTCTTTGACTTGGAGAATTTAGGCCGTATATCTCCTTCATCTTTTCATTTCTTCTCCTAATTATACGTTTATGCTTCATTTTGCAAGTTTTGAAATTTAGGCAGCTCGTCTCTTATACTTGGAGCTGGGTGAAATTGATTGTGAATCAAGAGATGTCTTCATTGGTGAAAACTCCTCCAACAATTTTAAGCATTAATGCTCCCAGAAATAATGTCCGGAGACTCAAATTGTTAAAAACCTCAAATGTGCAGCATATAATTGACTTCCCCAAAGCTCCAGTTAATCGTTCCCTTGTTTGTTGCACAAAGTTGACTCCATGGGAACCTTCACCTGTGCCATATGCTCTGACCCATGATGCCAATGATGACTTCTTGAAGAAAACTGGTAGCATATTTGAAACCTTCAGATCTAATGATAAGGCTGAAGCACCAGTAAATGATAGTGAAGTGCTTGCAAATACGGTAAACCAGCCAGTGGCAGAGTTTCAGCTCCTTAAATGGCCAATGTGGCTTCTAGGCCCCTCTCTTCTTCTCGCCACAGGAATGGTACCCACCTTATGGATTCCACTATCATCCATATTTCTAGGCCCCAATATAGCTAGCCTGCTTTCCTTGATTGGACTGGATTGCATCTTTAATCTTGGTGCTACCCTTTTTCTTCTCATGGCTGATTCTTGTTCCCAGCCAAAAGACCTAGCACAAGCTTGCAATAGCAGGCCTCCTTTCAAATACAAATTCTGGAACATGGTTGCAACTTTGTCTGGATTTTTCATGCCACTGATGATGCTGTTTGGATCCCACAAAGGCATTCTGCAACCCTACCCGCCCTTTATGTCATTTGCAGTTCTATTGGGCCCCTATCTTCTGCTTCTGTCTGTACAAATTCTGACTGAGGTATTGACTTGGCACTGGCAATCACCAGTGTGGTTGGTGACTCCAATTGTGTACGAGGCTTATCGTGTGTCACAATTGTTGAGGGGATTGAAGCTTGGGGCTGAGCTCAGTGCTCCATCATGGATGTTGCACATGATTAGGGGACTGGTATCTTGGTGGATCCTGATCCTTGGCATTCAGCTGATGAGTGTTGCTTGGTTTGCTGGTTTCACTGCTCGAGCACACAAGCAACTGTCTGCTGATTCTGCTGAGAATTAGTATTTTTCATTGTTACCAAACGTTGCCCAGATAATTGTGCTCTTTGGCTGATATGCTGCTCATGCAATCAAACGACATGTAGATTTCAACTGTGTATATGTTTAAATTACCATGGTGAATTACGCATTGCATTTTTGCATGTAGAAAGAGACAGTCTTTGCTTGAAGAGAACATGTAATGTTGTGATGCACGATAGGAAAGAAATGTTGTGAATGTTTGGGCTTTCACCTACAGCCATTTCATGCGGTCTGCAAATTCTGGTTTTCAGGTTTCATCTATTAACTAGAAGCTCCATTTGTTTACTAACATTGGAAGGCGCCGGTTCTGTGAATGACGGTTTGTCGTTTAAGATTCTGTTGGGATTGATGTATTCTTTCAAATGTTGGCCAACAAGAAATTGCCACTATGTATTAAAGACGATCTAGGAAAAGTATTAGGCTTGTTTATTGAAGATCGATTTTAGTATTTTATGTTTAGTGAGGTTTTTTATGCGCCAAACAATACGATAGGAGATCGAAGGAACATTATCAAGGTTGTCGCAGTTCGATTCTCACTACTGGGTTAGTGGCACATGTACGCTTGTGGCTCTATTCCCAAAAGTACTTCGAGCATTGACTCGAACAAGACGCAGTAAAAAGCCTTTCTAAACGCGTATTATAGTCGTAAGTGCAATATTCTCGTACGATATCTGAAACGAGCTCTTTTTGGTCGAAAAACGAAAATAATAATAATAATAATAATAAAGTATTATAAGAATATTAACTATCATTCTCTCGGATCCAAGCTCATGTCATCCACATATTTAATTTAATTATAGTGATTATTAAATTTAAAATTTAATAATATATTTTAACTAACATTCTTACATATTTTATGAAAGAAATACATAAGAAGATTTAAAACCATGCAAAGTGTGTAAAAATTACGCAAAATAACCACGAAATTCTCTCGAATGAAATGATAAAATAGACTATTTACCTCACATATAAAACACAAGATAACATGACAAAAAGATAACACGTGGATCAGTTAATGAATAAAAATACAAAAATAAAAGTGTCAACCCTTCTTCAGTTAAGTTGAATGGATGAGGGAAAAATTAATTAATGAATGGAATCTTATTCGAAGATCTTATCCTAAAATTTTGTGCTTAGTCATAACTAAACCTTAATTATTGGCTGAAATTTTCGCGCTTAAATGTTGTCGATGGGACAATAATTCGGAGTTTGACGATGGTCCACGTTTTCGAATGCATGGTCAACATTATGGAATGACAAGAGCACCACTCACAGCCTAGAACCGTTTGTACTTTACAATTTCCATCAGGCATCGTCCGGAAACAAAACAACTGCAAAACCCAGAGATCGAAAACACAAACGCCAACATCTCTTCCTCCTACGTTGTTACTTTACTTTGCTTCTCCCTTTCTCTCTAGGCTAACTGATTTGCACTCGCAGTCTACGGCGCCGTTTTCGCCGATCTCGTGAGGAATGAGTACTGGCGAGCTTCTCGACATAGAGCCGCAAGAGCTCCAGTTCCCATGTAAGCTTGTTTCCCATTAATGCTCGCTTTACTTTAACCCAACTGATTCACTATCCGTTTGGAGATCGATTATTATTATTATTATTATTATTTTAACTTGCTTTTCATGTTCATATAGTTGAATTGCGGAAGCAGATCTCATGTTCCCTGCAATTGTTGAATAAGAGCCACAATTATGTTGCTTTCAAGGTATTCTACTTTTTTTTTATTTTTTTTCCTAATTTCCAGTTCTTTTATTTTTATTTTTTTAAAATTTTCTTGGTGGGAATTTGGGTGTGCCCTTGATGTAATTAACATGATTTTTTGTTTTTTTTTTGGGTGTCTTTTATTTGTCGGTTTTTAGGTAAAAACGACAAATCCAAGGAAGTATTGCGTTAGGCCGAACACTGGAGTCATCTGGCCAAGGTCGACATGTGATGTTATAGGTTAAATCTCTACTTCCTTGCTGTTAACTTTAGGCACTTTTTAATCTATTATGATTATTCTTAATTGGGTAATTATTTAAATCAGTTACAATGCAAGCACAAAAGGAGGCTCCTGCTGACATGCAATGCAGGGACAAGTTCTTACTTCAGAGTGTAGTTGCAAGTACTGGAGCCACGGCTAAGGATGTCAATCCAGAGATGGTAATGTTGTATGATCACCATGCCTTTCCGGGACTTGGGGTCCGATCAACTAACATTACTTACAAGAGGGTGTTTTGTTATGTTGTAATTTCAGTTCAATAAGGAGGCAGGGCATCAAGTTGAAGAATGCAAATTGAGGGTTGTTTATGTTGCTCCACCTAGGCCACCATCGCCAGTTAGAGAAGGATCAGAGGAAGGATCTTCACCAAGGGCTTCTTTTTCGGACAATGGGCATCTCCGTGCTTTTGAACATTCTGCTGTGAGTGTTATATGTGCTGGTTTCCAGATTGAGTAAGGTTTCCTTTGATCTTATACTTATGGATACTAATTGTTTCAATAGGTTTCAAGAGGTTATGTTGAGACCAAGGAACCTGAGGATAACTCATCTGAGGTAACTTCATGTTCTTCATCATCTTTATCATGTCACTGTTGTCCCTGTTCTTCAATACTAGGGAGACCTAATATTTGGAAATACAGCTGAATGGTAGATAGCTGTTGAGCTTCTATGTAATTCATGTGTTCATTTATTGTATGGTTTTAGCAATAAGTTCATTGAATATTAAAATATTTTATGTCCATCTGTCAGCATATTGGGGTTGAAGGACTAAGACGTGATGTCTGTCTCAAAAGAAAGTCAATAAAAAGATAAACTGCTCAGTTGGGATTCATTCTTTTCAATCATTCCTGGATCCCCATCTGTGGATGTTTTCTTTTGACATGAAGGGGGGTTTCCCATTCTTTTCTTTCAACCTGCACATCTTTTGTGGTTGGAGTTGCTCTACATGCCATTTTCACCATACTTCATACTATTTGTAGTGGACTCAACAACTGTGTTGCACCAGTCGACAATCTATAATAGGTCCCTTTTGGTCTTATTGACAATGGATACCTTGTCATCAGTTGTTTGTTACTAGGCCATTTAAAAACCAACTTATCAGCTGATTGGATATCTTATTAATTGAAGTCTGTGTGGCCTAGATCTGGCCATTATTATGGCCAGCATTGTGCACTTTGATGGGGCATATAAATGACATCAGCATTGTGTCAACCTTATAAATATTCCACATTTTGGGAGATATCTCTTCTGCTCTCATTTGTGTTGTTCACACCTATGTTCTTATTTTGTGTGCTTTGTGTGCTGATGCATGTAGATTATTGTCATAAATAAAATTTGTGGCACCTGTTGAGTTTTGCTTGTAATTTCAGGCCACATCTCTTATTTCCAGCCTGACTGATGAGAGAAATTCTGTTATTCAGCAAAACAAAAAGCTTCACCAAGAACTGGTAAGACAATTGGCATGTCATTTATCATGGAAGTTGTTGGCCATTACACCTTTAGTGAAACGATGCACTTGCATGCCTGTTAATTCTGCAATACTAGTATGTACGGCACAAGCTAGGAAAATTTTATCATCCCTTGATAATGCATTGCTGCTTGAAGAAGATAATGTAGTTTGGTAATAATTAGTGATAAATTATGCAGTTGCTTGTTTGTTTAATTGGTTATCTGCACATTGCTAGTGGTGAAAGTCAACAATCTAACTCCAGCCAAAGATGGAATGGTTATAATGTTTTGTATACTTGAGCTGTTTTTAATAATAGACTCAGTATGTCGATTTCATGTACACAATCATAAAATTGAATATCATCCTTTACTGTTGAATTATTTTGATGTGTGTTGCCCTTGACAGCTAATATATCCATTTTACATTTGACTGTTGGGTGCAGGAGATGTTGAGGCATCAATATAGCAGAAATAACAGCGGGATATCAATTATATACGTTATTCTTGTTGGTATAGTGGGCTTGATTCTGGGGTACCTTATGAAAAGGACTTGATTGATAGGGTAGTGCGAGAAATTCAAGCCAAGATCTTCCGGGCAGCTTGATTGCTGAGTGTTGGAGTCATCTATTGTTTCTGTCATTGATGCAGATCTTTATTTTTGTCACTGGACGATAGGGGACCTGGGCTAGCATGTTAAATGTGACTTGTAATTGCGTGTTGTGCTAGTAGTATTAGTATTAGCCAGAACTGTAACTCAGGAGGACTCATTTGGATTTTCCAAATGCATATTTGCACAGTTAATTATTGCTCATTGTGTGATCAACTGCTCTCTGCCTCACACACGCACACACAATTTTCTTAGGTTCAATCGAGTAAAGTATCTAGAAAAATTAATTGAATCGAGTATATCAGGAAATAAAAAATAAAAACTATGCTCACTAAAAGCTGGGAGGTTTTTGCATTTTCTGTTTTAAAAGGTGCTGGAAGGTCGTATTATTGGGCTAGTTTCCTAGCCAATTTGCTATAATCTTTTATTAGGTGAACGTTAGGGACACAGAATTTTCGCCTGTCTACCTCAGCATGCAGCAGCACCTCGTGATTAGCGTGTCAAATTTAGAATTCTCTATCTTGGTTGAGAAAAAAACATGTACACTGCATCATGGTAGTATAAAGAGTCGGAACTCATTTGATAATCCAATCCACCCAGCCACACAGGTCACTACAGCCTGGGAATGTACAGCCAATAAGCATAGATTTACTATAACTAAAGTCCAGAAAACATAATATGGTCCTGTCCGTGATATCATAATGACTTGTATAGGAATTTCAAACTAAACTTACAGCATCTATATTGATAATGCACAAAAAGGAAACAAAGTGAGACTCTCTCCCTCGGCTAGAAAAGCTGAAATCACAGGATCAGTGCTTGGGTCCAACCCTAGTTACTCTGGCTCTGCCTTGTTTGGGACGACTGTTGTCTATGCCATCAGGCCTAGCACCATGCAATCCGGTGCCACCAGTCCTGTATTGGTACCCTGCACTGTGCTCGCACCATGTTGAGGTGCCTCTGGTGGCAATCAGTTTTCTTCCGCTCCTTGAATCATGTTGCATCTGCTAACAACCTTTCGAAAATCATCTAGATTTAGCTGCAATGTAACCAATTTAAAAAAGGCAAAGCATAAGGATTATGTGACAACAAAATCATCTCAAACACAATTAAGCACGAAAGTGTAACAATTAGACATGTGAACGGAGGCCGTATTCACCAATCATCAATGACATATTTGCAAACTAACAAAATAAATGAAGCAATAGGAATAGAAAAACTAGCTAAGTCATGGTGAATGTGGGCTAAGCTAAACAGGAGAAGGGGGGAAAGGGGGAGGGGAAGCAGACTGGAAATGAATCTCCCACAGTAGATTACAGTCAGATATGGGAAATTACAATATCAGAAGACATGATCTGATTAAAACATGTGACAGACTAAAGGAGAAAAAGGCAGCAGCAGCAGATCAACAAACAGTTGGAGGTTGAATTCAGGCAAAAGCAGTAAGAGAATGCTAATCTTCTTCACAATGGCAGAATATTTGCCTTAATTAAATGCATGGTTGCACAAAGTTACTTCTGTAAAATTAAGCAAAATGGAATAAAAGTTTGAATACACAAGAACTGACCTTCCCATCTCCGTCACTGTCAAAGTAATAGATCATATCAGCCAATTCCTTGTCTGTCCATGTGAAATTGTGAGCAGTTGCCATTCTTCTTAAATCTCTTAAATTTATAATTCCTTTTCCTGCCTCTGCAAGCCAGTATTAGCCATCTAAGGTTTCTAATACTTTCTTTTTGGTCATCAGATTTCTAACACTCTATAATGATGTGAAAGAACAAAGCACATGCTCAAATTGCAAATGTCAAACTAAAGTGATTGAGGAAAATTTGTACTTGTCGGGAAAAACTGATGCTTTCAGTATTTCTTCAATTTTGAGGACCATAAGTTTGGTCATCTTCCAAAGAAATTGCATTGGTCTAGAACTTGGCTGTTAATTTATGCTCACTAGCCACTCTTCACCACATCTCGGATGGTTTATTTTTGAGAGGTGAAGGGTGAGAGTTGAAAATTGGACCTCCTGGTCTCAAGTCTCAAATTTTAACCTTTAGGGCTTAAGTCCATTTAATATATCTCAAATGTCAACTCCCACAACTGTCAGCACCGACTTTCTAATCAATATTGAAGCTTTTATCAAGGCATTGTAAAGCTAATGGAATCTTAGTGAGATAGATAAAACAAAGAGATGGTTTAAAGCCTCCATGAACTCAAACCATATTAAATTATGCTAACGTGAACACTCAGGCTACAAGATAATCATATCCTCGATGTAGATTAATGTACTCCATTCCCTCTTTCCATAGCTTGGATCTCTTATATGTTGAACATTAAAAACTCTGAAAGATCAAAATCATTGTCATTCATGAGTGGTGCTGAAGCCTTTCCCCTCAGTCCACATAAAGAGAAGATAAGATGCCAATAATTACCATCAAACTGAAAGAAGTTCAACACCAGTTCATCCTCAGTCATCTTCACCCTACTACTGAACTGCTGGCCAAAGAAGGAAAAATAACTTATTAGAAGAAGGAAAACGAAACAGAAAGTAAAACATCATCTCACCATCCAATCCTATAACAAACCGATTTCTTTCTCTTTATTCTTCTTGTATCTTCCTGAATGCGAGAACTTCCCTTTGTTTCTTCCACAGTTGAATTTTTTACACTATCATTCAGAGAGAGAGCAATCGCCTGTGTATAAATGCTCAAAAATTAGTTTCATTGTATCTACTATCACGTAGAACCTCAGTGATGGAAATATGATTAGAGTGAATGAAACTTACGTGCATCAGTTCATTATTGTCTTCAGCTATGTAATCTTCACTGCTAAAATTCTTTAGATTGGGAACTTTCTTCTTATGGTTTGATCCTTTATTCTTAACCTGGAAGGAGATACATCTAAAAATGAGTGCCAAACAGGCCAATTCAGGTGGTTCATACAGACCTTTAGACAAAAAACAGAAAGCTAATCTTGTCGATGAGCTCAAGCAGCCAAGACACCCTTTAAACTATATGCAAGGAGATTTTCAAAAGAAAACTACAGAATATTCTCATACTTTAAGGGCCCCAAGTCTTACATTTTCAAGGAATCAATTAAAATAACAGCGGCAATACACAACGCTAAAGAATGCGTGCAAAAGTGAGAAGTTTTAACAATACCTTGTTCTTACTCGGCTTAGAATAGGATTTGCTACTCACAAAATCTTCGTCATCAAGATCGTCATCGTCAACGTCATCATCAAGACCATCACCATGATTATCATTGGGCGTATAGTCCTCGTCCTCGTCCTCGTCCTTGCGCTTGCCTCTTCGCTGACTGGCCCTGGGAGCCCGACCCAATTTCTGGACCGAACCCATCAAAGAAGAAGCCATTTTGCGGAGACCCAAAGCCTCCATTCTGGCCTTGTTCTCTGCGATCCTCCGTAGCCTTTGTTTCTCGTACTCTGATATCCCTTGCTTTCCATTAACATCGCCGCTCGTGCTCTCAGGTTCTTCATCTTCATGTTCATCTCCGTCTCCTCTTTCTTCTGAAATTGATTTCTCTGAGCTTTCTCTTTCTTCCTCTTGTTCTTCTTCATTTTCGCTGTCTGATTCTGAACGCGATGAGTCTTGTATCGCCATTTTTGGAACTTCTAAAGATAAGTACGTTAATCCGACGGGTTATTATTAACGAGTGCTCGAACTTACGATCTCGGGGCACAAATATAAAATTTCTGTGATAATGTACATGCCTCCTGATGGAATCTTGAATTTTTTTTGTAAATGAGACAATATTTATAAAAATAACTAAATTAGTTTTATAATTAAATAAAAATTTTAAAATAAAATCATAATTTTATAAATATATAAATTATTTAAATATTTTATATATAATAAAAATTATCACAATAATTTATATTATAAATATAATTTATAAAATTTTTATAAATTATATTTTTTTATTTTATAAAATAATTTAATTATATTAAAAATATTTTTAATAAAAATAAAAAAATTAGTATAATAATTTTAAAATTATTTTATTAATTTTTAAAATTTATTAAATTATTATTATAATTATGATAATAATTAAAATTTTTTAATTTATTTATATTCATAAAAATATATTTTATAAAAATAATTAATTTAATATATATTATAATATTATATTTTTATAATTATTATATAAATATTTTTTATATAATTATATATAAAAAAATTATAAATTAAAATTAATAATTATATATATATATGAATTTGATATTATATATGTGTATTTAAAACTTGTAGAATTTATTGTATATCCACGTACTAAAAAAATAAAAACAATAAAAAAAACTTAAAAGCATAAAACGGTACCGCATCGAAGCCAGCATTGGTGTTCCGGATGACTACGGACACGCCACGGCGCATGGAAGTCAGCCAATCCTTCCCCGGTTCCAGCCCAGCAAACGAGACCTATAAAAAAAAAATGGAAAGGCCGTCGATAAAAACACGGAATCAGCAACGTTGGCCGCCGTTAACAGGCGAGTGCTAAAAGAAATCACATTTGCAAAACGCTGCCGGACTCAGAAGAACCCTAACAAATCAAAATTCAAACATGCTTTCACATTAGTTTTCCCAATTCTTATTTTCTTTGATTTCAATGGCCTCTTTCGTGGCAATTGATCGCTACAATTTGATACCGCTGTCGGTGACGGTGACTGGCATATGCGCTCGCCCAAGCCATCCTTTCACGAAAAGATCGCTAGTCCTCTCTCGTCGGGTCTCGAAACTAAGGCTTGGCCTAGTCTTGAATGGATCCAAAGCTGCGTTACTGGTTCATAGTAACCGCATTTTTGCCAAGCGGCAATTCGTTACTGCTGTTGCCAGAGCTGAGCCGGACGAGCTCGGCGAAGAACATGCCAAAGAGGTAATCATTTCATTTGCAAACATTTTGTGTGTGTGTGTGTGTGTGTTTCATTGTACGTGTTCTGTTTTTGTGTTGTTTTCTGATGATTGGTAATAAGTCTAGGATATGAAATACAAGGCGTATGTTTTAATGCTGCATTGTAATTTAAATGCTTCTTTGTATTTGTCTCTAAAATGGGCGTCCTTGTAGACGAGACTCTCACTCTAATAGGGTTTGGGGAAGTTTAAGATATCGAGATTTGCATAATTGATTGAATTTGATTCTAGTTATGTTATTCTCCTTTTGCTTCTTTGAGAGCAATTGATTAAGAATATTTAGTCTGGCACGGAATTCCTGAAATAGATATGTTGTAGGAAGTTGACAGAGGCCAGAAATTGTCAGGAAGTAAAGATTCTAATTCAGATCGTCAACACAAAGGGAGTCAGTTGATGAAAAGGATTGTTTTTGGACTTGGTATTGGAATTTCTGCCGGAGGTGTGGTATTGGCTGGAGGGTGGATATTCACTTTGGCTCTGGCAGCTGTGGTATTTGTTGGTGCACGTGAATATTTTGAATTGGTTCGAAGTAGAGGAATCACTGAAGGAATGACTCCTCCCCCTCGATATGTGTCCCGAGTTTGCTCTGTCGTTTGTGCTCTCATGCCCACACTTACCCTGTAAGATTGACAACCTATTGTTAATTTTCCTTGTTTGGACAACATGTTATTGTATCTCGTTTCTTTCTTTCTGCTTGTTTTTGTTATTATTCTTGTCTTTTCATTTTTCTTCTTCTTCTTCTTATTATTTCTATTATTTTTTTTCATTTTTAGTTATCTACTTACTCTTATAGTCATTTGGTAGCAGGTCCGCAAATTCTGTGTCAAATAAGTGTGGATAAATACTATGCAGCAGATCCATTTTTGTAGTATGAACAATGAATCAGAGAGGATTATGTATAATGGAACTAACATGGCATGAAAATAGATGTATGTCTGACATAGTTAAGTCTCCAAGTGAATTCTGAATCTCAAAAAGAAGTTTAATGCAATAGTAAAAAGAAAAAATGTGAACCATTGCTTTAGCCTTTTTTTTCCAAATGAGTGGTTCAAATTGTGTTGGAGATCAAAATTTTGCTGATGCATTTATTATGCCATCCCTGTGTTGAGCTCTACAAATTTATTCTTTTCAAAAAGTTTCTTCTAGTAGGCTTGTATTCTCCAACATAGAGGACATTTTTAATTGCAATTAATGCATGCAAATCTCTAGAAGTATGACAATTGCTGATTGTGCTGTTAATATTTGGTCAGGTATTTTGGTAAGATTGACATTTGGGTGGCATATGCAGCCTTTGTTGTTGCAATGGCTTTGCTTCTACAAAAGGGGAATCCTCGCTTTGCGCAGCTTAGTAGTACCATGTTTGGATTATTTTACTGTGGGTATCTTCCTTGTTTTTGGGTCAAGCTTCGGTGTGGCTTAGCAGCCCCTGCCTTAAACACTAGTAAGAAGCTGCTTTTCATTCTTATCCAGAGCTAATATTTTGATTTGTGTGAAACTTATTAAAATGAGTACAGGGCCTGCCTCTATTGTCCTTTTATGATGTTGAATGCCAAACTATCTACATTTTTCTGTGTGTCATTTAGTGTTTCTCTAGTATAAAAATCAATAAATTATGGTCCCATGGATTGTCTGATTAGGGACTCAAATTTGGCTTCTGTTATGTTGTGAGTCATGTTGGACATTAAAATTGTGCATCTAGTTACCTCATACTTGAGCTTTTGGATTCGATGTTCTATTGTCTTCTAACATCAACAGGTTTGTTGTGGTTATATGCCTCTTTGTCTCTGACACAGTTCAGTTGATAGGCTTCTTTTTTGGTCTGCAAATGAAGTGAGGAGTGGAGGAACTTTTGGGTAATCAAATTATAGAATGGCCTCTCTGCTATAATGTTAGGCTTTTTAATTGGATGCTATAATGCACTTCTTTCAAATGAAAAATCTGCTTCTTATGTTATTGCTGTGAACCAAATTTTCTTGTGTATAAAATTGATGTCATATTGCTTCTTTCAACTTTTGTTTGCTAAAGCAATTTATATTTGTCAGGAATAGGAGCAGCATGGCCAGTTCTTTTTGGCGGCCAAGCTCATTGGACTGTAGGCCTTGTTGCAACCTTGATTTCTATCAGCAGTGTCATTGCAGCCGATACATATGCCTTTATGGGTGGCAAGGTATAGTTGGGATTCTTAAATAGTTAGCATATCTTGATTCTCTCCCCAAAGTTTCATATACAAGTAGTTATCATTGCATCTGTATGTAAACTTACCGTATCCATGTCATTTCATCAGCTGCGTACAATAGATGGCCAGGGAATAGCTTATTGTTAGTCACCATGGTTGTCACACATTATTAATTGAGCATAACAGTTGATGCTTTTTCACAATCCAGAAAATGATGATGGAATATAATACTTACTTGTTGAGAGTTTTCTCTCTCATGAAGTAGATGGACATAAGTTTTGCTATGCTTTGTTGACAAATGGTGCAAGATGCTGCATGTTTTTTTTACTTCTTATGATCATCTCCTTTTCCTTATGTTCCTTCTTCATCGAAACTTAGATGCAACATGAGATAGTTCTCCTATGCAATGCAGGCATTTGGCAGGACACCGCTCACTGCTATTAGTCCAAAGAAGACATGGGAGGGAACTATTTTGGGCTTGTCTGGTTGTATAGCTACTTCTGTTGTACTATCGAAGATATTTTACTGGCCAACATCATTGCTAAGGTATTGAATTTTAGAAGTCTATGTACCTATCAAAATAAGTTAACTGGCCAAAATCTTATCTAAGGAATTTAAACTTGCTTGGTGCGATATCAGGTCATTGTAAAAGCTTCGTTCTGAATTCAGCACCAATGATAACAAGTATGAACCAATTCATTTTTTTTCCCATTTTTTGAACTAAAGACCTTTATCCCTAAAGTCAACTCTAGTGCCTCTGAGCTAAAGCTTATAAACTATATTGACGTTTTCATTCCATTGTTGATCTTCATACTTCCACATAATCCAACAGTTATAACAGGCTAGCATGAGCTCTGTAGCATTGATGCATGGACATAAGGTTAGCTTTGACTGTGGAAAGCACTGTCAGGATGGCCAGATGTTAGGAAATAGTGTCCCTGTACAATATTAATGCATTGATGCCTTAGTTTTTGCTGTGTATGCATATCTAAATGGGTGAACTCAGTGGAACTCTTAAATGTTTTTTTTTATTATTTTTTTGTTTACTTTTTGCTGTGTATGCATATCTAAATGGGTGAACTCAGTGGAACTCTTAAATGTTTTTTTTTATTATTTTTTTGTTTACTTTTTGCTGTGTATGCATATCTAAATGGGTGAACTCAGTGGAACTCTTAAATGTTTTTTTTTTCTTTTTTTGTTCACAATCCAAGTGTGACAGAAGGTTAATTCTTGAACTGGAAATAAGTAACTAGAGACCATTTTTAGATATAGTATATCATGTCAATCATAATCTCTAACATGCTGGCACATATATGGGTGGTACCAGGTCATTCGTGCAATTGTTCACTCTGAAAAATAAAATAGTTATTTGGGGCTTTGGTTTAGAACATGGTAATAGTTGAGAGGTATTGCATTTTATTGTAACATCTTGAATCAAGATGAAAAGTTATGAAGATTATATTTGTGTTGCTAAAGCTGCTCTATGTGGGTCCTGCACCATCTAGTTTTTATTATTTCCTTTTTTTTTTCTGCATTAATATGAACTTGCTATCTTATTTTCTTGCTGTCAGTGCCATAGCCTTTGGGTTTCTGAATTTCTTGGGGTCTATCTTTGGTGATCTTACTGAGTCATTGATCAAACGTGATGCGGGGGTCAAGGATTCTGGCTCTCTAATACCCGGACATGGTAATGACCTTTTGCTTGTGGTATATGTCTCTGATGAAATCAATTTGAATAGTCTGTTGATTTAATTGTTGCATTTGTACAGCACCCTACACTATGTTGTTCTAGATTAGAATCTTTGTTATGGGATTCCAAATATATTGAGCAGAAACCATGGAATCCATTTAAAATCTTAATAAAATAGAGAAAAATCCACACAGAAGAAGAAAAGGAGAATTTGATAATTTTGCATGTCCCACATGTTCTATGTTGATGGAGAGAGGGAGATGGGATTTATTTATTATTTAGGATTGTCTATTGTAGTGTGTATCCATGACCTAATTAAAAGATTTTCCTTTGGCATTTTTATAGGGATCCTCAGTAAATATCCTATCTTGAGTTGTGCACCCATTTTCTCCTCCTTTCTAGTAATTTGCTTAAAGCCTGATACCTTATGCAGGTGGAATATTGGACAGAGTGGACAGTTACGTTTTCACGGGTGCACTTGCATACTCCTTTGTCAGAACATTTCTACCACTTTATGGAGTTTGATAGGATAATATCTTACTATAAAGAAACAGATACAGAAACTTAATTGATCCACTAATTCCAGAAAGCCAGGAGCATAGATAAGGATCGTCCATGTTGAAATTGGAACTATTTTGGGGCAGATCGGTGAAGTATTCTAGTTCAAGAAAACCTCATGGAAGGTAGTTTACATTTGCAGCTCCTGCTGGGCCTCTCTGTTTTTTGGCTGGAACTAAATGTTCGATCTGGCCTTTCTTAATACTTCATGGTTATGTGCTTCTCTGGATTTACATGAGATCAATTGTACTTCACTGGCTGATGAAACCTAATGGAGTTCTGTGTCAACAGGGATTAATGTTGGTCACTACACTGGATCAAATGCTGGTCCTGCAAGACGTTGTCAGCCAACCGCTGTCAACTTGTGCCAAGTCTTGCTTTGCAATTGTGATTAATTGGAAGTCCATCAATTCTTTCTAAGCCTAATACTGTTGTGGCTTGATTTTTTTTTTCTTTTTTTCTTTTTTATATAAATTAATAGCTCTGATTAGGGTCCGAACTTGAGGCTTGGAGATGATTTCAGTAGAACCGAGTTAAAGCTTCACTGCCAGTGTTCCAATTGACTCTGACTATTGCTATTATGTTCCGTTTGCCCGTTGCTCGAGTTTCACAATGAATTTTCATTGCTACCTCATGTCTATTTACCGTATCACTAAAATTCTCTAATTGTGAGAATACCCTTGATGTTACAGAAACATGGACGTATAAGATAACGATGGCACCCATTCTCAATTAGACCACTGCTGACCAATCAGAAATCTCATGTCAACCTTGGAATTTGAAGTAGGTATGCTGCCAACGTCGTCAACCTTAACTCAAAAAGCTTCCACGGGATAAATCTCTCTAAAATCAATAACACCAAGTACTCCCCTAGGGGCCTTCACCGCTGGAATGGGGTTATTATCATTACTCGTGGAACGTCTAATGCCTCCCCAGTCGCATAATATTGAACTCGAGCAAAAGAAAATTCATTCAGCCGATTTTTGTTTACTGACGTTTACAGTCCAGTCTAATCAATCCGATTTGTGTTAGGCTCATTATTGGAATAAGAGCTCACCCAATCCGACCCAACTCGAAAGTTTTAAATAGGCAGGCTTAGGCGTAGTCATTTCTGCTGCAGCTCGGCTAGGGCCTGCCTGCCTTAAGCCCATTTAGTGATTAGACTAAGTTTGCATTTTATAATTCTATTAGGCTCGATTTAGTCCAATTTAAAAGAAAGAATTTTGTTTTATATACATCATATTGGGCTTGAACTTGGCCCAAAAAAGTCATCTTCACCCCTCCGAGAATGTGTCTAATTTGGTTGAAGGATATTTTACGGTTCTCTCACAGTGAAGTTGTTGGATAAGTTTTAATAATTAGTACTCAGACTTATAAAACAACGAGTAATTGAGTAAAGAGAAGAGAGAACACTGGGTACATTATTTGTTATGCATGGGAAAATTTGAAATGAAAGAATTATTTCCATTAAAGCAATTTAAAGAATTCCTATCTTTAACATATTACCAATAAATTTTGCTTGAGAATACTCTTGTAATTAAAATTTTAAATTTTTATTTTTAAAATTTCTAATTATAATCGTATGAAAATTTATGAAAATAAAAAACTATTTTTATAATATAATTGATAATTTAACAAATTTTTTAATAAAAAAATATAAGCAAATAAATCAAAACCGGACCGCCTACTTTTTAAAGGCGTTACCTGTCAGTTGTTGAGTTAGCTACTGGTCCAGGGGTCCAACTAGCCTGACTTCGAAATCGATTTTTAGCTATTCAATTTGTATTCCAGCTTTTTTATTAAAATCGCAGCTGTTTCTGATGAAGCCCCAAGTACCTTTTGTCTTTTTTCATCTCCAGCTATTTGATACTCCATTTGTACGCGTTCAATCTTCAACGTTGACATTGACGCTGAAAGATATGACAACCTACATTCTGCATATAGCACTTTTTGGGGCACAACGGTACCAGCAGACCCGTTAAAGATTAAAAAATATTAAAGGGTCTAAAAAAATAATGTATATAATTATAATTAATATATATTTTTTATTAAATTATTAATAATTATGATTAAATAATATAAATTTATATATAATCTTACATCTATTTTTCATTTATTTTTTACCCGAATTCGATTACAAAAATGTTGGGATCGCCTTGTTAAGCAAAATGATAATGTGAGTGAAGACGACATTGTGGAACTTAAAAAAACTAATTGCTATACAAAATCTAAACAGAAATAAAATCGGGCGAATGCGTGCCTTTATCATGACCATCCAACTCAACGGCGCACTCTTACAATATACTCTACTTGTATGAAAATATCGTCATATTATTAATAAATTTTAATTCAATAATTCTAGACTTATTTAAAAAATTAAAATTTTATTATCAAAACCGGGTTCTATGAAGAACGAGATGTTGGAATCCCAATTACCGAAAAAAATATCCCCGTAGCAAACCCTTTATGGATAACTTTTATTTGAGCCACTCTTTAATCTTTTATAGAAAACTCGAGCATGTAGGATTCTAGTTTTTATGATTGTTTTTGACCCTTTGACCGACAAGTCAGACGCTAGGCCTAAAAGATTTAGAAGCATGCGACTGGTTGCTTTGATTAATTAAACTTCTTAAAAATTTAAGATAGAGTTTAAGGATAAGCAAATCCATCTGGAAAGATAACACGAATAATCAATCCCAAAATTTTCGTTGTTCTTAGAAATTAATCGGTTTAAAGTTTTAGGTTTTTTTTTTTTTTAATGATAAAAAAGTGATTCTATCCGTAAAGATAAAATTTCTAGTAATACGAAACAAGACTAATAAAATTATTATTTTTTTATGAAATATTATTTTAATTTTTATTTCTTAAAACTTATCCACATCAGTGTAAAATGGGAAATAATTGCGAATATTATTATTTGAAAAAACGCAATAAAGTTGGAGTTGGATTAAAACTTTTTATTTTCGTGCATTTGAGTCATACATTCACTTTCATATTGATTTCAGTTGATCAACCTTTTAAAACCTTTTGAAGAAGTCCTCAAGATCTATTAAACAGGACTAGCTTATCGCTTCGGTCTCGAGTTCGTGTTGTCTCTTTATCACCAAAGTCTGGTCAAGTCCTTTTGAGCCCCGGCCTCTTAATTATGCAAGTTTTCTTCTCTTTTCTTTATCTTTTTCCCCTTTAATTTATCGAAATATTAACGTTTTTTTTCTCCTTGTTTTAATATTTTGAGCAGAAGTATTGGTGAAGATGAACAAAAGTAGCTTCAAGCAAGAGAACGACTTCGGTACGATCTCGGACCATTCTATTCTAAGCTTTGAACAGTAACTGAACTGAAGTGAGCTTTGTTTCAATTTAAATTTTATAAGTGACCCCAATACAAATACAAGTGGGTGCTGTGTATGTATGTGCAGAAAAGAGGCGAGCAGAAGCTGGGAGAATCAAGGAGAGGTACCCAGACAGAATTCCGGTGAGACACTTGGATCACTACTGAATTTTGGGCTTGATTTGCTGAACGCAAATTGAATGTCATTGGTTTGTCTTGAATGCTAATTCAATGATTCGTCCGGGTTTTTCTTCCTGTGGTTACAATTTATTACACAACACAAGCATAGTTATTGCAGTTTAGTTCTTTTTTTGTTTGAGTTCTGCTCTAACATTGTTTGTTGAGTCGTTGCTGGTTCTACTTGGTTGAGGTTTTGAACTGTGAATGGGTTTCAGTGAGAAGCCTTTGTCTCTGTTGTGCCTCAAGATGAGTGCTTTTTAAACAGCCCAGTTGTTGAATGGATGATTGAATGATTGATAGAAAAGTTTGCTAGCATGCCCCGTGAAAGGATGCGATGATGATCGGGGCTGTGTTCTAACATATGAGAGTTGCTTATCATAAAACTGGGGCATCTGGTGACATCATTGATTAAATTCAGAAAATGTCACTGGAAGATCAGGAACTTTGAGATTATTGTCAGAGGTAAAACCACATGTAGTCTTGGTTCGAAGCCTATTAAGATGAAAGTACATTTTGTAGATTCTGGAAATCGCCTTAAAAAAACATGTGGTGTGAGACAGTAGGGGGATGTCTCGTAGTTGTTATTGGCTAAGCTCTATTCTTCAATGATTTATATTGCCGATAGTCATTATAATTTACCTTGGACATAAATCTTGTTGGGTTAATCTGTTCAGGCAAAATCTATTTTCCAGTCTGTGCTATATATAATGGATAATCTATTTATTTTGGTCCAGTGGAATTTAGAGTTTTGCATAAGAGCAGCCAATGAATTGCCATAAAACAGTCATTGGTAAGAAGGAAAGCAATCACCTTGAAAAGCATGCAGCATAAGGATTTACTGATTTATTTAGATGTTTTATCGTAATCGTAGCTGGGTTGTATCCTTGATGATCTATGCAATTATCGATGTTCAGTTGGACATAAATCTTGTTGAGTTCCTCATTTTCTTTTATTTACTTCATGCTACCTACCTACATGTGGTGGATTACGCAACTTTTTTATATGTAGTATTCTGACATCTCTAAGTTGCCACTTTACTTTTAGTGTATTCTAACTCTTGTCCTGTTTAGGTAATTGTGGAGAAAGCTGCAAGGAGTGATATGCCCAACATCGACAAGAAAAAGTAGGAATCAGCTTTATGCTGTTAATTTCACTTTGTAGTGTTTGTTATTGATTGGTACTTTCATCTGGGTGTTGGTCATTCTCTGTCTGATTGCCACTGGAGTTCATTCTCACCCTCCACTTTGCCAGGCTGCCACACTATCCTCGCCCTTTCCCTCGTTTGACTGCCCATGGCTTCAGTGATTTCCTCATATTAACAGTCAAAAACTTTGCAGATACTTGGTCCCCGCAGACCTAACGGTCGGTCAGTTTGTCTATGTAATAAGGAAGAGAATTAATCTGAGTGAAGAAAAGGCAATCTTCATATTTGTAGGCAATGTCCTCCCCCCAACAGGTAATAATACCTCCCTGTTTCTCTGCCTGCCTGCCTGCCTGCCTGCTTCCTCCTCCCTCCCTCCCTCTCTCTCTCTCTCCCAGCCCCCAAAAGTACATTTTCTAAAAGCAGTGAAAGATTACAGTCCTTGACACTTATCAAAGAAGGATAATGATCTTAAAAAATCATGAATTGATTATATCTAGTGGTGCAGGATCAATGTAATCTTGAGGAATGGACCTATTAATTTTTTCTTAAACCATGGCTAATCTGAAGTTGTCAATAGGAACAATGTCCATCTTAAGAGCATCACACGATGGAAAATAATTTCTTTTCCATTTGATCCTCCCAATAACCCTTTTTGACTCATTCATTTGGTCCTGTATTTCTTATGCTAGATTTGCTCTGTACAAAGAATTTATGCATACAGCATTGCGACATTCTTACTGGGGGAGTCAGCGTTGCTTGCCCATGTTAGGAATGGTGGCTATTTCACAATGGAGTTTGAGAACAAAAGACATTAATTCATGTGCTCTTTTTCAATGTCCTGTCATTAGTTACTCCATTCCAATGTCCTGCAGGAGCAATTATGTCTACAATATATGATGAAAATAAGGATGAAGATGGATTCCTCTACGTCACGTACAGTGGAGAAAACACCTTTGGCCGGCGAATGCTGCTGTAGATATGTTCTTCCATTGTCCTCTGATTCCTCATTTTCTTTATTGTGACAAAAGGATAAACATTTGTCACCCTTACCTGTCCCCAACATTTACGGTATCAGACAATATTTATGAATTTACCTTTCTTTCATGTGCAGCCATAATCTGTATAAAGTTCTAAATAATATAAATAAGTATTATCTAATAATTTATGTTTCATTGGAGCGTGATCCATTTTCCTTGATCGATCTCCAAGAATTTTAATGTTTAGACTCTCTCAAGAAGGACATCACAAAATGAAAGTAATTTGGAAAGGAACTAAGAGGTATGTGCTGAAGAGAGGTGACAAGGAATTTGTATTTATAATTTTATTTCTCTACATACAGTGTGTTTATATTTCAATTACAGACAAAATGAGTAACTTGATTTATATAAAATACAATTTAATTTATAAAATTCTGTTTTTAGTTGACACTAATAATAATTTTTCTATTTTGAATTTTTTTTGTCCATAATTTCTTTGTCAACCAACCTACAACTCACGGAGGTATAATGTGTTTACTTGTTTTTTATTTTTCTTTTTTTCTTTTTTCCTTTTTTTTGTGTGTGTGAATGTAGTAGACATTAAGTTTTATGTTTAATATAATTGAGTTTCACTTAATTTTTTTAATTGAATTTCACATTTTATTTTTTTCATCACACTTGTTATTAAGGTAATTTGATTTCTCTAAAAAAGAATGAAATTAAAGAATGTGTATAAATATTAAGTTTATTAATTATTGTCAGTTATGAGTCATCAACTAAACTTCAACAACTCAGCAAAACAAATTTGTAATCGTGCTGTATTGCGTCTCAAATATGAGCTCAAATATTGCATGCTTATAGCCGTGTGATTATAATTTTAGTTTGAGCACTAAAAAAAAGGCAATAAAGTAATTTTTTTAATTTAAAAATAATTAAATTACTTATCTATTAATTCTTAAATTTTGTAATCTTATTTTTTATTTCTAATATTTTAAAATATAATTAAATTTAATAATAATAATATAACTCTTTATTAAATAATTATATTAATATAACATAAATTATGATTAAAATACGTTAAATTAAATTAATTGCATCTACATAAAATTCTTATTTTTACCCTACACTTATAAAAAACAAAAAAAAATAAAACCACGTTTACTTACTCAGCTACTAGACGATATATTTGGATCACAAGTTCGGAAAAACAATCTTAAAAGTAGTTTTATGCTGGATTTTAACCAAAAACGTCAATTCCCTTCCGTTAACTTCTCAAAAGAGGTGGTGAAAACGATGAAAATTACTCTTTGAAAAATGCAACAGAAAAATAGTAGGAAAAGAAAGAACAAACTGGACCAATGAGTTTTAGTTCAATAAAATTGAATTTATTTTTATGAGTAAAGCTTTTCTGTTCGAATTTCAAACGGTACAAATATAAAAACCATAAAAGAAAAAAAACTGAGACGACTGTGTAAGTCAACATAGAATGTTTAACCTCAAATGTTTTATATTTTTGGGGCTAATATCAGCGGAGGATGCGCACATTCGCGCTATGCCGTGGGGACAACGAGGCGGGCTGTTCGAGACTGCTCGACTTTTGCAGGACACCACTAGCTAGGTCGAACCAGTTTTCCAATGCCGAGTCCAAATCCCCAGCTGCCTCGCAAGCCGAGCCTGTTCCGCCGTCGATCGTGTCCAACACAACTTCACACGAGGAACAAGAACACCTAACCGAACCAACGCACAAGCAAACAAACAGTGCAAACGAATTAATTGTTATAATATTTGTGCTGCGAACTCCGATGTGACTCTTTTAAAAAATTTTGAATCGGAATGTGCATTGCCTTCCACAAATTTATTCAGATATTAGATTTCCAACCCTGTTCAACAAGGGAGGCATTTGTTCTTGTTTGAAATTTAATAATTTAGTATTTTTTTATTAATTTAAATTTAAGTTTTTTTTATATCAATATTTACTTTGTTATAATATAAATTTAAGTGTGGAGATGTATGATTCAGACACATTTAAATTAATATTAAACCTAAAAAAAATATTTAGACTCAATATTTTTTAAATAATATTTTTTTAATAAAAAATAAATAAAAATAATGAATAATTATCAACTTTAATCCATAAGTGCAATGTGCGCGGAATTGCCATGCACCTTTTTGGGGTTGAAAAAAAATGAGGAGCCACAAGTTGTGCCGACACGAGAGAGAACCCTCCAAACGTGATGTTTTTCTTTGTGGGGGGGTGGGGGGGGTGGTTTTCCCGGGACCAATAAGGACTGTGGAAAGACCGAGAACATGGGTTTTGGAGGCCAATGTGGGCCTGATAAGATCAATATGGCTTTTTGTTGGATCACATGGGTGTCTGCCACGTGTCTTGCATGGCCGGTACTGACGGTTAGTTCACCCTTGGGTGTTCCTCGAAAGTGGCGCACGGAAGGGGCGGTCCATACAGGATTGTCTCCTTGTGCCTCGCTCCGCCCGACGCCAATTTCGAAAGGGCCCATGTGTGTTTACCTTGTAGGCTTCGCTTTTTCACGTTTCGTTTGCTTTTATGCCAATTAGCGCTCAAAAATTACTAGCTTAGATGGAAAACATTGAAGGCGTCTTTTGGCGACCCAGCGCTATGCTCACTCAAAAATTACTCCTGAGAACGCTTGTATCAAAGGACCCATCAAGCTAATGAACTTAACAAGATTTATAGTACATATTTAGAAATCATGTACCTTAGAAACAACATTATTAGTTAAAATTTTAGAATTTTATTTTTAAAATTTTAAGTTCTAATATTTTAAAATATATAAAACTTATAAAAAATTCAAAATTATTTCTATTCTATAATTCACATTCTAATAAATCTCCTAATAAAAAACTACCTATAACCTCTTCGTATCACCCAAAAAAAGTTACTCAATAAAGCATCACAATATAATAATTTTCATGTTTGTTTACTGCAATTGATGCGACTGCGAGAAAAGAGATTGTGTTTACAATAATCTTTTTTTTTTTGGTTTACTTTCAACCTTGACAAGTATTGGTGGTCAATTACATCTATCTATCTCTAAATAGTTTATCTTATGGTTATAGGTCAAATTCCGTTTCTAAAATATATATGTAAAAACAGTTAATTTTATCAGTGTGTATATGTACAATTTTATCAGTGTGTATATTTTAGAAATGAATCTTAACATGTCACGAAATCTTTACCAATGCGATTAAAAATAAGGTTTAAGTGTTAGGAGATCTTAAGAACAAGTTAACCAAATTATGCGCTGTAAATTATGACAATGAAGATTTGGGACATTAGTATGCTTTCTATATTTTTTTTCGTCATTTTAACATTTGGTTTTACATGTATTTTCCTTGAATTGACCACAATAATGGATATAGAACTATTTTTTTTTTTTAAAATTTGGTTTGATAAATAATTTACAGCTAGCCTATCTACCAACATTTAGATTTAGATCAACATCGAGTCGATCCAATGACGCAAAAGAAAAAATAATTAAAAAAAAAAGAATATAATAGACTAAAAAGGTGTTTTACTTTTCACTAATACTTATAATATTTACTTGAAAAGAACCCAAAAAGAAAAAAAAAAAAAAAAAAAAAAGAAGAAGAATCAATCCATGTTTAAAATACTCATAATAAGCTTTTCAAGGGAAAAGCACAAGGAGGCAAGGCCTAGAAACAAGGAAGCACAAAAGCTAAACACAAGGACAAGGAACGAAGTTCCTCGTAAAAACACATGGGATGCACCAGCTTTCTTGAATGTTCGTAATGTTTAAACTTTTCAAGTTGTACTCTTCACTTTTATCTACCCTTTTTTCTATTATGATATTTCAAGACGAGAAATCTCTCTTTTGGGCTCTCTTCTTCTCGCCCCATATATCTCCGATGGAGGCTCTAAGCTGCTTCTCTTTCCCCTGGTTGGGTTTCTATCTCTTGGGACCCAATTGATTAAATGTGAAAGGGGTTAAGGAACAGAAAGAAACCACCATTTATTCATCCCATCCATCCATGTGCATGTTCTGCAAGATTGTATCTTTCACATCCACCCTCAGCTATTTGCATTTAATGTTCTTACTACAAATACCACCATTGCCGCGACCCTAGCTAACCCGTACACTAAAAATCAACTTTGTTGCTGACTGGACTGCTTTGAAAATCCTATTGAGGGTTTGTCAGTTTTCTCAACATGTTGGTCAAAAATTTTCTTCTTCTTTCACTCTTATGCCTCTCCTTGCATGCATGTAATGCCAGACGATTTGCTCACAAGAAGCTTGAGCAGAAATTTCAGATTTCCAATCAGGTTGGTTCAAGTAGTATTAATATTTTATGCATATAGGACTGTGATATATAAATATTCTTTCTTGTTTTGACTTTCTTCAATTGCTAGATATAGCGTAACAATTTTAACTAAAGTGGGGCGGATGTTGTACAGAATGACCAAAAAGGACTTTCAGTTGCACCTAAAGAGTCATCTCCCTTTAAAAACGATCAAGCTGATGCTGCAAAAGGAGATAGCACAGCAGAGACGCCGGTGGACAAATGCAATACGCAGAAGCTGAAAGCATCAAAGGGCACCTGCACACAAAAGCTAATCAAGGATAAGAAAGCCAAAAAATCAGGTGCGGCTATTCAAAATGAGTCTCCTGTTTCAGCTTCTTGGCGTGTGCCTCAGAGCAAACACAGAGAAAAACATCTTGGTTTCAACTTGGATTACTCACTGCCAAGGACACACCCTCCTAGGCATAACTGAACTATATAATATTCCTCCTTTTTTGACCTTCAGATTCTATATATTTCTCTTCTTTTCTCTCTTTAATCCACGAGGGCCTTCTTGGCATCATCTACATCCGCGGCAATATTATGAAGATTTTATGGGAACTGTTCTAGCCATACATAAATGCAATCCTAGGTCCCATGACCATTATTCTCATTCACAGCATAGGGTGCCATCCGGAATTTCCGGCTGTCTAGCTTTGGTTGATGTACATCAAAATGCTAACTAGTTATTCACAAGGTAATCATTACAAGCTTTTTCTTTTTCTCTTCTACATCTTCTTCTTCATTTTCTAGCCTTTCAATCATGAGAAATGTACAGCACGATTACTGCTCTACAATAAAACGATCACTACTAGTTAGCAATGGCGGGAAGTGACAAGATCAAAGCCAATATTTACTTACACAAGGAATTGGTTGGTTTAATGTGTGTCCGATCACTACTAGCTTGATGGCTGCTGCTCAATTGTTCGACTGAAATTTCGTCCAACCAGAGAGTACATTTAAGGAAACAAAGGAGAGTTCATGCATCCGTTGCTTGCATACTCCCTTTCCATGCCTTCATTCATTTCGAAAATAGTACATCATCAGCAGTCCAAATCAGTAGTCTAAAAACACCCCAGAGATTGCAGAGCACCCCAATTAAGTTTACATTTCCGCGGGAATTTTGGAGGAGGTGGGAGTTGAATTCCCAACCTCTCCTACCACCTTACGCTGATGACCACCCTAATTAATCTGAGTAAATTCAAAAAAAAAAAAAAAAAATTGCGTCTTTCCATATGTAAAAGTATGCATGTGCATTCTCTGGATGACACATTCAATATGAGTATAAATATGCTTAAAAAATGACATGATTTTTTTACGTAAAAACATTAATTGATGGAATATTTTCCTCCGACAGAAATTTCTTTTGCGTGTACCACCGCAAAAGTATTCAGAGAGCTTAAATCTCAAGGACTTGTAGCTTTAATTTACATGTGATTAAGATGGCTTCATCGAATTGGAAATATTGTGTAGATTACCAAGGACAAGCATGTGAGACATTTAAGGGCAGGGATACTTGTGAAGTACGGTAATTGGTCTGCTTCAAAAATAGGAGTCACTATGATTTATCGCGTCAACTAATTGACCTTTGAAATTTCTGCCATTAGCTAGTTATAACTTGATAAAATTCTTTTTTTTTTTTGGGGTGGGGGGGGTCAGTTAAGGTATCCCATTTTTCAAATCCAAGAGCTACCGCAGGGCCTTTCCTTTCGGCAATTTTTTGGACCAAGTTAAGATTTCATTTTTAAATCCAACGGTTCATAATAAACCAAGTTACCCGAGAGAAAGCACCCTTCTAACTCCTTGTGTCAGGCTTCAACGGTTGAGATTCGGACACCTCAGAGTGGACACGTGGTGTTTTGAGGCGTCCGCCTTGTCAGTGTCGCGATCACCTGCATAAGGGTCCAAACTCTTATCAGTGGTCCCTATCCATCGAAACACGGCATCGTTTAGCCATCTTAGTTGTGGCATTCCGTGCAAGGATCGCACGACCGCGATGCAACTAGGTGAAACGAATAATACTAAATATTATAATTTTTTTAATTTATTATAAAATATTTATATTAATAAAAAAATATTTCTATAATAAATTAAATTTTTTATAATATTTAGTATTATCCAATAAACAAACAAAATCATGATTACAAAATGAAGAGGTTGAGAAAAAAATTGAGCACTCGGTCAATAAATCCAAACAAACAATTGTGGTGAATCTACAAAGAGACAAAAAGTGATGAGACAAAGGCTGCAAGAAACTGAGGTTGCATTGCAATAAACATTAAAAACTGAAATTAAAATTAAATGTGGCATTCACCGCAGAAATGCCCAAACCCAATCCCTAACCTAATTCAAGGCGGCCGCCACCACCACCACCACCGCTTCTGCTTCTCCCTCTGCCTCAAACAACAGCACTCGGAGCATACTGAATCGCGCCGTTTTGAAGATGCATATCAGATCTATGTCTAATACACCTTCAGGGTCACCACCTTCTGAGCCTGACATTTCGTTGACTTCTTCTGGAGTCCATTCTTCTAACCTGGACCAGCTCGGACCCGATTACACCTCCCTCCTCTCCGACGAGCTTCTACTCCATATCTTCTCTAGACTTCCGGTTTCCCAGTATGCTTTCAAAGCTTGTGTCTGCAAGCGTTGGTTGTACCTTCAGGGCCGCTTGGTACACTCTCTCAGGCTGTTGGATTGGTCTTTTGTCAATTCGGGGCGGGTCTTCCAACGTTACCCGAACCTTACAGACATTGATATCGTGGAAGCCTGTATTAAAATGGCCCGGAACTCTGGTATTGTGGTGACCCGCAAGAATTTGTCAATCCATATCGACACCCATTTGTTGGAAACGGGGTTTATCGGAGAAAACGAGGTGTTATCATCGGATTTAATTGACAATGGGCTTGAAATGTTTGCTGAACGGTACCCAAATTTACGGAGAATCGCTGCAATTGGCGCGAGCGAAGCTGGGTTATCGAGTATTTCCAACAAGTGTGACACTTTGCAAGAAATGGAGTTGCATTGCTGCGGAGATTTCTCATTGAAGGGCATCTCAGGGTGTAAAAACTTGCAAGTTGTGAAATTGATTGCTTGTGTCGATGGGTTTTATAGTTCCGTTGTGTCTGATATTGGGTTGACTTTATTGGCTCAAGGGTGTAAGCGGTTAGTGAAGCTTGAGCTATGTGGATGTGAAGGGAGCTATGATGGTATTAAAGCAATAGGGCAGTGCTGTCAAATGCTTGAGGAACTGACTTTCTGTGATCACAGAATGGATGGTGGGTGGTTGTCTGCCCTTTCTTTTTGTGGAAATTTGAAGACTTTGAGGCTTCAGTCCTGCAAGAGCATTGATTCCAATCCTGGCCCGGATAAGCATTTGGGATCATGTCCTGCTCTTGAAGAGTTGCATTTTCAGAAGTGTCAACTGAGGGATAGGCAAGGGTTAAAGGCTTTGTTTGTAGTTTGTGAGGCAGTTAGGGAAATTATTTTGCAGAACTGTTGGGGATTGGAGGATGAAGTGCTTGGCCTTGCTAGTGCTTGTAGGTACGAGGTTTTCCCATTATAGTTTCTGGTTTTTCGCATTTATTTTTTTGCTTCATCATTAAACTCTGTGTGAGATATATAATACCATGGTACAGTTGAATCAAATCAGCCACTAAAAGGAAAACTTCATTGACATCATTCCACAACATGCCAGTTATCTTGATTGACATTGGAGATCTAGTTAAGAAGCACAATTCATGGAATTGGCAATTACAGTTTACCCTTCCACGGTGCATAAGCAAATACCTCACCTATTGTAAAAATAAAGTGTATATTCCATGGAAGCTTATGAACTTGCTTTATGGAAAAATGAGTTCAGTGTGGATGCCTCCATGGTTGCTTCCATTTGACAGTTTAGCCTTATTAACAGAAAAGGCAAAGAAAGGATGAACTTGTCATTGATTGACCAGTATATCAGTGCAATTATGTTATGTGCCTTTGCGTTTATTTATTTATTTTTACCAATTGGGGTGAAATGATAATACAAGCTCTAATCACTCATCTAACTCTGTAAGGTAATCTGACTGAACTTCAAGCATGATTATCATTTTGTAATCTGGCATATGCTTCGGTAGCATCTTGATATACTGTGCTGTGATCGTATTTTGATGTATTGTTTTCATGAACTTTCTGATTTTTTTTTTCTTAATAGGAGACTGAAACTTCTTTCTTTGGAAGGATGCTCGTTACTGACAACAGGAGGTTTAGAATCATGTATTCATAATTGGAATGAGCTCGAAAGACTTAGAGTAATATCATGTAACAACATAAAGGATGGCGAAGTCACTCCTGCACTTGCATCTCTGTTTTCTGTTTTAAAAGAGTTGAAATGGCGACCAGACACTAGATCTCTGCTGTCATTGAGTCTTGAAGGGACTGGGCTAGGAAATAAAGGCGGTAGATTCTTCAAGGGATGAATAATTGAACGTCCTTCTTGATACTTAAAATCTGGGATTTGAATCAGTCTGATTTTTGGCACTGCAAAAAGTTTCGATCATGCAATCATCTTATCTAATTCTAAGGATTGGCTCTGTTTCACCACTCAACAGGAAGATCTGCATATGTTTTCTGCAAGATCCTGCCAAAGTAAACTGTTAGTTGAACCTGGAAAAAACCAAGCAGCCCCTTTGACTGATGTGGGGTTGCAGGTAGTCTGCTTAAATTTAACTCTATCAATGTAACATTCACGCTGGGGCTTATTTTTTTTCCCTCTATAGTGTACACATACGTCAGATATTCTAATTCTTTGGTGAATACTTGTCTGACTTCCTAGAACTAGCACAAGTTTAAAGATTGATACGTGCTTTTTCTTTAAATGTCCCAACTCTTTATATGCTTGCCTACCTTGGCAATATGGTTCTGTGGATCTTCCAAATCCGTGCTGCTCAGTGCATTAGCTGTTGCTTTGGTTGGTAGATTGGTCGATCCACTACCCCGATATCATTATCTCGAAAACTCTCATAAATTCCTGAATTTGCTGGATTCATTATACCTGATGCAACTGCATCGGCGATGTACATTTTGAATAAAAATCCGAGGTACTCTTTTCATCATATTTTGTCGTATCTTTACAAAGTAAAGTATTGTTTGTTATGTTGAATCGAGGCTTTGATGCTGGTAGCCTGGTACAAGGGTGGGACAAGAGAAGGAGATTTTTTTTTTTTAAATATATTTAAAGTACGTGTTAGTATATGGATCTGAAGAATTTGATTAAGTGGAGACCACAGATTTTCTGGCTATTCCACCATGGATTTTTGTTTCTGACGTGATTTTTGTTTAGCAAGGACCACGTGCAAGCATTTTCTGGAAAGCTGCTACTTTTAGAGTGTCATTTTACGAGCAGATTATGTATGTCATCCTTCCCTACTTTTGTGAAAGTTTGTATTTTCTCTAATTTTTTTCTTTTTGTGAAGATTTATTTATTTATTTATTTATTTTTCAGTTGAGATTGTGCAGGCAGAGAGGTGGGATTTGTTAAGATTTTAATTGTAAATATATAAATTATATAATTAAAAAATTTTATATTAAAAATAAAATAAATAATATATAAGAAAAATACTGTAAACTTAATATTTTATAATTTTAAATTAAGATATGGTATTAAAATTGTAAATTTATTTTTCAAATTTCTCATGAGTTTACTTAAGCTTAAATTTTTTTCTTATTTTGGCTCTTGTATTTCTCCAAATAATTGTGGGAGTGAAAACTTCAACGTTGGTGGTTAATTTTCATATTTTCAGTTACGGATCTGGTCGTCAAGGTATTTTAACGCAAATATAAATTAATGGGAAAGAAAGTGCCTTCATTCTTGAGTCTTTGAGTACTTCAGGAAGGAGAAGATGAGATGCGTGGATCAGTTTTGATGGAGATTTCAGGTGGAGGGGACACCATTATTTTATTTTATTCTTTTCAGCTTATCGAATTAAACTAGAACTTGGTTTTTCGAAAAAAAAAAAATTGTTAGAAAGACATTAGAAATCCAAGTCATCTGCAGTTATTAATTTACAGTTTAAACAGAGTACGCCCAGACAGAATCACCGGGGAAGTCTTTTGAACGTCTGATTGGGCTTAACGCGTTGGTAATAGTAAGCAGTGATGATTGTTTTTTCGGCCGCTTAACGCGCTTGCATGTTTATTATTTATTTATAATTTTTTATAAAGTATAATTTATTTATAATTTTATTTTATATAAATTTATTTTATTATTATTTTTTATTTTAAATCGACTTTATTTATTATGTAACATCAAATAATATTAAATCATAAGTGACAAATACGACATTAGTAAAAAAAAAAAAATAATAATAATCTGTTTTTGTTACTCATCGCAGCATACACTTGTAAGAGAATTATAGGTGGAAAATGTATCCTGTTGGGAAATCGCAGATTTTTTAAAAATATTTATTTATTATTATTATTGCGAGGAAGAGAAATAGTAGAAATTAATGGTCTCTAAGTCACAAAATCTGATTTTTGAGTAATTATTCTACCAGCTTCTGACTATTTATACATAAAATAACCAAAAATAAAAGATCAAAAGTAAAGAAGAAGAATAAAAGAATTTTTTTTCCTCTTTTTTTTTTTTCAACTTTTTTATGTGAAAAGATAAAATAAAGGGTCCCCTGGAAACATAACAGGCCTGGTTGACTCTTGTTGGGCCAATGAGTGAGAACCGGGCCTTTTTGGGCCTCTTGAACTGCGTATCCATACGTTTTTTGTGTTTTAGTCTATAAAATTCTTCCAATTTTAATAAACTCTATAATTTTTTTTTTCAATATTAAAACTTGAGATTTCTAAAAATTTAAGTAATTAATCATTAAAATATTTTTCTACGGCAATATATGACTTTGAATAGTCTGTTATGAATCTGACGTGGACGAAAACAATTGGTGAGATACGCAGAGCGGGGGGTGGGGGGGGATTTTTTAGAGGAGACCGCCGGAGATTTTTGAAAGAGAAAAATTTCGAATTGGAGTCGAAAAAATTCATCGAAGTTTCCATTTCTATAATCTCATCTGCTGTAGATCTCCGATCTCTTTTGAAAATTCGAATCAGGCAAGTTGTTGTTTTCTTATTTTGTTTCAATTTGTGAATAGATCTATGCATATACACCTTCAGATGTTTTAGTTCGTGATAGAGACTCTGGAAAGTTTTCTTTCTGCGAAATTGAGGTTTTATTGAACTATTTATTTATTTATTATTATTTTTTAATGTTCTGAGTAAAATGCGTTTATTTTGTATTTTACATCTAGAGGCTCCAAGCGTTTATACAAGAAAACTGAAGTTATTTGGTGGCTGTTTCTGTTTCTGTTTCAGAAATGGCATTAGGCGGAGCGGCGCCTCAGAGAGGAACTGCAGTGGCCGCTGCAAGCCTGCGCAGGAGGAGAACGACGAGTAGCGGGGCCTCCGGAGCAGCGGCTGGGACTATGCTTCAGTTCTACATCGATGATGCGCCGGGGTTCAAGATCTCTCCCAATTTGGTACTTATTATGAGCATTGGCTTCATAGCTTTTTATTTAATTAATTTTAAAAATTTATAAAAAATTAAAAATAATTTTGTTAAAATAAAAATTATAATACTAATTTTTTTTTTTAATAGATTTAATATTAATATATTAGTTTTATTAATTTAATTTTAATTACAATAATTAAATTGATGAAAAAGTAAAGTTCTATTTTCATTTATAAAAAGTTACGCGCGTTAAGGACAGAAGCAGGTTGCAGCCTGTTGACTTTCGTTTCCGGCCTTGAGGAGGTACTGTTCTTGTCTTATTAATACTGGCCATCGAAATGTTTTTTTATTTTGGAAGGAGAAAAATTTCCAATTCGAGACGAAATTCATCGGACCATTTCTCTAATCTCATCTTCTGTATTCCCCGCGTCAAACTTCGAGTACTTGTTTGGAATGACAAATATTTGGAGAATTTTATTCAATTCAGTTCCTATTCCTACATTTCTTTTTCTTTTTTAGGTTTGGCGTCATGAGTTTTAAAAAACAAGACCTTGATTGAATCTTTGCACTCTTCAACATTGATGCAAATATGATAGAATTAATGCTTCTCACCAAAATAATTCAATTTGTTCAATCATTCAAAAGCGTATCTAGCAAGTAAAAAAATTTCTCACTTAGTCCTTTAATTTAATAATCTTATACCAAACACGAGTCATTCAAGTCAATTGGACCAATTCCCATTATCTTCATGTCATAACCATCACAATTGAGTGGATGCGTTGTTAAAACTGTTTCTATTATTTATTATTCCCATTAAGAGTGGCGAGTTCAATTATCAATAGATTCTTCAGGCATACGGGAAAGAGAATAAAACATTAGTACAGTAAGCTGCCGCACAGTAAAATTTGGAAACAATTTCTATTCATTTTTAAGAGATAAGCCTCATTTCAGCCCTTAAACCTTTGTCAATTTTATCGTACAGGGAACAACTTTTATTTTTCATCACCTCAGTTCCCAATCGTTGGAATAGAATAGAACCGAAAACACAGTTTTAACGCCATGTTAGAATAGTTACTTGATCATTTAGCATGTTAAAGAAATATATTATACATCACATAAACAGAATGAAAGACGTCTAAATATGCCTGCTGCCGCAATACAATTCACAACAAGAATTCACGGAGTTTGTTAAGGTCCTCTTCTCAATGTGTGTTCTCGGAACCCCAACCTGAGACCATACTTTCATCCATGGGCTTCAGGCCCCCGCATGACTTTGCAACTGATTCAAAAAGTTTTTCAATCTCTGGCGCGCACCTTATGAAGGATCGGTTCCAGAAATTGTATCTAGGATTCTGACCACAAAACACACACACGAGAAAATTAATACAAGAAGATGAACAAATTGGTGTGGATGCCATAATGAGAGACCATTAAAGCAGAGTCACCTTTATAAGCTCAATAAAAGTAATCAGAAGGCCCCATGGGTGTGGTCGGCTAACAATCAGGCGTTCCAGTAATACTCTAGTGATCTGCTCCTGGATAATTTCCTACCAACAAGAATGTGCAAAAAATTAAAGGTGCAGATTTTCTAACTCCCACTCTTTGAGCACAGTTTTCAAAAAATCCACAAGCATGCACCCTGATCTTGCATTGAAAATCCAATCCAATCCAATCTACAGGTAGCAAAATGTTCAGTCTTAGGGATGAAAAAAAATCCTCTTACCTGATTTGATTCAGCAAACAGGTAGAGCAAGATAAAAGAGAAGTAATGCGTATGATTATTTGGATAGCGCAGTTGGTTGGCAACAGCATTCAGGAAAAGGTATCTTCCTTCAGTGTCCAGGTCCAGTGATAAAGTCTTGTAGATATCCAAAGCAGCATCCACCAATAACACGTTCAAGTTCCCTATTGACTGTGCGTGAGGTGTTCTAGCCTGCAGCTGCTGAATTGCCTATATATTTATTCCGTAAAGATATGCATTAGAAAACCAAACCATGCTATAAAGCATTTATAAAGCACCCAATATTTTACATAAGAAATACATTCATCAACCACCCTCATCTCCAATTCCCAAGAAAAACCACAATCAATCATACTATTTAGATCTAACAACCTAGATTCTAAATAAGCAGGAAACTTAATCATACAATCAATTTTGAAAAGCTATTGTTCTCTGCATTCAGGAAAATGTTGTTACAACAGAATCTGTAAGCCATGAACATGTTTCTAGACCAAAGGACAGTAGCTAGTCCTATACCTGCATTCCAGTGTAAAGCACAAGGGAATTAATCAATGGCACATTGTAACAAGTTCCCGCTGAGGCAGCTTCGCTTGGCAACAAGAGCAGTCTCTGTTTCAGTTCAGTTAGGAATGATGAACCCTGCTTCCGTGTCTGCATGGGAAAAGAAGAAATATTAAAGAAAGAACTTGTTAACAATTTGACAAGTCTTTGACCTGTGAAAAAGACACACCACCAAAGTTCATAAAATGGCATCTACAAACAGGTTTGAAATTTGGTGTCAGTTGAGTTGTTTGGTTAGGTGACAGATAAGTACAATTTTTCTTCCTGCTAGTGCACACAACAGAAGGGACATAGGAATCTACCTTTAGATACTCATCAACATCAGCTTTCATTTGCTTGGCTCTAATGGCAGCATCAATCTCAGAAAGAATGTGTGGAGGTTCTCTAGTTTCAGGAAGCAAATCAATCTGCAATTGTGAAATCAATGATCTGAGTCAATGAACTAACTACAAACAATTAGATTTCTTGTGAACAATAAACAATTAACATTAGAACAAACTCACACCTTTAAGTTGGGAGTAGATGGATCTGGCAGCCTCATATTGCGAGGAAATGCACTGAGGATAATGTTACGCATTTGTATGCAGCTTGGAGGAATCATATCACAGAATGTGAAATGATAATCACAAAGGAACTCAGGGAAATCATGAAGCAACACAAGCAGCACCCTCAGCATGCCTCTATAGAGAAAGTGAACCTGCCCAAATAAACAAATGAGTCAAAAGCAAAATTTAATGAGCTGAAATAAGCAGTTGGTCAATGCTGCATACTGGCCCTCCGAGTTCAGCATTCCTCAGAAAAGGCTCCAGAAACTGAAACAAGTCGACCAACAACCGCTGCACATAGGGCCAACCCTTCTGAGCATTTCCTGTGAGCAATTTCGGCATGAAACTCCTATGACTCACCAATTCAAGCCATGCAAAACTGGAAACCATTTTGACTGAAGTTAGGAGTACAGAAAGTGTTAAAGTAAAGAGAAGGGGGAACAAGATGTGTCAGCACTAAATAACCTTCCAAATGTAGATTATGCAAAGTAATAAAATAAACTCCTTGATATGTCCTGAGGACAACAATATTCTGATGTTAAACTTGTTTCAATATGACACAGAAAAAGGGAATATGAGAGAGGTAAAGCTTCAGTCATTGCAACAATTTATCATCCAAAATTTAAGGGATTGTTGGTGTGAGCTTCAATGAACCACATTCTTACTTTTTTATGCTTTCTCTGGGACCAAGGCTTGAGGATTGGTCTTTATAAGAATTAAGAATCTTATAGCTAAACGAAGTACAAAATAACTGGAAAATAATTAATAATTCTCTACAAGCAGACACAAGATAGAGCACAACATTTTTTACTTAAAAGTCCAGTCAACAAAGAAAGACAGAAAATAAGGTAAGGAAATGCAAGACTTCTTGATGGCATATACTTCCTTTCTTCATTGGAACCCCTTCGGATGTAACCATCCAGACTTCTTATTGCAATTGTTCTCAAAAATTATGAAACTCTACACTTGCAACTGAATTTCAGTATGGGTTGTTTTATCATGCTAGAAACAGTAAGAGAACATGTATCTGTTGTTGACACATGTAAAGTTAGGTTCCATAAATAATATCTTCGTCTTTCAAAATTAACCAATACCTAAAGATGCATAAAATGCTAACCTGAATGCAGGAATTTTGAGGGGCTGTAAAGCATGGAATGCACCAGCAAAAGCTATCAATATCTGCAACATGTGCAATTATTGTTAGGTAACAGAGACAACAAAGTCCAAACAAGCAAAGAAAAGAAATACCTGAAAGCTTGCACTATCATTAACAGGCTCCAGCGAAACAAGGTCCAGCAGCCAGTTAATAAATAATCTGAAGTACGGTCTTGGGTTAAAAGTTGTTTTCCTGTCCTCTGAGTCCTTTTGTACGCATTTCACAGTTACAGCCAAAATCTGCCAAATACCAAAAATTATTACCCAACATGCTAACAAGAAACAGACCTCCAGAAAAAGGAAAAAAAAATCTTGGGTTGTCATTCACCTTCGACAAAAGAAAGAATTTATTTGATCCCTGCTCCACCTGTCAATGCTAAAATTAGTAAGTTAAATGAAAACCCAGATGCAATAACAGAAAGAAGGCTACACAGATATGCCTGCCTTTAAGATTGAAAGGACGAGTTTTGCATAAATATCAATGGCAAGGAAGGATAGACTCTGCAATTGCTGAAGTGATGGCATTGCACTGGCATTAATCCCGTCAGAGGCTAGACAATGTGCAACAGAAATTTCCTGATGTAAAACAGAGAGGTTAATTTTGCAACCTTCAACATCATCATATATTCGAAGAAGGTATGACAATCACCGTGACAATGCGGAAAAAGCGATCAGTCACGTCATCCCCTTTCAATAGGCCACTTTGACGCAATTGTAAAATATAAGCATTAATGATTGCATCATTCAAGCCAGGGTGATCACACATGTTGATCCACTCTTCAAATCGCTTAGAAACCTACAAGAAATTGCAGCAAAACAAAGATCATTAGTCAAATGACTGATGACCAGAATAGTAAACTTACTGTTCCAGTTCCCTTTTTGGGTATTCAACATTACAGATTCCCAGAATGAATGGCAAGCCTAGGAGTAACAGATTGGTTACTCCATTATTACCCAGAGGTCATTGATCAAACAGCAGAAACAGGCTATCCGTGGAAACAAAAGTAAGGCTGTGTGGATCTAATAATTCCCTAGACCCCACAATGTGAGAGTCTTGTGCACTGGAACACCCTTTTTTTTTTTTTCCTTTGTTAAGATAGAATGATATCAGCCCCATCAAAATTATCTATAACTTAGTAATATTACCTAAAAGACAGAGAGAGATAATCATCTTCTAACTTCTAAGAAGCTTAAATGCTTCAAATTATTTTACTAAACAATCTTCCAACATGAGCTAAGCAATCCATACACCTGTTGTCAACTGCACTGGTAACATCAAATTTGACATAGTTTTGACATGAAATGCACATATTCTAATTTCATCTATACAAATCTTGGTACCTCAATAGCACAAACACTAAACATCATACAAGCTTTACTAATATAGAGTATTTTCTTGAAATTAGCAATCATATAAAGATACATGATTTATATGTATTGACATTAAATTCATAAGCATGGAGACTTGTTAGGATTTATTTAAGGAAATTATAAATATTTTTTAGACAAAAGGGCCTCAATTAAATGGTAACAATATTGATTTGGAGCAAGCTTAAAATTTCTCAAGTTTGAAGTACTAATCAATGCAGAGTCAAGGCAATCCAATGCTAGACAAAAGATACCTCTTCATGAAAACCAGCAGGATCTGGTTCAACAGATTCAGCATCACTAAAGTCTTCCCTGCTTCCTGTGACCTGATTGGTACCCTGTCTCAACAAAGCAGACTTTAGATTTAAGATGACAAAGGATACACCAAGAAGGAAATTGAAGTATAACATCTCCACTAACTTTCTTCTCTCTAAATTGCTTTGTCTTGTCATCCTTTCCAACAGTTGTTCCAACAAGAGAAGCCACATTTGAAACAGGATTCCTGACAATCTCAATCAGCTTTTGTAATGACTCTGGGGATCCAGGTTTTGCAGCAAGCTGCAGGTCACAAATACTAAGAAACTACAGAAGCACAAAAGCACAAATGGTAAATTCTAATAAACAATGATAGAGTCTCACCTTTGCCAATGCATCAACAAAATTGTGGAGCTCAGAAATAACTTTGGGTTCTTCAATGACCAAAGCTTGGATAAGGGAAATGGAAAAATCTGTAGCAAACTCTGCAAATTGCATGGAATTGGACAAGTGGTTTAGCTGCAAATCAGCAACAATATTAACCCGTTATAAAGGAATTTAAACATACTATTCCTTCCGCCATCAATAAGTTTTGCCATATGAACATTGTACTCTGCCAGATTGAGCAATTCACTGCGTATAAGACCCATAGTAATATCCTTATTGAACCTTCGCTCCTCGTCCGAATAAATTACCTGGGAAAACATCAAAATGACAAAATTACCAAAAACCAAGAATTTTATGTAAAACCACAAGAAAGTGAGCTCAATAGAAATTAAAAGAGCAAATTGATGAAACAAGAAACACAGATAAATATAAGCAATTGTGCCTTTAAGTTACATTCATTCTGTCAGAAAACTATAAGTACATATGCATTTACAAACGACCTTCTAACCATCATCTAATGTTGCTTTACCTAATTTGCAACAAGGAAACAATGCTATCATGACATATTATGAGTCAAAAAATTAAAAACAATCTCGTAGAGCCTACCCAGCTAGTAAGTTCTTTGACCACAAGCTTGCAAACATCACGGATAGCAGCCAAAATTGCAAGACAGGTAGTAACATGAAAACTGTTTGATGCATTCTCATATAAACCCTTGAAGACCTGTACAAGGCAAGAAACTCAATGCATTGATTTAAAAAACAAATGAGGACAAAACAGTATATTTAAATATCAATAATTGAAAAAGAAAAAGGAAAGCATTGGAGTGATCAGTTGCTTCTCACCTCATGCTTAGGGGCCAAAAGCAGGTGCCTATTTACCACTGCTTCACCTAAGGATCAAGAAGTGTTGGCCCCCTCACCTCAATGCTTAGGTGAGCACTTACAGAAACACTAATCCAGCTCTGATCCTATGAAGATTATGGTTACACTTATGTCCGCTCTTCTAAATAATAGGACCTAAATAATGAAATGGGTTGCACTGAGGGACATTTGCACCATCTAGTCTGATAGTGTACCCCACCGCTCTCCTAAGATTACTAAAATTAAATGTGTAATGTGTATATTCTATTTTTATATGACAACCTAAAACATTTAGATTTTGGGCATCCCTCCAAATTCTTATTAGCAGTCTTTATCAAGATTGTATCATTTGCAAAAACATGCACCTCAGGACATTGGCCTAAATATGTCCAGTCAATTCACCAGTAACTACCACAAACCAAAGGTGATTGTGACGACCAAACCTCCTACTGTCCTCATTCAGTTATTGCTCCTTCATACAAGTCCCTCACTAGGTAGTTAAATGATGTGGGAATCTGCTTCTTACTCTTTGCTAAATCAGACCAAACAAATAAAAAGAAAATGTTTCCCAACAACACACCTTTTGTGCCACAGCTAAGGCAGCCTCATCACGGCTGACACATCTGAGTATCATTTCGGGTACCTCAGCAATCAATCCCTGAACATACGCACATGGGAATAGATAAATGTGCCATATTGACATATCCAAGAATATGTAATACAGTGGCAAAAGCATCAGAAAAATGGAGAGGAATAATACCTGAATTTCTGTTTCCCTGTCCTCACCAGTGACTAGAGCCTCCAACTAAAACCATTCATAAACAGGTATCAGCAGAAGAATATGAACATGGATTATGAAATAAATGGCACTCAAATTCCCATCAACCAATTTCTGGAACAGTTTGTATAATAGTTCTCAAAAGGTGCAAATGCATCCAATACAACAATGGGGACATGCCTCATTTATACATAGGCAAAACCATTGTCCAAAAAATTTAAGGAATGCTGGAATAGTCTGTAGGACAGAATACCAGAAGCCAGGTGTCTTGAACACCCACCCCCAACATACAATAAATGGGCAAAAGCAAATTTAGAAAAAGAAGAAATAAAGAAAGGCTGCAAGTTAACTAAAAAAGGAAAGAGGAAAAGCTGAAAAATTGGGAGAAACCTTCTGTGCAATGATCTGGTACTTATCCAGTGCATCCCTTGTGCTCAATGATGGTTCTGAAATGCTAGTCCCAAGGCGCTCGGGAGCATTTACAGAAGATAATTGTTGTGCAGAAACACCCAACTCCTTTCAAAAAAATGAGAAACCCATATTAATAACAAATTATAAGCCTTTAGCAACACAAAAGTGAAGGCAAATATAATTTAACCTTCATTCCATCAACAGTGGAATCCACTGAATGAGGTTCAAGGGTGGGAGTGGACGAAAACGATGCATTCATAGAGCTAGCTTCAGAACTCTGCTGGAGGATGCCATCAGCTGGCCCCATGTGAATTGAGGAAGCACTGAAACAATATTTGACCCAGAATTTTAGTGCTTGGCAACTTGACTGAAGTTCATGGGACCACAATAACATAAAATTAAAAGAGAAAGGAATACCTGAGAACGGCAGCTGAATTAGATTCAGCTGCCTCAGAAGCCACATCTAAAGTCCGAGACACTGCTTCAAATCCTATGTTTCCTGAAGCAGATAAGTAGACATTGTTAAGTTGTCCTGAAGTTGAACCATAAGGGCTAACCAGACCAGTTGCACCAGACGAAGAAGAGCTCGCAGGATGTGTCTGTGAACTCTGGCTAGATTGGTTTTGCCATGGAACCCGAACAAAGTCCTGGAAACCAAGTAGAGGAAGAGGGAAACCATAGGTAGACAACTTTAGGCCCTAGAATTCTTAGCAGAGACCACCAGTTAATTCCTTAAACAAAAGCATAACAGCATATATACCTCATAAACTCGTTGCTGAGAAACAGACAGGTGGCCAGGCTTTGGACGGAGGGCCTCAGGCACAACACCCATGGAGCCTTGTGCATAAATGTTTGCATCAAAGACGTGTGGGCCAACACCATCTCTATGCTTCCTTCGTAAAGATAGTTGTGCTGCTATTTCCCCATCAATGGTTTGTAAAGCCTATCACAAGACAATCAAAGGTTAGAATAACTGGCACATTGAATAAGCCCATCAAAATCCATTCAATCCAACCCAAGAGCTATTTATTATAGCAAGATTCATGTAATGAAATCTAGCAACATTCTCCCTATTATTCCCTAATACATGTGTTATCTCCTTTACTTCAACCTTGAAAACCTTCAGTTCCTATCAACCTTTTTTTTTTGGATTGGCTGCCCGGATGGCAAAACCATGATTTTCCCAAATGTCCTACAACTCATTGTGGACTACATACAATGTAAAAGGAATAGAATAAAAAAATGAGATTGGATAGCAGAACCTTATCAGTAGCAGCCTGTTCAATTACTGCACATCCAAGGTCAAGATTATCATTGGTAGCCAGCTGCACGGAAGGTTCCAAAATGTCACTAGGGATGCTCCCCTGGAGCAAATTTCTTAGCTGAGTTGATATCGAACCACGTAGAGGCTCCTAGTAAACCATGTAGGCAACAACATTTGAGTACAAAGAAGATAAAACAAACAAAAATAAATAAATGAAAATGCTAATCAAACATTAGAAACAACAATAACAAGTCCTTGATCCCAAATTTAAAAACATGACAAACAAGTAGAGAAAATAAAAAAAAATTTATGAAAATGCTTAAAACCTTGCAAGTAACATGAGCTAAGCTTCCAGCCAGACTGGCAACCATCAAATGGGCGGCATTATATATTCGAGTCTCATCAGACTCCATAGCATAGTCCTACATTTTTTAAAGACACAAAGAAACATGTTAGATAACATACACTGAACTATTGAAAATTGACCATATGACAGCATTATCTGATCCTAATTTGCAGTCCAAGAACATGGAAAAAGAAATGACAGAAGCAGTGAGCAAAAATAAGGAAACAGAATTTGGCCAAAAGAACAACAGTTAAACATATTGACCACACATAAAAAAGTTGCAACTGCCTGAACAAAAAGGCACAAATTCTTTGTTTCAATCAGACAGCAAACCTTCAAAACAAGCTCCTTTGTTGTCTGAGTTGCTATAGAAACACTGCGTTGAACAATTCCAGACACAATTTCTTTGATTGCTCTATCCATTGCAATAGGAATGACTCTGTAATAAACAAATCAGATAAACCTTAATCATTGGCAAGACAGAACGATGCACCTACAGATCATGAAAGGATTGATAAAGCAACAGTTTGAAACCTCTGAAAATGCAGGTGCAATCCCCAAGAGCTTAGTTTATGGTTGATGATGACATGACTTCCAATGTTAGGCATTGGTGTGGGAACCTGCAAACAGTGCAAGAAATGATAATTAGTAAATTAAAAGTTGACAGATACATAAAAAATGATTAAAAAATGAAGTGTAAAAGAGAAGAAGAATATGAGAAAAACAAAACTACCAATTGACTTACCGAGAAAGGTGACTGGGATGGAGTAGGTGGAAACAACACTTGAGCAGGAGCAAGCTGATCGGACAACTCTAATGCAGGAAGTTTTTCTTCCTCCATCAATGGACCAGAAGGGAGATGAACTGAAGCAGGATACTGAAAAGGTATGAAAGAGGTTAGACTTCCAGACACATTTTATAACTGTTCAACAAAATCAAGAGACAAATACAAGCATACATTAGATCGCAAATGGGTATGACTGGCAGAATTAGGCGGGCTGCCAACCTCAAGTGGTAACTCAACATGATTTGCTGGAGGTATCATCCCCGATTTAACTTCAGGAACCATCTGTTGTTGGGATGCTCCAGCATCTTTGTTTGAGAAATCGGGATTACCTTCAATCTCTCTCTTCCGATCCTTGAGAAGAGAAGTTGGTGTAGTATCTTTCATATCAACCCCAAGATTTTTAAACAGGACCTGAAATATCAAAAATAACTCATGCATAAGACCATACAGTAAGGCTACTAAAAGAGGACATATATTTGTAAGTTATGCTAGTTGCTACTCATACAACAGATCCCTATACCTCAATGTCAAACTTGAGGTTCATTTTTAAGTTCGGCATTGAGTAGATCTCTGCAAGTAGTCCAAGAATGCCCATAGTCCAAGGATTAGGAGGTTGATATGCTAGACTGCTTTGGCATGGCTCCAGAATCTAAAGCAAGAAAAGAATGTAAAAATTACAAAGGATTTACACATAGGCGCATATTCATCACAGTATCAAAATAACCATACCTTGGAAGTAAACGGAATAACAGCAATCATCAATCCCTTCTCATATGCCTGCAAAATGCAAAAATTCAATTGGTAAAATATATTGGTATGAATTGACACATAATATATTAAAAGAAAAGCATCTGACTTTCGGACAAAACGGAGACATGAGAAAGGAAAGAGTAATAGCTATGCTAGCATAGCAACCTCTATGATCAATGATTTAGGATCTATTTCACGAGCCCTTAGCACTTGATTCCGGCCTATTGTCAATTTCCCAAGCCAGCTTCCCAAATTCTTTAGCAGAGAGCGCTCTTCTACACTTGATTTTATAAGCTCTGATCCTAGAAGAACCTGAAATAAGCAGACGGAATATAACAAACAATTCTAACAAAGTTTCTGGCGGCAATGATGGATATTCAAATCCAGTAGTTATAACACAAACCTTGCAATTCTCGTAAGTAGCTTGCACAATCTCCTTGTTCAAAGCCTTTGAGTTAACCTTATCAAGGAACTTCAGGTACAAGTCATGAAAATTTGGCTCAATGCTTGCTCTGCAAAAACATTACCCAGATGGCATGATACAGGCATACATAGTATGTGCGCCTTTCAGATAATTGTGTACATAAATGCATTACCATACAAGTGTGCATAGAAATAATAACACAAAAAGAAGGAAAGGTAATTTGTGAAGCTTCTGACCTTTTCATAACCATATAACGGGCAAACCAGGGGTAGTACTGCTCTTTCAGTATTTCAGGGATTTCTTTTGCTTTGGCTTCAACATTTGCAGATGAAATATTGTTGATGATAAATGATATTTTGTCCTGTGTCTCAGATGCTGGAGTCTGTACAGAACAGGAATTCGAGACATGTAAGTAGCCCAGCAAGCACCAAAACCATCCCTCCCCCCCCCCCCAATCCCACCAAATAAAAACCTATTTAAGACAGAAAACATTGGCAGTTTCCAAAGTATGCTGAGGTCTTTTATGGAGCATGGAATTTAATTGTTCCACAAGGAATTATCTCCAGCAATGAAACAAAATGCATTCACTTAATGGACACAATTAATTGGGAAGACAATTTTATACTTATAGAGTACACATCAGCAAAAACCAAACAATCCCATCTTCCTCTTGATTCAACTTTCTAACATGTTATAGAGCTACTCTTCCTGGATGCCCATCAACTGATACAAAGAAGCATAAAACATAGAATTTATACCTCTATGGGTGTTCTCCTCTCAGCAGCAGCTTCAAGCGTTCCAATGTTCAATGCAGATCCAAATCCTGCATCAAACAATGCCATGTTAATAATGCTAACGGGTAAGGCATCTTAAAATTTTGAAGACCTGAGTTTCTTAACATGAACTGCAACAAACAAACAGAATCAGCAAAGAAAAGGAGCTTTTACTTGTAGAGTTAACCACTCTGGCAGGACGGACAAAGCCTGGGGAAGATGCGAGCATAGCTGGAGCACTAACTGCATTCTGCAACTGTAAATTGAGGATTAAGTGATGAGCTACAGGAAAAAAGGACAGACTGACACTACTAGAAGTAATTAGCAGTGAGAGTAAGTTATACCTTCTGAACACCAAATATATCACCTACACGAGCCCCTGAAGTTTGGACCCCAGATGATGCAAGTGGTTTACTGTCATTTGAGGAAGCTACGGCAACTTTGTAACGTTCATCAAGAGGGCTTTCAATTCTTGACTGAGGGTTAAGTGTTGTAGAAAGTTGCTGACCAGGCTGTGAGATGGTAGCACTACTCAACTGCAAGAATGGTCCAACATTAGAAATCAGAGAGATTGCAAATTGAGAAATAAATTTATGAATTAGAAGTAGGAGATTGTGAGAAATATACGACAACTAAATACCATTCAAAAGCAAAATGCATGCATCCACCTCTTATTTACATGAAAAAACCAAATAAAAATATCCCCATAAGCATTCTGAGGACACATACACCAATAATTCATTAGAAATTTGGATGTCATCCCATTTTTAACAATCTAAGACTTCTGATTAATTTACTTGAAAGCCCAAACCATTTTCATAAGCATTCTGAGGATACCAACACCAACAATTTATATGACAATGCCAACTTAAGAGTATGAAAGGTCTTTAGGCATAATGCAACTCATTGTATGAGCACACCAGAAGTTAGGAAGCCAGAGTTACACCAAAGCAGAGTAGATGGGACAAGAGATTATGGCAAGACCTATACCATTTAGAGCACAAGATCCTCATGACTGGAAGATAAAAATATAAGGCAGGATCAAAGATGAAAAGCTTCTTGTACTCCACATGAGATAACATGCATATGAAGTTGGGGGGTTCAGAGGTAAGAGAATCTGAACCACTTGAAAATACAGGGAAATGGCTCACAATTCAAAGAAAAATTTGATACAAAATTCCTTTTGCATGACTCAAATGTGAATCTAGTAAGCAATTCCATTAAGAAAATCAGCAGTAAAACAATGACAGAGAAAGACAATGGAGCAGATTTGCCAGAGGAACCTAGTAATGTGAGAGTACTTACTCTTGAAGTTCCCACAGGAAGGACTATCTGATAAATCTATGAAACTATTAGAATCATCAAAACTCAGGCTCGTCATCCAAAGATGAAGAGTAAAACACCAAATCTCTAAATAGAAACTCAACCATGTTTCTCAGTTTTGAAAAGTATTTTTCTACATTTAAGGTGTTCTACCAACATGCCAGCATAGTCATGGTAATCCATGACACCACTTTTGCATTTCACATTTTTTTTAATTGTCTGGCAACAAACTTGAACAAATAAAACAAAATGAAATAGACACAACTTGTTACCTCTGCATTTCCAGCCTGAGACAAGGTAATGTGATGAGCAGATGAAGCATTGTTACTTCCATCAGACTCCACGTGGCCTGATGAAATCCTGGCTAGTGCCCGTTCAATGAAAGTAACAAGGTCTAAATGAGTACTGCGAAGATGGGATATTTGCAATATGTGGTTGCAATACTGAGGCCACTCAATCAGACGATCCACAAACTGCTCCAGGGCCTTGGTTCCAAAAACAAACATCTGCACGTGGAAACATCATTCACAATATCACATAAGAACCATCAAAGGTAAAGTCCCTCAGTAAGAGTTTATACGAACTTTGGAATCTGGAGGTTTGCGAAGTGCATCTAAAACACCACGCAAAGCAATTCCCAATGTAAGATGAGTCACAAGCTGGTGCTTGATCACAGAACCTGCAAAAATTCACATGCATGACTTCACAAATATGCTTAAACAATGTAAATACACAATTGGCAATTGCCTGTGCAAAAACATAATTCTCTAAGCACAGAAAAAGCAAAGACTTAGGCATCTGATATCACATCTATGTCAAAAATGTTGCATACAATTTAACAATCACAAAACAATTACACATCTGACTAATCTTATTTACTCTAGGCACCACCATGAAATTTCCAACACTCTTACATTACTGAGCATTAAGCATAATAGGAAGACATTATGGCAAAACATCTGATCATTGCAAATGAACTAAAGAGAATGAAACCAAACAATAGATAGTTATTTCTGTTTTCTTTTCTTTTTCCTGCATTAAGCATTCAGTTTGTCAATCTGTAAGAACAAAGCTTTCTTCAGCAGAAGAAAAGCCAGCTGTGTAGATCCTTCGGCAGCTGTTTTGATAGAAACATCTACTAATAGTTAAAACCTCAAAACCTCAAATCCTCAGTATTATTCACAGTGAAGTAGACTGAAGAACCAAATGAGGAAGACCCTGACAGAAAACAAATGTATTCACATTAAATCCTCAATATTCCTCAATATTATTCACTCTGTTACCCAGTCCATCCCAACTCAGTTGCTTTATAGCAAAACAAATGCATCTTGTTTAATCTGCCACTAGTTCTACGAAAAGCATGGAAGAGACTACCAGTGGGCATAAAAAAAATATAAAAATTAATACTAATTATAAAAAGAAAACTACCCGGCTATAAATTAATGCATAAGAGGACACTGAAGGAAACTTAGCTAGAAGAAAAGGTGAAAATGGCCCTACCAGCATTACAAATGACACCAAAAATTACAATTTACAAGCAGCACAAAAACTGCTGTTCAGTGGCTATAAAAAACCAATATACAGTCAGTGATATTTATTACCAGCTTTTTATTCAATATAACTCACCAAATAGAACAGCAGCAATTTTCAACTGCCTTTCTGGATACTTGGGGAAGAATCTGTATTCCTCAAATAAGTTGGCAATCATGCATTCAAATATTGACTGCTCCCTGCCCATCATTACAGGAGATCAATAGTGCCACCAGTAATGTGTATACTCAACATTCAGGAATTTGCACATAAGCAAAGCACCCAAATTTTTTCCAATAAGACTTATACACCTGAATTATAACTTATGCAAAATAACAATCCTTCATAAAAAGTAAAATACAATTTAGATATATTGAAACTTTAAATGCAAGACTGTCTACGAACTGAAATTTGGATTGTTTAGGACAAACGCAATAGAGGATGGGGTTAATTTGTCTTGGTGAAATTCAACACCTGGTGGATTGATTGTAATTATGGATCTTGATCTACAAATTAATTCAAAACTCAAAATAAATGACAAAAGAGTCAATACACAGCAATATTTCAAAAGATGCAAGAATACCTTCTGATGGATGATTCTTTATATCGAGCAAGCATTTGAACCATGGCATCAATAGACAACAGACTAGAAAACATTTGATGAAAATAAGAATTTGCTTCTTCCTCAACATCATCTGAGAACCCATCTGGAATGGGAGAATCAGTGGAGCTACCATTCTGCAGCCTAGGATTGGAATTGGAATCCATAATTGTCACATGCAGTCTTTCAAATTCCTCAGAAAGCTGGGTAGAAGTAATTACACCAGTATGAGCCCTGAGGACCTGCCAAGCAGATACAGACCACTAAACAAAAATTTCGAAAATGGACCATTTAGCAGCCAGAAATTTGTGTCAAAACAGAACCTTCAAGAACGTAGAACTGCACTCCATGTAAAGATTCCCAACAGCACTTGAATGGTGGAAAGACTTGGCAGAAAAGTCCCTTGATCCAACAACCTGAATATCCTTTAAAAACTTTAGACACTCCTGAAAAGAGCAAATGGCATGTTAGTATGTTTTTTCATAACATATATATAGCTTATAGTCATTGAGTACATATGATCACCAATGGACAAGCAACATATCATCTCATGTAACCCTATGACAACCCACAGGGAAAGGCAACTCCACAGTACCTCAAAGAAATAATCCTTATATGTAATTAAATTAGTACTCAGCCACTTGTCCAAGTCTATAAGTTCTTTCCGTGAAGCGAGGGCTGCAAGTCTGATACCAGAAGGAGAAGGAATCACATCCAATACTGATGACAGAATCTGCAACATAAATAAAATGGTAATAAATTCCAAGGAGGATAAGCATAGATAACAACCAACACAAGAATCCTCAAAATTGATGAAACTGGTAACAATTAATTCTTAGTAACGCAAAATAATTTCCAAAAATTGGCAGGACATGTTCATATGTGGTGACTATAAAACAAGATGCAATAGACTCTGTACATTTGTTGTGTAAACCCAATCTATGTAATACTAAGTGCTTAATATCCTACCTTTATTTCCTGACATATATCCAATATCTTGTTCAAACAGTCTGGCTCCATGTTGTGAGCATCAATGAATCCCCGCAAAACAAAATTAGGGTTCACATGCCATAGGTAAAAAATCATGCCGCTACCAGCAGTGCTTTTCACCATCATGGGGAAAACAGTAGAGCATATTTCATTTTGGAGAAGATTATAGGCAGTCTGCAAATTCAGACATAGACTGTCACAGAGAAAAAAAACACAAAAAAAGGAATTATATATATATATATATATAATAACAAATGAAACTAGAGTATACATTGACATGTGACATCCCCAGAAGTAGGATTTCTGGACAGTGTTTAAGAGGATAATCCAGCATTGACCGAATAGAACTAGCATGACCCCTCTCAGCCAATTGACAAAGCACATCCACAAGGTCAAGGCACAACCAAGCATGATTTGCATGTCCAATTTGAAGCTTATGGCCATGAACTGCATCAATATAGGCCTGCAAGATCAACAATAATTGTGATGGGCAAAGATTCAACAAAAAAGTGCCACGGTAGTCTCATCCAAGAAGGTCAATCTAGAGAACATGAGCATAAAGAATCCTGAAGCATCTGTCTCTAGCTATGAGAGAAAGAGATACATAGAAAATCTCTATGAAGAACCAATCAAGTTATCATGCCAAAATAGTACAGCTTGCCATACTCCACCATAAACCTTGGAAAATACATGTGTGCATATGAAGAAGCATCAATATTTGAACTTTATGAGTTGATTAGTAGTGTTTGACTGTAATTATATAAGTGCCAGTTATGCAAAGATTAAATGAGAACAAAAGTAATGGGTGGATATGAAGAGCAAGATACCAACTGCCTTCCAGAATGGGCAAAAGTAAAGACTTCTGGAGGTGCCAATACTGCATGTTTAAGAAAAGATATTTGCCCTTCAACATTCTTCCAGAGGGAACCACAGATGGCATGCAGAGGAAATGGATCCTGCATCAATATCCACCAAGTATTAGAAGAAAGACAGGAAGATGGTTTTAAAATTCAAAACCATATCTAGAAACATATTCAACATGAACCAATAAATATACCTGGCATGCATGCCTATATACAGACATAAAGAAACAAAATGCCTCCTCATTAGGAATGTAAAACCCCTCATGATCCAATTTCTCAACAACTTGTGTCCAGTTGGTAGATGGAGCCTGCAAATCATAGAAGTGCACATTGTTCAAAAATTAGCAATTGCAAATTTGTCTATGAAATACACATAAAGATGAACAGAAGTAAACTCACAAGTTGCTTGATTGTTTCTGTTAGAATCTCAATATCCCAGGAGTTCAAAAGTGGAATGTCAGTTGAAATGCTGCAACCAAGAGCCAAACCTAGTGTTGAAAATGTGCTGTGGTTATCCTCAAGACCATTTTGGTTGTGGGCAATTGTTCCAAGTATCTTGGAGATAGTTAACTCAGTTAGTGGTTGAAAAAGAGACAGTATCTCTTTGCAGTGTGTAAAATCAAATGTGCACCCATAGCCCAACTCCTTCACAATATCTCCAATGCTCATCTCTTTCTGTATATCAGCTAATAGTGCATCAAATTCACTTTCTTTGTTTTCATAAAACATATCCATTTTCCTACAACAGAAAAGAAAAACAAAAGTAGTTATTGAGCCCATTAGTTCAGCTTCATTAATAACACAATAGCAAATCACCTTGAATGAAAGAAAACAACAGAAGCAACCTCAAAAAATCAGTCTCATGCAATCCAACAGGAAGTAATGGAGTCAAAACAAAGGGGATAACATCTTTTGATTGGATCGAGGAAATCATTTGCAAAAACTGATCCACGTGCATGGAGAGACCCTCAGACAGTTGGAGAAATACAACAATGTTCTGAATTTGGTCCACATTGCTTATACAAACAGGCCTGGCACACAGTTCTTCTATCTGAGCCATGCAAAATCTCTTTGCTGGAAAGCAATAATAAGGCCCGGTAAGTGCACATAACACTAAAAATGCAAAAGAAACCAAACAACAAGTGAAAAACCAAACAGCAAGAGAACTAAAACTCACCATGCATCCTGGTTTCAGGATTCTCAGAGTCAGACAAAGAAAGACCGATGCCAATTTTTTCAGGCACCGATAACTGTAAGACATCAGACAAATTTCCCAGGAATTCCTTGTTGATCTCTGCGTTTCTTAGTGACAGAGAGAACACGGTACTAAAATTTGGTTTGCTCAGAATAAATCTGAAAGTTGACAAGAGGATAGGCTCCACCTGCACATTTTTTGGGTCTGTCTTGGGAGCAAGCAGAAGTTCCAGGCAAGCTTGTAGGGCCAGAATGCTTCCTTCAATTCCATAGTCAATAAACTGCAACCAATATGACAAAAATAATTGCAATGAGAGCCTTCTATTGACTTAAAAAGAATCATAATTATACACTTAACAACAAATGAAAGAAATTGTCAGTTTACTATGCCTCATTATTCACTCCTTCTCAATTTATATGCCACACAAATTGTCGGTTTACTATGTCTTGGGATAAATGAAGATCCCAAGAAAACAAGAAAATCATCTTTAAACCCAAGCAAATAACAAAAATTCAACAAGAATCTACTAAACAGTACTACTGCAGACAAAGGAAAGTAGCCCACCAAACTTGCGGTTCCTTAATAAGAAAAAAGACAGTGACAATCAGTGCAACAACGAAAGAAGATAAGAAAACAAGAAAATCACCTTTAAATCCAAGCCAATAACAAAAACCCAACAAGAATCTAATAAACAGTATGACTGCAGACAAAGGAAAATAACCCACCAAACTTGCGGTTCCTAGATAAGAAAAAAGACAGTGACGATCAATGCAACAACGAAAGAAGAAAAGAGAGAGATTCCTAGAAATGAAAAACATAGAAAGAACACAAGTGCGGCACCGAAGCTTGATTTTCAGTGCGGCACAAAGAATTCAAAGTACAAAAAGAAATGGGAAAAAACAAAGGGGAAAACCCAAAAAATAATAATAATATCATCGATAAACCTAAGCCGATTTTAAAAGAAATCTCAAAAACAAAAAAGAATCCACATAACTAATGCCACAAAAAATAAAAAGAATAAAGAAAAACATTAGGGTTTCTTGAAGAGGAAAAAATTAGCAAGACAAAGAGTCTGTGATCAAAGCAAAAATTAAATAGAAAAGAGAACTATTAGTAAGGAAAAAGAGAGAGAGAGAGAGAGAGAGAGAACCTGACAAAGCTCCTCAAAAACGGAGTCGACATTGGCTTCGTTCAATCCCTGAAGCAAGAACCGAATCTGAGTCGGAAGCGTTGACGAGAAGTCGAGCATCGCGGGCGGAAGAGATTCACCGGATTAGGGCTTTTGAAGTGAGACGGTGAGCCTTGGAGAAGAAGCAGATACGGAAGTGAGATGAGATTTGGGGGGATTTTGGGTGGGGTTTCGAAGATTGCGGAGCACCGAAAGTCGACGAGACGAGAATTTAACGCCTGAAAGACTAATTTACTGTGAGACATAGAGGCGTGCTCTTTATTAGTTTCGCGTAAATCACCCGCGGGTCTTTTATGGACGGGCATTTGTCGGCTCTTCAATACCACGTCATCGATACTTACTATCCGTTTCCCTTTTTTTTTTTTTTTTTTCACAAAACCCTTCCCTATTTGTTCTGTAAATTTTTCATAAAGAAAGGGTAAAAGAACAATGCATAATCTAGTTATCATCACACCAGCGTCCTGTTTGGCAGAAGAGGTCTAGCTAACCATTAGGGACGTACCTAGATGAATTTGAATCAGTTAAATATATATATATTCACATTAAATTGTCAATAACAATTTTACAATTTCGAAAATCATAATTAAACTAACAAAAAAATGATATCAATTAATTCGTTATTAACCATTGTAAGGAATTTAATAACTTTTATTCACTTTTTTCATTGTAATAAAAACTTCATAAAACTTCACTCGAGAAACTATTCTAAGCATTAAGCAGAAATTATCACTCTTTGGATGGACTCAACCCAAAATTCCACAGGCCTATGTTTTTGCTCTAGTTTTTGTTGTTTTTGATGTTGAAACGGTTTTTCTTTATCCATGGGGAATGAGTTTCGATGTTTTGGGGATATCCGTATTTATAGAAACTTTAATTTTCGTGCTTATCCTAATTGTTGGTTCGGTTTATGCATAGCGAAAAAGAGCATTAGAATGGTCTTTAGCTCTTGAATTTGAATATTGTCGGCTCCGTATAAAATTAAAAACTCCACCCCCACCCCCACCCCCCCAAAAAGAAAAGAAAAAATGGAGTCGATTTCAATATGAAAAATAGAAGGTTGGCCTGAAAACAAACTTGTACAATATAATTCACAAGCGCAAGATAACGACACAAAAGTAGGCTATTTTCTACTCCATGCCACTGGAAAAACCTCATAAACCCCCTGCCTTGCAACCAGCTCGCCAGGTACAAATTTGAAAACAAAACAAGAAGTTGTTTGCAACAATAGGCATCTATTGCTCTTCATCCTGAGCATCACCCTTGACAAGCTTGATCATGTCATCAATTCGAAGAATGGTTATGGCTGCTTCAGTGGCAAACTGGAAAGGAAAACATGTATTTGTTATGATTATGAGCTGATTGACAGCTAACCATCAACTAATCCAGTATTTTCCACGGATATTTACCTGAATTATTTTTATTTTGCTCATTGCTGGTTCAATGACTCCAGCTTCTAAGTTGTTACGAATGGTCCCCTTTGAAAGGTCTAGTCCCATGCTGCAAAACATTTTGGAAGCTAATTACGAAGAAAAAGACACAAGGAAGAAACTTTGAAGTAGACCAAACAGAAAAAGAGAAAGAGAATCCACGTCCTTTCAGATTCATGTTTTGGGGAAAGTGGTGGGTTATGTAAGCAAGCCAAACAAGAGAATAAAAGGGAATGATATCCCCTATAATTATACCTGGATAAATGTTTCTTATCAGCCTTTGTTTGAGCTGTGTGGTGATAAGCCCGAAGTTTTGCAACTAATTCAGTGGCATCCTTGGCAGCATTCACAGCAAGAATCTGAGTGAGAAGTGTTGACATTACATTGCTGAAGGAAATGTGGGAATTTAAATTATAAAAAAAAAAAAAAAAAAAAAACACAAAAAATGCACCATCATTCTACACCACACCTTTGGTATAATCAACAATGATTCTGCAAACTCTGCAATTGCTAATTGCTCTCGTGACCCAAGAGTTGTAGCAAGGTACTCCAAGTACACAGACAAGGCTGCCTCAGCTGCACCTCCACCTGCTACTACCTAATGCCAATACCACATGTGACCCCAAACGTAGAAATGAATTGACCCCCAACTTCAAATGAAACCCAAAAGTTCTATTTTCTTTTCACCAAATCAAAATCACACATAACAAATGAGTAATACCTTTAAAAGCTTCTATAGGGATGTAATTAAAGGGCATCAAAGCTTACCGTATTAGATTCAAGGGTCCTCTTAACAATACATAAAGCGTCATGCAGGGCTCTCTCCATCTCATCAAGCATATAGTCATTTGCACCTCTAAGAATCAAGGAAACCTAGGAAATATGAGGAAAAGAATGAGACAGACCATTCCCAAGTGTCACAGCAACATAGGCTAATTACTATGGTACAACGTAGTAATAAAACTCTCATTTAGTTATCTTGATTAAACATGGAGAGAGGACTTGCGCACTTACAATTGCAAGTTTTTATCGATAGTAAAGTTTCAAACATATTTAAATCTAGCATCAAGCATTCTATCCAAATCTCTAACATCTTGGATAAGTAAATCACACACCGCACTTGTAGTCTTTGTCCCTTTTATCATAATCACATCATCATCAGCAATGCGCTCCTCCACAACTTCTTCAGCATCTCCCAGAAGTGAGGAATCAAATGTTTCCTCCCCTTCCATGTCAGCAAATGTTGAAACCTTCAGACCCACCCACAAAAAACAAACCATGAGAAAGTTGAGTTTAAAACACAATGAAAAGCATAGGACTTAAAGAATATACGCATAATAAGTTGGGACCCCAGATCAGAGAGAGAGAGAGAGAGAGATAGGATCAAAACATGCCTTCAAATAAACCATGCAAATTATCAAGGAAATGCCTATTGCAAGAAGCTTTTATCTAAAATTTGATAATTCAATCAGATAATGCACATGGATGCGCTGACACCACAATTTGAAACATCACTTAATTATCTGTTTTGAGGCTAATAACCAAAGTGATTATTTATGAAAGACACCATGATTACCACTACAATTAAAGGCTGGAAGAATATACCAGTGTTGCACCAGTTGCCTTGGCAACATGGCGTATATCCTCTTTCCGAACACGTCTCACGGCAATAGCCCCAGCCTCCACAAAATACTGAAATAAAAAACCAACAATAAGAAGAAACGGATGAAAGAAGCATTACCCAAATATGCTTCATAGATAATATTACAATGGATGGCACACATGCCGGAAAAGTGGAGTATTGACTCCCTGAACCAATTATGAAGCTTTTGCAAAAAAATTCTCTTTAAGACCTCCAATTCTAGGTTTTGCTGCCTAGGCACAATCTAACAATTATTTTCCCCTATCCAGTAGCTATTGTCACCATGGTCACACCAGCATGAACACTGATGAGGACCATGTGAACAAACCATCATAAAATGGTGTTTTCCATGGAGAAAGGCATGTGAATATGCAAAAACTTCAAGAATAGAGTAGACAACAGTTGTGAGCTAAGGCAAGCCCAGAAGAAATTGGAGAGATGAAAACCCACAACTTACTTTAAGTGCCATGTCATCAATTCCTTTTGTGGTTAAAACAACATTTGCTCCAGCTTTCAGAAGTTTTTCAATGCGTTCCTTTGTCATATCAGCTTCTCTGTGAGGAATAGATATTGTCAGGACTACATCACCAAAAGCAGTAGAAAGTACATGCGGACAATTTTGCTTTCACAAACCAACACCACTCCTCCAAAACATCAGTGACAAACATCAACAAATTAAAAAATGTACGAACTGATTGATCTGGTGCATAACAAAAAAGAATGCAGGGAAAAAAAATCTGGAGCAACCCAATTTTGGAAATTTAAATTTCAAAACATTAAAAGTTTTTTATTACCTTTGACGAATTTTTTCAAGCTCCCTGGGATCAGTGACTAAGACTTGTATACCCAATTGCATCTTTGTTTTCTGAAGATTAAAGTCAAGACAAGCAATTCTTGCAGGTGCAACTCTCATAGGCATCCCTTGAGCAGCACGACCAGTATTGAGAGCATAACCATTCAAAAGGTGGCTATCTCTTGCACTTTTTCCATGAGCTTTCAAAATATTGATGCCCTAGAAGATTAAAAAACAACTTGACCATTGCAACCCATAAAATTGTAAAATTTTAAAATATTAAAAAATAAAAACAAAACAAAACAAAGGGACTATATACATTTAATATACACATGCAAATGAACACACTAACACTGGTAAGTAACATATGCCAAGGCAACAAAATAGATAACCTATAAATTCTCAAAAGATGGCAATTTAACACTCTTGTTATACAATCAGGTACAAGAACTATAATGCAAACTACTAACCTTGATAGGGTATTTGATTTCCCCTCGTGCATTGGTCATCTTTACTGCTTGTACAGCATCTACAGCCTATCAGGAAGTTCATTGCATATTAGTACTCTACTGTCAAAACAAATAGACAAATGTGTTGAGCCTTTCATTTCACCAGAAGAAAAGAATTCAGGAGCACAACAAATTAATTCATCAATCCGTAAGTTAGTTGATCAAAAGAAAAGCCAGGTGGCTGCAAAGGTGGGTGGTGCACACAATAAACTACAATAATCTTTTCTTTTATTTTCATTTATTATTATTATTATTATTATTTTGGTTAAGCAAACCAAAATGTATTTCATTTGCAACAAAAAGTGATGCATTTTTTTCTGAAAATGAGCTTCATTGTCAAAAAATTTTCATAAATTATACTAAAATTTTCCAGTTGCCAAAAAGAGGTTATTGTGGTTGACTGCAGGCCTAACCATGTGCCTATGCAGTGGTCCTCTACGATAAATCCTAGCAAAAGATAGCAACACATGAGAGAAAGCTTTTGACCATGTAAAACAAAATGAACTGATTTCTCAATGAATTTTATAGCATGACAACCAGAAAAGTGTAAATAATAAAAGACTTCAAAACAAAGTATTAAATAAAAATGACGCTAATAGTTGTAAGATATGTCATTTCAATACAAATATTCACTTTGCAAAGTATGGCACCATGTTTAACAGAAGGTCATTGCCACCAAAGCACAAACATTGGCTAGAAATTATGATGCAAACAGAAAAGAAAAATCAAGCCAAGGGGAAAAAAGATTTGGAACCAAACCTACAATGTAATCAACTATGACAAATGACATTACAAACTTGTGTAGTTCCCATCCATATTGTACCCAGTGAATATCAGGCTAGAATACTAAACTCACATCACTGGGTTAGAAAAAGTAAAACATACCAAATTTGCAAAGAAGTCACTATCACCGGCTATCAGCTTTGAGGAAATGCTTGTCTTGGCGCAGTTTACTAGAGAATCTTTTCCAAGCTTTTCAACCTAAACAGTTGAGATTGATTGTGACACACTTTAGGTGACTGATTAATAAATTTTCATAATGAGCACCAAGTGAACAATCATCAGAACCACTGCATTTTAATGACAAAAACTTACCTTCATTGCCAATTTCTCTTCAACATATTTGCAAGCTTCCCTCATAGCAAGCTGCCCAAATTTAGCCACAGAAGCAAATAGGTGAGCTGAACTGATAACAAAATAATACATCTCTCAGGCACAAAAAGAAAAACTGGGAATTTAAAGCACATGCCCCTCCACTCCCCTGCAAAAAGAAAAGAAAGAGAGAGAGAGAGAGAGAGAAGACTCACCCTATATCCACTGATTATTGATGTTGGGTGAATCTTGTTCCTCACTAGATCATTTGCTCTCTGCAAAATAATAACAATCAAATAGATTAACATCAGATGATCCCATTAGACTATCATGTGGTTGCTGTAAATCATTAAGAACCTAGATTAATAAAACCAACAGAATAGCTCAAGAGCAAACAAGCGTTAGATGTGATTACCTTGAGCAACTCCGCTGCTATAATGACAACCGAAGTTGTTCCATCCCCAACTTCTCGGTCTTGAAGCTCAGCCAACTCCACAAGCACCTGGGCACCTCAAAGGCAAAATTTGGAACAATGCATGAGAATTAACATAATAAACATTAAATAATTCACCAGGCATAAAACATGTAACCAAGAGTGTGTCCACCTTTGCTGCTGGATGCTCTACTTCTAACATCTTAAGAATCGTTGCACCATCGTTGGTAATTGTTACATCACCAATATCATCTACCAGCATCTACAATAAGTAGTTGAAGAATGAAAAGTGGGTAAGTAGCGCACACAAAAGAAACAGCCAGTGGTCAATTTTTAACCAGTAACCCTTCCGCAAACTCTTTTCTGTTGTCAATGTTGAAAAGTTATCTGCAACTTGATGATTCTTGAAAATTAATCAGTAAAATGTGCGCAAAATCAGAAAAAAAAAAAAAATAGCGAAACTCAAGCAATAGCTAGCGGCAAGTTCTCCTAATAGAGATCGGACAAATGCCGGCAAACAGTAACGGTTTAAAAGATGAACAAAATTATACCTTGTCGAGTCCAACAGGACCAAGCGAAGATTTGACAATGTTGGCAACCGCTTGACACGCCATCACTGTCAACACAAAACAAACAAACAAACAGACAGAACCAATTTACTTCGTTCAGTTTTCAGACAACGTCGACAAAAAATTTCACCACACATAGAGAGAGAGAGAGAGTACCATTTTGAGTGCGGACATCCTGCCCCGAATGCCGTTCGCCGAGAATATCCGGAGTCTGAGCAGCGATTGCCATTTTCAGTTAAAGAATCAGACGTAGGAAGTGGAAAGAAAGAAATATAATAAAACCCTAGAGGAATTTCGAAGGAGTTCCGAAACTACTAGTGGATCCTGTAATCAACGTCTAGAATGCTCAAAAGACAAGGCACGACCCTGCACGGCAGTATTCGAAGTCCTCAACCGGTTCTTTTTCTTAATCCATTAGCCCTAACGTTACACGATGTCGTGTTATAGGTTAAAAAGAAAGGCAAGATGAAGTTGGAGCAATAACACAAACGCCAGGTGCACGTGCATTGCACGATTTTGGGTTGCTGTTATTGTTTACAAATTATCGGTTATTTATGTTGATTGTTATTACTGAGAAATTAAAATATATATATATTGTGCTTGATGAAGTTAATATTTAGAGATTATGTTTCTATTGTCTTATAATAAATAATTTTTTCCCTTTTTACTTTGTACTCTTTATCAAAAAAAAAAATGACATTGAGTGATTTTTTTAATTAAAAAAATGTATATTAATTATTTTATATATATACACGAGGAAAAAGGTCGCATGTTAATACATATAATAAGGATTTAAGATTACTGAATGCCTCATAATATTTAATCACAAGATCAGCAAATTAAAATTGAACATTAAATTTTAATATAAATTTTGAATTTTTTATAACAAGACATTGAATAATTTGCATTTATAGTCTAATAATATTAAAAATGTAATATCTTGAATTACTAGTGGGCAAACAGCATAAATAAATTAAATTTTATAAATCAATAATGTTTGACTTGTCGCAGTTCGATAAAACTCAAAATCGTTGTAGCCCATTTGATATAATTTGCTTTGCCGCAAATTGCTTCTTTAAAATCCAATGCTTCGATGTAAGATCTGACAATTTGGGAATTTTCAACAACCCATTAGTATAGCAATCTCAACTTATGGGAAGATTACACGCAATTTCAATTTCAGGAACACTTATCGAAATAACTTATTGGCTTGTTACTATTTAAAAAACAAAAAAAAAAGTCAATGATTTCTCGAAATAAAATTAGTTTATCAATGAACAACACCTATAAAATAATAAATTGCAGAAGAAATCCATCAAATAACAAGAAATTGTGTATCAAAATTTCCTCCAGCTGCAGAGGGTCTTGCTTTTGTGGAAACAAAAACAAAAACACAAAGCTAACAAAGAAATTATTAAAAAAAATAATAAAACGAAAACTCAATAAGAACAGAGAACTACGGGTACATTGAAACTAGGGGCATTTTAGTCTTTAGAATATTAATCAGCTGCTGTTTTATTTCAAGAGAAGCTAATACTTACTTTTCTTATCAGCTGCCGCTGTTAAACATGCTTATCAACAATCAGTAACTATAAAAAAATTTTACCACAAGGTTTTTGAATTGATGTTGACAGATAAACAGCAACCAGCAGCCTCAAAACGTAAAATCAAACACTTTCTTTGTCAAAAAAAAAAAAAAAAAAAAACTATTTTTTTTCCTATTTTTTTTCCCCATCAAGAATTCCTATTGAGATTTGAAAAATAATAATAATATTAATTAAAAATAATTATCTCTGATTAATAAATAAATAATTAATTAAATAATCAAACACTTTCTTCGTCCGTTGCCACCCGATATTCTTCCAAGTTATCAACCAATTTCGTTTTTTAAAGCTTTCTGGCCAGATGGCAGCTCATGCATGCCTCCTCTCAATTCCATTCAAACCCAAGCCCCAGTTCCCTCGCCCGATTATATCCTCCGAAACCAACGCCCGTAAAATCACCTGCTCGTCCATCACAGCCCAATCCCAGTCAGCCAAGCAACATCTACTCAGCCTCATCTCCGACCAGGACAGAGGACTCAAGACCCAGAACGACCCCAAGAAACGGGCCTCAATTATTGAAGCCGTCGATGCCTTGGCGGAACTGGGGAAGGATACAATCACCACCGATGGCTCTCTCTCCGCCACGTGGCGGATGCTCTGGACCACAGAGAAAGAGCAGCTGTTCATTATAGAGAAAGCGCCGTTCTTTGGCACTCAAGCCGGCGACGTTTTGCAGGTGATAGATGTAGAGAATGGAACTCTCAACAATGTGATCACTTTCCCTCCTCATGGGGCATTCTTTGTTCGCTCAACCATCGAGATTGCCTTGCCCCAGAGAGTGAATTTTAGGTAACCCATTTATCAACTTCAACTTCTATTTCAATAGAGATGTTATGGAAAATTAATGTGTTTTGATTATTATTATTTTTTTAATCTTTTGGTTTGTGTGCTGCCATTTCTGCTCCTTCAGATTTACGAGTGCAATTCTGCGTGGAAATAATTGGGAGATTCCTCTGCCGCCCTTTGGACAGGGTTGGTGAGTTTTGTATGGCTAACTGTGATAGATTGATAGTTGGAATGCTTTATCTTACAGGAGACATGTCCCACTCACTTTTCCTCTGCCCTCTAAGATCACAGGCCCTCTACCCTAAAAAACACTCCCCCGGTCCATGCCCCGTCCACGTGGCCCTTCCATGTAGCGGGGCTCTTCCACTAAAGTGCTTACGTGGATAACAATTTTAACACCTATCACTTTGTTTGTTTGACAAAGTACCACATCATTTAATGACTTTCGTGGAATCAGGTAAGTTTCGCTCTTGTGTTCATGCAATGGCATGCCAGCTCTTAAGGCCCCATCACATAATGTTATCTTGACCAAAGGTTTAAGGTAAGCTTCTGGCATCTTATGGCCGCTGATGTGGATCAGCAATTGGTGTCGTTGTGGTTTTGTTTGAATCGTTACAGCTAGTGCCTGATGGAATGTAGACTCTAAAACAAGTATGTTCATTCATTTCTTTTCCTTTGTAGCTAACCGGTTTTAACCCCATTTTTATGTTCATTCATTTCTTTTCCTTTGTAACTAACCAGTTTTAACCCCATTTTTTTGTGGCATGTCCTATCACCCGTTACGTTTGTGCATTTGTGTACTAACTTGCAATGGAATCTAATTTGATTCTGAATCTAAGGCCTTTGATTACTGAACCTATTTTTCTTAATTCTATGCCTACTGGTATGCAACCTTTTTTGACAGTATCATGCTCTAGTTATTGATGAAGTCTCCCTCTCTCTCTCTCTCTCCCTTCCTCTCCCTCCCTTCCTTTTATTGTGTTTTTGATAGTGGTCAACTCGTAAGACTTTTTCCACTTCTGTGCTGGTAAGTAGGGGGCATGTTCTTGTTCACTGTACAGGTTTGAGTCTGTGTACCTGGATGAAGAGATTCGAGTAGCCAAGGATATCAGGGGAGACTATTTAATTGTTGACCGGGCTCCATATGACTGGAAAGCATGAATGTCAAGTATCATCTGTACATCAATTGAGTTATTTGCTTGGAATGTAATGTGAGTTTACTTCTAATGAACCCAATGAACTGAATTACCTGGTCATCTGCGTGTATTCAGCATGTTTTGATGCTTTTGCCTTGTGGAACACATTAGACAAAGTCCAAGCCAGATCTTTCCAGACTTGCTTACCAAGCATCCCTCCCTAGCATTTGATATAACAACAAATGCATGCCACCTTAATGGCCTCAAAAGACAAGCTATTCTCTCGAATTACATCCTCGAAGTATTCAAAAAGTATTAAATCAGGAAATCAACAGTTTACATTCCTAATTTCCAATGAAGATAAATGGAGGAGGGAATAAGGAACTGAACCAACTTTAGCTAGTTGAGGGCAGAGACCTGAGCAACAAAGCATAATGGGTGTTTATTCTCTAACTGCCCAGTTGCTTTGATATTTGGTTGACTTTAGAATCTGATCATTGGCATTTAAAAACCTTGGTAACTGTTTCTCACATCCCATTGGCCTTGCTTTCATCAATCCATGCATTGTTTATACGCATTAGCACCTACTGTTACATAGATGCTTTCTGTCTTATGTTTGCTATTATTTGTACCATCTCATTTTAATAAGATAGCATGTTTAAGCTGTTTATGACTTTAAACTTGGAGAAACAACAAACAGTGGGCAGCTTTGCTCATAATTTTCATGTTGATGATTGGATATGTAAAAAGTGTTTTGCACAAGTGAGTGTTGGTAGCTATAGTTTGGGCAGTCTGCTCAGGGTTCCAAAACTTGAGCTCATTGCAGAGATTCTGACACCTTAGCAGCATTCCAGTAACTGCTCTACCTGGAGTTCCACCTATTGACAATGACTTCTTTATTTTTCATTCGTGATTTTACTCTTCATTTATGTTGATTTTATCTCATCCATCTTCCAGGTTATTCGATGTGCATGGAATGAACAAAATCAACGTGACAAGAATGAGAGTTGTGAATCAGAATGAAGTGTGGGCAGGTATGGATTTTTCTCTGTCAATCTTTTTCCCCTTTTCTCCCTGTGCTCTCTTTTCTAATTTGACACCAAATTGTGCAGGTTGGTCTCCGCCAACAGTGTTTTAAAAGTTGTACAAATAGCATATCGTAATTCCACCATTTCCGTGTTTCCCCTATTTCTTTACCTTACAAGAAACTCAGTGCTCTCGTATTTTTTCTGGTCTGAGATATTCGTACTCGGCAAGCATTATATGCGTGGAGTAGACGTTATTGCACAGGAAGTATAACGCTCTCTTATTCCATACAACTCTGTTTGATCATCAGCTATCACTAGATGTGGAGTGCATCTCGCTTCTCAAGATCTCATCTTGAGAATGCCCGAAGGTTTTCAGTTCTCGGTTCTCAGCTGTGCATGTATATCCTACGACTTGTTCTTAACAAATTGTGTAGCCCCTCTGTTGTGAAATCTAAAATACAGGCCCCATTATTTTAACTTAGATTATAAGGAAAAGTAAAAAGTCTGCCTAATATCAAACCTATGTTAGAAAGGATCTTGAATTAAGAACAACAAAAGTGCTTTTTTGGATAGTTGAATATGATTCATCTAACGTTGTATCTGGGAAAAGTCACGAAAACTGGAATACGTGAACAGTAAGTGAAGATGGGTGTTTTTTTTTTTTTTTAATTGGACACAGTTTGAATATAAACTCGCCTTACTCAACCAAAATTATTGATTATTATACATGGAAAAACATGAAAACCGTAACGCCTACACTTTTCAAGTTGCTTTAATATATTTATTCAGAGATATTCGTACTATGCCTGTCTGTAGTTTGTACATGTCAACATGCTGACAAACTTTCGAGTAGGCTCCTCCGGTAAAGCAAGCTAAGTTTAGAAAATCTTGAAATAACAGCTCGGATGATACAATTCTAGATGGCAATAGTTCTTGTACTCTAGCTTGGAATTGCTTTTGGTTTAGCAATCCTTTTTCTTTATTGATAAAACATCCCGAGGATCCTATCTGTATTCTTAAGCAGAGTGCAGAACGGGGGGAGGGCTTGGGCCCCAGGCGATCCTTATCATGAGCTTCAACGTATGTAAGGTGTTGCCCCTCACATCGAAGCTACGCATCCCCTTTGATCTTGCTCGTGCATCACCTGGGCTAGGAGGAAATTTGTTATTTCTGATTGACGGTCCATATAACCTCTGATATCCATCACGTCAATTTACACGTGCGAAGCAAGGCAATGCATTCCTACGGGGACCGGTCGACTTTCTACTTTTGATTACGGCATTGCTGACTAAAGGTTTAATAAAGTTATTCAGTCCCGTGAAATGGGCACAAAAATAAATTATAATAAAAAAATAATTATTATAATTAATATATAATATGAATTTGTGTTTAATTCTATATTCCTTTTTTTTTTTTTTAATAATACTCTTAAAAGATTACCCGGCAGGGCTGCATTTAAGAGTTCGCATTCAGCATTTTTATTCAATTCCTCGCTACTCCACAAGAATCCATTAAATGACAATCGTGTCCTATCTTTGTCGTCGACAAGAACAGTACGGCGTTTACTGATTGTTCCCTCCACCTAGTGTCTTTTTACGGCCTTTCTTTACCGCTCTGCCGTCCCCAAGGAATCCACCTGCTTTGCCCTTTTCCTCATTCGCGCGTGCCGACACACTCTCTTCTCTTTTATGTCTTGTCTTTCTTGTACACTTCCTAAATCTTTACAAGTAATTATGTGGATCCATCGTTGCCTTTAATATCAGGGAAATATTATATTTTTTATGATTTTGTGAAATTGTAGGGATCTTGTGATTTGTTTGTTGTTTTAAGTCATTTTGCTTCAAAATTTTGGTTTAAATTATTAAAAAAATTAATCAAATTACTATAATTAATCATAAAAAACAAATAAAATATTTTATTTTATAATTTATTTATAATTTTGATTATTGTGTAATAGTTATTATATCTAGAGCAAATTTGTAACCACAATTTAAGGTTATTAGTGAGAATTAAATATAAAACATAGAGTTAATAAAAAAAACGGGTTAAGGATCAAAAAAGAATCATTTTCAACCATCTCTGATTAAATCCCATCCTTCAATCTAATTTTATTCCTTTTGTTTCCTCGTATTTCCGTACGAATTTTCAAGTGCGTGCCACTCACGTTGGGAGAAGCGTGGGATGCAACTCATAACTCCTAATTAGATATTGTCAGTGGCAAGAAACGAAAAAGGACAGAAGTGGAAACAAAAATAAAGAGCAGGTAGGAAACGACGAATGGGCTGCTCAAAAACGAAAAAAAAAAAGGCAAAAAAAGGGAAACGATGAATGAGTAGGAAAATGGACACAACTGTCATTTTCCCATCTCGATTTTAGGGTTCACATATCTCTGTCGCCCTCACCCCAGCTAAAACAACGATTGCAAGCAACCTGTGATCTACCTGTGCATATATATATTTCCCCCTATAATAATATAAATAATTTGAATTTAATTAAGAAACACAAAATATTTAAGCAACCCAACTTATATCATCTAATTGTAATAATTAATTATTATTATAAAAATATATATTAAATATCACTAATAATTATAAATTATATATTTATAATCTCATATTTATCATAAGGTCAACTTTTTTTTTTTTGACATTTTTGTTATTTTTCTCTTTCCCTAACATTTTAAACATCGACTTATTAAAGCCACACTGCTCTCTTTTCTTTTTTCTTTTTTTTTTTTTTCATTTATATGTATGTGTACTTGTTGGAGTTACCTCAATTCTCTTCCTGGGTTTATCTGTTGAGAGAAAATTGGAAGTTTCTTTTCTCTTTTATTTTCTGGGTGATAATTTCACATCATCGTCATCCTCATCTTCTTCTTCAATGGTGGATCTTCAAACTGTGTGCTGCATGTGCGGCGACGTCGGCTTTTCCGACAAGCTTTTCCGTTGCAACAAATGCTGCAATCGTTTCCAGCATTCGTATGATCGGTTTCTTCCTCCTCCTCCTCACGACCACACCAGAGTCGCCATAAATGATCACCATCACCCACACACACGCGCATCTATATATATACATATATATAATTTTGCATGCGTATATCTCTAAACTATGTTATTATATCATATTTTTGTTAATCATTGACAGGCACCCCATCTATTCCTTTTACTTGTTTGTTAAATTGAATTTATCAAAGATAGAATCCTATGAAACAACCACAAGAATATCATCTCATCGAGAGATTAGTGGCTAGCTATATGTGTTTCGATTCATATGCTTTGTTATAGGTACTGCAGCAACTACTACAGCGAATTCTCGGAGCCGATTGAGCAGTGCGATTGGTGCCGGAGAGAAGAAGAAGGGAATAATGCTAGACATGGCAGCGCCTCAAAGAAATCGGCGTCCGGACAGGATACGGGAGTCACTAGCCGATCCTACTCGGGTGACAAAATCAAGCAACAAGAGAAAAGCAGCGCGGAGAAGGGAAATAAGAACCCCAGTGGCGTGCCTTCTCCGAGAACGACCACCCGCAGGTACAAGCTTCTCAAAGATGTGATGTGTTAATTTAAAGGGAACTTGCGTTGTTTATAGGTCTTGGTGGTGGTCGGAAAACCTCTTCTCCTACGAGTGTTTTTGTCTACTTCAAGTTTCTTTATGGGAGGCATATGGTCCGTCTGGGCCTTTTTTTTTTTTTTTTTTGTTTTGGTTGTACAGGGAGTTGTTAATAAAATAATGTGACTTTTTTTGGTATCATCAGTAGCAGTGGCACAGGTTTTTTAGCACTTCTTTTCAATCCCTTTTGTCCCAGTAGCTTCTTGGTTTTTCTAGTTTGGAGGCTTGGTGCGTAGGAAAGTGATTTTGGTTAACTTTAAATATAATCTTCCGGAAGAAAAAACGTGTACAGAAAACAAAGCATCAAACAGGACAATAGCATCCCAAGAAAATTAACAGGCAAAAAGATCATTGGATAAGTATGACGGGATAGCGTCGTTAATTGTGCTCAAAAAGTAAGTTTGTCGGTTTGATAACACAGGAGTTTTTCTGTGGGGTTTGTCACTGTCATATGGCAGTTTTCTCGAAAGGAGTTGCACATTTTGTCTTGTTTTGCTTTGCTTTGTGGAGTGTCCTAAGGAGAATTAATAGCACTTGGTTGCCTTTTGGGCGAAGAATGGATGGTATCTAAACCATGGAAACTTTCACAGATTCATTGAAGACCTTTAATTAATAGCTAGGCCCTCTATTACTGTTTTGTTTCTTTCTTGATAAATCAGGGAGCAATTTTATAAAGAGGAAGCTTGAGAACATCCATGGGTTCATACAACTAAACCCCTTACATCTGGTAAAATCCACCTAAAGCAAATGCAACAATAATAAACCTCAGTTTAAATCCCAGAATAAGAACAATTAAGCAGTTACAAATACACTAAACCAGATTCTAGCCTTTTAGGTGAAAGAACCACCAAGAGCCAGGGACATTCAAGTTGTGAGAGCATGCCAAGCGCCCTATGCGTGGATAAAAGACAACAATATTATGGATTTAGATATGGAAATTTATATTTACATGTAGACATTGGCTTTATACATTGTAGATGTTGTCTTAGATAACTAAGATAATGATTTTCACACTTGGGAGTGAAATATCTTCCAAGTACGCAAGCTTATAAGATTATGTCCACCTTATATGTTTTGATTATTGCTATTGAATTGTAACTTATATAATATATATATATATATTATTTTTCTAAAATTTATACTCTTAAAGGTTAAGATTAGAAGTTGATAAAAGTTTAAATTTTTAAGTAATAGTAATAGGTCGTTTAAGAGACGGCGGGCTCTTTAATTGACAATGAAGCCATGACCCTTCAACTACCAAAATCTCTTTTCCTTTCTTTCTCCCTCGATAATCAAGGCCTAAGGATCTTTCAATATTTCGTTTTCTCTTCTCTACTGTACTCTATCGATCGCTCCCAAAGAGAATTAAAAAAAAAAAAAAAAACCTTTTTTTTCCCTCTTCCAACCCAATATTGCCTTTGTCTCTGATCTTCGTGTGAAGCTAATTTGAAGATGAAGGAGAGTGGCTATCATTAACCCATTATGACCCTGTACCTGTCCACACCTTTATTTTCGAACAATTGTCTCCCAGTCGCATGGTTGCGTTGGTTCACTTCCTTCTCGCATTCATTGACAAAGCTCTGCCTAGGCATAGGCAAACTATAAGGTGCAACGGGAATTAGTACAATCTCAGTACGTTTCTTACTCGAATTTTGATCTGTGGTCTGGATCTATATGTTGTAAGAACCATAATGAAAAGATTGAGACGACAATATGTCAGATTGATCAGCTTTTCTTGGCAAGCTCTATTGTCATATTTACCTGCGAACCCCTAGCAAGTTAAGAAGCGCGTGCGTGGCTGAAATTAATGACTTGGGTCTCTAGAACATTTTAATTCTTATACGGATGGCATGTGACCGAGCAACTTGACCATGTTTCTGCTTGAATTCTCAATAACTGAGATTAGAGTTTGTTCCTTCTCCCTTATACTCTCTCTCTCTCTCTCTCTCTCTCGATTTTTTTATGCACTTATGTGTCATTCTTAGATTGACAACATTGATCAAGAATTTGAACATTAGAAATTTATAACTTGTCTTGGAATTTATTTTTAAAAATGAGAGAATTTAATTAATTAAGGTGGAGACTTTTGAAATTCTAACTAGTGCATCCCAAAAATGAAAATATCAAGGACGGGACGGTTCGATATGGCCCTTGGGGCTTCTTGCACGGCCGCACATTCTCTCTCTCCTTTTTTTTTTTTTTTTTTTCTGGCCAAGAACATATGTTGTTCATATAATTAATATAATTTATGCAAATATGCATCAAACAAGTGTATTTAATATTTTTTTAATAACTTTTTACATATTTTATTTTTTTAATAAATTTTTATTTTAACTGTTTGCATATCTTTTTTATTAAAATAAATAAATAAAATGTTAATTATTCGAATTATTACGTTAATACTTACTTTTTCTCTTTTTTTTTGTCACATTTTTTTCTTTTAACTTTTTTACTACTTTAATTTTAACAAGCAATCTAGATAGATGATTATGTTTTTGTTTTTTTGGATATTGCATCTTAAGCTTCACTTAGAATTTATTTTTTTTACCTGGTAAGATGGAGGCTTAAAGGTAATATTTGATACACGAAGTAACTGCGGTACTTATTCATTAGAAGTGCGGGACTCACTAGAAATTTTACTCGCTCAAATTGAATAATTATTCGACGAGAATATTGGCCCAAACGGGTGTTTTTCTCTTTCAATATTTTCCTTCCTCTTTTATCTTACGTTAACTTGTTTCTGTCAAATTTAATGGCGGAGCGGGGGATTCTCCTCGTTGAAAGTACGAAACATCTTCACATGTCTAGATGACAACCCAGCCATTCCGCTTGAAACATTGCGATGAAACACGTGTGTTTTGACAAAGTTGTCCAAGTTCAAACGATGTGAACGACAGAAGCCAAAGCCCAAAGCAATGTTCCAATTATCTCAAGGAGATAGCGTGTGCTTTGAGCTGGAAACGGCATTTGATTCCGGGACAGCTCTTTGATAGTTACATCCGGAATTGTTTTCAAACTCAAAATTTTCTTGATGCCGAAAAGTCTGGGCTCCACGTGTAGGCTTTGAAAAGTATTCTCCATGGATGATTTGAACGGCGACGTAGACTTAGTAATTGCACTCGAGAGATTATGGGCTCCACGTCGCCATCGCGAAGCTTGCGATGAGTTGCGTGGGCTCAGCAATTAAAGAAAATGAAAATGGAACCCATCAAACTGGGGATTGGGGAGCCGAAGGCAGATGCTGCAATCGTTCCCCCGAGGCCAACGCACCTTTTATACAGTTGCTTCTAGCGGTGACAAAACCACGATTCGAATTGGTTTTGCATCAAATTCTTTCGACTTTTAAATTAATCGAATTTTATTATTAGTCAAATTTTAAATTTTTTTAAATTTCAATTAATTTAATTTTTAGATATTTTGACTTTGATGTTTCAATTATTAAGTAATTTAATTTTACATTATTTTAATTTTATATCAAATTAAATATTATTTAATTTTTAGTCAATATAAATTAAATTAAATTAATTTTAAATATATTAAATATAACTATTTAAATTGAGTCAATTTTTATTATTTTATTTGAAAATATTTTCTCTTTATTATTACGTTAGTATAATAAATTTCTCCATTCTTATGAATAAAAAATAAAGAATAATTTTTAATAAAAATAAATTAATATTTATATGTAAATAAAAAGAATTAAATAATAAGATAAACTTTTTTTTTTTTGGGGGCAGAAATAGTGTGTGATAATTTATAGAGAAAAGGAAAAGAAAATTTCGAACTTGAAAGATAAGCAACGTGTTATACAAAGGATAGGAAAAGAAAAACCTATTTGCATATAACAAATTGGTTTCCATATAAATTCCATGCTCAGCACTATTTGCCTGCGGACCAGTATTATAAAAAATTCCATTCATGATTGTTTAATGCCTTTTCACTTGCGTTAAATCACAGCTGATAAAGGGTATAATCGTGGCATAAAGGATATTTTCGCGAGGAATTATATGTTGCGAGAAATAAATATTTAATTAGTAAAATGTTTATCAGAAGAGAAAAAGGGGCCTGCCATTAGATCTTCTTGGAAGATCCTTTGTAAAATACCAATTATTTGGCTTTTTTAATTTTTTAAAAATTTTTAGGGGGAGGACATTCCTATTTTTACAGAATTTTTGGAATGGGTCTCAAATCTTCCACATGGCCTTGGCCTTATGCCAACCCTACTAACCATAGGTGATTGGAAAATACTAAATTTATTGATTGAGGGGATTAAAAATTTTAAATAATTATGTATATGTCAAATAAATGATATATTGAGCAGGACCTCAAATTTTGGTCCCGATAAATGCTATGAGTATTTTTAAATTCAACAATTTCTTTCTTTCTTTTTCTTTTTCTTTTTTAATATTTCTTGTCATCTGAATGAAGTAACCCAAACTAACAATGTCTTTTTTTTTTTTTGGTTAATTTTCTAGGATTTAAATGCAAAGAATGAAGATGCGAAGGATGATAGGTTAACTACACTCTTCATTCCATTTTAAATCTTGAGACCGTCGAATGAGGTTTAAAAAAAAAAAAAAAACAAAGAATGATTTAAGACATCGATTTCCTTATAATAATAATAATAATAAAAGCAAATCAAGAAATTAAAAAAAAAAAAAATCAGAGCAGGAACTTTCCTAAGGTGCTGATATGATAGATGGTAGGGCCAAAGGCCGCTTTGGGGATAGCCAGGGTTCGATCTCTCGCACTTCCATTTGCTTCTAATTTGGAGACATTTCTACAAACATGGATTTGGGGTGCTTGGCACCTTCTGAGGTATGTGGGACCCCCTAAATTCGGGTGCACAGTGATAAAAATCATATGGGTGTTTCCTGGTGTCTTAACTTGCCGGCGTAGCCTGTGCAATTTTTGTCAAATATTGTGCTCCGCCACTCCATCGGGCAATAATCGACAACCATTTAGCGTGCGCATTACGTGAATTTGGATGCAATATTTGATGTAATTGTCGTTCAGAATTAGAACTAGTTTCACAAACAACAACAAAAAACTGGCGTCAAATGCTTATGGAATTCTTAAGAAAGGTTATAGATTCAAAACCTATCACTTTTTTTTAAAGAAAAGTGTGAAAATCAGTCAAACAAATCATGAAAATTTTGAAGAAAATTTGCTTTTGAAGAACTAGATTTTCTTTCTTATTCACTGTTTTTCAAGGAATAGGGGAAATTTTTGTTAATATTCATTTCGTATTTAATAAGAATTAAATTAGGATTATCGGGCATTGAAAGCGGTTCCTTTTAAGACCCACATTGGACAAAATCCTTTGACTGAGTTCACTAAACTCAATCATGTTTTTTTTTTTTTTTTTTTTTAAATCTTGTAGATGCTAAATCTCAAGAATTCATAGGAAATCTCATTATTGGTATTCATTTTGCATGATTTCCTATCTTTTTTGTATTCATATAACGTCTCCTACTCACTAAAAAAATACATCCGCCTCTAGTTGGACCTAATTAATAATCATGTCTTCTCCATTAATACAATATCGGGATTTCTTATTTATGAATTCGAAACATAATTCTTAGTCGTTAGGATATCCCTCGGAGGCTTCACGTTGACACAAACAGTACAATTGCAATATAATTACGACACATTGTTACATGCAAGTGAGAACGACAATGAACATGGAAATAGAGAGGCGGAACTGAAGTGGCAAAGGAATTAAGGACCCCACAATTGAATTTCGCCGAAGGTTCAAGGCGGTTTCCATATCAATTGCACGTAAGAATCATTGGAAAAAGCAAGCGGAGAAGTTGCTCGTTTCCGTAGCTTCTGTCTGTTATATAATGATCCGTATGACAACTTCACTGGAGTCAAATCAAAATATAGATTGTATTAAAAAAATAATTATCAACAATACTAATTGGAGTCGATTTTCTCTCGATACGAACTAGCCACAGGTGATCCGACTATATCTTTTACATTTATAATTCTCATTATTCAATACAATCATGCATTAAATGACTGTAACTCTTGTCCCGCTGGCATAAGCGTAACAGTGTACGTGTAACAATGATGTTTATGGTGCAACCTATAATTAATCTTCTGGTGAACTGGGAATTTTCAGGTGAAAGGAAGCAGTAAATTACCAAAATATTTATAATTATACGTCCGTTAACATTTGGTGCGTCTGAATCCAAAGCACACGGCCAGTGATTCAAACCCCACTTCATTTTTTCTTTTTATTTGGTCTGTAATGGAGATGACAGGTCATTGCAAGGAAAGGGAAAGGGGGTGAGGGAGGAGGCGGGGTTTGAACCGTATCATTGCTAAACTGCTTCTTCATTATTTCAATAGTAAGTCATATACTCTTCTTACCGATTCCAGGTAGGACAAAGCTTGAACTTCTCTTTCTCTTAATATTCCCGAAAAGTTCATATCACGGAATCATTCTCTGGACTATCGCTTTATTTTTACTTCTTGATGGATCCCCCGCTTTTTCCAGGAAAGTTCGTGACCAGACAAAAGATAAATAATGCTATGCCTAAAATGCACTCCCGTGTTTATCATCTCCCCCGTTCCTCAGCTTAAGGCTACGAGATGATAGATAAGACTGCCCGCAGCAAAAAATTTTCACCCTTTGAAGAAACTGAAAGTGGGGTCTTCATAAATGGACATGCAAATTGGCCTTTTCAGGAGAAATAAAAGTTACATTGCTGGAAACTAGAAAAAAGCTACTTCATTTCAATTTGACTACATCAATTCAAGAGTAATCAATTTTTAAAAATATAACTCTAGTAAATAAGATTAGTGTTGTTGGCAATTAGTCCCTCCTCCACTTTGGGTAACTTTTTTATTTTACCCTCCTGAGAAGAATAGTGAGCTTGATGGTGCAGAAGAAGAGGAAGCGTTGGCTTGGCATGGTCTTGGCTTGAAACAATCCAGAGACATTCTCGGCCGGGATATTGCCACCGTCACCGAAGACGACGGTTGAGCTCCAGAGTCCTGTGGAGACCCTGTAAATTTCACCAGGTAGTCATGACTTGACGAAATCGCAGATTATTATCTTTACACTTCCTGATTGACAAATGGGGATGGTTGTAGACTTGAGTGAATTATTAACGAGAATAATACATAAATTCAGCTTACTCACTTGTGAGATTTTCTGGAGAGGAGTTGGGGGCACTCTCCAGTAGTTGTGACTTTTGGCTTTCTTGGTTTGTCTGGTGGGACTTTCGCCTGCGGCGGTTGTGGTCAGCCAATCTCCTCCGGCAACTGCGCTTTCCATTGTCGAACTCTCGAAGTAGATGGAATCTGGACCACAAGATTTTGTACTTTCATTAGTTATATAAGCTAATGACTAGTTTAATTATGAGGCAAAACATCAACAGAGAGATCGAGTATGTAGAAGGAACAAAATTTTATGTATGGGATACAGACACAAACACTTCCCCACGTAAGCCTACCTACAAGACAATAGTATTTATTTATAAATAAATAAACAACACAACACTAATCATTGGCAACAAAGCATAGTTCCAGACTTCCAGGGGGCGGTACGGTCAGGATGTAATTTCATAATTAGGGAAAACAAAGCTCGTAGAGTTAGAACTAATCCATATATTGGGAATGCCTAGCAGAACCATGCAGACGGAAATGCCCTAAGGAGGAAACAGCGTACGGGAAGCCAATCATTGGCACCTAGACACAAGTCCCAGGGGCATTTATGCCATTTCATTACATCGGTGTCACCATTTTCCCAATATAATTATGAATTTAATACGATCATGATGTGCCCCACAAGAGGAGAAAATGAAAGCCATGATCGTTTCTGCAATTTGTAATTGCGATTAAGGGCGAGGAAGAAACTTAGACAACGGGAAGAGGGGAAACCTTGGGGGGGGTGTGGGGGGGAGGAATTGAGTTGGGGGAGGGCGTTTGGTAAATTGAAGATATACACCTGCTACATTGCTGACAGAATCGCTGAGTCAACCCGGAGACGATGACAGTGGAGGCTTTGGAGTGGAAATCGCAGACCTTATGGCGCCTGTGGTAGTGCTTGGCGTGAGTAAGATCCGCGTTGCATCCCTCGACCTGACACCTTGGCACATTCGACGACGATCCAGCGGCCTCCATGGGTCTGGACCCGCGGTAAAGCTGGTTCACGAAATCATCTTCCGCGGAGGAGAAATATGTCCGGCCGCCTAAATTCAGCCCTATCCTCGCCGTGAAGTCGACGTCCTCTGCTTTCGGCGCAAGGAAATACGAGGCCTCAATTCCGGCATTGGCGGCGGCGGGGTCGAAGGAAAGGAGGGAAGGATGGGGAGCAGCGGCTGTTGTGGTGGTGGTGGATGTGGAGGCGTAGCCACGCTGGTTAAAAAAGGAGTTGACTTGATGATGGGTGGTAATTGGGTGGTGAAAGTGAAACAAGCTGCTAGCTGTCGTTGGTTGAGGTATAATGAGGTTGTGCTCGTCAAAGGACTGATCGGCAGCGGCGTAATGATCGAAAAGCTGGCGGTTCTGCTGCTGTTCCTGGGGAGTGGGTTCGTCTCCCGAGAGCATCATTGAGGACTGGTTTCCCAATTCGTACTCCAACATCTCTCCAGTATTAGTAACAAGTAACAGCATAAACGGCTTTAGAGACCGAGACTGGAACTGGAACTGGAACTGGAAGGCAGCCTCTTTACCTGTGACCCCAAATGAGAGAACGAACTGAGATTAAAAGAACGGAAAAATTTAAAAGTGATCGATTCAAATGGATAGGGTTAATTTTTAAATTAAGATAAATATTTTATATTAATATAAAATTTAATTATAATCAAATTTCAGTTCGCTTTGGTGGAAGCCAAGAAAGGAAAAATAATAGAGTTGAGAGGGGGGAGAGTGAGTGGAAGACGAAAGATGTCAGCCTTTTAATCGGAAGAGAGATACACTGTTGGGTTGGGGAAGGAAAAGCTGACTTACTCTTTTTCATTTGTTTTCTTTTGGGTTGGAGTAAAATAGGCAGCCAGGGAAACAATTGGCTTTTTTGGGGGACATGTCGGTGTTTGAGGGAGTTTTTGGAGTTGCATTGTTAGCTATAATCTCACTCGCCCCCCACCTAGCTAGCCTAGCTATTGGCCTTGGCAGGCATGGCACTCAGTGCGCGCAGCTCCGTGAAGAAGAAAGAGAATGGATGCGAATTTCGAAAACCCTGATTGGCATTGCCATAGAGTTGATCCGCTGGCTCTTTCTTCGTTTTACCTCTCTCTCTCTCTCTCTCTCTCTCTGTCCTCTCGCGGTCCGTGGTTCAGCCCACGTTTTATCTATCTCTGTCCCTCCCTAGGGGGAGAGGGCTTGTCTGATACTGAAATAAAACTGAGTTATGAGGCGGCTTGTGCAGTGGTGATTGATGTGTGTACTGTGGTCTGTGGGCGTATAAACCGAAAGTACCGTTTTACCCCATCTCCATTTTCTCTGACTTTATAGTAAAGATATCTTGGAGTAAGCTTTTACATCAACCCAAACTAAGTCTCTCATCTTAAGGGCATGCTCCCCCGCATGCATTCAAATTTACTCCAATTGGAAAGAGCAGTGGGATTGGCGTGTTTTTGTGAAAACGACAGTAAAAGAGAAAAAAAAAAAAAAACAAAGGGTCATTAAAGGTCAATAATGGAGAAGAAAGGGCATGACAGTAAAATCAGAAGAGGACAGGAGATCGTGTCTCCATCGTGCAATGTACGATGGATTATTATTATTCAGTGCAGCAACTACATTGTTTGTTTCTATCGAGCCTGATTTTCTGGCACTCGCACGCGTTCTCAAAAACTCTATACTCGCCATCGAAGTGGGAACTTTGATGCCTGAATGACAAAAATACCCCATTGTTGACAGGTGTCTTAATCCTTAGAAGACTCATGCAACCGGAGCCGCGTACAGCTTAAATTGTCCAAAGAGAGGACAGAGTACAGCTTGGTCGCATTGGGTGCGAAGTGGTCAGAATGTGTACGGAATGTTTCCTCTGTCAGACAATTATTTTATGGTCAGTTTAAACTCCAATAAATAGTGAACTCATTATTATTAAATTCAAACGAACATAATTAATTCTTGTATTATATATTAAAAATTTAAAATAAAAATTTTAAAAATTTTAAAATTTTTAGACGTTTATTTATTTTGGTTTCTATTTATAAATTTTTAATTTTTAAAATTTTCTGAATTGTCGATTTTTTAAAAATTTTAATTTTTTTTAAAATAATTTTATATTTTTATGAATTTTAAATTTTTATTTCAGTTTTTATGTTTAAAAAATTTTAAATTTTTTTTTTTAAATGTCATGTTATAAAAATAAATATAATATTTATATTAATATTAAATAATTAATGTAATATGTTGATGCGATATATTTCACAACAAATGGTTGGAAAAAGATAAAAATTATTGACTGAGAAATTGTGTGTATTAAATCTGACCAAAAAAAAGGATAAAAATTTAAAAATAGCGTGAAGAACCAAATTAGATTTTCTTTTTACCAAAAAATAAAAATAAAAAACTGCATATACGCACAAAATTGCAGATTAGCAAATATAAATTTTATCAATTATTTCCGGGCTTTTTTTTTTTTTTTTTTTAAAATTTCTGCCCACCGACGGGCAATTATAACTGAAAATGAAAGTTAGTGAACCAGAATTTGCTCTTTAAGTCACCTTTTTAGGCATAAGATTATGTATAATTCTATTAAGCTTTAGAGTGCCTGAAAGGAATGCATAAAGTGACCAGATTGTGTTCAACTTTTTCCCACGAGATGCTAGAAGTAATTGCTGGCGGCCAGTTCGTAGCGAGAATTTTTCTCCAAATTTTACCTCTTTTATTTTTGAAAAGGATAGAATCGTATGAGAATTGAAAATATGATAAAACTTCAATTTGGTAATATTAAAGCTGTCTTGAAAACAAAAGCCTCAGTTTCAAATTTAAGATTCAATTTCTAGACTTTATAACTAAGAAAAATAAAAATAAAAAAGTACCCACGGCAAAACCTATGCACCCCTTAAAGGTGATATATGACTCTGCTTCGGAAAGGTTGGCATGGAGAATTTAATGCATCCGTTGTTAAATTTCTGGGTTTCGCCAGTCTTCATTTTCAGCAGATCAAAGTGTACATACCTCAAAAAAACTTAAAGTTCCATCTTGCAAAGTGCAGAGAATATGACCACAGGTTACTAGCATGCTTCCAATCAGGCCAAAGCCACATTGGCTGTATATGTAGACCATACATGTAGACCATACTCCTGCGTAAACTGGACCACATAAATTAAGACGATCTTACCCGGTACCTCCAAATGTACAGAGCAGTCCCCACGAAACTTCCACACCTTTAAAGCGAGAGTAAAACCACATGGTCCCCACAATTGACACCACTCTTTTCCGACATCCGCTTTGAGTGTGGACAAGGCAGGAACGGACAATTACCCAAGTGACCATGTCCAACGAGATCCAATCATATACCTTACGGTACAAGATTTGCAAAGCAAGTGCCATCTGAAAGGGGTATATCTTAGTACCCCTTAATATTGTCTCCAGTAACACCATACATTAACTTCCCCAATCAACCATATTCGCAGTTACATCTGTCCAAATTTTGAAAGTCCATAACAGTTGTCAACAATCATCAAGGGCATGTTGAAGCTCATAAATTTCATCCATTTGATCAGTACTTTTGAGCAAAAGCAAAAGACAAAGACCACTTTTCTGAAGCTTCATCTGGTTTCAACATTGAGATGAATTTTGCCACCTGTGGCTCGATGATATATCTTACAGGGCAATTTTTGAATTCAACAATCCAAGATACAGGATATACCTTTTTTTTTTTCTTTGTTTTTTTCTTTTTTGTTCTCTTTTCATCATCAAAACATGATACAGCATTTAGCAGCAGCAAAATGCAAAATGCACAAGCTCATACGTAAAGCACATCTATTTCTGCAGTAGTAAAATGTGGAGAGCACATGAAACCGGGGAGTTAGTAACCCTAACTTATTTTTCGTATTGGGCAAATGAGATTCGTTTTCTGAGGCACAACTTACTTTGGTTTGTCTGTTAAAGTAACTAGAGATCTAAGAACACCAGGACTTATCTTGTCAGCAAGGGCGCCTTTTTCAGAAATTAAAAAAGACTTCTCCTTCATGTAGCTTTGCAGTTTTTTGGCTTCATAGTCCAGACGTTCTTGATCTGCATAATAGCAAATATGAATTAAAGAATCCTGCACTTCAAAAATGATCTATTGATTTTATTATTTGCCCAATAGAGATGCATATACATAATATTGTGCGCAAAAAATCATAAAGCTTGCCAATGACATGACAGCCACCAAAATCGTCACATCAAAAAGAGAGGAAAATAGCTAAAAGTAAATAAAGCCATATATTCTATTGCTTGTCTTTTCAATACTTGGTGATGATTAGAAAACACAAGATCATGACATTAAAAAATAAACTGAAGACATGTATGACCATCACATAATGCCATTCAAATATGTGAGTAAGTCGATTCTCAAAAGGGCCACCAAAAACAACAACAGCAAATGAAATTACATGAAAGATCTAGTAGAAATGATACCAATCAATATAAGGGATCTTGGCTTCTTTCATTGTTTCTATATCCCAGATCATCATGGGCAAACGTGTTGCAAAAATAAAAGAGAAAAAAAGTGAAATAAATAGAATTGTTGACAGCTGGAATGGAAATTTATGTTAGAAAACACACATTTGCAGAAAAAATCTGAGATTCTGAGAATTGCTTGGTGTGATAAAATTGATTCAGTCACTCGGGAAGCCTTTGCTATCTCCTGGAAGATGTGTCAGATCTTTAGTAAATCAAAATCAATATTATGGTTTGTTTCTAAGTTTTCAACAAAAGATGATCTTACTCATCAAAGGAAAAAAGATTTTGGTTTGCACCAATGTTGAAATAAACAAGGGCTTTGATTTTGATGGCCTAAAGTTACATCTGGATTGGTATTGTTTCACTCTACAGTCTTTGCCAACTAACACAAAGAAAACAAGGATCCAGAGTTCCATGTCAAAGATGCAGCACTTAATTTTTGGCAATAACTCATCTGCTTGGCAAATACTTTGTGCTTGTATTTCATGTTAGGGAACTATTCAACATAAATGCTTCCTCACTAGCATGATATTTGACAGTAAAGCACTTCCAATAAACATATTAAACAACATATCTAATTGCATCAGCCCAACAGTTTTAAATGAGACCTGTCTCTAGGATGGTGTGAGCAGCATGAAAAGGAATACTAGCAAATGTATCAGTTCCAGGAAACATCATCCATGTTCGCTCACTTGAGTCATGGTTACCACATGTTGTACATATCTCCTCCACCAAGGTCTTTGATCCTGACCCCTTAGCATTCTTCATTATTGACTCAAAAGCAGAAGGAATGCTAGTTTTTGTGGTCCGAGCCATCTTCCTTATTGCAGTGAGTGCTTCTCTGCCCCCATTCCTCACTTTATCATGTTCAACCACCTGCAGTTATATCAGTTAAGGCTATGGAAAACCTGTTTACTAAATAAACACCCCAATAACATATACCATTTGCGCACCACAATATAATATACCATTTCAATTATCATAAATCAGATCACACCAAAATCCAAATAACTAAGACACTGTCAAACAAGCAAATATCTTTCATTACTTCAATTAAAATTATTGCTCTCTCCTAATTATACAAACCTTTCAACCTCTTTGTTTTACAAATCGAAATGCATTATAGGTGCATCAAAGAAAAAGCCCAATAGTCAATTCCCCGTCTGCTTCCTCAAATTTTATCAGGAATCCAAAAGACAGAAGAGATCAGACAAAGAGGAACAGCAACTTATACATAGGTACACACACACACACACACATGCACAAACAAAAACATATATATGTGTATATACACACTTATACCAGTAACAGAAATTTTCAGCTTTGAAGGGTACCAATTACCTGATGTCGGGCCAAAAGGAGATGCTCGGCTTCAGTTTCAAGCTTGACAAGACTTTTCTGTAACTTTTCCATAGTCTCATCCATCTTGATTGTTTCACAATGAATCTGTTGCACACATCAGACCATTACTATTACATTAAAAAACCAAGTACCAACCAGACAGCTACAGTGAAGCAGGCAGGTCCAAAATTTTCTTGCATTAGGGGGCATTGATCTTTACTGTTTTTGAGCATTGCACGGTTTGATAAGGCAAGATAGATTTTCAACTAAATTTTTGGTGGATTTTATATATTTGAGTTTGCCAGAATCAAAAATAAAGTCTACAATAAGTATCGTTGAAGAGAAAAACAATTCTTCACTTAAGGCACAATAAAGAGAAGAAAAGACAACAAAAAGTCCCAAAGTTATGAATTTAGTTTACAAAAAGACACATGCTAAAGAGTTAATTCCGTGTGCTTTTGTGGGAGGGAAGAGAGGCGAGAGAGGCAGGAGATGATGAAATGAGAGGTGAGTGATAGAGAGGACACAAAGACAGAGAGAGAGAGAGAAATATATATGCAACAATAAATCTGATAATATATTACATAAATTGAAAAACGAAAAACTATAACATATCAATACCACTTCTTCACAACTCCAACAATGTACTAATAGAACCTCATTTCTTGTCTTTATTATCACGAACGAGCATTCCATAATGATGCAGAAGCAGAAACAGTTTTATCACACTTGCAGGCACTTCACAAGTTTCAAGTCTATTTGCTTTTCAATTTGGAATTTGGCATTGTCAAAGTAAAATTTAACATCAACAAGAAGGAGAAAGATATGCAATCAACCAAAGCCAAAGCAAAATATCAGTGACAGAGTACACACCCAAAGGAAAACCCAAGCCAATAACAAAAACCCAACAAGAATCTAATAAACAATATGACTGCAGACAAAGGAAAATAACCCACCGAACTTGAGGTTCCTTGAGAAGAAAACAAAACAGTCAAGATCAATGCAACAACGAAAGAAGAAAACAAAGAGATTCCTAGAAATGAAAGAGATAGTAAGAACACAAGTGCGGCACCGAAGCTTGATTTCCAGTGCGGCACAAGGTATTCAATGTACAAAAGGAAAACGAAAGACACAAATGGGAAAACCCAAAAAAGAATAAAATCAAATAAAATCATCCATAAATCTACGCTGATTGTAAAAGAAATCCAAAAAAAAAAAACAAAAAACAAAATAATCCACATAATTAAGGTCACAAAAAAAAAAGAATAAAGAAAAAAAAAAAAAACGTTTCTCGAAGACGAAAAAGGCAAATATGAATTTGTGAGAATAAAAGGCAATTTTGAGATCGGATGAGGCTCCCAATCCATCAATTCCAAATATTCACGATGATGGAAAGTCGTAATTCTTGATGGAAAAAAAAAAAAAAAATGTAGGCTAAGATTACGTTGCAAGGATAAAAGTAAACAAATTATACCTGAAATGAAGGAATGGCCGTAAAATTGAAATTCGCCCTTTTTCTACCAAAATTTCATAAAGGTTATGCGATTTAGGTTCGGTTCTCTGCGCATAAATCCAGCCAGTTTAACAGAGACCGGGTCGACGGGTTTTGTGAAACCCGCCCGAGTTTGACCGGACTGGACTGACTATGTAGTGCGAGTGGACGACAGAGAATAAAAAAATACAGGAAATATTTGGGTGATATTTACTTTTTTTTTTTTTTAAATAGATGATTTTGGGATCGAATTTTATTTTTTTTTTTTTTTTCAAAGGAAAGTCGAAAAATCAGATAAAGAGAATAGAATCACTAAAATTTAAATATAAAATTAATAAATTTTAATAAAAATATTAAAATTGATAATATTAAAAATATAAAATTTTAAATATTTATTTCATAAAATGAATTAAAATTTAAATTTTTACCATAAATTATATTATTACATTACAATTCAATTTTTTTCTTTTTTTTTATTAAATTTAAATTTTATTTTTTTCATCAATTTTATGATTAATTTATTATAATTTATAATTTTAAATAAATTTATATTTTAATAAATATTTTATTTAATAAATTTTATAATTTAAAATTTTAAAAAAATTTTATAATTTTTTAAATTAAATTTTTAATATAAATTTAAATGATTATTGATCTAATGAAAAGATAAATATTTTTATACGATAAATTTGAAATATATACTCTTATAAATTTTCACAAATTTATAAATTTTTTTATCCAATAAAGCTTATAATTCTTATGGTTTCAATAAAATTTAAAAATCCTTATGTGTTTCAATTTGTTAATTACCTAATTTGAAATGAATCTATATTTTTAAAATAAAATCTAACATTTTATCATTTTCAAATATTAAAATTGATATTTTAATTCTTTTCTTATATAAAATGGTTAAAAATAAATTTTAGAAAAAAAAAATTATACTTATTTTATTTTTTTTTTTAATTAATTTTTTAAAAGTATTTTCTTAAGAATTTAAAATATTTTTAAAAATTCTTCAGAGGGTATAATTAAATGACCCAGTATAATTTTTAGAATTATGTGTGTAATATAAAAAATATGGAATAAATAACAAAATAGGCATCGAAGAATAAATTTGTTGAATAATCAGTTTTTCTCTTGCTTGCGTTCTTAATCGTTTTGCATCTCACAGAACACAGAAGGAAGCGTTACCAATGTATATAACCTGCGCGTGCAGGATAAATTTGAAACCAAGGATTATAAGTAATACAACGTGTCAGAATGATGATTGTGCATGGTGGTTTAGGAATTCTACACAGACTGTTTCTCCAAATTGGTATGCTTGCCATTTTCAGAGGACCGTGCAGATGAGGCAACTGATGCAGAAGATGCACCTGCAAGTGCTGATGATGGAGGTTCGCGATTCTCACTGGCGTTCATTTCCTGAATTGGTGGAGGATTAACAACAGTCATCTGCATAGCTGTATTAGCAGACAGACGATTCCTCAACTCCCTGTGCTCCTGACACACGGCACACCAGTGCATGAAACAATACACCACGGGTGCGGGACAAGGTGAGTCCTGCAAAAGAGTTGCAACATTTGAGTCAGCAGCTGCTGATAATGTACACTTGAATCGTTTAGATATGCATGCTTTGGAACGATCTCGACATTCGGTAAAACCCAGATTGCAGAAACCCAAAAAGCAAGAACGTATATAGAAAAAGAATCACCTTGAGATGATATTTCTTTTGCAGTGAATATCGAAACGCACTAGCGTTGATAACACTGACCCACCAGATAAAAAAAAAGATGTTCCCAATGGTACACGCAATATCTGGAACAATGCCATAGAAGAGTGTCGATGCCGCTGCAAGTGCCAGTCCACCTTCAACACAAATTGCATGATAGACGCACGCCTATATCCAAGGAACATCCTCCCTTATTGCTTCAACATTGTGACCAAACAACACACAGGCATAAGAGTCTTGTCCAGCCTGCAACGCAAGTCAGAGCAATTTATTAACGAGATAAACATCATGTTAGAAAGAAAGAAGACGTCCGTGTACCATAAAATGAAAAAAGGGACAACTCAATTATGAAGAGTAAAATTGGAACTCCATCGTAGTCAAACTTTCTACGTCTTGCTTGCACTCTGCAAATTGCCGGGATCTAAAAACTACGACCCATTAACAAGATCGATGATAAAATAACTACCACAGAAAGTGATTTGATTTCAAACTTTGATGTGTGCAAAATTCATGCAGAAATGATAACATGACAAATTGGTAACAACAGTAAAATAGAAGAAATCCTTACAGCTCTCGGTATCTTCGGCACAGCCACAAATGCCAGTCGTCCAGTCCTAATCAGCCGGAGGCTCATAACGCTCTGGCAAAGGTTGCCGACATTCACGACATACATATAACTGTTAAACAGCATCCCAGGAGTGGGGAAGAAAGATGTGGATACGCACGTCAGAAATACGAGACCAAAATTTATCTAAAAGGAAAAACAAAAAAAACAAAAAAGAAACAAGAAAAAGATATGCCATTGCAAAAATTTGAGCAAAAAAAAGTATGAAGAGAACAGCAAGGCCTTGTTTTGGCTAATTCCGCGCAATCACCAATAAAAGTTGAGAATCGAACGAATGACCCTATATAACTTGCAATAGAAGCAATTCCCGTAAATGCAAACTAAAGGAAATGAAAAAAAAAATCATTTAACGAATTGCATAAAAAAAAAAAAGAAAATAATGAAAAATTTTGAGAAGGAATATTAAAAAAAAAAAAAAAAAGAGTAAAAAGGGGAGGGAGGACAAAGACCGGAGGGATTGGGACGGGCTGATTGAGTTCGCCAGGGGTGAAATTCTTCTCAGGCGCCCCCTCTTCTGCCGCCAACGGCGCGTACCTTGGTTTCACATTTTCCTGCGCCATCTCAAAACTAATCCAAAAATAAATAAATAAATAAAAGAAAACGCACCCTTTTGATACGAACGCAATTTTAGGCCAAATGAACAGGGACCACCAAAAAAAAACACGGAAAAAAAAATCTAAATGGAATTTCATCTAAAATTCATTAACTTTGCTTTTACAAGAACAATCTAGGGAAAAAAAAAAATATTGTTTTAGTGGATGTATCCTTTTGGAATGCATAAGCAAAACGTATTCCAATTTCCAAGTCATTTTTATTAACGTTTTGAAGGGCATTTATGTAGTTAATCAAATCAAGGCATACTGAATCCATTCATCCGACCAATCTTTTTTATTGTAAAATGGCCGGTTTTCAGTTGACAACGATCATATTATGCATGGTTCTGTTCCTCAATTAAATAGAATAAGACACCTCAACAGCAACGAGTATTACTCACATTAGACAAAACTGCATGAGCAAATTCGGACGAAAAGTTGCAATATGACAAATGCTGTTGAACCTGTAATCAATTCTAACATTTGTTAGACGTGAGCTGAATTGGAAGGCTTTTTTTTTTTTTTTTTCTTTGGCCCCATTGTTATATTTTATAATTATTTGGCCCCCACCCATTTTAGGATCTCGTGTTTATAAGTGCTAAATAGGTGGTTACAATAGAATTTGTGTCAAGCTATTTCAAATTTCAAATTGTTTGAATTTAGTTACTTTAATTTTGAAATTTTCAAATATTTAAATTATGTGTTTTTTGAATTTTATGTGGAGCTTATTCATATTTCAAGGGTTTTTCAATTTAAGTTATTAAAGTTTCCAATATTTTTAAATTCAAACTATTTGGGTTTCGAATTACAGAAAATTGATTTATTTTAGTTAATAGGAGTCGAGCTGATTTAAATTTTGGGCAGGTTAAATTTCATGTCCGGGCGTGTAGTTTTATTTGCTTGCAGTTCAATTGGGCTCTAAGCCCGTTGTTTTTTATTTTAGGTTGAAAAAAGAACAATATAACTTATTGCCTTTGTGGATGGAGGTGGAGCATTAGTTTCATGTTTTGATATTTTAATTTCATCTCTATTAAATTTATTTATTTTTAGTATATTTATTTATAAATTTTTATTAATTAAAAAAACCAATTACTTAAAAATTTAAAAATGAGTCAATAGAAAATGAAAATATCTCAAATGATCACTAAATTCTACGTAAACGGGTGGTTTCATTTTTTAAGTGGAAATTTTTAGCTTTTTCTCCAACCTTACATCTTAAGTTGTCCGAGGAAAGAAAGCAGAGTTGACAGCCTGGATGTTGACGTGCACTAATTAATGGGCGAATTAAGGTAACAGTCCCTCGCCCTTCACCCGAATGCTATCCCCAAATTGCATCTTTTTCTCTCGGGGCTTGACTGCTTTCAATACACGACATCCTAATCTCGAAGTTGGATCTGGGAAGAGTCCACAGATAGGAAGCAGGAAACATGGGAGCGGGAGCAGGAGCAGGAGGAGCCGTTACTATTGACCTTCCTATGATTCAATTCAAGACTTCCTCCCCTTCGTCGTCACCCTCTCTGCCTTCTTCTTCTTCCTCTTGTTGTTCTTCTTCTGATTCTTCTAGTCCCAAATTCCCAGTTCCGGTCAACAAAAGTGTATCTCTTAGACAGTCTTGTACTGTTGCTTCTTCCCGTTGTTCCATTGGCAGTGGTTCAAGAATCGATTGTGTACATGGAGAAGAAGACAAAAGACCAGGTGGGTCTCTTTTCGACGCAATTTTGAGGCAAGTTCCATCAAGGTTTGAAGTTGAAAGTGCGATAGCTGCTCTTCGAGAGTGAGTGCCCTTTATCTTTTGTGTGTGATTCTTATTTGCATTTTTGCATTGAATTTTGTTTTGGGTAGAGAAAATATGGTGGATAAGAATGAGATATGAGGTAGGTAGGATGTTTTGTGGTCAATTTGATTCTATGTACAAGCCATTGTTAGCAAACAGCTTCAAACTCTCACAAACTTGCTATCCCAGCAGCTTTGTAGAGGGGATTCCTTCACTTGGTGTAGAGTTTCATTGGCTGCTGCGAATACTGTACTCTTCTGTTTCCGTCCTTCAGGCCTTTCGTTCGCTTGAAACAGAGCCATCTGTTAAGGTACATCCTTTTGTCTCTAGTACTTGGATGACAATTGTAACGTAATTGCTACCTAGGGCGTCGCTCATGATATCCACTTAAACTGACATAAAAATAATTAATGGCGTTAGGCTTTCTTATTGTCACCTAAAAGAGCGTCCCCTACTTTGCAGAGGTTGGTCATCTCTCTAGCGACTGACAAAGCTGTGTGGGATGCTATTTTGAACAACGAAATGGTGCGAACGCTCAGGGATTCAGGCAACACAGGTTTTAAATACTAGAATGTGTTGTTGCAATTGACAAACCTTGTCACATTTTTCTTCTATGGCTGACCATTAGGCTCAATAAGTATTTTGTCAACTTGCCTTTTATCTCCTGTAACTTGCTTTAATTGACATTATGGGTTTCTTCAGCTGGATTTTGGAGGCTTCCAAACTACGTTGAAGAACCAGATATTTCGAGCAACGAAACGGTGCGAAAGCTCGAGGATTCAGGCAACACAGGTTTGAAATACTAGAATGTGTTGGTGCAATTGACAAACCTTGTCACATTTTTGTTTTATGGCCGATCATTAGGCTCAATAAATCTTTTGTCAGCTTGCCTTTATCACCTCTAACTTGCTTTAATTGACATCATGGGTTTCTTCAGCTGGAAGATGGAGGCTTCCAAACCCCGATGAAGAACGAGATCTGATCGCAAGCATGTTAAACTGGGTGATGGAGATCATTAGAGTTAAAATTGATGGTCTCATGCAGCAATTCCAATTGCTGATGGATCAGATTTTTCGACCTACGGGGAGAGACAATCCAACCAAAGTGACCAGAGATGTAGATGAAGTGGATGAGAAAGTTAGATCGTCCTTTCTTCTCTCTATTGTGATCCTCGTGATTGTAGTCGTGACAAGAGCCAACCTGGCTTTTTAAATCCAATTGGACCACCACCGGGGTGCCTCTGGAAGGTCTGGCAATTATGGTTTGTGAATTCAAGTTTTTCCTCGTTTTTCTTTAACCCGAGGATTAGTCTTTCCCGTGTCGGGACATTCCTAAGGGTTGCTTCACCGTCATGTTGTTCCTTTGTGGCGTTGAACCGAATGAAATTGATCGTCCCCTGTGTGTGATCGTGTCTATTTTTGCGAGTTTACGAATATATTTAGTCTAACATTACTTCTTCCTATATCTTTTGGGCGATTGGTTCCAGATTCTTACTTCTCGTACACGATCTTTAGTGGTTGAATAAAAGTCGAAGAAGTCCGTGCCTCGTTATTGATTCAATTCTAAATTTTGACTAAGCTAGAATTTTAAAGTAATATCATGGGTTCATTAAAATTTGGAAAAAGTTTAACGGGAATAGGCATACTTAAAACATCTAAAATTTTAATTAAGATTTTTTACTGAAAATAATGTGTTCGAATATTTATGCTCGTATAGACTCACTATATGATATAACATGTGTTTAATTTTATAAACATGACATAACATTTAGGAAAAATATATATATATAATTTTTAGTTTTGTAAACATTGCTCAAAGAATTTATTTTTATAACATTACTCCAAGTTATCTGTTATTATTTTTTAAAAAACTTAACACTCTATAAATCTTTATTTTTTTAAATTAAATACATAAAAATGCACCAAATTTGTAAGAGGAATTCGCACTTCAAAGGCTTATTTGAGAAATCAAAGTATCGCTCATAATCTTGCCACGTGTACAACCCCGGCGTAGGAACAACGCACTAATTTCCAAATCCCATAAATATCCCCATGCTTCTAACATAGTTCGGACAAATTTGGGGCTAAAATCGTCATTAGGGTCTACAGTTCCTCGCGTTCCCTCCAGACTCCTGTTTATAGGCAACGGCTAGTTCAATCAACCCGCAGTCGGAGATGAATTACGAGCAGAGGCTTAAAGCAGCGGCGACGATTGTACTGGATTATGAAACGCGCGGCCCAGACGTGGCCGTCGACCCCGAACAAATCGGGGTTGCGGCGACGTTGAAGCCTCACCAATTCGAAGGCGTCTCGTGGCTTATACGAAGATATCTTCTAGGCGTCAACGTTATTCTCGGTAGCATTTGTTTTTTATCTTTTCTTTTCCTTTTTCATTTTCTTTTGCATCCAAGAAATTCTATAGGTATCGATTTTAAATTTCTTAAATCAGTAGTGCACAGTCTGTCGATTTTTCTTCGTTTTTGTGATGCCAAATACGAGTGCTAGGGTTTCAACGCCAGCAAAATGCGATTTCTAGATAATAAGGTTAGGGTTTTGAAAGTAATTGCGTGGTTTATTACTTTTTGAAGGAAAAAGGAAAAAGGAACACAAAGATTGATTCATTAGCAAAGTATATATGCTTTTCTTTGTCGTTTTTTGTTTTTTGTTTTTCTTTATTGTTATTATTATTTTTGGGTTTAATCCAGTGACCGTTGACTTGCATTGTATGTGCAGGAGATGAGGTATGATATCTGTATGTCATTGAAATTCTTGTAAGTCCTTGGGATCAAGTTAAAGCTAAGTACTCTATTGCTATTGAATGCTTTTTAAAAACAAAAATCTTGTGCAAAGATTTATATTGTGTAATGAATTTTCAATAATCTTTTGTAAAATTCACTATACTGGAGTTCGTTACACTTTATTACAATTTACAATACAGGCACTGGTGGAGCTGATTCTTTGTTTTTGCTAGTGTATGGCCATGTGATACATTTGTGCTAGATTCTTTATACTTACTCAAATTGCCTTTTGAGACTCAGCCTCATCAATGGCCATCGTAGTTGTTGTTTCATTGATATTTTTGAATCTAAGTTAGAAATTGACAGATGGGCTTGGGAAAAACTCTGCAAGCAATCTCTTTCATAAGTTATCTGAAAGCTCATCGGATGTCACCTGGACCATTTTGTGAGTTGAGAAAACTTTTTGTCCTTTTTTTTTTTCCATTTTAAAAATTTTTGGCAATTCATTTGTTTTTGTGAATTGTGACTTGAACCCACTAATTCTTTTTTTTTTTTTTGCTTATGTTTGGTTTTCCTCAGTGATATTGTGTCCTCTAAGTGTGACAGATGGTTGGGTGTCAGAGATGCACAAATTCGCCCCAAAACTAAAAGCTCTACAGTATGTTGGTGACAAACAACATCGGCGCAATCTGCGCAATTTAATGTATGGCCACATAAAGGAGCATTCCTCATCATCTGATGTGAGTTTGGAGTCGTATAGTCGCAGATTCAAAAAACCAGTTTCATTATCAAGGCATTCATAAATTGTCTTTGTTTGGTAACTCGTTTGAAGTCAAGTTATTCTTTAAAATCTTTGATCCATGTGCTGATGGCTAACTTTTTAGACTTTACAGGTGCCATGGCATTGTTTTGATGTCCTTTTGACAACTTATGACATAGCATTGGTCGATCAGGATTTTCTTTCTCAAATTCCATGGCACTATGCAATAATTGATGAAGCACAAAGGCTTAAAAATCCTTCCAGTGTATGTTTCTGATATTTTGAAAATTTTCTAATAATCTCGTTGAGATTATTCTTTTGCTTCACTTGTTGACTAATTATTTTCTATGTATAATACAGTTATATCCTTTGTGGATTCTGGAATGTTTTATTGGCTTTATAGATCTAGATCCATTAATAGTTATTTGATGGAATACCTCAAAATGTTATTTAATTGAATAAGAATAAATATGACACAAAGGCATATTCACGAATGGACCTTCATTTTTGTATCATAATTTCCACATTCATCAATATTGTTTACTTGTTAGATTTTCAGGTGATTCTTCACGGCTGCAGAAATTGAATTCCATTAGGTGAAAAACATGATTATGTTGGAGATGGTTTCTTTGATTTATTTGTTCCTTATTGGAGTTAGATTGCAACAGGTTTTGTATAATGTGCTCAAAGAGCACTTTCTCATTCCAAGACGGCTGTTAATGACTGGCACACCCATACAGAATAATCTCACCGAACTCTGGGCCTTGTTGCATTTTTGTATGCCTCAAATTTTTGGGAAGCTGGAGCAGTTTCTTTCCACATTCGAGAAAGCTGGAAATCTTTCATCAAGTTTTCCATTATCTGGGATCAGTAAGTAGCAGCAGGATTAATTTTTTCTTTAATTATGCTTTGTATTCTTAGTTACACATTCATCTATTTTGTCATAGAAATAAAATGGTTTCTGCAATCTAAATAAATCTTAGTTCCCATTGTTTTAAGAGATACTTTTTACATGAAGCTTCCTAAAAATTAAAGATCTTCAAACTAAGCTACACAGTGCACAAGTGAGTCTGGTTGGTGAAAGTTCAATGACTCATTGGATCTGTTCTTAAAATACAGGCATCAGTGTTAAGCATTAGTGTTTACTGCATTGTGATCTAGCTGGTTGAACTGTTAATCTAGCATTTATCATGATTTTACTGGTTTTCCGTAGTGTAATAAGTTTGAAAACATCAGTATAATATCTGGATGTTAGTCCTCTTTAGTTTGCCTTTTTCTATCTTTTTCTTTATGTGTGACATAAATTAACAACAGCAGGAAAATGGAAAAATTAATTCCAGAGAGTTAAGTGCATCAGTAGGAAAAGAGGTCCTTTCAGAAAAAATGAATGTTATTTTGTGGCCAAACATTGTATGCCAGCGTGCATCTGTGATCAGTGTTTGTCTCTAATGTAATTATATGGGTACTCTGCTTTGCAGAGCCCCATTTCTGTCATTTAATTGCTTCTTCCAGCTTGGTGATTTTCCCTGTGCTCCAAAGTTTGTTTTTGATATTGTGATGTAGCACCTGCTATCTCTGAATAGGTCTTGACAAAACTGAGGTCAATGACCAATATAAGACGTTAAGATATGCATTGAAAGCCTTCATGCTTCGGAGGACAAAATCTAAACTCATAGAGTGTGGAAGCCTAATTCTGCCACCTCTGACTGAGGTTATTGTGTAAGTTATCTCACTGTTGCAAGTTTTAGAATGTGATATTTTACGTTACAAATTGGCTCGACATGTTTTCTTATCCATCACAAAAAATTCATTTATGTTTTGTTTTTATAGGATGGCTCCATTTGTCAGCCTGCAAAAGAAAGTTTATGTGTCAATATTGAGGAAAGAGCTCCCAAAACTTCTTGCATTGTCTTCTGCCCCTTCTAATCAGCAGTCTTTGCAGAATATTGTAGGCCAAGTTCTCAAGCTTTCACCTTGACAGTCACAATATGTCCAACAGCTAATTTCTTTGGTTTTTAAATGTTAAGATTTATTCTTGATCTATTCCAATGACCAATAAGTACTAATTTACCTATTTCCTCTTGTATCCAGGTGGTACAATTGCGAAAAGCCTGTAGCCACCCTTATCTATTTCCTGGAATTGAACCGGAGCCATTTGAAGAGGGTGAACATCTAGTGCAGGTAACCTCACTGTATGTCTGATACTTATGTGATATGGTAACAGTTGACTGGGATAGAGTCATAAGCTGAATTGTTTGTCAGCAAAACCAAAAAGAGAGAGGAGCATTGTTATTACAATCTGAATTAGTGTTTTGGATGGGAAAAAGGCTACCCTCTCAGTGCAAAAGAAATGTCAAATTTCTAAACTTTGTCTCCAAGAGGCTACCCTTACCTATTTCCTGGCATTGAACCAGAGGAACATCTAGGGCAGGTGACCTGCTGTCTGATATCTATGTGATATGGGAAAAGTTGACATGGATAGAGTCATGAGCTGAATTGTTTTTTGACATGGATGGAGGCTGTTTGTTACATCTTTGGTTCCTCTGGTTCAGTCACAGAAATCCTTTTATTTCTTTTCAGGCCAGTGGTAAACTACTAATTTTAGACAGACTACTAGAGAAGCTACATCAGTCTGGACATCGTGTCCTTCTCTTTGCTCAGATGACCCACACACTGGACATTTTACAGGTATTGTCCTTAAAACTTTAAGTAATACCTTCAACCTACTTGCCCTAATGTTCAATTAACAGTTTATTATTCATGTCAATTTACAGGATTTTCTGGAGTTACGTAAATATTCTTACGAGCGTCTTGATGGTTCAGTTCGAGCCGAGGAGCGCTTTGCTGCAATTAGAAGTTTTAGTGGGCAATTAGGGAGGTTGAGTTCTGAATCCGAGCAAGAAGATGCTTTTGTTTTTATGATATCTACAAGAGCTGGGGGAGTTGGTTTGAATCTTGTCGCTGCAGATACAGTGAGTTTTATGCAAAGCCTCAAAGGACATTTGATCCTTTGAAATTAGTTTTTATCTATATAAAATTATCGTATTTTTTGGTACAAACAAGTCTTCTTAGATATATATATATGTACTTATAAATTTATTGCTATCATACCAAGTTGTTCTGTTTTTACTTTTATGTGTAATGATACTGAAAGACAGGGCATTTGCCTGTTGTTAAAGAGATGTACTATGAAGCAAGATGTTTTTTACACTATTTGATCTTCTTAACATGAGTTTTTCTCAGTGTCTAATTTTTTTTGTTTCCTTTTGAAATTGCCATGTTTCACTTACTGTTTCTCTTTGCATGCTCTGAGTTTATTTCATATGGTCATGTAACAATATGATTCATGCTTTCAGCATGACACTTTGACCAGTGGTGCCTGCAAGTCAAATGTAGCTTAAGGCATAGAGTTATACCAGCCTCTACATTCTTCAATTTAACATCATATCTGCAGTAATAGAGTTTGAGTTTAAGAGGCTTTAAGAACATTTAATTGTTGTATGATTTGTCATCAACATTGGGTTCATCACCCTTTAAAAGTTACCTGAAGGATTGCTTGGATGTTCCCAAGATTCCTCATGAGCTCTTGATTTTTTTTTCATGTTTTTGATGTCTACAGGTCATATTCTACGAGCAAGATTGGAATCCCCAGGTTGATAAACAGGCTTTACAGCGGGCACACCGGATTGGTCAAATGAATCATGTGTTGTCCATAAACTTAGTCACGAGGCTTTCTGTGGAGGAGGTTAGAATCATTTGTGTTGATCCTTCATGTTCTTTAAAAACTTTTCATACTTTTGGATCAAGTCAAATGTGTTGAACTAGGTCATTATGAGGAGGGCTGAGAGAAAATTGCAGCTTAGTCATGATGTTGTCGGTAATGAGCTTGTGGAACAAAAGGGAAAGGAAGGAGGGGTTGAAACTGGTGATTTGCAGTCTATCATACTTGGATTACATTTGTTTGACCTGGCAGACATGAACAGTGACAAGTCAGATGAATTAAACATGTCAGAATTGAATGATATGGTAGAGAAAGTAATTGCAATGCCCCATGTTCGGCAATTTCCCAAGGATGACAGAAAGTTTGAGTTGAATATTATGGACCAGAAGAATGGATTGGATGTGGAATGTTCTGCTGTTACTAGTTATGATCCTGGTCTTGATGAGGCATCCTATTTCTCGTGGGTTGAAAATTTTAAGGAAGCATCACTATCTAGTGGCAACCAAGTCTTGGAGTTGGGAAACAGAAGGACTTTATCTGAGGAAAAACCTCTTAGACTTGAGGCTGCAAGGAAGAAAGCAGAGGAGAAAAAGCTATCTAGATGGGAAGCACTCGGATACCATTCACTGTCTGTCAAAGACCCTGTCCGCCTTTTGGGCGCTGATGTTTTGTCAGATTCTGGTTCTGTTCACTTTGTTACTGGAGATTGTACATGTCCAGCAAAAGTCTGCCCATCTGAGCCCACTGTCATATTCAGGTAATCTTTTCTACTAAAAATCCTTCATGTTCTTGTGAATGAACTGATTCAGTGACATGAAGATGCTAGATTGCAGCTTTTACATGCTTTGTATTTGACATCTAAAACTTTAGCAATCGTCAGTGGTGATTTTCCTGCCCTTGTGAGTGTGTTAGTTATTGCTAGCATACACCTATGGATATACATTTATGTTGCTCATAGCTTCTGGGTACTATTTTTGTAGTTGTATTGATGACTCTGGAAATTGGGGCCATGGAGGAATGTTCAATGCACTGGCAAAACTATCCTCAACTGTGCCTGAGATGTATCGACAGGCTTATGAATTTCGGGATCTTCATCTTGGCGATCTGCATCTCATAAGAATTAATGGTTATATGATATGTTCTTGCTTCCTATATCTTATCAATTTATTATCGAAACCACCTGATGTGTAATTTATGCACAAAAGCAGACAAATTCATGTGTGCGTGCATTCAAACATAAATTTTATTATTGTTTAGAAGTTTTTTGAAGAGATGTATGGTAGGTAAATAGCTCCGGAGAATTAGATAGGTTAAATACAGTATGCACAAGAACTATTCATTTCATTTATTTTGGTTGGCTTTACCAAAGTGCTTATAACCAGTATTGTACAGAATGACTATTCTCCTTACAGCTCCAACTAGAAATGTTCCTAATTGGCCTTTGTTATGTGTTATTGTTTCAATTTATACAGGATATCTTACTTTCTGTCTGCATTATCTATTTGCAGCACTGATGCCAAGTTAGTTTACATTAAGTTATTTTTATATGGATCCATTTATGTTAAATTATAAGCACTTGAGAAGGTGTTAGATACATATGGTGTTCACATTGTTAATTGCTTCCTTTTCTTCCTGTTGGAAAAACTAGTTATTCTGATGAAATGCACACACGATTGTTTTTCCGTTTTATGGGAAAATTTTTTGATTATTGAAATATGAATAACTATCCCTGACTCTGGCAAACACAATGGTGATGGTCATAGATTGAAATCTGAGCTGCCAAGAGGTTAAAATTCTTCCTTTTTCTCTCTAGAACTTTGTGATGATTGGCTCAATAAACTGATATGCAAACTATGTAAATGGTTTGTTCCTTCATATGCATTTATGGGCTTTATTTCCCTATCTTTGCTGTTGACAAATGCTTTCTGGTTGGTTGCTTTCCATAAATCTACGTCACCTCAGTTCCTGTAATGCAGAGGAAAATGGTGGACTGGGAGTAGAAGGTGGTAGTCCTTGGTGGGTGGCTTTAGCTGTTGTGCAATCATATAATCCTAGACGCAAAATACCCCGCAGTAGTATTTCTATTCCTGATTTGGAACGGTGCCTATCAAAGGTGTCATCTGCAGCATCTCAAAATTCTGGTATAATTTTGTCATGGTTTATTTTAATTTGGTTTTGATTTATGTTCATTGGCTGTGTTGATGTCAGACTAAAAATTGAACTTCTTGATGGGGTTGCTTGTTTTGTTTCAATGCCATCAAGCATCTATCGAAGCTGGATGAGTCTAGTAAACCCAACAAATGTCATGAATAAAAATTTAGTTGCTGCATTATTGGCTCTAAAATGGTGGAAATCTGGCACTGTGCAGTATAATGAACCACTGAGCAGGAGGCTGACATAGGCTATTGTGTTTTGTGTTGTATGAAAAGAAGGATGGTCTTAACGTGCAGAAAAAATTAAACGTTAATGAGTTACATTGCCAGTTATAGAAGCTTTTTCCATTAAATGTGCCATTAGAGTGGGGTCCATAATTCTAGGAACTTTTTATATGCCAATGGCTGCTGACAACTTGAAATGACCCAATTTTCTTGTGTTGATGTTTTTATAAAGCTTCAATTCACATGCCTCATATTGGGTATCAAGATGGATCAGATCGCTCACAATGGTATACTGTGGAACGTCTCCTAAGAAAATATGCTTCTGTTGATGGAATAAAAATCTATGTGTACGTCCTCTTTTTCCAAAGAAAATGAACAACCATGTTTGGTCCTTTTTGTTATTTTTATCATTTTCATCATCATCATAATTTACCACTGTCAACCTTATGGATGAATCTTGCTTCCCTTTATACATGACAGGTAGTTGATACCACCTTATCTTTGCAGGTATTATCATCCTCGATCCTCTTGAGGCTTGACATGTATTATTATAATGTTTTTGTACCAGTGTCTTAAATTTTCTTGACTTCTGTCACTTTATAGCATGGTAAGTTTAGTCACCAACATTTTACATTGTTGCTTTTTTGGATGTTTATGTATATTCTCCACCTTAGCTCTGTCATTGTTTGATTTTTATGGGAAAGATAAATTTCATAATTATCCAAAGAGAAAGGCCCGAAGTTCAAGTCTGGTAGTTGTTAGCAATTGCAATAAAGGTTATGAAGTGCATAAGAATAGGGATTTCTGGCTTGAATCTTAGACTAATGGGAATGGGAGTTATTATATAACTCTGGAAGTTCATTGAACTTCTAGTGTTTGAAAATGAATAAATAAGTGAGGATGGTTTCTAGCTACTATTCAATCACACAAAAGCGAAGCCTAGTCTTCAACATGTTTTTGCAGAAATTAGACTCTTTCATTTACTTCAGTAAAATTGTATCCAAGTAACATTTCAAATTTTATATTTTTTTGGTAAATACTATTTCAATTTTATTGTTAAGATCATATTGTTGGTGCTACCAAGTTGGAGCAAACAGATTATTTTTTGTTTTCTTTTTTCCCTGTTGTGATGTCCATTGTGAATTTTAAATTTGAAATGTCAGGTTCCTGAAAGCAAAGGTGTGAACTTGGGTATTTCTTATTTCGGATCTTATTAGACTTGTGATAGGTTTACAGAGTTCATTCTTAATGTCTAATGGTGCCGTGAAGCTTAGGGCAGGTTAAGCTTGAGGATAGATTCTTGCTTCCATTAAGAAGTGTGATGTCCTGTGATCTCATTAAACGAAAAAGAAAAGGCATCCTATAGTCCCACAATATGGGGTCTAAGAAAGGATTAGATGCCTTACTCTTGTTTTTACAGAGACTATTTTTGTGATTCAAACTTGTGATTTTTGCATTATAATGGTGTAACCTATTGTTACACCAATGCTTGCCTATCTCAATATGACTTGTTTATAAGAGTCTGTAAAGCTTCTTACTTTCTCAAACCAGTTGGTGCTTTTCTATCCATGGTTCCATTTAAATAGTTTCTTGAAGATTTTGCTTAAATGAAATGGAAAAATAAAATGGCTCAGCTTTTGTTAAATGAGACGCTGTTAGACCACATGCTTCAATGGTTTTGATTGGAGGCCTCTATAAGAGCTCGATGATTGATGCAGCTTGTTGGGTGTTTTAACCAAACATTACAAATTGAGTATGAATTTGTTTATTTATCTTTTTTTTTTTTTTTTGTTTCCCGCTAATGACACCCTTGTGGAAGGATTGTGTAGAACATATGAAGTCAAGATGCTACAACTAGGTGGGGATGGTAGATCATCTTAACTAGAATTCTGGCATACCACTCTGGTTTAAATAGTACTTTTTCAATGTACGTTGTCTTTGTGAGCATGGAAGGTTGATAGGGTGAAGTGGGGTTAGAGGGAGCATTACAAGGTGGAGGATATACTCATATGTGTACACCGACGTATTCATGTTGCAATTCTAGGAATCTAAACAAAGCATTGAAGGTATCTAAATACATGATTGATTCCTGAATGGGATTTCGACAAATCAGAGCACTCGTCCCACTATTTAGTGCAGTGTTTTAAGACTTTGTTGCAGCACACAGTTAATTCTAGGTGAGCTTGTGTGTGAAAAATAGGCGAGCGTTTAGAACTCTGTTGCGGACATAATAAGAGAGCATTGGGGCCCCTCTCTGAGGAGAAGGAGAGTGCAATATCCTGGTTCTTTCTAAGGATTTGATGATTGGGGCATGTTGCGACTTCCAACCGTTAGACTTGCGGCATGCTCTTAGTCGAGTAATTGAAGGATCCATAACCCTTAGCAAGTTATAATCCTGTACGATCAGCATCCCATTTTAAAAAAAAAGGAGCTTCTAAAATTGTATCACCTCCCCCCCTCTCATCCCAGAGGAAAACAGACACACACACACACACACACACCCTGTTTTTAACTCGTGAACTTTGCATGTCTGTTAGATTAACAACGTATTCCCTTAATTTATGAATGGATTTTCAGTTATATACTTGGGTCATTTTTCATAAAACTCGATCCAAGTCGCCTGGGCGAAAATCCTATCTTAGAATAAGTTGGCTGAAGTTGTGTTGGTAGTTTCTGTGCCTACGAAACAACAGCAATTCTATTTTTTTGTGTTTGAACCTGCAGTACTGCAGTGAATGTTTGCAGCAAATTTAATAATCTTAATGGCAAGCTCATTCTTGGAGCCGCTTATTTATTGCAAGCTTTTTTCTAATTAGTTCAACTTCTCAAACTCTATGCATAAAGAGAAGGTTAGTTGGAATTGGGTCGAGCATATTGCTCCAGGAAAAGAAAAATGAAAATTGAAAAGACTAAAACAAGAAAAGAAGGGGAAAGATTGTCACCCCTTGAAGCCTTTGTGCTTTCAACTACAATAGCACAAAAAAGTACCAAACCACTGTAACATAGGCAATTTTATATATTCATGCAAGTCTTTCTGGCCACCAACCTCTGTCCAAGAACATGCTTAGCTCTCATTTATAATCTTCTGTTTTGTGACAATTTCTGCATTAAGTTATCTTCTTACCAAACCATCCTCTAGCTAAGGCTCTTAAGATGTCAAAAATTAACAATAATGGCTCTCCAGAACACAACCTGATTAGGCGTGTTGCAACTCCAGGGAAAGCAACAGTACTTGCAATAGGCAAGGCCTTTCCAGAGCAACTTATTCCCCAGGAATGCTTGGTGGAGGGCTATATACGTGACACCAAATGCAATGATGTGTCTATTAAGGAGAAACTGGAGCGACTATGTAAGTAGTCCTACTATTACTAATCGGTACAATTTTTGTTCCTTGGGTAAAAATTGTTGAATGTATATATGTAACTTGGTAGATTAATCTTGTGCCTAGAAAATTGCCAGTCCACAACACAAGAAAAATTTAGATTTGGAGTCCTACAATTGAGCATTTGTTTCCAACTTTAAACTGTGAAATGTTCGTATTGCAGCCAGTCACCACGAATTTCTCTTTTTTTGCTAGGTAAAACCACTACTGTCAAGACAAGGTACACAGTGATGTCCAAGGAGATCCTCGACAAATACCCTGAACTTGCCACTGAGGGCTCCCCTACAATCAAGCAACGGCTTGAAATAGCGAACCCGGCTGTTGTTGAGATGGCAAGGGAAGCAAGCCTAGCCTGCATCAAGGAATGGGGAAGACCAGCAGAAGATATCACCCATGTTGTCTATGTTTCTTCCAGTGAGATCCGCCTGCCGGGTGGTGATCTTTACCTTGCTAGTCAGCTTGGCTTGAGGGAAGATGTTGGTCGTGTAATGCTCTACTTTCTAGGCTGTTATGGTGGTGTCACTGGCCTTAGAGTTGCCAAGGACATAGCCGAAAACAATCCAGGAAGCCGGGTTTTGTTAACTACTTCTGAAACCACCATACTGGGTTTTAGGCCACCAAACAAGGCACGCCCTTATGACCTTGTTGGGGCTGCACTCTTTGGCGATGGAGCGGCAGCCGCAATCGTTGGAGCCGACCCTGTGATTGGCAAAGAGTCTCCTTTCATGGAATTGAGCTATGCAGTTCAACAATTCTTGCCAGGCACACACAAAGTTATCAACGGATGCCTCTCTGAAGAGGGCATAAATTTCACACTTGGAAGGGACCTTCCTCAGAAGATTGAAGATAACATTGAGGAATTCTGCAAGAGGCTTATGTCAAAGGCCGGGTTAACCAAGTTCAATGATCTGTTCTGGGCTGTCCATCCAGGTGGACCGGCAATACTCAACCGGTTAGAGAGCATCCTGAAGTTAAATAGCCAGAAGTTGGAGTGCAGCAGGAGGGCTCTGACGGACTACGGAAATGTTAGCAGCAACACTATATTCTACGTCATGGACTATATGAGGAAGGCCCTGAAGAGCGAGGGTGGTGGGGAAGAATGGGGGCTTGGCTTAGCATTTGGCCCCGGAATTACTTTTGAAGGCATCCTTCTTCGAAGCTTATAAAAGCTTTCTCTCAGTCTGCAACACGGATTTTAGTGTCTTGAGCTATAAAGCTACGTATACGCAAGTTTTATTAAAAGAACAAAGCAGCAAAACTAGCCAAAGGGAAAAGCAAAAAGTTTCCATGCATGCTGTCGTTTGATTCAGATTGGATGGATTTGAGAGTTTTCTATCAGACCCAACTTCCTAAATTGTCACTAATTTGCTAATACTTCTGACAATAATAAAATGTTATAATTAAATATTTTAAATAAAAAAAATATAGTATATATAGATTTATGAAACTTTGTCTACATTTAATTTTATCGAATATTTTAATAAATATTTAAATTTACCCCCTCATATCGGCGCCGCGAAAACGTGAAAGAAAAGTCAAGGAAACGACGACGTGGTAGTCTCCTAGTTCCCCAACTCTGTTATTTTCGTGCCCAATCAGCCTACCTTCTCCCAAGTCTCAATTTTCCTATCTTAACACACCTTCCGTTTTCGATTTCAGATTCATTCAACTTCAGTTGCATTCGACTGCAAATTGCTCTCTCTATCTATCTAAAATCCGGAAGGACCGAAAGAGGGTAGGGCTTTTTGAATTTCTATTGCTTGTTCTTGATCTCTGTGTATTGACATCGGAAATATCTGGATTTTTTTTCTTTTTTATTCTTTTTTTTTTTTTTTAATGAAGAAAATTTTTGAAAAACGATCGTATGGGAGAAGCTGGAATCCGTAGACGAGTTGGAGAATCGAACACGCCGCTGATGGTTAGTATCTTCTTTCATTTTTTGAATCAATTCGGGATAGGTCCACTGGCATCTGTAGACTGCTGTGTCTGGCGACGTGGATTCTGTTTTTTTTTTTTTTCTTTTTGCTTTTTTGGTTATGGCTAGTGCGGTGAGAGGTGTTTGTGTTTGTACAAATCTTTGTTTTCCTAGCACAGAAAGACAGACCGGCAAATGGTAGACTCATTTCACAGCGATTTATGTCTGTGCCATCCCTCGAGGGAGCTGCTTCGTATCTTGCTCGAACAACTTCGTTGATAACTCGTTGTTTTTCTGATCATTCAGGTGAGGATCTTTCGTATTCATCATCGTGTCATTGGAATATTAGTTGCCTGAATAAAAATTCTATGCAATATTATGTAATATGTATGTTGGCTTTGAACTGTGTAAAGCATATATGTCAAAGGATATTTCATGTTACCTAACATATCACATTTAAAATGTAAATGTTTTCAATCAAATTCTGGTATGTCAATCAAGCTGCTTTAAACTCTGTAGTAATTTTTTTTGCAGTTAGTGTATTCTGTGCGTTGTTAGCATGTGTGCCTACCAAATTTGTTCATTCTCCACATAACATATTGACATTATATTGAACTGTTACAGTAGACCATTCTTCCAGAGAATCTGGAGATTCCACTATACATGCACAGGAGTTGGCAACATTTTCTTCTTGGCATCCTGAGGAAACACGGAATAGTGATCATGCATCTTTGAGTGGGAGTCATTCAGTATTTTCTCAGTCTTCGACTTGTGCTACTGCTTCTCCATCTGTCCCTGATAGACTGACTGGAACCTCTTCTGAAGGTCCCTCTCAACATCCTGGTGCACTTGTCAGATCACATCATAGCAGTCAAAATAGCAATTCTTTTTTCAAAGGGTATTGTCCTCTTCCATTGCTAGTTGGGGATGTCACATGCATAAATGCATTCCTAATTTGTGGATTAGTGTTAGCCATCTTATCATGGAAACTCTAGTAATGTAGGAAGACATCCACAAAAAGTTTCAGTTACTTTAATTTATCTCATGTTTGCTATGTTGGACTAGGTTTTAGATTACCCTACAACCAACATATCAAGCAAACTTGAGAGAAGAAATATACTTTTTGGCTCCAGGCTTCTTTTTTTGCGTGCAGGGGGGGGTGTCGGTTGGTGGAGGGATGGTGGGGGTGTTAAATGTAAAAAAATAACTTTCAATATAGATAATCTGTTTCTAGCAACATGCCAATTCATGTTGCAATATTCTACTTCTTTTATCTGTTTTACAATGTTGTGAGAATTATTGTTTTCAGGCTCATTGAACGAGCACAAAAAACTGTTCGTGGATCTGTTGATGATATAGGGTGGCTGCAGCTTGACTCAGGGATGCCTCCAGTTGAAGATGGAACTGAGAGGTTTATGGAAATTCTGGATGACATCAGGTATGCCATGGGTTTTTTTGCATCTATGGTATACCTGGCATGGTAGTGCAGTGTTTGATTGAGTTGTTTCTCCTCTGTCAGGCATGGTCTTCACAAGTTGCCAAATTCAATGGTCTACTTGTTGGTTCCAGGTAGCAGCTGTAATCTGAAATAGAGTTGTGATATCTCAATTAATTGTTTATCCACTTTTCTGTAACTATCATGAGCATTAGAATGCTTGGAGATCTCTGAGGTGTCCTCCTTATGGATTCCCTGGACTGAAATTTCATGATGTGATTGGTGAAGTGCTCTTTACATATCATATGGACCTTTTTGCCCCTTTTGAAGATTTCTGAAACCCTACAGAATTATATAAGGTTCCTGGCACCTCTAGGATTGGACCTCTGTCTTTTGAGGATCTTGGAACCTCTAGGATTGGACCTCTGTCTTTTGAGGATCTTGGATTCTGCATGCCATCCTCAGTTCATAAAATTGAGCTTCTCTATCAGTTTTCTTTTGTGGAAAGGGGGTTGGGGGAGGGGTAGGGAGAGAGAGCGCCAAATCATCCCTTGGGTAAGCTATTTTTCACAATCGTAACAGGTTGCACAATTGAAATCTCAAGCAAAGTCAACTAAATTATTGTATTTAATATAACTGAGGAGCATGAGGTTGAAGCTATTAACAATTCCACAAAAGAATTGTAGTTCCCTTATTTTTAATTTCACCGCTCTTGCAGATTTAGATCAAAATGTCTATTTGGCAGGTCTTTTCAGCAATCATGGACCACTCTACTTTGTTAATACGAAAATGAGTTTCTCTAAGATGGGCCTGGCCTGTCACATTGCCAAGATTCACAGTGAGGTACCTTTTTCTTGTGGATTTCCACCCTGTAAAACCATGCTGCTTGTAGTCTGTGCTGAGCCTGTCTAATTACTAATCAGGCTTCAGTTATAAAAAATGCCAGAGAGATAAAAGAATACATTGAGGAAATTTATTGGGGTTCGAAGAAACAAGTTATGCTTCTTGGACATAGCAAAGGGGGAATTGATGCTGTGGCAGCTTTATCATTGTATTGGTTGGATTTGAAGGATAAGGTTGCTGGATTGGCATTGGCTCAGAGTCCTTATGGCGGTAGCCCAGTAGCCTCAGATATTTTATGCAAAGGGCAGCTTGGTGATTATGTTCATGTAAGGAAGCTTATGGAGATTATAATCTGCAAAGTGATCAAGGTAAGGCTCAGTAGCTCAATAGCCTCAGATATTTTTTGCAGGGACAAACATACTTGTGTATGTAAGTTAATTAGTGTTTCTACTTAGTGTAATTAATCTTGTTTAAGAAGCATCTAAAAAAATATTGGAACTTGTGTCCTCTTTGACAAAGTTGATGCCAGCATTGAATTATCTCCAATAGAACTAGTTTGTTGTACTTGTTTTTGCAAATGATGAAGACTACAAGAACGTTTTATTGATGCAAAATGTTTAAGTCTAAATTCGACCTCAAGTGCTTATTTTTAGCAAATTCTACAGTTAGAAGTTTTGTACTAAATTCTTGTATTTTTCAACCATGAAGGGTGATATTCAAGCTTTGGAAGACTTGACTTACGAGAGACGGAAGAAATTCTTAAGGAAGCATAGTTTACCAAGGGAACTTCCAGTTGTATCATTCCACACACAGGCTGGAATTACTCCCACTGTTCTAGCAGCACTGTCTCACGTTGCTCATGCAGAGTTACCACTGGCCACACCTCTTTTTGCAGGCAAATCGGCAAAACTCCCTGTGGTAATACCCCTCGGTGCTGCAATGGCTGCATGTGCCCAGCTCCTGCAGATGAGATATGGTGAAAAGAGTGATGGGCTTGTCACATGCCGAGATGCAGAAGTCCCAGGTTCTGTCATCGTGCAACCAAAACGCAAACTGGACCATGCTTGGATGGTCTACTCATCATTGAATGACAACCCTTCCGAGGCAGGTCCATCCCAAGTGTGTGAATCTTTGTTGACGTTACTTGTGGAAGTTGGTCAAAAAAAGAAACATGAATTTGCAATGAAAGATGAGTAAGTCACCAAACGGGGCTAGTTTTCATCAAATTGTTGTGCTATGCTTTCTATACTTGAGAATTTGCCTCTGGAGCCTTGTAGGGTTGTAGATATAGAAACTATAATTAATGTTGTACATAGAGAGAGGCTCGTCCCATGAACTACACTCTTGAAAATTCTGTTTTAAACTCCGCTGGTTTAGTGTCATTCTCATACCTTCCAAAAAGCCAATATGCGATGGAAATTTTCTAGCGAACTTTTACAGGAATGCAGGGCAATTGGCTATATCGAATTTTCCATTTACTTTGTTTAATTTCATGTAGACGTTTTGGACATTGACTTTATTATGAAATTTGACAGTGGAATTTGGTTTATTGAACAGGTAAGGGTTGTAGAGCACCGATTTCATGAAAGTTGACATTGTTTTTAAGCTGTACATCTAATTTCAATCAAGTGATCATACGGTGCCGATGTCCACCTGATCCAATTTTACATCATCATAATTTTTTGAAATATTAACTTCTTTGCATTTTTTTTTTATACACCTTAACTAAAAATCACATACATTTAATTTAAGAAAGTTAGAAATTGGATCTTAATTTTCGTCATAAGTTTTATTTTTGGGTGTATGCTAGCCGGTTAGTTAATTTAAAGGTATATACAGACAAGCGATCGATTGCTCGATTGTACAATGTTTTTGTTGCCTGTAGAGATAGATATACAGCAAGAAGTTTTGGGGGCTTTTATAAACACGAGCTGATTAGATGAGACCCATGCGTGGCTTCGGCGACAGCCTTTTCTTAAGGTGTTGGGGGAAGGCAAGTCCCGGAAAAGTCTAGGTTGCCTTCCAACCCCATCTCGCCCGGCTTCCTGCTCTGGAGAGAGTAGAGCGAACCACTCATTGGTGTGTTGCCCCAATTCAAGAAAAGGTATTCGGGGAAGAGTCAAAAATTTGTACATCTATATAGATGTTTTTTATTTATTAAAAATTTTGTTAAAAATAATAATAGATAATTATTTTTTTTATTTTTATAAATTTCACACTTAAATTAAAATTATAATCTCTAAATAAAGATCTAAATTGTTTAAATAAAATTGTGTAACTATTAAAAGAATAAAAGAATAATCAAAAGTATAAAATTATGTGAAGAATATTTTATAGTCTCAAACTTTAGGAGCTACAATATAAATAAAAGAAATAGTGTACTCCTGTAAATTGAAATGTAACCGTTGCCTGTTGATCAATGCTAATTAAATTAGTATAGAAAGTTTTTTTTTTTTTTTTTGTGAGATATAAAAAAATAAAAAAAGCAGTACAATATTTCATAGATTTGACGTATTGAGTACAAAAAATTTTCTGTTTATAATTACTTGTGCAAATTCAATTAAAAAAAATTAAAAGAAACAACTGAAAATGAAAAACAAAAAAAAAAAAAAAGAAGAAGAAGCAAACATGAACACCTATGAAACAAATACTGAACAAATTTCTAATCGTTTTGTCCCGTTCTCCATTATATATCTTAAGATTCTACAACAACCCCTACAAACATGGTAAATATTAAATTCTACAACACTAATTTTATGAGGAAAAATTTTAAGAATACGAATAAATTTTGTGCAAGAATAAAAAACAATAATGTACCAAAAAATTGTTAAGAAATTTTTTTTTTTTTTTCTATTTCCAACAACCATATATAGCCTTCTAAAAAATGTTAACTAAAGTCACAAATTGAATGCCACAAAAATTATGAATAGTGTAAATTCATATTTAAACACACCAAAGGTGAAAAGGCTCCTAATAAATGTACATGACTATTATTATTAATTTTGCGATTAATTATAAAGTCCTTGTGAACGCTAAAGTACTTACAAGCATTTTTCGTTCCCCAAATCCTTTGTAGTTTCTCACATAAATTAAATGCATACAATCTGCACCACGTATTTTATTTAGAAAACCCATCATTAATATTATTATTTTAAATAAGGAAAGAAAATTCGGCTAGTTTGTCTCTCTTTTTATTTTCCTCCCAAGAAAAACTATTTATATTTCCCATATAAACTGAGCACATAAAATGTTCAACGAATATCTTTGTATAGGAAACTCATTATGAAAGATATTCCCTGTTTTAAACAAGGAAAGAAAAATTAGGTAGGGCCTGTCTTCTTACCCTTTTTCAAAAATACTAAAACGACGAAAAAAAAAAAAATTTTGGTAATTAAAATAATTTTAAAAATTATTTTAATAAATATATTAATAATTAAAATTTTAATTTTTTATTTTTAAAATTTTAAATTATAATATTAAAAATAAAATAAATTATTATTATAACATAATTTATAAATTTAATATTTTATTAATAAATTAATTATATTTTTTAAAATTTAATTAATTTTAAAAAATTTTAAAAATATTTCAATTTTTAAATAAAAATTATATTATTAAAATTATTTATATTTTTAATATTAAATATTAATTATATTAATTTAATTTTAATTAAAATAATTAAATCAGTTAAAATTTTAATGTAAATTTTCCTTTTCTCATTCCATTATTATCACTTCAGTCAGCAGTTGCCACTAAATGACAAAAGTGTCCTTCAAATATTCACGAAATCCCGTAACTTTTGCGTTGGCAATGCTTATTGTTGTAAACTTCATGCGTTTCGTCTCGTTTCCTCTCTCTCTCTCTCTCTCTCTCTCCCTCTTTCTTACTTTCTTTCTTTCTCTGAGAAATGAGAAACGGAAACAGACAGACATCAAATACTTGTTTGCTTCAGCGAAGCAGATAGACATTTAAGGTTTAAAGAAAAAAGAAAGAGTTGTAGTTATCGCCCAAACCAGACAAGCCATAAACATTTTAGGGTTCGTAGGCGAAGCCGTTCGACCGGGCGTCTGAATTAGGGTTTCAAATCAAAGTCCCATCTGGCTGTCCAATTCGTTTGTCTTAGGACAGCGCTTAGGAATCTGTTGGTCGGATGTGACGGTGTGAGAGTGAAAAAAGTGGTTGGTTTGGTGTGCGGACAGTTAGGGTTTCAATGGGGAGTGAGCCAGACCGCAAACGGAGGCATTTTAATTCGATATCACCCACGCCTGCCATGGCAAATAAGCAGCCTTTTGCACAACTCTCTGAAGACAAGAAGGTTTGTTTTTTGTTTTTTTAAAATTTTCTAATCTCAACTCCGTTCTGTATAGCTTTATTTTTGTTTGGATTATTGGTTCTGTTGCTTCTCATCATAATTATGGATTTGTTAACCTTAGTTATGTGTTACAAGCTATATGGCTTTTTGTTTATTTTTTTCATTTTAGTGAAGATAATTTAGGGATACGTTTATTAATCAATTTCTTTTTGGCTTTTTAATAAAGATTTTACCTGAAACTTTTTTTTTTTTTGTTTAACTTAGAACTAGTTTTTTCTTTAACTGTCTGGCTTGCCCATGATAAATTGCGTAGTTTTGTTGAGACATAGCTTATTTGTTTTGTCTACCTTTGTGTTGATATTGTAGCTCAGTACCGCTGTTCTCCAATACCAAAATCAAAAGCTTGCACAGAAGATAGAAGCCCAGAAGATCGAGTATTCTGCATTAGAGAATAAGTTCAGTCAACTGAAGGAGAAACAGAAACCCCGTGATTCCACAGTAAAAGCTGTGAATAAGTCTTGGAAAGGGGTAATCTTGGTTTCACGGTTTTTCTTTGCTTCATACCCATTTCCTGCATTTGTAATTAACATCAACTAGTTCTTGGAAATATAAAAAGCAAATCCTATGGCACTGTGCTTTATGCATATGAGACTGTATTGCACTTTTATAGACACTACAGATTGAACTTTTCTTTTTGGGTATGATAGCTGGGTATTGAGTTGGAGTCATGTTCAGCTCGAACAAGAGATTCAAATGTTGATCAAGCTGTGAAGCATATACCAATCATAAGGGGTGAGGATTGTCTTTTTTTAACATTTTATTGTTTTCTTCGTGTCTTTTTTATTTTGGCTTCACTCTATGATGAACATCTAACATTTAAAAATAATATGCTGTCTTCTATTTTTTCTCCTTTCTTTTTCTTTTTTTCCTTTTTGGACAAGAACATTGTTTGCATTAAAACACACTCACTAACTTTCATTGGCACAAGCTATATTTTTCTTGAAAATATTATATTGCTTATTGGGCATTGGTAATGCATACTTTTCAGTCACCTCCTAATGGATGGAGTCTTCTCTGCTGTAGTTTTTATCCTGTTTTTCCAATATTTGGAATTTATTTAAACTGCCATAGACTAGTGCAATTTGTTATCATTCACAATTTACTGGTTCTTGCACATGGAAATATTTCTTGTATGTTTTTGCAAATGTAAGTGTGAAATTATCTGGAAATGCAAACTTTATGGCTTGAAGAAAGGTGATCCAACCACTGGTAGATTCAAGTTAATTTTTTTTCCCCTTAAATTCCTAAGATAAGCTCAATAACTGATGATTAATAAGATAAGCTTGAATGCTCTATAGAGCTCAATTTCAGCTGGTAGTTTTTTCATGATTGTGATTTTTAATTGAATCAAATGCATTTTCTGATAGGTTGTTTCAAATTGCTTGTCAGATGGAGGTTCAGCTTTTCTAGAGGATGCTTTTCTTAGCCGACTCTCACAAACAGGTGCGACTGAATGTTCATCTGGAAATAATTGCCTTGATCAGATTCAAGAAGATAGATCAATTGCCATTGAAAAGGCTATGAACAGTTTAAGTAACAGTATAGCTGCCATCAATGACCTTTGGCATATTATGGATAGATTGAATGCAGCAGTTTTGAAAGAGCTCCCAGGAGATGGTAAGATTTGTGTGTTTGCGTAACGTCTGTTCAACTGTTCTTCCTTGGGTGTTTCCTCTGAAGTTCCCATACATATTGCTCTTTCTACTAGGTATTTGTGGGCAAATGGCATCTTGTGAATCCCAGAGGGAGGCAAAGAACTTGAGATTAATGGTAGGTGACCTCCATTCAAAGAACAAGTCAGTGGCAAGGGAACTGCAGAAATGTCAAGATATTGATGTGAAAAGTAAAGCTGAGCTTACGTACCTCAGAGGTAGTATTCTGGTGAGGTTTGGATAATTCTAATTTCTAGACACAACAGCAGAGCATGATGCCTATGCCCTGTTTGGACTAGTTTGACATGTCCATTTGAGATTGCTGCTAATCCTTCCGAATGCTCTTGCAGATTTGCATGCATTCATGTCATAAGATTTGGTGCATAATACAATCTACTTCTTTCCCACCTGAATTGAATGAATTTGGGCATGCCCCATGAAATTGAAGGTTTCCTTTTTCAATCATCTTGGTCATATGCATGACCATTGTGCAGCCCTCTTCACCATTTGTAGCCATTTCATCTGCCACACTTGAGAGTATGATTAATATTATTGTGTAGTTTTGTCTTAGGAATTGTGCAAGATGATTTATTGAACTTAGGAATAAGAAATCCATTGTTATTTTAAGTTTGTAGGAAGGTCTTTTATAAGTTTGAGTGAGTGGTTGAGTATTATGCTTTGCTGGTCTCTAAAGGGGAACTGGAGAGTTTGGTTGCTGAATTGGAACACAGTAAGTGCGAACTGGCAACCCTTAAAGCAGAGAGAGATGCAACAAAAGGGGCATTCTTCCCTGTCCTAAACATTGGAAATAAGCATGTAGCTGGTGACAGGGCCAGAGATAAACAAAAAGAATTGGAAGAAATGGAGTCTGCTCTCAAAGAGCTATCAGTAAGCTCTTGGCCTGGGTTGATTTTGAAAATTGTTCTCATGTTCTTTCTGGGGGATATATATGGATTGCATAGTAACAAAATTTAAGTCCTGCAGGATCAAGCTTCTTCTCGATTATTGGAATTAAAAAATCTTCATGATGAGAGGATAAGCATGTTGCAGCAGTTATCCAATTTGCAGGTTAGGGTTGTAGGATGTTGGCTTCTCATCTAGTTTTATATATGTGTATTTTTAAGTTTCCTTTCTAGATAGGCCCAAATTGCTATTGCAGATCTTCAATTCTATTTTTACTTAGGCTGAAACTTGCAGCCTTAGTTGGTGATACTAATAGATTTGGGATGTTTTGTCATGCAGAGCTCATTGAAGAATGTGAAGTGCATCTTTTTCTCACAAGCATTCCTTGTGTTGAGAGATCAAATAGAAAAGTCAAAAGCAGATGCTTTCCAGTATCAGGCGTTATTTGAAAAACTACAGGTTGTAACTGGTCGGTAGCTTTATTTACACCATAGTCTGTTATTTATATTTAATGGATTTAGGTCTGATGCTGAATCCTTTTCCTTCTCAAATCTGTAGGCTGAAAGGGATGTCCTTTTGTGGAGGGAAAGGGAACTGAGTTTGAAAAATGATTTAGTTGATATTTTTCGAAGATCATCTGCTGTATCAGATTCTAGAGTTGCAGATTTAGGGATAGAAATTCAGAAACAAACTAATGAGATAAAAGTGATGGAGACTAAGTTGGAAGAGGCATCAAGGGAACCAGGTAAGCAACTGCAAGATGCTTTCACACATGTTATATCTGAGCTTGATGGTATTGCTTTCTATTTCAGGAAGAAAAGAAATCATTGGAGATTTCAAAGCTCTGGTTTCTTCATTTCCTGAGGAAATGGGTGTCATGCAACGCCAATTAAACAGTTGCAAAGAGGCTGCATTGGATATTCATTCTTTACGGGCTGATATACAGTCTCTTTCTACCATTCTGGAGAGGAAGGTGGGTAATGTAGGATGTACACATTTATATTCTTTGAATATCTGAAGAGATAGAGCTTTATTCTTTGGAGCAGGCTAAAGAGTGTGAAAGTTTGTCTGCCAGATCAGCCAGCCAGGTTGTTGAGATAAAGAATTTGGAATCTTTGGTATGGCAAGTTATTGTTCTAGTTAGATTGTTTTATGTATAAATTTTAGCTTTTTGTTTTGACTCTGGGCCTAAGAATTTTGAATACAATTGCCTTTTCTGTTAAGTTTGTCATGTATAGCAGTTATTACATTTCCCCATAGTCATTCTTTGCAAATTGAAGAATTTGTTCTTGATGCTTGACATCACTTAACATATCTGGCATTATTTGTTTGGAGCTTTTTCATTTCTTTTCCAAAAGGAGGTAAGATTTAAGTTAGTTGTCTGTTGTCTAATGTTTAATAGCTTTGTGCAGGACACGTTGTGATGGGCAACATATTTTTCCTCAACTTTTGTCGCTTGACTGATTTTCATGGTGTCTAACATTATTTGAAAATTCATGTGAACAAAGAGGGACCTATAAATTTTCATATTTTTGCAGTGACTTAATATGTTGTCTAATAGGGCATCGTAACTTCATAATTCACCTTATTAGGTCCAATAGGGACCTCTATGGTGAATTGTGAAAGTTGCTGACACATTCATTGTTTGCAGTGTGACAATTTTAATGTATTTATCCAAATGTCAGATTGTTAGCTATCTAATTTGTTTTCCTAGAATTTAGTTGATATTACTGTTTTCAAAGGCGCTAGATGCTCTGCAGCACAAGGTCTCTTTGAAGCTAGGCACTAATGTAGGCGTGTGCTTGAGGGCTATGAGTTGCACATTTAAAAAATGATGAAAAACAGCTAAAATAAGCATAGAAGCAAGATATGAATCTAATAGGAAAATAACCAATTGAACTTATTCAAATTAATAATATTTAATTAGTTAAAAGGAATTATTTCATGTAACTTGTATAAAATAAAAAAATATGACAAATGTGTTTTGTAATAATTACCAAAAGGATGAGACAAGTGTTAAGACAACTACAGGAAATAACTTAAAAGTCATCTAATTCTTAGGTGCACCTGGCTGAAGGAGCCTCTCCTTGGGTAGAAAAGGCCCCAAGGCCTTGATACCTTGTGCACATGTGCCCAATATTTGTTGTCATTGCGGTTATACTTGCTATGGAAGGTATTAAATGATCATTATCTTGAAGAACTTGTTTGGTATTGATTCTATAATGGATTTCTGTTATAGAATTCAATATAATTGATTTGTTTGTTGAATTTCAATATTAATCTCTGTTTTGCATAGATTCTAAAATAGAGGAATTTAATTGAATTCTTTGTTTGGTTCAAAGTTTAGGGCCACTAACAAGCCAAGTTGAGCTTTAGCATGTTCAAGTTTGGCTTGTTTAATAAATGAGCCTAAAAGTGAGACTCAGTGTTGGGTTGAGCTAAGCCTAGCCTTCTTTCATCAAGGCTTGTTTAATATATGAGCTTTAACCAGTTTTGCCTTTAGTAGATGCACATGTTGTTGAACTTTATAATATTAACAGAAATAATTAAAATTATAAAATATATTGTTATAAATGGAATTAAAACTAGTTTTGTTACCAGGGGAAAAAATAAGCATTGATGTAAGATATTGAAAGTATGTAATCTCATGGTCAAGGAATACCTTTGAACTAAATGTGATGCATAAATCCATGTGGACTGGAAGCTAATTCACATCCTTCAGCAACAAAAACAGCTTAAACTACAAAGAAGCAACCAAAGGAGTAAATTAATTCAACTTGAAATGTATCCATGAGAGGCCAATTGGGAAAAACATTAAGTAAAACTATACAACAGAATTAGACATATCATCAAATCAAATTAAAATTACTTTTGAAAACAAAGCTTTGGGGTGCAGAAAATAGCCATGGTGAAGGCGATGAAAATAAGAAAAAGAATAGTGAAATAGAAATTGGTAAGGGAAGAAGAAATGTACCAATTGTATTATAGGTTTGTGTTGGTAAATAATTGAAATGCTAGATACTGATAATATGTTGTTGGGTTGGATTTGGCATACAAAGAGTTTGGAAACCAAAAGTTTCTGATTATTATGAGATTATTACTATCTGAAGATATAATGTTAAGTTGTAATATATTCGATGTCAATAGGCTTTTTTAGTAGGAATCAGCTTTTATGTGTGAATGGCAGAGAGAACTTTTAAGTAGATAGATAACACCAAGTGTCAACTCAACCACACATTCTATAAATAAAGATATGCATAATAAAAAATAAGAATGATTGATTGCCTTCTTTGACTCTTACTGCCCAACCTGAGATTGGGCAACTAATGCGTTCTAATTTCTGGAATATTATATGATGATTTTGATACTTTCCATATGTATAGTTACATAATAGAAACACAGAAGGAGAGAGACTAGAATGTTTAGGTGCGCTTGAGTCAATGACTCCAAAGGGGATACTAAATGAATGGAATTGGGATATGGATGGAATATAATGAAATAGAGTTGCTTTGAGGTTACCTGTGAAATGATGAATGGAACAAAGACACTAGCAAGAAGTTTTGTGTGTTATGAAGGAAACTTTGACCTCAAATTGGTCATGGGCTGAGAACAGGAATTTTTCGCCGAGATGTAAACTCTTGTTGTTCCTCAATAGCTTAGTGGTAGAGCAGCCAACCTGTAACTGATTGGTTGCTGGTTCGAATCCTACTTGGGCAGATTTGATTCATTTTGAATTCTTGAATTTGGAATGAAATGATTTTGACTTGAATGTGCTTGTCAATTAGTGTAAAAATTCTTAGTATCACATAATATAATTGTTATATATATTTCTCAAATTAATTGATTTGATGGGGCTTTTCAACTTCTTGAAATTTCTACTTTAAGAAAACTAACCAATCAAAAAATAAAAATGTTTAATTCTAGTATATAATTATAAATATATGACAATTTGAAAATGAGCCTACCAAATCTACTCTAATGACACACCAAATGAGTTTTTAATGAGTCTGTATATGAGTTTTTAAATGAGCTTTAAACAAGTTCACGAGCCTAAATGGGCCGAGCCAACCCTTGTTAAGCCTAAATTACTTGAGTGTTGTTCGTTTATGTAAATGAATGAATGCAAGCGAGCTCTTAGTGAATGTGTCAGCTCGTTTGCAGCCCTGCCTCAAACACATGTTAGATTATAAATTTAATTGAATTGATATCTAGGAAAATCTCACCTGTTTTGTTGAGATGATTAATTCTAGTGCATTGGTATCTTTTTTTAAGTGAGAATCTGATTGCATTCTTGTACCTAAAAAAGTTGCGACCCTAAACAAAGGAATTGGGGCATTTGAATGAAAGTGAATTGAATTCCATAAAATTTGCCCATTTCAAATGAGGTCTAGGTTCATTGGTCTTGCTATAATTGTTAGTTGATGGCTTGATTTGAGATTCTCTTGTGAGGATTAAAGTAATCCTAGTGCTTCAAGGCTATAGTTTGCCAAGGTTTGATTTTGTCATGTATTCTTTTCCTGATTGCAGGTTGAGGATCTGAAGCAAAGTCACGCTGAGTTGAAGCTGCTTTTATCCATGTATATGCGTGAATCCACTGGTCCAAGGTTAGAGCATTGATGGATTTTGCCTCCGCCCCCACCCTCTTCTCTACGGGTGTCAATAAACTGATCTTCTTCCAAACAGCATATGCATTAATCATTCTTCGAGCATTGCTTGTTGATTTAACCAGAAACTCTTGTTATCCAACTAACACATATCATACTTTGGGTATTTGAAAGTATTACCCTAATATCTTTTGTTGATATGCATTTAAGCCTTACATCCATAATAGTTGAGGCAGTCCACATCCTTTTTCTCCATTTTGCTCTCTGTGAACCCAATTATCTATAACTTGTTGTATTTCATCAATTTTCTCTAAGGTGAGGAAAAATTATTAATAGTTCTTCATGTGAATTGGGTGTCTGACACTTTGTAAGAGTTTATGTTCATGCTTCTTTACTGGCTAAGCAATACCCTCTTTAGCATGCTTGGATCCTGCATGCATTTGGTTGCCTCCAGGTTATCCAATTTTGTGGTAATGGATGGCTAGATTATATCTCATATGTTGACTTGGGATATTTGGCAACTGCAGGGATGTGTTAGATGCTAGGCATATGGAATACAAGGCATGGGCTCATGTTCAAAGTTTGAAATCCTCTCTTGATGAGCAACGGTTAGAACTGCGAGTTAAGACAGCAAATGAAGCTGAGGCCAGGTCCCAGCAAAGGCTGGCTGCTGCAGAAGCAGAGATAGCTGACCTGAGACAGAGATTGGAAGTTTCTAAAAGGTAATATTTGATGCTTGTCCTGGAAAAGTTGATTTTACTTTTGATCCAGCTGTTAACTGGCTGTTTTACTCTCATGAATAGCACAAAATGGCAGACATTCTTTGCAAGTTTGTTTTAGGTTATTTATTGATATTTTGTTTTAAGTTAAATGGACAATCTTTTCAGATGCAGATACTTATTATGCTAAGTATTTTAGGAGACTGAATAGGAAGTTCAAATTGTTATAATCTCCTATTGGGAGAAAAAGTCTTGTTTAGTCATTCTCCTAATGTAGTAAAATATCTTACTTAACTTATGTTGCTGTTCCATGATCAGGCACATAGAAAGAAAGCTTATGCCAATGCTGATAAACAGTTTTTTATTTGGAACTAAATGGTGGAACTGGTCACATATGGTTTGCATGATTGATTACGAACAATTTCATCTAAAGTTGAATTGTGTTTTTCTTTTTCGGGTGATCTGTGCCTGAAGTTGATTGTTTAGTGAGCCTCCTGCACATTTTATTGTTTCATCTTTCTTCCTTCTCTTTTGTCTGGGCCGAACATCTGCTGTACCTTGTCTAATAACATATGAAAGAAGAATCTGAAAGCAATTATTTATTGCTGTTTCAGGGAAATGTCCAGACTATCTGATGTCCTGAAATCCAAAGTTGAGGAAAATGAAGCCTACTACTCTGAAATAGAGGTTGGTTTACTGTTGCTTCTGTTTTGTGTAATCATGGAATTGGTTTGAGATTATTTGTCTAATTTTTCTTCAGACAATTGGGCAAGCTTATGATGACATGCAAACTCAAAACCAGCAATTGTTGCAGCAAATCACAGAAAGGGATGACTATAATATTAAGGTGATTGGTGTATTCCATAATTGGTGTTCTGATAATTAACAAGTCTCTCATATTCTTCATTCCTGGGTTGCATGTTTTGTTCATAATGAGTTGTATTGGTTTTGCATTCAGTTCTGTTTTGTTATGTGCATATGTTCATAGGCTTTGGTGGGCTTTGAGACATAATTCTCATGAGTTTTTGAGTTTGCTGTTTCTGTTTGTAGGAGTTGATTGTAAAAAAACTACACTTTTAACTTTGATCCAATTTTTTCAACATTTTGAAATCTTTTACATAAATGATTTGCAATTCTGATTGGTGGATGAGTTATCTGAGCTTGCAAGCATCTCTTCACTGCTGGGACATAAGATCTCTGTTAATTGTTTAGACAACCTTAGATAGCATTATTTATTTATTTATTTATTTATTTTATTCCCACACTTTTTGAGATCTGGACATAATTGTTGTTGAGTAAATAAATAAATCAACATGCAGGATAAATTGATATGGATCTATTTGAGGCAGAGAATAGTAAGGCCAGTTATATGCACCATTTTAATGTCCATGTATTTTGGGAGGTGGAGCACCTTGAGGGTTTTGAAAAGTCTTCTGTTTGTAATATTAATGCATTAATCTGAAAGCAGTTGCTCTTTGTTGCTGTTGACATGAAAGAGAGACCCGCTAGTTATGCCCAGAAGCTGTTAATTGAACTGACATAGTGCAAGTGGCTGGAGATTCTTCCCTTCTATTTCATAGATTTGTCTTTCTTTTCCTGTCCCTTTTTTTTTTTTTTTTAATCTTTTTCCATTGATCATATATCCCCTTGCCGCCTGGTGGGAATAGAGGAATAGTTTTCAGTAAAGGGGGATTTTTTTTTTTTTTAAATAAAAATAGAAAGCCCTAAAGAGAGGCAAACTTTTGTCTTGTTTTTTTGGGGGGTAAGGGTGGGGGGAGAAGCAAGTTACTATAGGGTAAATATGAGCTCCAACCCAGCAGAAGTATTTTATTGTCACGGTCGTCGGTAATGTTCCTTTGTGGTGCCCTAGTAAAATGGTTTTTTGGGTACATCATTCTCAGTTGACCTTGAGATTTGGCAGTCATTGAATGATCGACAGTTAAAATAGTGATTAAGTGGAATTGTGAATTGTGTTTGTGAAGTGTCAAAACTAAATACATTCATACCACAGAAGCAGCCCAATGACCTTATTTTAGTCATCATTTTATTTATCCATTCTTACAGTTAACACAAAAATATAAACTTTGCACTTGTGCACCTTATGTTTGATATGGTCTTTCTTCCTGGTTCAGCTTGTTTTAGAAAGTGTGAGGGCAAGACAGTTGCGGGATTCTCTACTAATGGAGAAAGAAGTAATGCAAAGGGAGATTCAACAATCAAAGATCTCTCTTGACTTCTACAATGTCAAAGCTTTGAAAATTTCAGATCAGGTAATTACTTTTAGTATTCCATGCATGCTAGAATAAACTGGGGTGGAGTATACATATTTATTCAACATTTAACACCTTTCTGCCTTGCAGTTAAGAATCTGCTCCGATCAGATTCAAACGGTTTCGGAAGATAAGTTTCAGAAGTCAATTACTTTGGAGAACACTCAGAAACGATTGCTAGACGTGAGAAGAGCATCTAACCAAGCAAGGGAGTCACTGGATGATTCACAATCAAAGATTGAAAGAAGTCGAGCAGCTCTTTTGGAGCTGCAGACTGAATCAGAGAGAGAAAGGTAAGAAAACACATGGTTTTCCTCGTCCTTCTAATTCCTGCCAATTAGGCATGGACTCATCATGTTTGTGTGTCAGGTTTGATCAGGGAAGAATGGAGGAAGAATTGGAAATTGTGAGGAGAAAGATCTCATGTCTCCAAACACAAACTGAGGGTTCATCAATTTTGGAGAAGCTCCAACAAGAACATAGGGAGTACAGGGAGATAGTGAAGTGCAGTGTTTGCATGGACAGAACTAAAGAGGTAAGTGTGTCGTTCTGTTCATTTGGACTTTCAATGTCTTGTTTTGCTTGTTGGAAGCTGTGTTGATTGAGGCATTCTTACTAGTTAGATAACTGTAAGTGGCAGGGGGGATAGAAGGGAAGAAGAATAACTAACTCATTACTAGAATAGCGAAAGATATCCCTTTTGAATTAAAAAAGGGGTGGAAGGGATCCCATATATGTTATTCAGGTTGAATCAGAAGGCACAGAAATAGCTATAGTAGGGATTTGCATCATAGGAAATGTCTAGCACTAATTTTTTTGTTCACCCTTGAAGTTCCTTCCTGGCTATTGAAAACACTCCATGAACTAGCACATTGTTGTACACAGCTTACAGGTAAAGGAAGGAGCTTTGGTGGATGTGGACATTGGGCCTTTAATGTTTATCATGTAGGGCCACGAACATGCTAAGTAGCATTTATGTTTACTACAAAGACACTTGTACAAGCATCATCCTCTGTAGTTTGTGCTGGGCCAACATTGCTGCTTGAGATTCAAGTGCTATGGCATTGTATCGGCAGTTGTTTGAGATATGAACATGAGTGCTGTTTAACACCAAGTTTTTGTCAGTATCACATCTTTTACTGTGACATTGTAAACTATTGAAAATTGCTGAGCATTTTGTAGTATGTGGCCTTTATGGCTGCAAATCAATGTAGCCCAAGGTTGACATTAACTAACTACTCTTTTTTGCTCTTCCCCTGCAAAAAGAAAGAAGAAAACCAGAAGCTCTAGGAGGAAGTTCTTTATGATGGGAAGGAAATCCCTTCTATATATTGAAGGCATAGGACATATAATGGTGCTCTGAGACAGCACCATTATTTCTTTATCTCTCCCCTAGATTAACATTACTCTTTTTTTCACAAGTTATCTGAGGCCTCGTTATGCTCTTTTCTTTGTGATGGTCGATCAAAGTATGTGCAGGTTAATAAAAGTTGAAAGTTATTGGTTTTTATGTTTTCTGCTATGTTGCTTGAAGGTTCTGACACTTGGTTTCAACCAGGTTGTCATAACAAGATGCTTCCATTTGTTCTGTAATACCTGCATACAAAGACTTCTGGAAAGCCGTCACCGCAAATGTCCAGTTTGTGCCACTAGTTTTGGGTCAAATGATGTCAAGCCTGTTTATATCTGATGAGAAGAGGATCTATGCAGCAATGTATCTCGATCAGAGGCTTGGCCTTTGGATGCCCACTGGTTCATGTCCATGTTCATTTGAGGGCCTTTTGTACAAGGAACAAAGGATGGGACCTGGTGCAAATCCCACCATCTGTTGACATGAGCAAATCATCATCGGTTTCTATTAGTTTCTAGGGTTTTTTTTTTTTTTTTTTTCGTGGGCAACTAGAATATTCTAAGACTATAATTTGAGAACAATCCGTTAAAGGTGTTCATTGCTGAAGGCCTTGTAGGTGCAAAAGACCCTCTGGTGGACAGGTCAGGCTTTATGCCTTTGCATTAGTGTACTGGGGCACATTTTGCTTCTAAGTTTGCCCTGGCATGTATGCCATTTTTCCTCCATTCATCAACATCTCAGGTGTCGAATTTATCTTGGCTTCAGAAGTCTTAGAACATACAGTAGACATTCAGAAACATTGGTCCTACATTTTGTTGTTTGAGTTGCTAAAGACTAGTGCTTGTTACTAATAAGATTATGCAGTATGTAACTAATTTGGTTTTTGCATGCTGAAATATTTTGACTTTGTCAGCTCTGGCCTCTGTTTCTGATTCGGTGGGTGATCGATTTAGATAGTGAGCTAGTGAACTATATAATGGTGGTTGTTTTTTTCTATTTTCATAAATTTTGTAAATCCTTCTTAAGATTCGAATTTTAGACTTGTAGAATAGAAGTTTTTTAAGTGTTCAAACCACTGGAGTGATTTTTAAAGCGACATTAGTTTTGGTTTCTTTTGTTTTTTGTCTGGTGGTCTGATTAGGTACGGTTTCCGTTTTACTGTCATGATGACCATAACATTGTTGTCCTTGAGACTCAGAGCCCAGCATTCTGAACTTAGGCTGACAATTTTGTTTTTTTTTTTTTTAATGGGAGGAAACGTTAATGAGAAATATGGCTTATGCATTTCGCTCTGGGCTTTGTATCAATTCTGCCTATCTTTGTAGAGGCATCTAATGGATTAATTTTTTTTTTTTTTTTGTTTTCTTATTCTTGTAATTCGGTAATCGTAATTAAGATATCAGACAAAGTCCAAGACATCGGACACCTCAACTACCTTTTTTGTCTTTCTCGTGAAGAACTTCTAAACATCTTGCAAGGGTCATGCCTCGTCATTTTTTATTTTTTCTTTCTTTGTTGTTTTTATTTTTATTTTTATTTATAGTTATATCGGAAACTATCTCAGTAACCTTCTTTGCAGCAAAACAACAAAGTTGAACACGCTCGTTTTTCTCACTCTCAGTTTTTAGTAGAGATAAATTGAAAGCACGAATGTGTGACGGGCCCACATCGTCAAGGAATAGGAGGATTTTGGGTCATATAAATGGGTGTATTGCACACCTTAACAGGTTACTTTTTGGGAAAAAGGGGAGAAAGTAATGACCCGTGACAGTGGTATCAGAGCCTACCCTTTCCGCTGTGGGACCTTAATTCGGCACGGAATGCCAATACTCGGTGCCCAGGCTGGTGCGGAATGCTGAGCCTCGGTGCGTGTCCAAAGTCATCGACGAGGACGTCGATGAATTCGGTGTGAAAAAATGTAACGGGTTACTCTGCCCGTCCCATATCATCAAGGAATAGGGGAATTTTGGGCCATATAAGTGGGTATGCTGCACACCCCAGTAGGTTACCTTTTAGGAAAAAAGTAATGACCCCGTAACACATGCATGAAAGCCAGTCTATTTGCCACCCTCGTTTCCTTGACTGTCTCTCTCTCTCTCTGTTTTTTATTTTTATTTTTTGCTTAGTACTATAACGTGGTCTAATGGTAGAATTGTTTGAATTCTTAATCTCGAAGTTTTTGACATTTGGTATTAAAAAAACTGGAACCTTGATTTTATTGTTGTAAATAATAACAATTCCCTTACAATAATATTAATAGTTCTATTTTTATGTTTATTAAGCCAAAAGACATTAAAAGTATTATTGCATCAAATTTATATATAAAATAATATAATTTATCAAATATGCATTTTTTTTCAATTTGAATATGTGTGTGTATATTTGATATACTTACAATTAAGTACGTAATAGTATCTTTATAATATGGTTTAGTTTTGAGTTTTTAAAATTTGCAATTTACATTTTGGTTTAGTTTTGAAAACATTTCTATTCAAAAAAAAAAACAAATTGTAAAGCATAATTCATTTTATATATATTATTTACATATATGTGATCAATTACATGTATAACATCTATTATGTTTTAGACACTACATTTTTTTAAGAAGTTATAAGCTCCATTACATTGAACATAGTTATTTATTTTTATATAAGACTTGTAAAGACATATAGTTTTGTTTTTTTTTTGTTTTTTTTTTTTAATGTTATTGTAATAGAAAATTGCAAACCAAATCAAACATTCAAAAATAAAATAGATTGATCCTATTACAGAAACCTCTAAACTGTATTTTATTGTTTTCTTTAAACTATATTAAAATCAAATATTGCATATTCTTAAAAAGAGGACATAATGCCACGAAACTTTATTGTCCTCTTTGCATTGTGCTCTATTCTCTCTGACTTATAGATTCAAAGAAATCAAATTAAAACAAAAGAAAAAATTGGACGGATATGAAAAATAGACAACAATTGTAGACGTAAAAGTATAAAAAAAAATATTAAAAATATTAAAGTGATAATTAATTTGATATATAAATACACCAATCAAAGGCTTGTATTTCTTTTTTCTCGATGTTTTTGGTTGGCCACGAGCCTAGACTTTAAGAATGCTTTGGCTCTTCCAGACGGAGTCTTTATCGTTACTTTTTCCTTTTTTTGACCATGCGTTTGCTACACGTATCTCATTGTACATGGGTACGTTTGGCAGATAGGAAACAAGCTACTCTTGTCATATTTTATATAGAATGAAATAAAATTAATCTATCATATATTATTTTTATAGTGTTTGATGTATCAAATGTGTCTATTTTTCATATCCATCAATCTTTTTCTTATAAATCAAGTTAAAGTGATACTATTTTATATTATTTTTCATGTCCGTCCAATTTTTTTTTTTCTTAAGACAGGAATAGACTGATACTTTAACATGATCAGGGCAACATATTCTATACTATTTTATTCTGCATCATGTACAAGATTTCTTTTTCCTCAACGCTGATGAACATTACCAAACTTGTTCCTGCCAACGTTGTCCTGGTCCCCACTCACTTAATTAAGTTGTAAACATTCTTTTTTTTTTGTTTTTTTTTTTTATGGGTATTCGCCAATAAGTATCTTGGTTATAAAGGCAAAATTGAGTCTGGAATTGGATTGTAAGACTTATTGGTCATGCAAGTTTGATTTTTCCTATAGTCAAACTATAAAAATTATTATTATTATTATTTATTTATTTATTTATTTAGTCGAGATAGACCATATGAATTACTTAGAAATTTGTCATCATGAAAAAGGTTTGGTATAAATAAATGTAGAGATATTCACGAATATCTAGAAATTAGCCTTAAAGACCTGACTTAGTTCATATGGTAAAGAAGAATAAAAGTTATATTTTCTTGTTAAGGATGATGACTGTGAGTACTGACATGGCTAGTGTTTCTTTTTCTTTTTTCTTTTTTTTTCATCTGTGTCTCTGGATAAGGAAGCAAGCATCAAGAGCACAGAAGCATCACATGATTTAAGGGAAAGCATTTGATGCACCTCTTTGCAACTTAAAAGAAAAGGGGGCAAAAAAAAAAAAAACAAAGAAAAAAGAAAAAGATTAGATTCTTTAAATTATTTGCACTCTTTTCCCCCAACCGGGGCTACGGCACTTGAAGGCGGAAACAGTAACGCGATTCTCACTTTTTATCTTGGGGAACACCCAATTGACCTTGAACTATATATTTTACGCCATATTTGACCAATTAATTAGACGTCGGCGAACCATTTTTTCTATCTCACATCATTGGATTCCTGCAATCTGTACTCTCCGTATCATTGTCCCTCGTGTTCTCTGGCATGGGCTGACCAGCATTTTATGCAAGAAGGCCCTTTTTATTTTTATTTTTATTTTTTTATAAAGCTATTTTAAAGCATATCGCCGGCATTTATTTCTTAATGTTTGCGGCTAATGCGCAACCTAGTTGCTATAACATAAGACTAAAATGAGGATTATCCGTTTTTATTTTTTATTTTTTCATTTCTTACAAAGCAATTGTTTGTGCGATCCATAATTTTTAAGTTATAAAGTAATTTTATTATTGTCTTAAAGAATGGAGTGATTTATTTATTATCAATTTTTTTTTTTTTAAGCCATGATATGTAAGTGCAGTATTAACTTTGCTTTAATTTTGTTATGACAAATTAATATTCACTAATAATAAAAATAAGTACTAAAACATAGTTTTCACTAAACATGAACACTAAATACGGTTTTCCATTGTACTGTAGGGAATTTTTTTTTTTTATAAATCAAGTAGGTTTAATATTTTATTGATAGTAAAGAAAGAATCGATCACATCACCAAAAATACAGTCCCAGTCCGAGGTAGGATAGTAGGATCAGCAGTGGAGCTAGACTTTCAACGTTTGCCGACAGAATTCAATAATTAAGGCATTAGATCTGAAGTAAAAATTCTTGGAGGCAGCTTGTCGGGCGAGTGCACCAATACCGATACCAAAGTTAGTTAATTGTCCTACTGATTATCCAAATAAAACACGTATAAATTTTATTAAATAGACATAAAATAAATATAAATTTATATTGTATTATGATAAATTTAAAATACTAACAGCAAATTAAGTGTGACATTTTGAAGAGGGTCTTGCTGGTCTCTTTCTCTCTGTCACATACCTGTAAAGTCTTTCAGAATAGGGGCAGCCCTAGGCCCCAGTAATCAATCCTTCGAATCAATGGAATTATGCACAACTAAACTAATGATTAGGCAAAGAACTATAGTTAGTGTGCTCAAGATGAATGCATTAAGGAAAGACAAGCCGCTTGAGATTTGTGCATGAAACAAGGTATTTTCCTTTGTCTTTCATAAGCAATTCAGCCAATGGAGAATTGGGGAGTCAGGCAAATTCGATGAATGAGACAAGATAGAATATATATATATATATATATATATATATATATTGATTGTGAGGTCAGTTGCCACTAGGCGGATTTGAATAAATCTACTGGGAGTAGGGCCCTTTGCTTTAGTACAAAATAGAAGACACTTTCGCTAAAGTGAGCTACTGTGGCACATTAAAAAAAACCAACTTTAGTTAACTAGTGATGTCAACTTACATGGGTACCCACACGTATGTCCACACAGGTTGGCAAATCATGGAAGGAAATGTGATGTCTTCTGGTATGTAACACATTGCTTTTTTTTTTTTTTTTTTAAATTCTATGCTCTAAATTACAATAAAGGCAAAGATAAAAGGGTGTTAGAAGAACATCATTGTCATATGATGGGTTGCAATTTAATCTTGGGGGCTCTAATTTCCACCGTAGGAACGAGAGGTCAACCATTTTATTGAAGGGGTTCACTTTACAGCCAATTTAAATTAACATTTGATTTCATTTCATCGAAACTTGGGTATTCAAACTTTACAGCCAATTTAAAGGTTGTTTTCATTGAAGAAAATGAGCTCAATTGTGCTCCCGAAAAACAAAAGGAAAACTGGAAAAAAAAAAATTTGAGAAAAGAAATAATAAAGCGAAACTTGTTGAAAACATATAACAATATTCCCTTATTTGCGAGTAAGTGGTCCTCTGACCCTCACAACAGTCCAGATTCTAATCCCCAATGTGCTTATTTTGAAATGCAAGCAAGATGGCACATGGATTTTTTTTTTTTTTTTTCCCTTTTCTGGATAGAGAACACAAATCTCAATTTATTATGATAATATTATTATCACAATTTTTTTTTTTTTTTACTTAAAACATGAAATACACTTAAAAAATTTCAAATTTGAAACCAAACTCAGATAATATATGGATGTATTAAATGAAATTTCACTTACAATTTCTATTTTTATTATTAGATTTTTGTATTTTGATTAATTGATTCCCACTAAAACTTAAAATCGAAACTTAAAGTCTTGGAGACAACTCTGAAAATTAAAGTTGATTGGTTTTCATTGGATTTATATTAGCAGAAACAATGATGTTAGGCGAATTTCAAGGGACCATGTGAAGAAAATTGAAGAGGCAAGCAATGTCTGTAACCACTTTTTCCATCAAACCATGCGCAATTCCAAGGCAATCAATTAAAGGGACCATTGATTGGGATTCAAATGGGACTTTTTGTCAATTGGGTTTTGAATTCCCAGCTTGATGACTCTGAATATATATATATATATATATATACCGTAATAGATCTAAGTTATTTACCTTAATGCAACAACAGAAAGAATTAAAAAAAAAAAAAAAACACAAACAAACAAACAAGGAGACAGAACAAAACAAAAATCTCTAACAGGATTAAGACTCCCACAAGAATGGCTCCTCGAGCCGGAAGCCTGAATCTGCCGCGCAAAGCTGCCATGGCTGAGAATAATAGCAAGACACATAGGTGTGATTGGCGCCGTCGATGATCAGATCCGGCAGGTCAAACAGTGCCTCCTCGGAAGCAGCAATTCGTGAGCTTGTTGATTCGTGTGTGTTGTCCAAGGCCAAATGAGCTGGCTCGTCTCGGCTCGTCTCTGTTTCAGCTTCACACTGAAACGCAGAGGCTGCAGCCTTGGCTGCAGCAACCTGAATGTCTTTGGGACACTTGCTGAGGGGACGAGGAAGTTCGTGGGCCAATTCAGGGAAATTGAGGTAAGCCGAGCTGCCCTTGATGGCCAGAGCCGCTACATCGTGGGCTCGAGCCGCCATTTCGGCTGTGGAGTATGTTCCAAGCCATATCCTTGATTTCTTCTTTGGCTCTCGGATTTCAGACACCCATTTACCCCAACTCCGCTTTCTCACACCTCTGTATGTTGGGTGCTTGGCGTTTTCACCCTCCCTCCTCTTGCTTTTCCTGCCATCATTGCCTCTTTCCAATTCTTGAGCTCTTCTTGATCCATCGGGATCTACACGGGCTTTTTCATTTTTTTGGTTCTGATCAATGCATGAAAAGCTTACAGAGGAGGAAGAGGAGGCGGAGGAGGTGGCGAAGATAGCAGTGGAAGAGGAGGTAATAAGGGAGCAGCTGTCTTGACGAGGAGCATCAATCTCTAGGTTGATATGTTTGTCCATGAAGGAAGCCAAGTTGTGTTGAGCCAAAAAGAAATGTTGTTGATCACTTTAAGTGACTGCTGCATAAAATAGAGTGAATAGTTTGGCTTTTGTGATTCCTTACCATAATTTGCTGCTATTAAAGTCTTTTTTTTTTATTATACATAAAAAAAAAAGAAGAAGAGAAAAAGTATAAAAGAAAAGGTAAAAAAAGAAAAAGAAATGTTTCATTAAATTGGGGAATGGTCTTTTCTTTTTCTTTTTTTTTTTTCATATCAAGAATAAATATATATATATATATATATATAGTTCTTAGTTCTGTCTTATTAAAGAACATTGTGCATATGAGATGAGCAAATTTTTTGACGGTAAATATAATTTAACCGAATGTCTTCGGGAAAGGTTGAAGTGATAACTTGTGGTACAACAACCAACGATTGGAACACAACAAACAGTGCTTGTCTATCAGTAGTTAGTCAAACGCAGGAAACACATGCAAGACTTCCATACATCACGAGAATGAACCGCAACTTTTGACAACTTTGCTCCGAATACAATGTCTATGAGCCCTGAGTACAGCGAGAACCTTGTTACCCATGTGGGGAATTGAATAATGCAAATCTGACTTTAGCTCGTCTTTGTCATCTTCCTTTCTTACTGCCTAGCCTTTTGCCCTTTCTCCAGTCACATAAATAGCAGGTCGCAATAATCGATCCTTGCCTACTTGTGCCCACTGTTGGCCCCAATTTTTATATTTTCTTGTCTTCTTAACAACAAATATTCTACGTATAATGTATGTGATCTCGTTCGAATTTCAGACCATGATTTTCACGATGGATGGTTGCAAGTTGCAAGTGGACCCTTTTAACTTTCTCCTTCTGGGTGGCCCTTTATTTTGCTTTACCTGATTGGAAGATTTGCCATTTTTAAGTATTCTTTCAAAGGTGTTGGTTGTTTGGTTTGAAAGGCCATTTGCCAGAATATATCAATGCCCGAAAATCAACCCAAATGCTCGGTTGGCATGTCATCTTCAGCATGACCCCCCATTTTTGGCCATGTCCAATTCGATTGGTCTTTGATGGCACCTTGTCATAATTCACTTTCAAATTTACTTTTCTTGTGGTCATAGAGCACCTCGTACACATAAAATCGTTTGGTAGCCCTAAAGCGAGCCAAACAGTTGTCCGATTGGCATATGGCTAAATGCGTCAAATTCCCAAATTGGAAGGGAGACGATTAGGCAATTATATGCACCTACAACCCTTAAAGTTTCAAGTCAGCCATAGGAAATTAACAAGGGGCGTACCATCTGAGGAGGAAAAATGCTGCAAATATTACATTGCATTTTCCTATTACTAGGACTACAAATGGATCATTGTCCTAAAATTTTAAATATCGATCACTCATTAATTCTCTATAATTTTAGCTTGCATACGTCGAGTTATTAAGGACAAGGAGATACTTCATGACACACGTCACAATAGCACAGAAGGATGGTTCACATGCTGGTGGGTTCAATGCCAGATTTCCTAGCCAGCGATTCCGACAGTGCAAGAGCATAATTGTTCAACACTAGAACGATCTGTAGTATGTGGGGTTGGCTTGGAAGGTCATGATGAACCAATGCATCCCGTTTTACAGCAGGCGGGGTTAGTTGTTTGGCTTAAGAAAAATATGTTTGAACTGGTGCCGCCACGGTTTCCTCTGTCTTTTAATAAGGTCTGGCCAGAGCATGTTTGTCGAGCAGCTATGTCAATAACACTTGCACTAAACATTGCTGTTCGTACCCATAAAAATTCACTTGCTTGCCAAAATATTGTCCAACCCCAATGTGTCGGTTGACAATTAAGCATGATTGACCAACCCCAGATATAATTTTTTTTTTTTTATGTTTGAAACTGTTTCTGTTCAAGCAGTGACTTGCTTGAGTTGAACTTTTTATTTAAAAAAAAAAAAAAAACTTTAAGAATGTGAACGCATGTAAGTCACTTGTTTATATTTTCATTTAACATTTTTTAAGAAAAAGACTTTTTAAACTCAAATAATTTTTTTAAAATTTGATTTCAATATTAACAAATTTAAAACTAATATTACGTTATCCTCAATATAAATTACCTTTATTATTTGGAAAGCAGATAACAAAGAGGGATCCAAAATCCGCCCAATACGAAAGAAAACAGACTAGAATTCCACCAAGTAACCCCTTCAGGTGGTTGCCGGAGTTGAACTTGCTTTGTGTTTTTGGGGTTTGATTACAGGGAGTGCTTAACCACCAAAGAAAAACAAGAATTAACATGTCTCTTGTGCATTAACATACGTGATTCTGGTCATAGGCCAGGCATTGCTTTGGTCAAAAAAACCGTTGAGATGGGAACCTTCATTTTTTTTTCGACGTAGAATTCTTTTTAAGTAAACATTGTTAGCTCTATCCCACCGTCCTATACTTGAAAAACGAAATGTGCTTAGGACCGTACATCTAACCCGACCTATGTCATCCTTCTCGGGCCACGGACGGTTGAAATGGAACCATTATTTTTTATTTCTGCTGATATATGCCCACGAGACCACGAAGCAATGATAAGCTTTTGGGATTGTCTTGATTGCAGGTACATGGACAGCTATGTGCATGCATATGTCATTTCAGTGACGGGTGGGTCCATCCGTGACCCTTGCACCACCCAAATTTTCCATTTCTGTGGATCCTCCAAACCTTAACCTCCGGATTCAATGATTTCATTCTAGGCCCTGTAGTGTCTGCTCCAAAATTTCAAAGCGATGGTCGTGACGTTATCTCTCGTCCTACCTTTGCCTAAATAATTTTAAATTACCTCTCTACATTTATTCCCCAAACTCATAAGGATCCTCTTGGAAGCTTCCTTCGATCAGGGATACCGAGGACTGAAAATAATTCAATCTTACGAATTTTTAATGCATATCACATGCATTATCCCCCCAAAAGTTCCAAGTTAGAAAAATCAAAACCTAACTTTGGGCCATCCCACATCTAACCCACCAAATTATAAATATTTTTTTTTTTTGTGCTAGCAAGTTGATGGCATCTCTGCATCACTTGGAATTGCGTTCAAGACTCGAGTTGATAAATCAATTGAGTTACTTGTTGATAAATCAATTTATAGTTACTTGAGAAACTTGAACAAGTTGTAAGATTTTAGAGGATAATTATCTTAGAATACTCAGATTCGTATTCCCCTTGTTATTTACCTCAGTAGGATTTGTTATCAACACATTTAGCCATTTACCAGCAGACCAACACCTTGGTAGTTGGTCCTTTGATTAGAACAGTTATCTTTGTTCCAACATCTCTTATCCTGGATATGTTTACAGCTTCTTTAAATTTTCTTTTTTTGACAAATTAATCCAATTAAAATTTTCTTAATTCTAAAAATAACCTTTAAGAGATTAACGCTTGTATATGACTTTTTTTTTTTTTTCTTTTTTACGAGTTTCATAAATTTTTTTGAATTGTGTCTCTCCATATGCTTGTCTCGCAAAACCTCATCACCCTCTGCACCCTTCATTTTCAAGGTCACTATTGTATTATTCCATGTTTTCATTTTTAATCATCAATGGCTATAAGTCAATTTAACCAAAGACCTAAAAATTTACGAGCTAACATTTAAGATCTTCTTACGTAAAAGAGAACCTCAGATCTGCAGCAATTTTCTCCTATTTTCATTACTTCTAATTATTAAATTTTTTCAATTTTTTTTTTTTTAAATCAAAGATTTCATTGGCGAGTTCTTCAAACGGTCGCACAGAGGTTTTTCCAATCAGATGAAGATTGGAGGCAGCTTTCTTATGCCAACAATTTGCTGAAAATCTCCTGTTCACTTGTCTCTAACGGCCAATTGGCGATAGTTAAATCACTTAGAATCTAGACAGCTTTTCCACTTTGTCTCAATACGTTGAAACTGACATTGTTTTGTATATCGAATTTATGCAATAAAAGAATGGCAGGGGATCTTCCAATCAGTTTGCTGCAACTTTTAGAAAACCAACAATTAATCAAGTAATTAGGCTCATAAGAATCCTTGCATTTTTATTTATTTTATTTTATTTTTTTTGGTTGTTGGTTTTTTCTTTTTTGAATGAAAAGAAAAAGAATAATACGCATGTAAATGTTAGCTCATAAATTTTATGGTGTTTGGTTAACTTAACCTACAGCCATGAATGGTCAAAAAAGAAATCTCACTACATGGCTCTTAGTTGAAATCACTTAAGATAAAATACAAATTCCCATATGGGTTTGTTGCTTTTGTTGTTTAGACCTCACAATTTTGATTGTAATATATACATTTATGTATATATCTGAGTTCTGAGATACCTCAACAACTTTCTTTTCATCTATCTAAAATGGTGGAAATTCAAAACATTACCTAATAATTAGCCTACTTAACTGTTGGTAATAAAACCAAGGTCATCAAATGATCTAGGATTATATGCTTGCCACCTGAGACAATCAACTTGAAAAGCGATCCCTCTCCCTTTTCCTTCCTTCCAAGATAGACAACAAAACTGATATCCCTATCGGAGAAGACATGGAAAGACAACAATAATGAATTAATGTAATATTAGACAATCAGCTCGTGACCAACAGCTTTCTTCAGCTTGGACCACCAGCGGACAGGGCAAAACCTGTAAAAGCACAGGCTTTTACATATGTGATGTGTAGCTGTCCTATGTGTGAACTTGGTTTTCTCAGCACCCGAGGCAGTAGATTAATTGATGATTTATTTATCCTCTTACTTTTACCGACGTCTTGTCCCCTTTAAAAAATTTTTAAGTTATAAATTCGTTAATATTGAGGTTTAGTGGGAAGTAATTCACTTAGATTTTAATAAAGACAAATTTTTTTATAAAAATAATTGAATAAAAACGTTAATCACGAGTTATAAGTGTAATAATCAGTATATTTATGATATATATTTTTTAACAAAAAACTTTTGATTTTCTCTAGTTGTTAAACTAGTGGCAAGTACTTGTTACCGCAATTGTAACTTAATAATAGTAACGACATCAAAATTTTAATTTTTAATTTAATTAAAGTTAGTCACATAAGTTTTTTTTTTAATTGTTATTTTGTTTAATTATGAAATAAGTATAATTCTGTCGGAGACATGCCGAATTAACACTGTGACTTAGCGGAGCTGGCTAGTAGTTTGGTGATCTACGTCACATATGAATGTCCTGTTGCCGAATGTTTATCACGTGCGCTCCCATGGTCACGTCGGTAAAGACCCCATTATTCGATGTTTTGTTGGGCCCAAGTACTGTTCCGGCGGCATTCTCTGAGAGAAATCCCATCAACAAGCCAGGCCCTCCACAGTATGCTTTGTCTTCTTCTCACCCCATAAATCATTGCACATATTATACAAATGCCTATGCGCCATTTTAACTAAATTCACATAAAAGATTGTCACAGAGAATAAGAAAGTTGTAGACAAACATAACTTAATGTTCCTGTGTTATTAAATATAAGTTATCAATTTTCACGCATAAAGATTATTAATGGGCTAAAAAAAATAACAAACAGAATTGAAATCAAATAAATTTTATGGTTTAAATGTCAAATCCCATATTGTTTTTTTTAACCCTTTCGTTTTGATCCTGCGGAAGGGTTCTTGACTGTTCTCTTAATTAAAAGCTAGAACTGCAAGAGCGTGCAAGATCAACAGGAAAAATGATATGATGACCCTGCATATCAAAAAGAAAAATGGAAGCTTGGCAGAACCCTTGTCCAATGTTCAAATGGAATGCATGTATCAGCCTGCAGTGGGGAAGTAAGCACATATGGGGTCGCTGTCTGATGACATGGGAAATTACCATAAAAAAAAATGCATTAGATTTGAGAGCTGAAAATGATGAATGCAAGAGAGAAATCAGATTCACATAGTGCAATTATTTGGATAAACAACTCTTGTAGCAGGCCATGGAGTTTATGGGATTACTCCAACATCTGCTCATTCCCACCATCATATAGTTGCCTAGTTGTCCCTAAATGAGCATGGAGTAAGTTGCCAGGACTAGTCCTACTCTTTGTAATGACACTGTTTCCTTAGCTTGATCTATCTTGCTTATTAGAAAACAAGAGAAAAAGAAACAGGGAAAAAAAAAAAAAATGCTGAAGCTGAAATTAAGTGGGCAGTTAACGAGGTCCAAATCCAAAATGGACTAGCTAGAGAGGATCTGACGGAGACAGGTCCTAAATGTTTGTCGGAAGGCCCGTATTCGGCTTTCATCCATCAAGGAACTTACCGGAGGCTTTCTGCAAACCAATGGGCAAAAGCTTCCTATGCATGGTGAAATTCATTCATTTCATTTCTCCTTTTTGGTTTTTTATGATGAAAACTATTGTTTTGTTGTTGGGGAATAATGTGAAGATATGAACTGCAGTAATAATTATGTAATTAATTTTTAAATAATTATAATTATAATTATTATTATAAAATTTAATTATAAATGTTTTAATTTAAAAAAAAGTTCAGAAAAATTATTTTAATTTAAAATAATATTATTGAATAAAAAAATATTTTTATAAATTAAATCATATTCAATTATATCAAAAATTTTATATTTAAATCTGATTAAATAAAGATATAAATAATAAATTTAAAAAAATTAATTAGTTTTTACTCAATTATTTTTAACTGTTATTTAAAATTATGCATATTTTGTATTTTTAAATTTACAAAAAATTGAAAACCAAGATTTTTAACTTTACTGGACAGTCCCTTAATTGTCATTGTCCATGTGCCTCATTGCGGGGACGATTTGATCAAGTTCATGAACTTGTCCCTGTCGCTGGTTTCCGAATCCATTGTTTTCTAGAGCTTTGTTTTGCGGTGGAGCGTGGTGTTTACGAGCAGAAATTTAGAAAATGTTTTAAAAATAAAAAATAAAAAGGCAGTATTTTTAAACAAAAATAAAAAAAATATAAATATTTTCCTTTGAATTTTTCACTTTTTATCATATGGCACTCTATTTGTTCTTCTATTTTTCTTCACACCGCTTCTCTTCCTTTCTCTCTTCTTTTCGGGCCAGCTCACCTCACTTTTTTCTTTTCAATCGATTCTTTGTTATTTTGTTTGATTGTTCGATTGAAATATAAATCCAACATGTATATTTCTTTTTCTCACTTTCTTCCTTATTTTTTTTCTCTCCCATCACAGCACCTTCTTTTTTATTTTCCCCTCCTTTTGGCGTGCTCTTTTCACCATTATTTTTTTTTTTCATTATTTTTTTGTGATACTGATTAATTTTTATATTTAATTACAGTATATATATTAATTTTTAATCTCTTCCTTCACACTACTTTTTTTTTTCTCTCTCTTTGCTCACTCCTCTTTTTTTTTTTTTTCTTTCATCTATTTCTTTCTTATTTTTCAAACTTTTCATTTTTTTCTAAAATTATTTTATTTTTACTTTAAAATTTTTAACTTTACATCACATTCCTTTTCATAAATTTTAAAATTACTCTTTGTCACCTCAATTTCATTAACTCTTCAATCAAATTTTACTCTCATATTTCTTTTAAAAAAAAATAAAAATTATTTTGTTATATTTCCATACATTATTAGTTTATATAAATTTTAAATTTATCATTGTGAGATTCATTTTTATATTAAATTACATTGATAAAATTGTTGCGTGTAACTTTGATTTTTTATATTTTTTTAATAAAATAATTATAAAAACAAAAATAAACAACTAAAAAATATTAAATTGATAAAAAAAGAGTAAAATAAAAATAATAAATAATAAAAATAATAAATTAATAATATAACTAAATAGACTCTAAATATTTTTTTTAATAAAAATTAAGAAACTTCATAGTGGTTGTTAAATTTTAAAATTTTGATTGAATAATGTATGAAAAAAAAAAAAAAACACTAAGTCCACGCATTCTAAACATTAATTTAGACTTCAACATTTGAAAAATCTAAAAAGGTAATTTCCATATACTAAAGCGATATTCCCTACCGAATCGGAATCAAGCATAAGTAAAAGACGAGGAGGTTACATGTGTTGGTCTTAAATTGAATCTGACTAAACATTGGTCTCAAATTTCAAAGTCTACAAGCCAATCAATTTCGCCACTTCGAGGAATTTGCATTGCTGCACTTTTTCTCCAACGAAGTTTCATACTTTTTTCCTAAAAAAAAAAAAAAAAATAACTAAATTGAACTAGAATTGAAATTGAAATCGAAACTGATAATTCCAATCAAGAATTAAATTTGAGTTTGAGTATACTTAGAATAAGATATGTTATGGGGTAATACGTGCGAGAATATATTTTTTTCTATCTATTAAGAGACGCATGGTGCGTTAATTAACAGAGGGTGTGTCGGACAAAACATTATTCTTTGTTGTCGATTGGCTATGTTGCTTGTCCTGCGAACTCCGGGCCAGTCCATTGACGCGTTGGGGCGTCGTTGCCTGTCAAGCCACCGTTTTCGACTTGCAGGTTAGAGGCTTCTAAATTTTCTAACCGTCCTTCACCTGTTGGGCCTCTTGGCCCGCCAGGCCGCCGTCCTCCACCCATTTTTTAAAATCGGAGGTTTCAACGAACATTTAGCCATCATTTTAAAAAAAGGAAAACAAAGCTTCTCATTTAACATCCTAAATTTCAGGTCAAAAAGACAACGCTTCGCTGCCCGAAAAAACTAAAAAAAATCCAGAAACAATGGATTCTGAGAACAATCACCAGGGACAAGTACATGAATTTGATCAAAACGTCGTTGTCATGAGGCACGGCGACCGCCTCGATAACTTCAAACCACAGTGGGTGACGACAGCCGCGAGGCCTTGGGATCCGCCCTTAATAGACGATGGCCGGGAAAGAGCGTTCCGTGTCGGCCGGAAGTTACGTTCCGATCTTGGGTTTAAGATCAACAGGGTCTTCGTCTCTCCTTTCCTTCGCTGCGTCCAGACCGCCTCCGAGGTTGTCTCCGCACTTTGCGCCGTTGACAATGATCCCGATGTCAAGTGCGGCCACGGTATCGCCGTCGACCCCTCCAAGGTCAAGGTAATGTATCAATCTTTTTTTCTTTTGTTTTTTTCCCGGTTGAAGGTAATTGCTTTCTGAATTTGACAAGTTAAAATCCTAATTTGCTACTTTTTTCTTCTTTTTTTTCGCTTTGGCAGGTTTCGGTAGAGTATGGATTGTGTGAGATGTTGAATACGGAAGCCATCAGACCTGATGTTGCACCAAAAGATGGTAACTTTGTTTTCAACATCCCTGAGCTTCAAGCTATGCTGCCTGATGGAACATTGGATGCTGTGGAGCCAGTTTATAAAGAGGTACTGTTTTATTTGCCACTTCAATTACTTTAACCGAAGTGATTTGTTATTTTCTAGGAAAAAAAACAAAAACAAAAACAAAATATACACGTGAAAGTGAAATTGACGTGAAGTTTGTTTGTCTTTTAGTATGATGACCCTAATTATAAGTAATAGTTTTAATGGACTTACATTTAACTTTTTATCTATTTTATTTTATTTTATTTGTATTTATTTTAGGTATGTTGCTGTAATAAAATTAACAATGATTGATTATAACTTTTATAAAAAGTTGTAACTCTATGAATAAGAAGTTGAAATCTTCAACTCAAATATTGTAAATATTTCCAAAAAAAAAAACCATAAAATTTGTCCCTTTTTGCTTTAAACGACAAGAAGCAATCTTTTGTTGACAATTAAATCGGGATTGATCACCGGAAAAAGTTGATGTAACACAGTAGAGACAAATCCACCGATGGGTGTGTGTTATCAATAAGAGATAATGGCGTTCTCTTTCTGTTTTGATGTAACTGTAGTTGCCAGAATGGAAAGAAAGCCCGGAGGATGCCAGAGCAAGGTACAAACAAATTATTACGGAACTTGCCAACAGATACCCTTTGGAAAACTTGCTGCTTGTCGCGCACGGTAAGTCCTTTATGGTTGCTTATACCATTCAAATTTGATTATTTCTGCTGACCTCGTCAACGACCAATCTGGGAGTTAGATTGCGACACGTCTATCAGTCGCTACTTTTCCTGTCTTGGTGATGACTTCAACATTCTCTTGTGCCAATTGCTTATCTCTGTTTTTCTTCTTCTCTCACGCTCACTGAAATGTCTGGTGATTCAGGGGAAGGAGTTGGCACTTCAGTTTCAGCGTTTTCAGTTGACAAAACAGTGTATGAAGTAGAGTATTGTGCATACTCAGGTTTGAGAAGACATATTGTTCATGGAGGTCAATCATTTAAAGCTGGAGATTTTCAAGTGTTTTCCCAATCCGGTATCGCCACCATATCTGATGCTCCATGACACAAACTGGCAGACGGGGGCGGATTTAGGGTGGGGGGATTGCACCCCTGACTTTCCTCAGTTTGATATTATATATACGACTAAAAATTAAATACATTATAGAGAGTCATTTTGTCCTTTCTGAGGTCTTGGATTTGAAACACTGACATGTTTAATTTTAAATTTTTTGCTTTACTTATACTTGAAAAATTGATCTGAATCCGCCACTGTTGGTGCAAGCAGATCCTTGTCATTTGTGAGACTTTTTACGGGAAGCCTTCTGCAAACCAAAATGCAGACGCTTCCCATACATGGTGAAATTCACTCATTTCATTTCTGCTCTGATTTTTGATAATGAAAACTATTGTTTTGTCGTTGGGAAATAATTTGAAAAATATGAACTGCAATAATCATTGTGGAATCAACTTTTCAAAAAATAAAAATAAAAATCATTATGTAATTAAATTCTAGTTGCTTTAACATCGGAAGACACCAATGAAACACCAGATATATCCTTCTTATTTTAAGTCGTGGCAAACAGTCAAATAGCAATAGCAACTAAACCCCAGATTAAAATTTTTAAAATTTCACTATTTTTGATGCAAGAGAGATATAAAGATTAATTAAGAATATTAAACCAAATTAGGATATTTTAAGTACTCGTTCAAAATTGCATATGTTGAATTCTAACGGGTATGCGCGTACCATTGGTAAAATAAAATTTGCGTCATTCATTGGTGTGAACACAAGCAATGGTTGTGCTAATCGGGGCCATGAGTATACCAAGAGCGATCAAGTCATCTTGTGTGAATAAAATTCAATACAAACAGCTTCATCTAATTTGAAAATTTTACCAGTAGTAGAAGGTCTATTGGGTTTTTTCAAATTTTCTTTACTTTTTTTTTTTTCTTTTATTGGAGGTTGAATTATCAAAATAAATTGTTAAAAAAAATTAAAAGTAAATTATATTCTTGTAAAATAGAATGTATAATGGCATTATTATATACTAATCTAATGGGAATGAACTTGCTTAGAGTGTCACAATATACACAAAATGAGGAAATGATTTTGTAATTCTTTTTCATTTATAAAACATACGAATTGTAAGTGCATAATAGTCATAAGAACCCGTTTTGACAATAATTTAGATAATTAACGTTTTTACTAAAACTAAAAAGGATAATCAATACAACCATTATAGTCATGGTAAGAAATAAAGAATAAAATAAAATAAAATGACCATTATGGTCAAAAGGAGGCGTTCCTGGATTGAAGAAAACACGTGATAACATTTATTTTATATTTAATAAACTTTAAAAAAAAAAAAAAAACTACGCTACCATCAGACCTGATGTTGCACTAAAGACGGCAACTTTGGCTACAATATCCAAGCTACGCTACCTGATGGAACATTTGATGCTGTGAAGCCAGTTTATAAAGAGGTACTGTGTTTTAGTTATCGCTTTCAATCACTTTTTAAGTAATTGGTATTGCAACTTTATGATTAAGGAGTTGTTAAAATTTTCATATACTGTAAATCTTAAAAAAAAAAAAGAAAAAAGAAACTATATAATGTAGCCCTTTTTGTTTGAACTACAAGGAGCTCTATTTTGGTGACAATTAAATCAAGATTGGTGACCGGAAAAGGTTATTGTAGCACAGTACAGACCAATGCATTGATGGGTGTGTGTGGATAATGGACATAAATGTCTGATGATACAGGTGAAGGAGTTCACACTTCGGTTACAGCGTTTTCGATTGCCAAAACAAGGTTAGAATTAGAGTATTGTGCATGCTCGCTTCTGAGAAGACATATTGTTTATGACGGTCAGTCTTTTAAATCTGGAGATTTGGAGGTGTTTTCCCAAGCTGGTATACCCACCATACCTGATGCTCCGTGACAATTTCATTTACCAAGCAAATTGGTGGGAGTAGAGCCTCATCATTTGTGAAATTTGTACTGAAGACTTTCTGCTATCTAATTAGCGGATGCTTCCCTGAACATTGGTGAAATTGACTCATTTCTGCTTTGATTGTTGACAATGGAAACCATGAGCGAGGGTGATTATTTTTGTCCTCTGATATTGGTTAGCAATAAGTCTCAAATACAATTCATTTGAAACTCTGTATCTTTAGGCGCAATGAAATGAGAAGTAGATAGTTAATTGATTGAAGGTTTCAGATAATTCAAGAAATGATTTGACATTAAAAGAAATTGTATCATCATATCAAATTTTGCAGCTTGCTAGTTGAAAAAGTGTCCAAATTCACCAATCTGAAGGGCTTGGAAGTGGCTCAATATGATCAAACATTTCTGCGGGGAAGTCATCAAAGAAGGCATCTGGGGTCACAGAATTCTTCACATCCCTGGCACTGTTGGCATAACTTGTTGCCGGATTGAACAAGGGCGGTCCGAGGGAGAGTTGTGCACCATCTCCAAGTTCAGGAGGACCAATTGCTCCAAAAGCGTTAAAAAGATAAGGGTCACCAAGCCTAGCCAAGAGCTCTTGGCTTTCAGGTGAGAATGAAAGGTCTGTTTGTGGTTGTGGCATTTGAGGGAAAGAAATCTGCACTAGGGACTCATCTACGGGATTCACATCACAGCTAGGCAACTCAGTCTTCACCAGGTCCGGTAATGGCACCATTCTGATCGTTTCTGGGGTCTCCATGTAGGATAATGAGCATGATTGAGGCTTGGAGGATGACTCTTCCTCCATAGGAGAAATGAACATTGGATCCTTAAGGTAAAAGATCAAAACACCTTGTAAGTATCACATTTCCAGAAGAAAAATGAAAGGTAAAAGTAAAATTTAGAAGCAAATGTATGAAGTTGGATCCTTAATTTTTCGTATCACTTGGTATGCGACTACATTTGTCCTTGCATGATGATGAAGTCAACTAATTTATCCATCACACCATGTCATCCTTGTGTTCTTCTCGACCTTCGTCTATTTATGCGTTTAAAGTTGTGACCATTTTCTATCATCTTCTGGTCGCATAGTAGAAACCACTAAAACAGGATTCAGGAAGAAAATTATAACCATGCGAAGGGGAAGGAGGATTCCTGTTTTTTGTAGAACTTTTGGGCGCATGGGGTCTCGAACAACCCCACCGGCCTTACAAAGACAAAGTCTTGCGCCAACTCTGTTGGAAACTGAAGACTCTTGTAATTAATTTAAAAAATAAGCGAGAGAAGTAAACCGAATGATAATGAAATTATTCTGGCCAAATGCATAGAAGGCCAATCAATCAAACACCTAATGCCCAAAAAGCTTCAATGAAGTAATTAAAAAAAAAAAAAGCAATGCAATTCGATTTACCTCTAAAGTAGGAACATCATGAAAGGCAGGAGGCTCTTTCTTAATCTTCTGTGGCTTGGAGTTCGATGAAGAGGAACAGGACGCTGCTGCAGAAGTCTGTAGCATCCTTGCTAGCCTCTTCTGCCTGCTACTCCAGAAATTCTTCACGTCATTGTCTGTTCTCCCAGGCAAGAAAGTCGCTATCTTTGCCCACTTGTTCCCAAACTGTGCTTGCAACTCTATCACCACCCTCTCTTCCTCCCCCGAAAACTTGCACCCACTGCAAAAACACAAAAAAAGCAATAGACCCATTTCAACATAGTGCATTAAAACGAGGCAAACGGGCACGTTCAACAAGAAGAGTGACAGAAACAGGACTTCATTGAAATGGGGTTGATAATTCAATTAAATTTTTATACTTCTTCAAGTTGGGTCTAAGCTTGTTGACCCAACGAAGACGGCAGGACTTTCCGGTACGCTGCAAGAGGCCTTTGGATCGAATGGAGCTCCAATCTCGGGGGCCGTACTTCTTGACATGGTTTATTAGAACTTCGTCTTCCTCTGCTTTCCATGGCCCTTTTCGTATGTCTTCTCTCCTCCCTTCCATTTTTTTCCCACTCATTCACCCTTTTCTCTGTTTCTTTCTCTTCTGTTGTTCCAACCTTCTTGTTTTTTTTTTTTTTTTTTTTTTGGCTCTTCGTTCTTCCTGTTCTTCCCTTAGAACTTCACTATGTTTTTGTTGTTTTTCTCTTCTTTTTGTGTTTTTGGTAATGACGGTTAAGGCGGTTTCTGCCACTACCCTCCACTAATATGCCCACATTCCCAAAATTTTCTCTGATTCAAAAATGGTCGTGAATTTACGTTTATCTCCCTTTTATTCTTCTTTTTCTTCCTCTTCCTTGTTAGCAGATGATGCTTTTATTATCCGAGAAATAAAAACGTGGGAATGGGATCTAGCCATTAAAACAGGAATTTGAAAGAAAATGTTTTGGAATTACCAAACATAAAAATTGAAAATAATAATAATAATAAAGCAGGCCCCGTTGACCTGCAGATGATGTAAGAATTGTTCATTTTCTTATCAAAGGTTGTTTTGTAATGAACCAAAAACAAAAGCAAAGGGACGATTATTTTTAACTTGATCCTTCTTGTATCAAAGTTTTCCAAGATATGTCAACGTTGTTGAAAGGGCATAACCACTTAATATGTACCCATGAAGGGGTTATGAACATTGAAAAGGAAAGGGACAAACTTTCCGTTTTTTCATTTAAAATAAAATACCTGATTCTTCATGTATCAAAGTTTTCCTAGATATGTTAACGATGCTTAAAGGGCATAACCTCTTAATATGTGCCAATGAAGGGGTTATGTACATTGAAACAAAAAGGAAAACTAAAAATGGGCAAATTAGCCCTCATTAGCCGCATCACCACCGTCTCCTGGGCCTTTATCAAACCCATTACCTTCTCCTGCAGACTCTGCTGAATTGTTTCCCTTGCCGACGGCAACATTGACATCTTCCAACCGGCTGTTTGAATCATTCTCACTTTTGTCACATGGAGCACCCTCCTGAAATGTACATCCGCTCAGAATTTTGCTTGTTTCTTGAAAGTGGCTTCTCAAAAGAATCAGTTTCTTGGGTCGAAATGGTAGCAGGTGGCTGTCCATCACAATGAATTGAAACTGATGAGGAATTTTGCAACCATTCTGATTCCAACATACTACCAACTCCAGTAGAACCATGATTAGGAACAAAATCATTTATCTTATAACCTTGAATCCCATTTGAAAAAAAAAAATGCATTATCCATGGAGCAATGGTTCTCAGTCCTATTCTCGCTTTCTGAGTCCAATGCAGTCTCTCATACGGCACTGAAGTACCAGTTGCATCAATCAATTCAGCTGCATTAGATAAGACTGGAGACTTCTTGTCAGATAAATTATTGTCATCTGCTGCACTAGCAATCACTGATGGCTCAGGTTCATTCTTGCAAACATCATTCCAATAAATTACTGTATATTGCTCCTGCAAGTTTGTTGTGGGTAGGACATTGATGGACGGTACTTTCATTCCACTAGTCAAAACATTGTTATCAGAGGGTTGATTCTCTCACGTGTCAGGACCCATATCACTTCTTATCCCGTCTTCGTTCTCAGTGACAACGTCACTAGATACAACCTTACCAACTGAAGGTGACCTGGAATGAGAAACAGATATGGATGATGGGTCAACCTCCATTTCCTCACAAGTGGTTTTTTCATCACCCATTGCACCAACAAAAACCTCAAGTCTGTTCTCATTATTGGATGACAGATGATTTTCATTCTGATTAATTGCTACATATTGCTCCTCCGCTGCGGGTGGGACATCGATGGATGGTGGTTCCACGTCCATTGCACTCTCTTGATGAATCAAACCATTGTCCTCAGAAGGTTGACTCTCACTCAGGTCAGGACCAATATCACTTTTAATCCTGTTTTGATTCTCAGACATAATATCTTTAGGTGCAACCTTACTAGGTGAAGGTAACCCATGATGAGAAACAGGGATGGATGAGGGGTCAACCTGCATTTCTTTATGTGGGGTTTTTTCTTCCCTAGAACTGCCCTCAACATCACCTGTCACACCACCATGAACCTCATTTCTGTTGACATTATTGGATGACAGATGATTTTCATTCAATAATCCTCTATCCTGATTTGCAGATTCTGACCCACCCATCTGCTGCTTAAGGGTGTGACCTTGGTTCTGAGTGGGATCCACAGCAGTCTGGTAACTATCCAGACTAACTCGAGCATCTAATTGCTTCTGTACAGCAATTGCCAGGGAAACAGCATGATCGCGTATCAAAGAGTCATGAGGTGGACAGTGTAGCACGTCAAACAGGGCCTTGTTGTACTGAAATAGGCTTATAGATGGCTTCTGATATTTATGGCGACAGAATCTAATAACTTTAAACACATGCTCACACAGATTGCCCCTTTCTGCCCATCTGCAATCACAAAGAGCAAATTCTGAACCTGGGTTCCGGACAACATGAAACTTGTCTTGATCAAGTTGATCAGCAACTGTTGCACATCTATCTTCCATAGCAACATCCCTGTCTGGAATCTTCAAGGCCTTTCTCCAAGATGTTAAACCACTGTCCCATTCATCTTTCCAATATCTTGCAAAATCATCTTTCTCAGAGTATTCATCGAGCCAAAAGTAGGAATGCACTTTAGTACCTAACTTATCAACTAACCAATCAAAACGCTGACAAACAGCAGAATCCTTCTCATTCAACAGCCTGACCTTCAGCTGGTTATGGTAAAATTCCATTGCCGCACAAGTCTCCTGGCTGGCCAGTGGAAGAGTTTTCAATGCAGGAACCCAATTTCCTGGTACAAAAGAAATCTATTTTTGACCTTTTCCTCACATGACAGGTAAACCAGTAAGACCATCAATTGATCTAGAGACATGTTTGACTATAAATATGAAGATAGAAAAGATAGCAGTCTGAGCAGACAAAGAAACACTTAAAAGGAAAAATATTTGATGGTAACCTACCTATTCTGGGATACCAGATAGCCTTGAAGTAATCAATAAAATCAGAGCAATCAACAAAGTCTTCCATAAACACCTCAAATAGACCCATAGTTCCATTTCCTCTACAAATATCATCTACTGCCTGCCCAAGCCGTCTTGATATCTGGACACGCAACTCTGTTTCCACGCATCTCTTTAATAAGTTCTTATGCCATGCATGGCGGACCCGCCAAAAGGAAATTAATATAGAGCACTGAAAAACATCCCTGAGAACAATGAAGATAAAAGACATGGGTCTTGTTTTCGAGAAACAATATCACATGAAAAACCTACAGGAACACTTTGGACACTTACTATTATCTGTTAATGTCCTGCACCAAATCACTAAGTCATCCCCAAACACATAGATGTTAACTGACTGAGACCATTGCAGTATCAGATTGAAAATCCAAAGTAATAGCCATGAACCCAAAATGTTTACATTCAAATGAGCAATTTTTCATCTCCATTTTTATTTCAAGATGAAGCAATGTAAGCCAGGGGAATAACTCTAGCAATTGACTTAAAGCCAGTTATTAAAGCAGTGACGATGCCTCATGTTCATGCTTTAGGCAATAGTACATGTTAAGCATTCTCTTACAGGGATCTGGGGTCCCAAAAGGTTAGTCTTTGCTTACATGGCAACATTACAACACAAATGAGGCAGCATTACATGAAAATATGGTAAGAATCAGACCTAGGACCTAAGAAACTTAAACAGTTTAATCAACTATCATATGAATACAGCAACACCTAAACAAACAATTAAAGAACATCCCACAAGTTTACACATCTACATCAGGGAGGAAAAGGGGTCAGTTGCAAACCTGATTGCAAGGATGTCTGCTAAAGGATCATCCACTATAAATCCAGCCAAAGACCATGTAGGATCTTTGGTATGGACTCTATTGTAAAGTGCCCTCATCCATCTATGTGCATCTGTACTAGTAAATTTTGGTGCTATTATCCAAGCTACAGGGATTGCCTTCTTGTCTGAGTTGAACACCAGAAGGCTCTGGATTGGATACTGCATTAAACCAAAGAAAAGAACACGCTTAACTTCTAAAATTTTTACAAGGCCCCATAGACTATGACAATGACATTTAAATGGTTATATCATATAAACTAAAAGAACAAACCTTCAATTTATTTGTTCCAAACCTTGAATCAGAAGCCACAAGACTGTGATTGCCAAACCGAATCATTTGTTGCAACTGCCACTCTGTTTGGATACCCAAAGTGAGAGGATCTGAATCTGAGAAATCCTCATAAAAGAATACATGACTTTGGTGGCTTTCAACCCACATGCTGACACTAACTGCATCATCCATATCCAGCTCATATGTAGATCGACGGATGCTCCTTTCCTGTCTTCTCACATACCTATGAGTCAAAAGATCATCACGATTACATGGACCACCTTGTCTCTCAACTGACTCATTGTGTCTCTGCATTATGGTCTCCACTGAGACACCAACATATAGCAAAGATAAAACACGAAGCCGCAGATCCTCTGAAATATAAGGAGCAAACATAGCACGGGTTCCTTCAGCCTTCTTGTCTTGTGGGCCATGGCATGGTAAACCCTTTTTATCGATATGCCTGTCCTGATTATATATGATCAATGCTACAGATGGTTCAGCTATCAAACGTTTCACAATAAAGTGGCATGTGCAGCCTCTCTTAGTATTTGGTCTACCGGCATTTTTCTTCTTTGGAACATATGTTGTCCGACTGGGTCTCACTATGCCACCTTTCCGATGATCATCAGGACCAAAAGAACACCAATACCTAAATATTAAAAGAAGATCACTAGGAAGATAAGGTATGATACTGCAAACTATGGAGCACCAAAAATAACAAAACAGTACATACAATATGTATTCAAGGATGCCATCAACTTTTTGCTTGTAAGGTGCCTTTGGAGGCCGACGTCGCCTTGCTTCAACATGAAACCTTGTTGGACAGTCTTTATTTGCAGATTCGCCCCTCACAAAATCATCCACCCTAGCAAAAGGGATAAGTGCAAGTCTATCCATATTGTCACGCCAACCTTCAACTTTAGACCACACAAGATCAGCAGCAGAAAACTCCAAAGATGGAGGATTTTGCACAGGAAGGGACAAAATCTCATCCCATCTTGCCATCTGACATACAACAGAAATTGTAAGTAAGAGCAGGAAGCACAACCACACTGGGCACTGCCACTAGCAATGAAATTGATACCCACACTTAGCTCTTATTATTATTTAAAAAAAGGTGTTTTAGTACATGAGTCTATCATACTGTGAATTCTAAGGAAGGGTAAGGTGTACTTAGTATTAACTATGTTTCTACATAAATGCTGTTTTCACGACTTGGAACTAGTGCCCTCCAGGTAACCTTACCGTTACACCAAACTCACCCTTCATCAGTATTACAAAAACCAGAACAAATAGTCAACACTATACTGTGACCGAGAATTCAAAGTTCTATCATCTGTGCCCAAAATTTTCGTGAGAAAGCACAATATGAGCAAAAAGTATCACAATCCCAAAAATTCAACTACCGTCTGTTTGCGTCAGAACCTTGACACGAATAGCCTAACCAATTTTAACCTATGACACACACAACATCTGGACAATCCCAGGATTCCTAGCCCCGTGACAGTGCTTTTTTCAACAGCAGGCAAAGCTTTAAAGAATCAATTCAAGACTCGAATATCCTAAGTAGAACTAAAAGTGGGGTCATTTCAAATGATAACTACAGACCTCTAAAAACGCTCAGGATCGCGAAAATGTAAATGAAAAGAGGATATAAAAAGAACATTAGCTAAAATTCTGGCACCCAAAGGATATACGTGTCTACGGGCATAAGCCAATAAAGAGAAAGACTTACTGCCAAGAAAAGAAAACTGTTGGCCGCAAACAAAGATGTTAATGGCGGAAAGAGAAAAGGAAGCACAGAGGTAAAAAAATGGAAATTTCAATTCGTCTCCACTTTCTTGTTTTCGTCTGCTTGCGTCTGTGTCTGTATCCCGACCTGGCAGCCACTGCTCCGCTTCTCCTCAACAGCAGCACTTGGCGGCCCCTTTTGGTAGAGAAAACCTGCGGGCATCGACAATCTTAAATTGGACAACTTTTGGGGCTTTTGGCCCAGATTGAGACAAACGGATTATGGGCCACACAAGTCGGTTCTCGGGGGTTCCTTGTACGTAGGGTTTCTGTTGGCACGTGCGTGCCTCCCACAATTGGGGCAATGGGTTTTGGGAATTGGCGTGTATTGGGTCTTAAATTATTTCACTTTTCCTACTTCCCATCTGGGGTTTCTGTAATATGATTGTCTGAATAAGTACTTGGCCTCTGCGAAAAACGCACTACAGGTTTAGTGGTTAGTTTCTTGAAGATGAGGCGCATTTGGATATCAGCAACGTCGCTGAGGAGCAGTTGCGGTGGTTTCTTGAGATCTCAGTATGAGTTGTCTTCACTTCTGGAGCCAAAGCCTGCGAAGAATGCATCCGATGTGGATTTGGTTGCGTTTTCATCATTGGCAGCGACGCAGAATGCCGCTAAACTTGGCAATTCGGCTAAAAAGGTGAAGTTAATCCAGAAATTTATTTTCTTGGCTTTGTTTTCTTCAAAGAGTATTATTTAGTCATTAGTCGCGCTTAGCCTATGTGACGAGCTGTGGAGTAGAATGACCTCTTTGCTTATTTACGAGGAGGCCTTGCCTGTGTTTGTTGTGTGTGTGTTTTTATTTTTTATTTTTTATTTTTTATGTTTATTTTTGTAGCGAAGATGTGGTTGATAACTGCGAGCTAAATTCCCTCTCGTCATTTTCTTCTGCAGGACATAGTGCGACATAATGGTTAGTGACGCTATTGCGGCCCCAAAGTTGTGTACTTAGTTTTTATAAGCCGATTCTTTCCCTTGGACCAAGTGATTTTATACTGGATGACTTTTCAAATTAACAGTATCACAATGAACCCCGTCAGTTAAAATTTGGGCTGACTTCCGATTTAAGAAAGGGGTCTCCATGGGAGATGATAATATAATTATGTCAGATGCTGGGGCCTCAAACCGATAATTTTGACATCTGCAGCTGTCGGGGTGGAGTGGGAGAATTTTTCGGACCTTTTTTTGTTTTGTTTTGAAGTTATCTCCCTCTGTGAATTATAGACTGGCAGTGATGTTTTGACAGGATTCCACATCCTGCATGGAGGGCAGCACTGCAGAGACCGCATGGTTGGCTTTTTGGAAAATCATGGAGCAAGCAACGATAATCCTTCTTTCACTAGATGCTTTGCATCTAAAGCTTCAAAGAAAGACGGTGAAACTCCATCTGAGGTTTGAGTTTGAATAAGTTCTTAGTTATATGTTCGTGTCCTGTCTTACTTGCCAGTTAGTATTATAGTTATTTTTATTGCACTTTGTAACTCATTATCTGCAGTGACCTTTTAGAGTTATTTTTGTTGTCAATGAAATTAAATGGATGAAGTTAGATGTATGAAAATCATCATGACTTAAAAAAGTCGAAGTGCTCCTCCATCACTCAACATTTCTCTTTTAATGTTTGCTTGATTCTTGTTGTCATCTTCGTTCCCATATCCTAAGTCTATTGTTTTGTTTTTATTGTGCTTCCCTGGACAGACCAGAAAAGACGTATCTACAGTTGAGGATCCTTTTGATGCGCCTACATACAATATCCCAGAGAAGCCTGTCACATTTGCCGAGGGGGCTTCCTACAGTGTTATTATTCTTGCCGGACTTGGAATTGCGGCTGCTGCAGGTTATGCAGTTTTTAAGGAGCTTATATTTGAACCAAGAGAGTAAGAGTTAGCTTTCTATGGAGCTTTGTTTTATATAAACTAGAGATACAAAGTTGTGCATACCTCTTTCATTTGACTGAATAACTTTGTTCTTACAGGTACAAGATTTTTAACAAGGCACTAAAAAGAATTCAAGATGACAGCCAGGTGACCATGTCGTCCCCTTATGCATTCAATGTTAGCCATAGTTTCATTGTTTATGCACTTACCAGTCTCTGTGTATAAAAGAGAGTTTATGATATCCATACGGCGTAGTATACAGTGAATAGAGTGATGCCTGTAGATTAACATTTATGGAGTAGCTGTTGTTTAGCTGTCATATGAAAGAATGCAGATGAGATTGGATTAGGCAAAAGGGGTAGTCAACCACTTCAATGTCCTTCATTTGTAACCATAAAAATGCCAGAGAAGTTTTTAATCGGTGCAAAACTAGATGTGGAATTAATCTTTATATATCTTTCATTTTGGAAATTGTCAGTATGTCTATGATCCTAATTTATTTATGTGATAGCTTAATATTCTCCCATAGCCATGTACTTTTTGCTAGTGAATGCAATTCTGCAATTCACATTCACATAGGATTAGATTTGTTTGTATCAGGTCAGGGTAAGGATTGGATTTCCAATCACAGGTTATGGTCAGGAAAGTAGAAATCGGGCCGCTCGCCAAAGAATACCAAATAAAATTTACACTGATGAAGATGGAGTAGAGCATGTCCAGGTAACATCAGAAACAATTTGTTGACCAAATACATTGTTTACTCCCATGAATAGTCAATTCCCAGGTTTCATTGAATTGAATTTAGTGCCAAGCCCCCTCCCCATTTACTTGCAGAAGGAAGTTCCTATAGAGCAGACAAGAAGTGATACTGGTTTTCAACTTTCAGTAAATGAATGTCTTTCTTACATTTTGCCTTACTGAATGTAGGTTAATTTTTATATTCGAGGACCCCATGGAGCAGGGAGAGTTTCTGCTGAGATGTTCAAAGACAAAGTGGACAGGGAATGGAAGTATACCTACCTGATTGTCCAGTTCATGCAACCTTCTCAATCGCAATTGATTCTGGAGTCGTATATGCCAGCACCAGCGCCAGTGCCAGCATAGAACCTGTAAGAGAAATTCCAAGTTTCCATTGATTGTTTCTTTGCCATGTTAGGATGGAGTGTCTAGGACTGTCCTGTGATACTTATCCAAACTTTTCTTGATGCCTTATAAAGAGGATTGTCTGTTTTCTTGAGTTCCAAAAACTAGCAAAAGGGAATTTTTTTTTTCCTGTAAAGAATTATATAATCAAAATTGTTGTCTGATTTGATAGTTTGAGCCTTTCATCTGGCATTTATATAAAGCATCACGCCTGTTGGTGCATTATGGATTTTCATTTCATGGTCCAACATTTGTAGCAGACTAATGTAATGTCCATAACCAGATGAACGTGACCAATCTGCAACTTCTCATTATGTTTTTGCTGTTATGAACTGGAATATAAACTAGCAGTCTAAATTATTCACACGCTACTATCTGAGGAAAACTAAAAAAAGAAGGGAACAAGAGAAGTCTAATCCAATCAGGAGTATGCACATGCCTATTAATATTTCTTGGTGAAGTTCACAATGGCAACTCACTGATCCCAACCTCAGGACCGAACAAATCTGCCGAGCCAGTATAGTAGAAAGGAGTAAAATGCAATGAAGCTGTAGGCATCTGACAATGGCAGGCAAATATTATTTGCCTTGTTGCCAGGGATTTCGATTCTGATCCATTTGCAAGCGCTATGAAATGTAGCACTTGCAAGGAGATCATGGAAGAAAAGGTTTCAAAACAAGATATACTCAAATGCGTCAATAGAAGAAACAACTAGATGATTTTGCTGATAATATTGTGGAAGTCTACAGAAAGTAATACTTGTAGCTGGAAATACAGCCTCTAATGTTTGATCCAATGTAGAAATCAAAACAGCCATTAAGGTCTTCCAATGTCAAGTGCTTCCAATGTCGACTGCCAACCGTCTAAGGTCGCAACAAGCTATCAAAAATGCCAGGTGAGATTCCCCCCCCCCCCCTTCACCTCTCTTTTTCTCATAGATCATCCACTCTGCTGAAATTCAAATGGCAAAGCAAAAAATCAACTGTCAAACCAACCTTGAATCGGTACAGCATTTCGTGTAAGTTACAAATATAGTTTCATCACCTAGACGCGGTGACCAACTTTCAATAATGCATTGAAAAATTAAAAATTTGCACCAAAATAAAGAAAGATAATAATAATAATAATAAAAAGGAGACAACAACAATAATTTGCGAGATTTAGGACATTACAAGATAAAAGAACCAGATCACTAAGCAAGAACAAGATGAAAACAAAGAAACAGGATGATAGAAGTAGTAGACAATAGGCAAAGATTAATGAGGATGCAGAGGAACACTCACTCCTTCTGTGCCCCTGCAGAAGCCCTAATCCAGGACTTTATGTTTGCACCCAATTCAACATAGTCCTCCACCTGCAATAACAATAATAATAAAGAAAAAGGAAAATGCAGCTTCACCGTCCAATCAATTTCTCAGGCAGCTTTTCCATAATCACCCACTTCCACATTTGATTCACACAAAGACAGACAGTGAGCAAATAAGAGAGACCTGACGCATGCCGCAGGCTTGGAGGGAAGCAATAGTGGCAGAGGCAGCTGAGCCAACAAAGAGAGAAGCAACGGCAAAGGCCTTGAAGGGCATCAGGCGAGAATCGCCGGCATAGCCTCTCCGAAACGTTGAAATGCCCAATCCCAACTGTGCAGTGCTTGCAATGACCCACCAACACCACTGGTTCCCACAGCCCTCGACGACATCGCCGCCGCCGCCGTCCATCCGGTCATCCATTTCTGCGAGGGAGACGGAGAACCTCCTCCTCTTGGGTTTTACGTTTGTCCTCTTCCCCTTCCTGCCTGTCTCGTTGGTGATGGGCCTGCCTGTCTTGTGGGTCTTAGCACACGGGCCTCTTCGTTCTTGGTCTGACTGTTTTGCATGGGCTGCGTGTTTTTGGGTCTGTCCATTTGAGCAACTATTGTTTTTTATCTAATTTTATGTTCATGTTTATATACACACGCACAAGCATACGCGGGATGTTTAGATTGCATGAACTTGTTTTTTCTTTTCTTTTCTTTTCTTTTTTTATTTTTTAAGGAAAGATTGTATGAACTTTAAATGGCAGTAGCCTATAAATCTATGTTTTATCTAGCTTTTTCTTCTTCTTTTTTTCCATTGTTTTTTTTTTGGGGCGGGTTTAGTCATACAATGATGTAATGCCCTTATATCTTTTTTTTTTTTTTTAATACTGCAATTTCTGTGTCTTCCCTTCTTTTTTGATTGGTGGGACAAAAGTTATTGTCAATAATAAAATAAAAAAATATGATATTTAAAATTATAATTAATCGATTGATTATAAAATTTTTATTTAATTTATTATAAAAATTTTAATTATAAAAATATAATAAAAATTATTAATTATAAAAATAAATAAATAAATAAATTTATTATACTATAAATTAATAAATTAATTATAATTTTTTTATTTGATCAATTTAAAAAATTTATAAAAAATAAAAATAATAATTTTTAAAAATATTATAATTTTATCAAAAATAAAAATTATATTATTAAAAAAAATTTATATTTTTAATATTAAATATTAATTTTAAAAATTTAAATTTAATTAAACTGATTAAATTAATTAAATCATAAACTAATCACTTTTCCCCGATTCAAGGACGACGGATTTAATTCTAAAAACCTTGCTTGTGATATGTCCGTGACAGCGCGATAGTAAGAAGTCTTTTTGTCCTTTTATCTTGTCTAGGGTTTTCTTTTATAAAATGATAAGTGAAAAAAATGAAGGAAGGAGGAGTCGAATTTATATGAAAAAAGGTACAGAGATGAATGGAGAGAGATGCAGGTGTGACGTGGATGATGTAGAATTAAGATGTCTTGGTCCCAATTCTTATTTGGGTCTGTACAATAATTCTTTTCTATCTCGTAAATATCTCTTTCTCTATTCTTTTAACCGCTACAGGTTTCTCCGTTTGTTGTAAACAATATTATTATCTATTTCCATAGGATCACAAAGCTCGTTCAGGGGGCATATGTTTTGAATGTAATCCAATTATCAATTTCAACCCCCCAAAAAAAAAACTCGATGGAGCTCAAAAGGAAGAAAAGCTCAGGGTTATTTGCAATTTCTTCCCTCTTTTTTTTTTTTTTTTGTTATTTTTTAACTGCCTCTTGCATTTTTTTTTTAAACATGTTACCGACGATTATCCAATGACTCAATTCTTGACATGAGTGTTAAAGCCCTGGGCAAAAATTGACAACTGTAAATCTATACCAATCCTTGCTGTCTGCAGCCATATAATCTGTGGAAATTATGCAACTGAAGTGCATTTAATGACTGTGCTATCTCGTATTTGAGTTTGTGTGCAAGACAATAGCTTTCTAACTGGATTATCACTTTTCCTTTTAACTACAACTGCAAAACACAAATTCTTCTATAATTGGGATACTGATTTTCCAATAAATAGTTGTTGGTCAAGTTGGTGAGGTAAGTCAACGAACAGGAATAAGCTTCAGTACTAATGTTGGAGCATAAGTAAGAGAAATAAAACAAATAGATACACATTTATTCCATTTACAAAAAAAAAAAAAGTGTTATTTAATGGACTTAATAAATAATTTGAAAATCCATTTAAATTAAACTTGTAACATATGGACAACATGTATTAGTCTGCGAGAATAAGTGAGACAAGGGAAATACATTTCTTCCATTTGAGAAAGGAAACCATTTGAATGGACTTTCTAAATGGTCTCGCATGCACATTGATGCATATATAATTCAACTAGATTTATAACATTCGTAGTCAAAATTATTAGTCGATACACTAATTTCTTTATTGAAAATATTACATGTAAATGCCTCTAAGGCACACCCATAAATTGTACAATTAACAATATATTTTAGTGTTGAATATATATTTAAATGTAAGGCTACAAATTCCTACGTAAAGGTCATGATATTCAATCGGCATATCAAATCCCGTCAAGAAAATTAAAAGACAGGTTCCGCACAGCCTATCATTAAACCTCGTTCACGGCACCTCACGCTAGCATGAATCATGAACATCGTGTTCTCTCCATTTCAAGCTCCAACATTAGAGTTATTCAAACAGATTAAAAAGTGCTGAGATTTAAGTGGCAAATCAAAACCAAAGAATGGTTATGAGTTGTAACAATTATTATTATTATTATTATTATTTTAAGTGAAAATGCATTCTATTTCGCGTGTCTTTCTTACATTTTTTTGATTATGAAAACATGATGCAAAGGATTGCCTCCCGGCCGTGTTCGAGACCGTGACCAACAGACTAATGGACTGTGTGTTCTTTCTCCTTTCCGAATAATTTCTGTGGCGAATTTTAATCAATAATTGTTGTTCAGCTTATTAATTCACACGGACGACGCATCTGAAGCTGATGTATTCAGTTAATTATTCTGCAGCAAGCGATCATGATCAGTAAATTAACGTCGGCTCCGAATCAACAGCCTAAATTATCCTATAACACCCCAAGTGAATTACAGGAAAGCTCACTCATCAGAATTATGGAGCAGAACTACCAAATTGAGAGCCTTTCTCTGTTACAACCCATATGATAAAGAACCCTAATTACAAGACAGACACTAATTAATGACTAATTAGTTGACCTAAGTTTTGCAACCATCAGCTCTTGCTGCGTCTATTAGCGTAACTGCCAAAGTTTATGTAAGGCAACAGCAGACCAGGAAACCGAATGTCAAGCTCTTGCTGAACTTTTAAGGATCTCTTGTTCTTGTCCTTCTTCGTCGGACATGTCTCCATGCCTCCTGTCATAACCAAGATGTCCTCTTCAACCTCGGCTCTCGTCAGTTGAATCCGCGGGCATCGCAGTTTATTTGCCTTATTCTCTCCGAATTTCCTGGACTGTGGATGAAGCCGAGACGTTTTACTCCGAGTAGACGACGTTGTTCCCACTCGCGATGCACACATCACGGCATCGCGATAGTAAGTAGTTTTCTTGATCTCTCTTCTTGGCCTTTTGTTATTATTGCAATCGCCATCGCCATCGCCATCGGATGCTGCCGGTGATTCCTTCTTTTCCGCCACATGTTGGTCGGACTTCAACCTTTTGTTGTTATTCGTACCAAACCGCAATATGATCTTGGGTAGAGTTACCGACACCGACGCAGCTGGGTTGGACGGCGCGGTTGCATTCTTATCCAATCTCGCCGAAGAAATTTTCGAGCTGTGATCAGGAGGAAGAGTTGAGTGGCCGTTTGCAGAATTTGGAGACAAACCCTCGATGAGCTTGACGGAGTCGAGGCAATTTATGCTGCTGCTGCTGGCGGCGCTGGTGGAAGAAGCCTCCATATTCCACCTATGAGTGAAAAAGAAGCGACAGAGAGGCTACGATTTCAAGGAACCAACAGGCTTATTGCGTTTTTTGTCGAGGGTTTTGGATGCTGAGATGACGAGAAATCAAAAGGCAAACAAACAAAAAGACGAACTGGGCTTCGCTTTTGTATTACCATGCGACTGACAAGAGACAGTGAAACAAAGCTGGGCTCCATTTATATAAGACACATCGAGTAAAGTGATCGAAAGTCGAATGGCCGTAGGATTGTCAGCGGAACAAACAAAAGTTTGTCATTGGTTCTGTTGTACCCCCCCCCAAAAAAAAAAAAGCCTTTTTATAATTAATAATTTTGTTTCTCATAAAATTAAAAAAGAAAAAAAAAAAAAGCATTATCTACAGGGGTGTCCACGTTGGGTCAGATGACTCTGAGTTGGGTTATTTTGAGACAGTTATTGACAGCTGCAAATCTATACCAAGCTTTGTTGTCTTCGGATTTATGTGACCTAACTAAACAAGAACTTTGTTTCCGAGTGACATCATGCCACTCCAAATTGAACACGCAAATTAAATATATATTTATATCATTAAATTATAATTATTAATTATAATTAACTCACAAATGTATAAATTAATTTATTGTTAATTAAAATGTAAGTCAATTATAATTAATAGTTAAAATTAAATGATATTGATGTACAGATAATATTTGTGTTTAATGATTTTGGCATCAGGGAGTTGAATTTGTGTGCAATAGAACATCGTCAGGTAGTTTCCTAAAGGAGTCAGGCCAAAAAGAGTCGGTAATTCTAAATATCGCCTTGAACTTAAATACAATTACGAAACACAAATTCATCAAAAACTTTGATAATAATCATCCAACAATTGTTCTATAGGACTTATCTAATTAATAAAATAGTCTGCATGCGGTGGATTTCCTTTTCTAGTTTTGTCAAAACAGAGAAAGATTTATAATTTACTTTATGAATTATGGGTGACACCAAAATAAAAAAATAAAAAAAATCGGAATAAAATACTGAAATAGTAAAATTTATCAAGTTCGTGTTGTACAAAGTAAGTCACATTAACATTTGACTACCTGTATTAACTTTTAAGAATAAGAAAAAAAAAAAAGAGAAACAAAGTTATTCCATTTTATGAAAAAGTGTTATTTAATGGACTTGATAAATAATGTGAAGAAAAATTTAAAGTAAACTTACATGATACGACCAACATATGAGAATAAGCTAAAAAACGGAAATACATTTACTCAATTTGAGAAGGGATATCATTTTAATGGACTTTCCCCTCGCAGGCATATTTGCATATTTAATACACCTAGATTTATAACAGTGAAGGTCAAGACTATTAGATGCGAAACTGATGAACAACCATTTCCAGGTTTTTCCTATAAGCTGTCAGTTGCGTTGCACAAAACCAGAAACATGGAAAAACCATGAATTTCAGGTAATACATACGATGCCCAAGGAAAACATAGTACTGGTTCTGTACATTCTATCAGCTATGGTTTCTCTGAAGATTGTTCCCTGGAAAGATTTCAAAATAAAATACATGGGAGCAAAACTGAATATTGACAGTGATCAATACCTAATGAAAAGCACAACATCATTTCCACTTTTCTCCTCCAAGAAAAGGACAGACAGTTGGCACTTGCTGCATAGCACCATGAACTGGAGACGTCGTCATGCAAAGATTCCAACACAAAAGATGGCAAGTAATCTGTAATTGAATGCAATGCCAACCACTTATAATGCTACCTACCCATCAACACGTGCACACTTTTACTTTCTCCCTCAGCCTTTCTAAGGCAGGCCCAAAGCAATGAGAATCTCAGTCAATCCTTAATTAGCACCAACCCAGGTTGCCTGAGGAGGATTTTGGCAAGAATAGATGGCATTCAAAAAGCCCTTTCGAAAAGAAATTTGGTGCACTCTTGCAGATTGGAAATGAATCTCAAGGCAGAGTATAGAGAAGTGCTCAGGCAAAAAGAGATCTTATGGTACAAAAAATTCATGTATGATCAATATTAGATCTAAACAACTGCCCATCCCACCTTCTCTATGCTCTTGACAGCCCATCTTTATCGCAGCAGAGTATTTCAGTGGCATGTTTTGTTCCTCTTCCCCATTACTTAGAACAAAGAAAATAAACATCTCAGGCAGATGAAGCATACACATAGCAGCAATGTGGCACTCTGAAACTGATTGATTATACTCATCTCCTGCTCCTGCCGCAGCCGTCACCTAATCTCTGCACACAACACAACAATATTCAATTTCAAAACCCTTTTCTTGACCAAGCAAGCTGGATCGATTGGCAAACTGAATCTGTTGCATGCAAAGAACCATATGCCAGAAACAATACCAATGCATTTACTGTCCAACAACAAAAATCAAAACAAAGCTTATAAAACAGTCTCGTAAAAATGAGAGGGATCCCAAGTGCCAAACATCTGGACCATGTCAATAGATCAACAGATTTTTATGACAGGTCAAATATAGATGCAACTAAATTACCACAATACCAATCCATTGAAATACTCATGACACATGTCAGCACAAGACTGTTTCACAAGATGTGTGATATGAAAAAATTTCCAAATAGAGGGCTCAGACAGTTTAACTAAAGTAGAAAGTGGAGTGGAGAAAGAAAAGGCAAGATGTGTGATATGAAAAAATTTCCAAATATAGTAGCCATATTCTCATATATCAAAATTACTAAACAAGCTGTCAAAGTCTAGAATATCCTTAAAAAAATCACAAATACCATGGGGAGAAAAAAAAAAAAAAACAGTTAACCTAAATATCAGGATGTCACTAAAAGGAATAGAAACATCATTATGCAAAGCAACAAAAATAATTGTGGGCACTTCAACTATAATAAATCATGCTCCTTATTTAGCATGCATACTACAACTTGGCCAATGTTCACATCACTACTCTCCCCATCTAAGGCTCTTAAATTTTTCAAAGCATGATAAAAATCCAAAGAACTTCATTACACGGACACAACCAATTTGACATGTCTTAGATGCACGTTCACATTGACTGTCATGACCGTTGGATGCACTTTTGTATTTCCTATCATTAATTGTGAGCATGCATCGAAAGACTAAAAAGTGTGCAATCAATGATCATGATGATTCAAAATATCGGTCCGTGTCTGGAACGCATGAAATTGACCCCATCCATGTAACTCTACCAAAATCCAAAATGGGAGAGAGGTACAAGAGTTGGTCTACTTTATATGATTATTGACGAGTCCTCAAATCACTTTTAGCACCCATTTCCTAATGTTTATGAGTTCAGTTCAATCTGTTTTATCTCTTAAGGCCTTGTGATGGGCCTCCTCTAAAGATTTAGCATTATGCATAAAGTAGAATTTTATTGAGTTACTTCCTAAAAAGTGTTTCCTTTTGTTTGAAGTTTATTAAATGTGGCATCATGAAGTCTCCCACACTGTGATACCAATGACATCGCAAGGAAAAACATGTAGGATAAAGCTATTTAACTTACCAAAGAATTACCATTTAAAAGTAATAATGAATGGAGGGTAAGTTTGCCATATATAAAAAGGGAGAAAATAAAAATCAAACAAATGAATTTTACATAAGTGCAGTGAAAATATTCAGCCGTATAAATCTTGGTCCATGGTAAGTATTGATTTTTGATATCCCACCCCGTTCAACAAACAGCCAATAAGGATTCATCAAACAGGAAGCCAGAAAAAGAAGATGCTCTCAATCTGCCCTTTATGCCATCACAAGAAATGTTGCTTTCTGTTAACCCTTTCAAGCCTAATGTATTCCATTTCTTAAGATGTAGTCAACGTAAGCTCAATAGAAGGCATTAAATTTGTTCTGCTGCTAACTCTCTGGCCAGATCATTAACCACTCATGATCATTCTTTTGACATCATTAAGCAACACTGAAAATTTTATATGACCTTACAACCAGGCTAATTATTTCCAAGATAGCATACAAATATTTCAAAAAATCCAACTATCTGGTCATAACCATAACGCTTTAGATCACGGTACCAGACAACTCAACTCACAATAATAGAACTCAGCAAAAAGACGTGCAATTAATATCAATATCAAGAATAGATGGAGAGCATGCACATTCCAAATAAAGGCAGTAATGTGCATGGCTCATGCAGTCAACTTACGACATCGACGTACATTGCTCACGTCATCAATGAGTGACAATAACATCTATAAATTAATGCAGTCCTCAAGTAATACTAATGGCACCACTGCTTATTCACCCGTCCAATAAGTTAAGGTCACAATGATAAATGGATACGTCAATGATTCCACTTCCCTTAAATTGATTAAAGCACACAAATTAACCTTTTATTGATGTGCATGATGCCTATTTTGGAAAGAGAAAGACCACAGATGGGAAATGTGTAACCCAATTACAGCAGCATGCACCAATGATTTGAATTCAAACAGATTTTACGGTTAGGCTAACCATTAACAAACTCTCATGGCCTGCCACATGATAGAAAAGCTCTAGAAAAACAATAATCAATAACATCAACAGCTCATGCAGTCATCAGCTAACAAATGATCATTGCATGGCTCATTCTCTCCTAAGTAGCAGAAAGGAAACACAACAAACTAAATAGTTCAAGAAAGCTTGGACTTTCAGCAAACTAACCTTGATTTTGTCTCCAATACATGTCCAATCAGAAAGGAAAATGATTCACAAGTGTAAAATGTACATCTATCATAAGACCATAAGCCAAATATTTGGTTTAACACAGATATCCAGTAGGGCTGACAAGTAACATGTTCTTGCCAAAAAGCATACCCAACAACTCATCCCACAACTCAGAAAAATACCAATTCACAGTTAAGAAGCTCCATGTAGGACATCTTTTACTAGTTGCAACTCCATGCATAGAACTTCGACACTTCAGATAATGACATTAACACAGACAATTCATGCAGCCAAACAAAACAGTAACACAGATCTTCCAATAATGCAAGGCATGCTCAATGAAACTAACTAAAGTATCAAAGAATCACACCTTCCTCAAATTGTTTAGAATAGGTGAATCAACCTTCCTCTTTTTGGCTCTGATAAATGCATATTTGAGAACAAACAGAATGCAGATATAGAACGTGGAAGTAGTCACAAGACCATGTGATAACTACTTGGATTCCAACACAAAATTTGTCCTGTTGGGCTGAAATGTAAAAGATAGCATAAATTAGCGAGCAACACAAAAGCTCCGGGAGACAATTTGATTTAATGATAACCAAAAACATGAACACTGAAGTCACTAAAACTTCTATTCATACGAATGATAGTTTCCCATGTACATCTGTATTTAACTATAACAGGGAACTGTATTATTAACCCTTCCACCATTGCATCGAGTTCCTTGCTGAAAAGGAAAAAGGAACTAAAACAAGACGCATTTATTACCCTTTTGTCCTACAGGGTCATCATGACTCACTAGACCTACAGCTGGTGCCAAATCCGGCAGTCATTCACCTCCAGGTTCCCAGGTCACTTCCAGTAATGAATTATCCCTACAAAATAGCAGAATTGTATCTTCAACCCTAATACAGGAATCGACAATTCAATACTAATTAGCACTTGAAAAGAAACAAATATAACTATCCCGGCTTCATTATAGCTTTTGCCATTTTCCCCCACCCTTTGATCTAATGTAGGATTTCTTTAGTTGTAATAAGCCAACAATTATCAAAGGAGGGGATTAAAGGTTCAAGATAATCAATTATCAAACCTTGATGTGAGGCTCCTGAACCTTATACGAATCGGGGGTCACATCACACAAACAGGTGCCCGGAAACAATCTCTGCAGAAAAAAGAATCATAAAGATGTTCACTGCAGAAATTGGCTTACAATCTGAACAATGGCAATCACGAAGAACAACTGGAAATGATGAAATTCGCTTACATCAAGTGCCTTCTGCACATCCTTGGCTCTCTTCTTGGGCTTCCTCGAGAGTCTTGACCCAGTCAATGAAAAGATATCTTCTTCTATTTCCTGTTGAGTAAGTGTGATCGACAACTTCGGCTTCGTCACCTTTTCCTTCTGTTTCCCCTTCTCTTTCTCTTTCACTTTCTCTTTCTCATTGTCTTCCTCTTTCTCTTCCTCATTCTCTTTCTTCTCAGCAGCAGCCAACTTAGCATCCCTGGCATTCAGAGGAAGAATCAATTCAGGGCGACTCGGCGCCTCAACTTTGGTCCCGGGTGGCGAAGCTGGTCCACCAATCTCCAGTGCACCTGCATGCACCTTAGGTTTCTTGTTGACTGGCTGTCTTGGCCTCAGATTCCTTAACTCTGGCTCTGCCTCTGGCTCCAGTCCCGGTACCTCGGCAGCTTCAGCATTTGAGTCCTGTTTCCCAGCATCAACGGCCACAGCAACGTCATCGGCAGGCTTGGTACTGCTCTTGGGTCGGAGTCGAATGAAGAACTTGCCTATCTTCTTAGGCGCAGCAGCATCAGAAGATTTCTTCTCGAGCGGCGGCGTCTCAGTTCTCGGAAAGCCCGAAGGCGCCACGGGAGCCCCGTCGGAGCCGGTTTTGCGGAGAGGCGACATGCGAGACGACGACTCTCCAGCGAACTTGCGGACGACGCGACGGGTGCTGTTGCGCTTCTTAGACCTTATGATGCCCTGAACCGGCAAGTTAGGGAGCGGCTGCTGGTGGTGGGATTTAACGTCGGGCGAGGAAGTCATGGTAGCGATTTGGTTATGGTCATCGGGAGTCTGCTGCTGCTTCTCGACGTCGGTAGCCGAAGGAAAAACCATTGAATCAGATTTTTTTGAAGCTGAAACGAAAAAATTGATCGCTATTAGAGTGTTTGGCAGCACAGAAAAGCTGAAAAATAGAGCCTAAAAATTCGAGAGAATTTAACGGATTGGAGAAAAATAAAAAATAAAAATAAAAATAAAAATAAAAAAAGAAAAAGCATAGAGAGGAATTTCAAACACTATTTCCAAGGAATTGACCACAGAAAGCCAAAGAAATGACCTGGAGTAAAGACAAAGTAGCGGTGAGCGCACCTGTTTCTGTCGTTGTCTAGGAAAACCGACCACAAAACTCCAAGCACACCTAGGGTTTATTGTATTTATAATCCGTTTGCTATTAGCTTCCTTGGGTGACCACCCCACCCTGCCTGTTAGATGCAGGAGAATATAGAATAATTATATCACATAAATAACATTAGATAAAATATTATTATGTAATGATATTTATTAAATAATATAATAAAAATATATTACAATAACAATAATAATAATAATAATATAATTTTTTAATATTTAATTTTATTTATTTTATAAAATAAAATAAATTGTAATTCATCTATGTTTTAATATCGTTGATTTTAGTCACATTTGTTAAACACCCACGTAGAGAATATTTTTCCATAACTGGGTAGACCAAAATTCATTTTAGGACGGTTAACCTTCTCTCGTTCCAGAAAAAATAAAACAAGAGAGAGATATCGTTACTAGACGCACCAATATTTTTGGTAAATAATATATTTTTATTTGTTTGCATTCTCCACATGGCAGACGTCTCAATAAGAAACAGGCGAGATGCACCCAAAAAAAAAAAGAATTCGATTTAAGAAAATTTCTTCGATTTTGAAATAAACAGTATATCTCTTGCTCTCACCTATAATCATAAGAAAAAAAAAAAAAGGTAAACCTGTTTTATTAAATTTATATTATTATGTATTGGAAAACAAACAAGATAAAACTTTTGTACAGACATGACCGATTCTGCCCCCACCCCCAAACCCAATTTACCCACACGCCCACCCACCAGATGGAAGGCCGATTTTCCACGGCCCAATCTTATTGACAACTTCTCTAGGCCCACAAGACCAATGTAACATACAACTGTTCTTCCCCAGAAGCCCAAAGCTTTACGCGGGTGCAGGACTGAGGAGGCCCAGGCCGAGAAGAATGGTTAAAACAAAGACCCAACCCACCCACCGAGCACCCACAAGAATCCTTCGAGGTAATGGATCATGCGATTTCTCACTTGTGCATTGTTAAACGGACAAAGTTATTTGTATGGTCATCTAATCAAACGATCTCCCAAGCCTATTTCCAGCTCTGACAACATTGCTCTGTTGCTAGCAAGCCAATCATACGACTTGCCATGCATTAAACCATTTTCTCAGTTTGGAAATGACAACAAAGAGATTAGCAGCCCAAGAAGCGACGAGGGGCAAGGGATTTAAGGAGCCTGGGCACAAAGAACAAGCTGCATCTGCCAAAATAGTCACATGGTCGGAACAGCCCATGGTTATACCCAAAGGATAGAAGCATAGAATGTGATAAAGGAACTTGAGTTGAGAAAAATGACGGCCATATATATATATATACAACACAACTTCAGACTAATGGTAGAAGTATGCAAATTTGCAGATATATGCAGAGAGATGCAGCAGCATTTCATGAGAAAATTTATAAAACGGACAAAACACATGTGGGAAGAGACACGAACCTAATGAGTTCATGTGACAAACTAAAAGTCTGTTAACATAATCAAATCACTTGCTTCCCATTGTATAGATCCTCGTCAAATTTCAGGTGTTGCATAAAATTTTTGACAATCCCTCTATGGTTGCAACCACATACATTAAATTTAGACATAGTTAAACCCAAATGAAGGGTACAAAATTGATCCTAGATAATCACCAATGAATTTTTCCCTGCAGTCAAAAGATAAATGTACAAATGTTTACTCAGTTTAGGATAGATTATACATCGCATGCTTCTACAAATTGCCCCTCATGGTTGTTAAAGTTGAATTCCCAACCCAAACTCCAACCAGCAGCCAGCATATACCTACTTCATTTGTTAATTGCTTTTTCTTGGCAAGAAACACTCAAACCAATGTTTTAGAGCTGCTGGATGAATACCATAAATGCGAGCAATGAATTGCTTCTCACTGGTTGCAACAACGCTTGCAATGGAGTAATCCTTTGCACACAAGCCCTTTTCTGTAATCCACATATGGAAACTGTATCTGGGTCTAATTCGATTTTCCAAGTCAAAACACAAAAATGCAGGAAAAAGATATAGGTACTGAAAAGAGTGTCCAGTCTCCTGGCAGAGGTAGCTTACTTTCTGTACCAGTGTTTCTGGGTTTTGATTTAGAATCTTTGGTGCTCTTTTTATCATCATACATAGTTTTGAGAAATTAATCCCAGTATGAAGAAGAGAATCAAATCTCTCCTTCAATTCACTACTACAACCATGAATGTCAGTTAAGGCCTTGATTGTTAAAGAATTCTGTCCAAATCCAATGCCGTGCATGAAATCCAACTTAGTCATTGTATGGACAGAGTATCTGGAAGCTTGGATCCTTGCCAAGCTATCTCTATATTCTTTGTCCAAGTCTCCATTAGAATCACTAATGGCATAACTAGCTAAGATTAGATGATTTCCCCACATAATTTTATTGAAAGCCCACACATGTAAATCTAGAGCTCTAAACACATGGGGCAAATTTATCATTTTATTTTTGCCCAATACATGAGGATACTTTTGACCAACGGATTTCAATTCTTTTTCACTCAATCCAAAATGTTTCAAAAATCCCTTAATAGATATCTCCGGGGTCAAAAGATCAAAATTAAAAATCTCTGGTCTTTGCAGCAGCAACATACCAACACACTTTTTCTCAACACCAAATTTACAAAAATAATCTGCTTTTTGGACCACAACATCTAATGGATGATCAACAAAAATACTTTTACTCTTGCCAATCAACTCCCCTACCTTTCCCTTATCAAGCCCCAAGTCATAGAACACCCGAATCTTCGTACAAATCTCATACCAAGCATCCACATTTTCTTCAACATAACTAACCAAATCAAAATCAAAGAAAACCCTTTTCAAATCATCAAGCAAATCACCAAATTCACCGTTCAACAAACAAGGAAAAGCCAAGCATATACCAACTACAGCAACATTACTAAAACCACAATCCATAAACACAGAAAGCCTAGAGCCCAGCTCCTCTGAATCCTTACTAAAAATAGACCTCTCCGCCTTGTACAGCAAACCCAACTTGTTCCATGGAAACCCAAAAGTGGAAAGTGCGGTGGCTGCACTGAAAGCACGCCCATCCTCACAAAAGAAAAACTTGTCTCTGGGCAAGAACCTTTGAACCTCATTGTAATCAATGCCAATGCTTTCATAGAAAAACTCTAACTCGTTAATGGGGTGGTACCTGAGGAATTTTTTAAGGGACTTTGAGAAATCGGAGGGCGAGAAGTCAACGCTGGCAATGAGTTGAGAAAGAGAGACGAGGGCGTGTTTGCTAATGTACTCTGCGTAGGCAAAAGGGACCAATCTGGTGAAGTGGAGATAGTCTATGAGGGCCTGCCGGGCTTCTTTGACTGCTCGGGGCCTCTGCCTTGGGGGGATTTTTGAAAGGTTTCGTAGTCTTGGTACAGAGCTGAAGTGCCGGAAAACTCCAGCGTTGAGAGATTTCGAGAGGGGCATGGCCTATTGTTACTTTTGGCACTCTTTCTAGGGCTTCACGGAGGAATCCTTCGACGACCTTGAACTCTTCCTTGAGACAGGACATTTGCTGGTTTTGGATAGGATAAAATTTGGTTAAATGACTGACTAGCAAGCATGGCGTGAAATTTTAACACAAAATAGGTATAAATTTATTATAATTATTAAATTTATAATTAATATAATTTTAATATATAAATAATTAATAATTATAATAATAAATTAATTTTATTTTATATTTAAATTTTACTTTTTTTAACTAAATTTTTTATTTATAAATTAATTTTTATATATTATTTTGAAATATTATTAAATTAAAAATTAAAATTATAAATAAAAATATAATTAATATAATATATAATAAAAAATATATAATATAAAAATATTAAAAATATTAAAAAATATATAATTAAATATTAAAAATATAATAATAATAATAATAACAATATATTAAATATAAAATATAAAATAATAATAAATTAATTTAATATATATTATTACGGTGGTTGTGTTTTTTAAATTCTTGTTGCATGTATTTATTTTACTTGTAATTTACTTTATTTTATCGTAGATATTAAGATATTTTGACGAAGTACCATGTATCGAGTTTCTTTTGGAATTTTGAAATAACCCTACGATTATAATTTTTGGAGTAAAATTGGCCTTAAAATTTTTTCAAAATTTCTTTACAATTATTTTTTTAAAGTGGTGTAATATATTAATAATGGAGTGATTAGTGTTGGCTTTTTAATAAGAATTTGGTTATGAAAAAGAAAAAATTTTTTTATTTTTATTTAATGCCTACGTGAATTAATATTTTAAATTCATATTCCGTACAGCTTCAATTTTCTATTCTTTTTTCCTTTTAACTTGACGTACGTGGGTCATAGCTAACAATGTGCTAATTACAAAAATTAGCAATATCTATATAAAAAAAAAACAATAAATCAAAAGTTACTTAATAATTTAAAAAAATTAAATTTTTAGATGAACCAAAAATTCTTATCAGTCCAAAATAAAAATAAAAAATAAAAAAATAAAATCATATCATTCAACCAAAAAAAACAAAAACACGAAGGGCATATACGTAAATTAGACGGGGTCATACTCTAATGGGCGAAGGGAAACCAATTTTCCCCGGCTCTCTAAGCCACAATGTTTCCCTAAACTCCAAACACGGCCTATTACTATCATCCAGCTGCTGCCTGAAAATGTTACTTAAATAACTGACTTTATCTTAATCTATGTTGGAATTTGGATATGAGTTTGAATTATTACATTGATCACTTCTTATGCTGCAAGCAGAAGATTGTCCTGCCTCAAGAACTAGAACAGCCTTCACTTGCTCCTCTGAAATTGTCTGATTATTCAGTCATGAAATGGAAGTCAGAAATGGTTGAATTTTATTTTCCTTTTTCTGCTTGCTTGAAAATATATTTTACTACATATTCTTAATGATTTGTGAGAATCTCAGCCTTGTCGTGTAAGAGAATTCATGTGTTCTGATTTGGGCCTTTGCCTTTTTCAGTTAGCAGCAATGATGAATGAGATGTAAAGATAATGTGCTTTCCTTGTCATGTCTACTACCTGGAATATCAAAGTGGCTATGTTCCTTCAGCCATGTGGCTGGCAGCTTGTGTTATTTGTTACAAGAGCAACGTACTGGCTTTTAGGACATCAATGCTTAATTAAGGATGACCCTTTCAGCGGGATGATCGTTTCAGTGATCGGTGGAATTTCATTCGTGAAAATGCATGTTTATGTAAAAATTCCACATGGTCCATTATCTGCATGTATGTTTTGGTGGCAGGGTATTCCTCCACTGTCCATTTTATCTTGTTGGGGTTGCATTTGCAGAATTTGGGTGCGGTGGTGCCGCGGTGAAGGTGCGGTGGCTTGAGATTTATCATTGAGGCAGGCTCAATGTGGTGCCCGGGCCGCATTTTTGTGCCACTTTTTTATTAAATCAAAAATTTAATTTGATGTTTGGAGTATTTTAATTAAGCTTTAAATAATATTATTATTATTACAAAAATTCGGCATAGAAACCTAAAATAAAAATTAAATTTAAGTAATAAAAAAAATAAAAAAGGAAGTAAAATTCATATCGGCTTAGATACAAGTCAACTGGGTAAACTCAGATGGGTCGGTTAAGAGTCTGGTTCATCACTAGGGTCGGACAGTTCTTATAACCATGCTAATTACGATTTTGAGTATGCTAATCCCTGGCAAACCATTGATAGGCATAAAGGCAGTAAGATTAATTCTAAGAGACCAGTAGAAATTATTGAAAAGAACAGGCAAAGACGAAAATTAAGTTCCCACAAACATAGATGTGGCAGATCTCAAAGACCCCGGCCACTGCTTCTTTAAGGGAACACTGGTATAACAGAATAAAACGCTTGCTTGCTTTAAAGCAAATCGAATCTCTTTCAGTCTTTGCATTTTTTTTCATCAGACTTTTTGACCATTTATTGAGCAAAGAAGAATATTAGCAAAAACAATAACAAGACACCAAAAGATATTTCAACCCACTATATTAAATTGGCAGAGGGCACAAAGTATACAGATTCACAAGTTTTAACTTTTGCTTTTTCAGAAGTATACAAAAGCCTTACTTTGATTGATCAAAGGTGCGGTGAAATCGTCGCGTAGCCTCAAGCAAGATATCAAGTTCTATGAATGAAGTTCACCAAGAGGCTTTGCTATGAGTTGGAGGATAAACGTACTGCATTTGTGCCTAAAGTAAATTAATGGATTGCACTTGCTCTTCCCATGAGTCTCTCTGCCTCAAAACTCGGAGGGGTAAACTGCACAAATCAAATGGTTGGTCAAGAAAAACCAATAAAAGTCTCGTACATGTCATACCACATTTCACGGGTCTCATTTCGAAGCAAGTATTAGATGATCAAAATTTCTTGGCATTAATTGCTACAGCACACTCATTGCATGAGCCGTACAAGAGCAAGTGCAAGTCAAGCAATTGCCTTGCCAAGGATCTTTTTAAGAGTTCATAACCCTGTTTTATCAAACAACAAAAAATGTGCACAGTTAAACTTACAATCGAGTTTTGAAATTTAACTGCTAATTGAGATGAGCAAATCTAATTTATGAATCTAACACCAGATAGTCATCACAAAGTATAACAAATTCTATTAATGGAACTTTCGGTTCTCTATATGAATACTATAAGCCTTCATCCAATTAATATATTGTATCTGCATAATGGAAAAGAATGTCTGAAAAAAAAAAAAAGAAAAAACATAGCTATTGATCATCAACTTTGTCCCCCGATTTAAGACATCTACAGTGTAGTATAAACTTACATTTTGCCTAAACATAGCTACGAGCTCTGCGGAACCTTCTTGATCTTTCCATGGATTCTACTTTTTGAAGCCTAATCTGTTCCCTGAACTTGGCTATGAACTCGCCAGCCTTTTTATCAACTTCATTAGGATCATCTCCTGCTTGACAATCAGTGCCAATGGCAGCATCTTTATCTGAGCTCAAGCAAAAGTTACCGATTTTGCTTTCTTTATCCAGAGGAACATTTTCAGAATCCTCTTCCCTATCTTTCTTATACTTTTCAAATGTTGACTTTGGAAGATGAAGTATATCGTCAAAGCTTTTCTTATTGGTGCCAATTGCAATTCCATCACGCCTTCCTCTGATTTCATTTTTCCGCAACTTTGCTGCTTTAGCTTCATCAGATGTTTCTCCAACTGGGGCTTCCTGTTGTTTTTCAATCACATCTTCTACTTTTCTGCCCTCTGCAGTGTGTCCACTGGCCCTAATTGTCCTAACAGATTTTCCCATGGATGGACTTCTAACTGGTACTTTAGAATTCTTGTCTGATTTCATATAACTCTGCCCTTTCTCTGGACTGCTCAATGAATCCTTCCTTATATTGCCACCCAGATTCTTCAACTCATTTCTCAAGCTTTTCTGTGAATCCTTCTGGAACAAAGAGCCACTACTATATCTCCTCAAGTGAAATGCGTTCAGTCGAGAACCGTTATTCATTGTGGTTAGTGGTGACCGAGAATCAGGAGGATAAGGACGCTCTAGTTGGTGAATACGAGTTTTTCCCCAATTCTTCTGTTTCTGAGTTTAGTAATCCAGAAGCAGCAGAGTGCAAGGGAGAGACCCCAGTTGGTGAATATGATGCTGAACTAGTTTGGGATGAGAATGAGGTTGAGGTTGTAGACCTAAAGGAATGAGATTTGATAGAGTCAAATTGGGTTTCATCAGCTGAGAGAGGCCTCAAATGTGAAAAACCACTAGCAAAAGAACCTGCGTTCTCTCTCATTTCCATCTTTCCAGATGTCAAACCGCTGGGAACTTTTGAAGGCCAGGACACAGTGTCGTTAAACTTCTCTTCCAAGTTTATAGGGCACATATTACCAAACATTGCCTCGTTTGTGTTTTTCTCAGAGCTACCAGACAAACACAAACCATTCAAGCTTAAATCAGACTCACTTTCATTACTCGACTCAGGACTAACCTGTTTACTTAGCCTCGAATTCAAACTCCTAACAGGCAATCCCAACGGCTTGTGTCCATTCTCACCAAATTCATCGATCGTATAAATTGGTTGAGACACTACAATCGTGGATTCACCTCGAAGACACTGAGAATTCCAAGCTTCAATTGCGTTGTCCTCATCGTTTGCAAAATGATCTTGCAAGCCATTTTCAGAATATAACGACCCACTTTTCCTCTGTTCATTGACAACAGAACCATTATCAGCAACAGTGACCATAGAATAATCATCTCGAGAATTCCAAGAACGGTAGGCATTTTTCTCATCAGACCCACAAGTATTCTCAAACCCATCTTCAAAAATAGACGGGAAATTCAAAATTCTAGTCAAATAGGAATATTGTGAATCATCAGAAGCAGCGGACTCGGTTTCATGGTTCACATTAAAATTGGTACTCCTGCAACTAAACAAGCCATAACAGACAGCAACGCCAACAAACAGCAAGTGAACAAGCTCCCAGAACTTGGTAAACGGAGTCTGGTCAATAAAGCTCGGAGCTTGTGAAGGGAACAGCGGAATGGCAACGAGAAAGATCAAGACAAGAAGAGACTTACAGAGAATACCCCTGCAAGACCTGTCCTTGAAAGTGGGTTTCGATTGAGCGATGGAGTGGACGATCTCTTGGCTTGGCAAATGGGGCCTGGACCTGGCCATGTTGTGTGAGATTGAATCTGCCATTGATGAATTGAAAGGGATGGTGTCTCTGTGTGTGTATGGAAAGCTACGGTTTTTAGAATTATCTAGTATTACATTTGGTGGGCGAGGATTGAGTGGACAAAGAAGAAAGGAAGACTTTGATGGCAAGATAGATAAGGATGATGCAAGAAGAGAAATTTCAAAAAGTTGACATTATTACCGTTGATCTAAAAGACGAAACTGTCCCCAAATTTTTGTCCCTTTTCATGTCCAACCGTCCAAGGCAATAAATAATAGTGTGCCCGTCATTCGTATGCAATCCACCCAAAGTTTTTCAAAATTATACGGAACTTAAGCCGAAAAAATTAAAAATTAAACTATATTTTAATTTATTTTATTTTAAAAATTATTAATTTTTAAAATTAATGAATAAGCTAATAAATTTATCAATTAAATTATAAAATAAATAAAAAAAATAAATTTTTCTATATTTTAATTTTTAAAAAATAAAAATTATATTATTAAAATTTTTTTATATATTTAACATTAAATATTAATTTTATTAATTCAATTTTAAGTAAAATAATTAAATTTAAAATTTCTAAATTTATCAATTTAATAACCATATTAGTTTTAAAAACTTCAAATCCATTAAACTCTCCTTCTTAAACCTCAATAACAAATTATCATTATTACTATTTATAACAAATTTATTTTACAAAATAATATATATTATTAGTCACAACATTATAATAAAATTATTTATGTTTTTAACTTCAATTTAAATTTTATTTTAAATCTCACCAAAAGATATAATTTGACTTGTGAATAAACAATTAAAAAAAAAAAGAGAGAAATAAAAACATAATTAAATAAAATCTAATAATAAATCAAAGCATACCACCACTAACTAAGAGATTATCGTGAACGTGAAATATCATTAAAATCATAAATAAGAAAAATTCATCGTTTAGATTCTTCATCACTTGCATTCGCCATTCTAGTCCAACATAATTTTCTTCCTCTTTGACTTAAACAAAATACCAAGTAAGATTTCTAGGAATTAAATCTCACTTGGAATGATTTTTAATAACGTGTTTGGAATGATCTTTAATAATGTTTTCTCTCTCAAATTAGTGAGTTTACTTTTAAAGTGCTCCCAATAAAGATGAATCAGTTGTATCATTTTTGTGAGATGGTGAATTGCACGAGCTTTGCTTTGCTTCCATGTACCCTGAAGCGAACAAAGTACAATTGAAGCGAAAGCATAGTGAAAAGAGGTTCTTTTGGCAGCCAGATTACCGTTTTTAACTTTTTATTAAGTTAATAAAAAAAAAGTATCATATAAAGTTGGCAAGATTTTACTAAAAAATAAATAAATAAAAAATATATATATATAAATTAATTCTGAATTTTTATAATTTTTATAATTAAATATTTATTTATTTTTTTATATTTTTATTAAATTTTATACTTTTAAATTATATTTTTAAATAAAAATAATTAAATTATTAATAATTTTTATTTATATAATATATAATTTTTAATGATTTCATTTTTTATCTAAAAATAATTGATTTAAAATAAATTTTAAAAATATATGATTCAAATAAAAATATAAAATTTTAAAATTAATTTTATTAATATTTTAATAATAAAAAAAAATTAAGTGGCACTGAATTAGCTGTTTAATTCCGATTGGGTTACCACTTTGATTTACTGGGCTCTGTTGCCTGATAACTTTAGCGGTAGGAAGCCCAGCCCAAAACCCTTGCAAAGGAAAATAATGTTATGCTGTGTCGTTTTGGGAAGTCGGAGACTCTCTGAAACTGGGAAGCTTCGTTAATTGCTATGGCGGCCAGTGTGGGCTTCTTTCTTTCTTTCCCTTTTTATTTTTTTATTTTTTTCAATTTTTCGGTCTGCAAATTGGAACGTGGTGCATAGAGCGATTATGACTATAAAAGATGTGGATGGCATGCTATCTCCGTTGCACCCTGAATACGACGATATTCTCATGGAGTTAGCGTTTTTCTTTTCTTTTCTTTTTTTAACATAGTCATCCAGAGAGCTGAAGGTCTTAAGTTCGAGTCGCACAGCAGCCGGGGATTCTCCTAAGATGCTTCCAGATGGAGCAACGATAGCTCATCTTTCCGATCACCCTTTATTCAGCATGGTTAGTTAGCACTTTAAGTAGGTTAATTCTTGAATGGTTGGGAAAATGGCTGGATCTTCTCCATCCCGTGCAAATTGCTTGTGTGTGATCAGTAGGGTCAGGGTTCTCCATCAAACAATTGCTTTGTACAGAAACACATTTTACATCATTTTAACCTTTCTATTTAGCATCTTGAATAAGCTCATTGCTCTAGAGTTTGATATGTAATCCAAGGACTTAAACCAACACTTTAAGGTTTTGATTGAATAGTTTGTTAATACCATATTAAAACTTCTATAACCAAGAGTTCACAAATTAAAATTATACTGTATAATTTTTCTGATAATTGTGAATTTTTGTAAGAAAAAAAAATTATACTTTTTAGACCAATAAATTTAGACATAAAAGATATGTTAGATTTTAATATATTTAAATTTTTAGATTAAATGGTTTCTTAATACTTAATAATGTTACTCTGGAGCTTCTTAGACCTTAGTTGCCTTGGGATTGAGATGCATTCAACTTGGATGTGCCCCCTTGCAGCAATGGAGCACGTTGCAACACCCTACCCTTGTTCTCTTTTTGTGCTGTTTAGCATTATCTTAAGGCAAAGAACCTAATGCGAGAGATTGGGCATGGGAATTCATGATCAAGCACTTTGGAACTTGGGAATGTATATATTTAAGTAAGGGTGGCAAAGTTTAAACCGGATTTACAACGTGTAATGTGAGAGATTTGGCATGGGAATTCATGATCTTGCACTTTGGAACTTGGAAATGTATATATTTAATTAAGGGTAGCAATGTTTAACCTGATTTACAACGTGTTCCTTTTTATGCCTGTCAATTGATGTTCGTAGATCTCCATGACTTGCTTTCAAATAAGGCTTGTTTCCCTTGGGACGAACCATTAGTTAAGGATAAGATGAATGCTGGCCTGTGATTTTGTTCTTCTTTTTAATAAGCGCTGGCTACCTTTCCTCGTTCAAGCTTTTTCCTTTTATTCAGAGAGTCTGGCTAATGCAAATTCTCCAAGAGACTGTACTATCTATGTACATTCATGGGTATGAAGCTTACAGGTCTATTCTGAAGGCTTTTGTTTCCTCAAGAGATTCATTAGACGGCACCACTTTTCCTGTTCCTTTTTCCAAACTTAATTGCTTAAATGTAATGCCACTTAATAAATTTTAATCACCTGCTGCCATATGCAAGCCCTGACCCGCTTTGCTCCTCCTAATTTTATTGAATGAATTGCATGCCAAGAATTGGGCCTTTTATTGTTTTTTTTTTCCCAGATATGCCATGTTGAATGAGATTCATTGATGACTGAAGCCAGTGTACGACTATCAGGTGTTTCATCTGCCTTACTGATTTGCTGGAGGCCGTTGGCGTGGCATCTCGTCAACGCAAGGACAAAACTTGGGGATTCGATTGACACTGTGAATTGTCCACCTGGACACCTGATTCCGTGTAGACGAAGCAAAACAAGACAGGGTCCTCTTTCTTTCTCCCTTGGAAGCGCAGCTGCTGAGCTTCAGGCTAGATCGATACGTTGAGCTTTCTGTGGATGGCTGGCAGCCTGGTCGGTCATAGATGGAGGCCGCAGTACGTTGTCAGTTTATCTTGTGAATATTGAGACTGTCTCCTTGATCTCAAAAAAGTGTTGGGCCAGTCTAGACTGTAGTCACCATCTTTCAAATGGCTGAGAGCAAGGCGAAGATTTTCTTCAACAAATGTTTATCTTAAAATAAATGTGCATTCCAACCAAACCCTCCGCAATTTGACTAGAAACATTACTACTTGACCCTTCAAAAGAATCTTGTTGCAATTCTGCCAGTACGGTCTGGTTGGCTGGGATGGTTGCCGAGTTGTCTGACTCCTAAAAATCTTCAGAAGAATCTATTTAATTCATCTTTTTATTCTCGTAAAACTCGACTGTTTCTTTTATAGGAATTTTTAAGATAAACTATTTAATCTTTTCGTTAGTGAATGGTCCTTAGAGCATCATAAGAATCTAGTTTCTCTGAAAGCTCGACATTTTAAGGCGTAAGGGTAAGTGTAGAAATGAAACTACGTACGAATTCACGAGGCATTATCACGGGGCAAAGCTTCACTTAACGCCATGAAAGATATAATAAGGTTATGGTATTCTTTATGCCCAAATATTGCACATGTACGTTTATTTAATAAAAAATATGGAAAGTATGCCAGCACCAAACCAGGCACTTTCATAAGGTCTTCCTCCTCATTTGCATCAGATTATTTCTAAATTCCGCTGTATCGTTTGAACCTCTTCGGTAATTTGCTTAATATAAAGCCAAATCCTAAAATTGTTTTCACAAATCAACCCAAGAAAGAGTAAAAAGATCAGGGAAATTCACAGGAAACAGATGGAAATCTTATCACCACTTGTAGACAACCATCTATATGGCAAAAAAAGTCCAGGAATTTCAAGATAAGTAGTATCGTTTTTTTTAACTAAACAGGATAGTCACTAAAATCGCCAATACTTACCACCCTCAGTGCAAATTTCAACTTTTGCTCCTCCACGATTACAGATTCAGATCCCATTCCCACCTCAAAATCACCCACAAATGCTGGGCAGAACACTACTTTACTCCGGCTCCCTTACACCACTCCCCTAGCTCCTCAACAAAACTGCATCACAACAACAACATTGCATACGATCCCGCAGCAAGCTCACATTTCAAGCGACTGAAATATCCTGTCTCTAATCCTTTTTGGCTTTAGCATAATTGGTCATCCCAAGCTAACAGCTATGACCTGGGAGCAGGAGCATCAAAGGGTTGGCGACGAATAGGCATTGCCACCCAAGGGTTAACGGGCACACGTCGTTGCTGATTAGGAATAATTGGGTGGCAGCCAGGGGTAGCTGCTATGACCGTAGAGGATGTGGCTGCAGCCGAGGTCAATGAGGATTGTGACGTGGCAGCAACACGTTCACAAGAAGGGCACATCAAGAGGGTGGTGGGTGGATTCATGCGCATATAGAGCTGTGGGGAGAGCTTTAATGCTCTTAGCTCTTGGACCTCTTTCTGCAGCCTTCTATTCTCCTCAGTCAGGTTCTCACAGCACCTCTTCAGATACTCGCAATCAACTTCAGTTTGTTTCAATTTAGTCCTGCATCCATTTGATTACAAATCTTCACTTTGGACATCACTTAAGGGTACAAAAGGATATGCTACTTAATCTGATTAAATTTTTAGGACTTTTATCAAAATTTGCCCAATTGGATGTCATTTGCCTGGAGCACGGCTTCCTGATGATCACAACTGTTTTCATAGCACAGTATGTTACAGGAACAAAGCACAAAGTTAGACAGGGTGTGCGCTAAGAATGGCTCTCAATGCAATAAGACGGTGCTTGGAATACAATTTCAAGCAGTCCCATTTCCTTCACTCCTCATTGATTGACACTTCCATTCCGAAACCCCAAATGGTTTTTACTAATTAGCTAGACTCCTATGCATTCAAAACTGAAATTTTGTTGATCCCGTGATTCTGAAAAAATCTCATTGAACACCCAATACATATATACACACAAACTGCACTAAATGCCATTTAGACCCCCCAAAAGAGAACTTAATAGAAATGAATTTGAAAAGACAGTTCTACACTTCCAAAATTGTAAATGCCAACTATACCCTTGACAAATTGAGCAAAGATCTCACCTTGCCCTCCGGTTCTGAAACCACACCTCCACTTGTCGAGGCCTAAGATTCAACTGCTTAGCCAAAGCCAGCTTTTGCTTCTGCAGCCACAAAAGGCAACGCATTTCACATTTAAAAAAACCCACACACACGCGTACACATACATGCCAAGCAAAATACCAAAACGGGCATTAAAAACTAGCCCAACCTTGAAGCGAGATTTACGAAAATACCACTTACAGGATTGAGGGTATTGTGCTCCTTGAAGGTCTCTTCAAGAACTAAAGACTGCTCCTTCGATAGCCTTAACTTCTTCCTGGACGCATCTCCGCCACCAGCGCCTCCGTCTTCGTCGTCGCTGCCGCCGCCGCCGCGGGAGCACGAGGCTCTCTCTGCTTCCATCTCATCCGCAATCGGCTCTCTCTCGCTTCTCTTCCCACTTATACTCGAAACGGTGCTGTTTGGTGATGAGACCCGGGCTTCATCGTCACATTCTGCCATGGACGGTGCCAGGTTCATGTCGATTAATCCGCGCTGAAACGGCCTCGAATGGAGACTCTTATCTGCAAACGATTTTACAGAAGAAACTTAGAAAAGAATCGAGACAGACAACCCATGTTTTATTTTTCCTAGGATTTGTCTTGTGCATGAACAAAACTGGGCATAGATCCGTAAAACAAAAAAAAAAAAAAAATCATTTTTAGTACACAGAATCTTAAAAACCAGCAGAAGGAAGAAAACAATAAAAGGCCATCTAGACAAAAAGAATAAATTTTGTAAACAAATTAATTAAAAGAGAGTACCAGAGGATTGAAACAAGTCGTTCAAGAAGCTCCTTTGTTGATTGCTTTGCATGAACTGTGGCATGAGATTCAACTTCAAAGAAGCCTGATTTTGTTGTGGTGGTGCACACCCCAAGCTTAGACTCAATCCCAATCCATCATCTTTCTCACCCATCTCCCCACTTCTCACGAAACACCAAAACACACACACACACACAAAATAGTCAGCCAAAATTTCTCTCTTATCTAACAAGGACCAATCAATTTAAAGTCTCCCTTTTGTCTCCTTTTTCATGGGTTTCTTTCCGGCGTTTGGTACCTGAGAAAGCAAAATGGAAAAGGTTGGTAGGCAAATGGCCAGAGATGCTTGTGGCCAGAGATGTCACAGCCTTTTCGGTTTTTGCTTTTTGCTTTTTGCTGGACAGTGAAAGGATTGGACTAGTCCATATCTTTAAATACAGAGAGGGAATTAAATTACAGATTACGGAGATGGAAAGTTATAGGCAGTGACAGATAGGCATAGATTCAATCATGACTTGTGCCAGTGACCCGCCCGCCCATTGGGTCGTTCGCATCTTCAGCATGTAGCCATACATGTATAACTTTACCTCATTTTGAATATCTTTATTTAATTTATTTAAAATCCGATCAAAATAGTTTAAAAATAAAATGAATTAAAAATTATTGGACCTAAAAATCAATTAAAACTTAAAAATTGAATCCAAAATTCAGAAGATTCAAAAATTAATATAACATAAATTAGATAAATAAGAGATTCAATATATCTAAATGTAGATTAATTCAAAATGCAATAACCTTAAATGTAAAATACCTAATACTTGATAAATTTATAATTGAATGAACCTAAGATTTAAAATAGTTAAAAATCAAAAGCCTCTGACACCAACAAATCAAAAATTTAATGACTTTATAATTTAAAATATTTAAAAATTAAATAATTTGGAAGTCAAACTAACTTAATTCAAATTTGATTGATTCAATTATTTGCCACCTCTACTTGTATGTACATTTTTTGGGATAGTTTGACTTTTCTTATAAGAAAAAGGTAAGTTTAATTAATTTGATAAAAAAATTTTAATTATAAGTAAAAATTAAATTTAAACATAAAATTTTATCATAAATTTTAAATTTTGCAGTCGTTAAATTATAGCCTCTGGTTTAGCTTGACGCTATTTAAGTGGATTCCAGTTGCTCTGTTTTTTTTTTTTTTTTTTAGCCCTTGCTTAATGGTTCGGCTTTGTATTTGTAACCGCGATCTTGAAGTCTTTTTTAACCACGGTTATGTATTTTTAATCTAGGCTTTTTATCATTGCTTGAAAAGCGGCTTTCTCGCCAGTTGACCGTTGACTGGGATGGTAAAAAGTTCGCCATGTTATCCTCGTCGCATTGCATTGCATGCACGCGCTGGAAATCATCGGATCATGATTTTTCCCTTTTTTTTTTTCCTCTTTTTTAAGCATCCCCGACTCCGAGATGGGACCCACGGGATGGCCTTTCAACCGGCACGCCGACATCACATCACGTGGGGCAAAATCAATTCTCTGGTGGGACCCAATGAGTGGTAATAACGGGCGTGAGCGCGTGTACTCTGTCGCTGGGCTCAATGTAGATGGCGAAAGATAGACTAGAGAGAGAGGAGCAAAAGTCGTGTACTTGGAGGATAGGTTTACATAAGGGGAGCATTCATTCAGTCATTCATTCATTCATTAGATTGGTCAAATCTGAAGTTAATGCAAATTGGACTGGAAACGTGCACATGTACATTGTACCATTTCAAGGCAAGTTTCCAATGCCTCCATTAAATGCCCCCCACTTTGATTTTTTTCTGTGTTTCCTTCATTAATGGATTGAGTTCATTATCACTCAATATTTCTGAATTTTAACGCTCATTTGCCAGAGAACTGATCTCATTATTTAATGGACACTCATAAAAAATAAAAAATATTTAAATAAATTCATAAGTGATAAAATTAAGTAAATTTATTTAATTTTAATATTATATAAAAATATTATATATTATATTAATATTCTACATATCACATAAAATTTTTTTTTTATTTCATATAAATTTAATTATATCCATTTGAATCTATTATTTTCGAATCATCTTAACAAATATTACCAAATTAATAACAATAGTTAACGCCGTACAATCTTCAAAATTAATAATTGAAGGGTTGTTATTTAGTGCGCACGTTTACATATTCAAACATGCATTGCAGCCATTCGTGTTGTATGATTTCTCGATCAGAGGGATGGTGTGTAATTTTGCATAATCTGAACATGAATGTACATTTGATTAAATATATTAATTATTTTTTTTCAAAGAAAAAAAAAATATAACAAATATGTCATTTATTACACATACAAATCGAAATTAAAAATCAATTATTGTTATTTCATTCAATATCTTCGTAATTAATAAACTCAAATATCCTTTTTCAAAAAAAAAAAAAGCAAAAATTATATACTTTTCACATCCTAATAAAATTCAACTACCCAGGTCAGGTCCCATGACTTTTCTTTTCGGCGTTTTCGGTGTCTGAATAGCATTACTTTTTTTTTTTTTCACAAAGCATTGAAGAAATGTCAATTAAAATACAAACAAAATACAGACAGCACATAAATAAAATACGAACGACACAAGAGCAATCCGAATCACTCCTATGTAAATCCATATAAAACAAATACAAGAATTTTACAGGATGTTTGTGAAAGATCTGCTTGTCCAACGAAGTAATGGTTTCTATATTAACTAAAATATTTGCATACTTCTTTTTTTTTACTATAAGTATAAATGCATCGAATGTTCCATTTGCTTTTAATCATTTTTTACAATTCTCAAATCAATATTTAATATTTAACCCTGAAAAAGGATGCAAAATTAATGTAAATTAAAAAATATATTTTTATTATATAATTCATTGTTCAATGAATTTATTAATGAAGAAAAAAATTTAATATCTAATTTTCAGTTGAAGGAATAATTTTCAAATTCAAAATACATAAAATCTCTAAAACATCAAGTTTCAAAACTTGTGATACACAAGATTCCGTATACAACCGATGATAATATTTGGTGAAATATTTTTTAATTAAAAAAAAAGATGTAGTTTCAAACAGGTGACGTAATAATTCAGCAGTGCTTTTTTAAATCTGTCTATTTTGCGTTGGAGGCTTGAGTCTAAAAAGCGGAGAGCACGTGGAAAGTCACATGAATTCACATGAATTAGCATGTGACATCAGCCACGTGCCAACGCGTAGCGTGCGCGTTGTCGCTCTGTCTCTACGATATCAGACATCCACTTCTCGCAATCATTTTGATACAAATTGACCGTTCCCGCTCGTGATGTCAAACGGCTCACTGTGGAAAATGAAAAGCGACATTTAAGGAGCAGTGGCTACAAAATAAATAAATAAATAAGACGATAAAAACTGCAAAATAATTTTTTTTATATTTTAACTTACAATATTCTCATATTTAATTTTGTTATATCTATCATACAATTACCACGCATATGATAAAAGATTTGGAGAAAAAAAAAAAAAGAAGATTAAGAATCACTTTTATGGGACATCAACTTTATCATGTCAATTATTTTTTAGGGATTTGATTGCGTAATAATATAATAAAAAATATACAAAAAAAATTTATCATCTGTCTAATAATATACATGTTATTTTTTATTTGTTAAAATTTAATAAATCTTTCAACAAAATTATCATTATTATTTAATTTGTAAATCAGCATAGTTTTGTCGGTCGAGAACTGGTCACTGGTCGACCCACGTGTTTCTCCTCCAATGATGCAAACCCCATCTTCAAAGCAGCCCATGCATGTGACATGGAATTCTTGTCTGTTGGAAAAAGCAGAGAGACGTGGGCGGCATTACCTTCTTAACTGTTAATATATTTTGTTTTCTAGTAAGATTGAAAAAAAAGAAAAAAAACACTTTGAAAGCATAACATTAAACGTGTTTTTAATCAAGCTAATGCCAATTAACCTAAAATTTCGGTTATGTCTGTAAAGCGGCTTACCAGCCTGGGGTCTTGGTCCGTTTACATATGTTACAAAGGAAATTAACTACCTAATTAAATTTTGTTGGAATAATGTTGCATCACATCAAAGGATGTGACATCCAACTAAGGAAATTGAATTACATATTCCTGAGGTATTAAACAAAACGGTGGAGTTAATAAGATTTTTACTAAACATTCATTTGATTTTGTAATTTGTCACATAATTTAGTAAAAATAAAAATAAAAATAAAAGACTTAAGGTGTAAACTAACTAAGAATGGTCGAAATTCTAACACAAAATTAGAGGCGCACAGAGATTTAAGATTTTGTCTACTACTCAAAGGAAGAAGAAAATGTCAAAGTCGTTCACGTGCACACGAGATGCTTGCGTGACACGTGCTACCGGTCAAAAAATAAAACAACAAAAAGTTAGGACACGTGGTGGTCAGGGCCTAACTTCATTTAGATCAGCAGCCACGCGTGTTCCATTGTTCCTCCCTTATCGGACATCCGGGAGTTGTTCCATTTCTCCCCCAATCATTGGAACCCACCACTGTCGCTGGTGCTCGTGAGATTACCAGAGAACCTTCACCAATTTGACACTTCTGTCCGAAACCAACGGACGAAGAGGAATTATTACTTTATTAGCATTCTCGCTCAATTAGACCAAAAGACGTCACGCCGTTAATTCTGCTGGCGTTGCTTGCCCGAATGTTTCCCCTTCTCTCTCCTTGTTATTAAATAACACCTTAAAATATCATATCAATTTAAAATTTTGAGTTAATAACTGAGAAATTTTATAAAGATACAAAATTTTTTATGTTATTAACGTATCTTATTAATATGTAAATAATATAATATAATAAAATATACTAAATTTATGTATTAGACTTAAAAATTAAATTATTAAATGAATATAGACAAAAAAAAAATTAAATTTTAATACCATCTTAAGTAATATTTTAATAGGCAAAGAAACTTATAAATATTATAAATTATATACTCGCATTTGTTTTAAGTGACTTTGTTTTAAATTCCAATAATATATTTGTAGCTACCATAGAATCCAAAATACGTTCTCTTCCAAGGAGTCCAGGTGCACTTCTTAAAACCCAAACGACATTGTTATTTAAAATCAAAGGTTTGCATTCATCCCAAATATTTGATGAGCTTCTCCAAGTGTTTTTTCTTTTTAATTAGTAAATCTTTGATGGGATTTATCATATTATAGATAGATATACTGGCTCTCGCCAATCAGACTGCCACCTTGAAAGCAAAGATTGTGCGGCTTGGGGGGAGGCAGGTAAAGTTGTCGTTCAAGCCTTCGAATGTTGACAAGAACTTGTCGGATGTCCAGCACCAAAAGGGGTCCAGGAGTCTCGTATACGTCCATTTCCTTGACAACCTTGAGAGAGTCTGAAAGCTACAGCGGCCTTGCATCTTCGGCTTTATATAAGTAGTGAGCCCAGATTGTATCAGGCTCGAAACGAACCCAATTTGATCCAAAAAGATTTCTTTTTTCGTCTATTAAAAATTTTATTACATCGTAAATTATAATATTCTCGTTTTCATTCTTGTATTGTATTCTGTTACCTCCTTTCCAAGTTTAGAAACAGGATCTCGTAGACAAATTAGGCAAAACGTGGTCGTGGTGTCGTCTAATTTGGGTTTCGAAAAATTCTTACGGCACTTTTGTTGGAATTCCAAGACGACATGTTTGCAACAACGCCGAAATTCTGTCGTCGTGGTGTTAACCAACCATGCACAGATGACACATCTTTACGGTCCACGCCTTATCCGATTCGCATTCTGGCTCGACAGCGAAACGACGTCGGCTGAATTAACAATTGCTTAGCCTCAACTTAATATTATTATAACCAATTTAAGCTCCATCCCACTGGACACCATGTGAGCTCGGGCTCGACGATAGGTCCAGACCAGTTTGGTGTCCAGCTTCGAAGCTGTTGGGCTTAGATACCCAACAACAACAATTTGGGCAACTGCAACTGTTGAATCAGAAGACAAGTATTCAACAAAGAAAGAAAGCCAGAAGCCGACGCTTAGTGATTCAAATTTATACTTTTATTTTTAAAATTTTAAATTTTAATTTAAAAAGTGTGAAATTTATAAAAATGAAGAAAATCATATTAATTTATGATAAATTATTTTTAGTGTGTAATTTATGAGTGAATGAACCTCGTAATTGATAAAAAAACAGAGTGCGGTAAGCCGTGTCCCGTCAGAACTAACTCATGTGAAATTGTAAATTTATAAGAAAAATAAATGGTGACCTTGTCCGGCAACTCCATTAAACATTTCTTCCATACGTAAAAAAAAAAAAAAAAAACAAAAAGAAGAAGAAGAAGAAGAAGACGACAAAGCAAAAAATCATGTTGGGCAAATGGGTTAGCTCGGATGGCATCATTCAATTTCCAGTCGGCAACATTAACATGGGTAGTATGCCCGTAACAGCAATTCCCAAATGACCAATAGTCAAAGAAAAATACACATGATATTTGATGATGATCCCCAACGAGCATAAATCATATGAGATGAATTCATGTTTGGGTCAACAACTTCATAAATTTTGTGATTTCAGGCCACTAACTCTCAGTTTGTTCAATTAAAGTCGCAAACTTACAAGAATAAGTCAATTTAAATCTTTTGTCAAACTCTATTAATACACATTTAAGCCCTCCTTTCTTTTCTCCCCTCCCACGACTCAAGCCCTCCCTTTTCCCTTCTCCTAATTTTGCAATCCAAGGATCAAAATCCCTAAATATGTGATCTGTTTGGCTGGAGAGAAAAGATAAGAGAAAAAGGGGGAAAACAAAAAATCGATTTAGGGACTAGTTCGCTAGCTCAAAGACTAATTTCTCAGCCTCATTTTTAAAACATAACTAAATCTTGAATTAATTGTCAATTTTTTCAGTCAGACCAGACAATTTGGTTTGATTCTTAGAATCTTAGTTCAATGTGAATCAAAGAGTGGTCATATGAAGGAAACATTCTCACATTTTGTTCTATTTAAGTAAAAAAACAGAAGACTAAAATGAAAGAGTAGGATTGGAAAAATAAACTTTTGATTTGATTTTATTGCTTTCGCTATTTATGTTTGTAAATGTCATATAGGATTAAGGTCATATACTATTAAAGTTGTGTTGGAGAGAATGGAAAAATTTTATTATATAAAAATGTTTTATTTGTATTTTTAGAAATAAATTTATATTATATTATTATGATTATTAAATATATATTTATATTTTAAATTATTAAGTATAGTTATATATTAAAAATTAAAAATATATAATTAATAATTATAATAATATAATATTTAGATTATATTAAATTTATCTATTTCATTACGTAACTTTTTTGAAAAATAAAATTATTAATAGAAGTAGATTGAAAACAATCTAAAATTAAGGTTATGAATTGGATATTAGTATTACTAGATTTAAGAAAGTTACATCAATACAATAAATTAGATACCCTTAAGTGCAAATATATATGTTATACTATTATAATTGTTAATTAAGCATATTATTATTTGACACATTGATATTATAAATATATATGTGGAAATCATAATAATGCAATGTTATCCATGTAATGAGTCTTGTCGGAGTTACTATACAATTAAAGAAATAAAGTTATGCACTTGCTTTAACATTATTGGAAATTCTGAATGCAAAATACATTAAACTTGTATTTGTTGTTTGATAAGTTGTATCAAAATCTTTTTCTAGAAGAACATTCAACCAGTCAATTTAGATGTTTTAAAGTGTAGAAATTATCATTAATAAACCAACATATATTAAGAGAGAATTTCTTTTTATTTTTAAAATAAAAATATATTTTAAAAAATTTAAAAATAATTTTAAAAAAAATCTTAATTTGATAATTATACATATATTTATTAAATTTATAAAAGATTCAAAATTATTATTTTAAATTAACATTTAATATATTAATATTTAAATTATAAAAACGTTTTAAATCACCATCACTATACCATAGTTAGACAACAACCGTAAGATTGATGAAACAATGGGACAAGCTCGAATCAAACAGCCGAATTACAAATCCAGCGAAAAGAAGACACCAATTCAAATGGCTCCCTTCTGCACAAACATAGTTCACTGTCTTTCGAATTCTGACATGCATGCTCTCACTTGAATCTTTCTCAAAAGATCAAGGTCGGTCCGCGATAAATCTTTGAAGGGAATTCTGTCAATTCAGCATCCTTGCATCTCATGGGTAACTGTAACATATTTAATCCATATCCCTCATGTTTTTTGCTCCCAATTCCCTGTATCTTCTCTGGCAACTATAATTCTTTTACCTTGGATTGTCTTCTAGATGAACAAGTCATGTTCTAGCATACTTATTTTTCATGCATGCAAGACAAACAATTTTTAGTAACGCATAAAAATGCTATCAGACAGAACTGAGAGACAAAATAGATGTGTGAAAGATGAAAAGAAAATTAATATTTTCGTTCTTTTCATATTTCATGGTAATTTGGAGCTCCATTGGCATATGCTATTGCTACTAGAGCCGGTACTAGACAGGTATCTCTAATATCCATATGTTTGCCGTAGTGGTTTGATGGCCTTAATACCTTTTTCTTTTTTACTTTGTTTTTGTTTTTTGTTTTTTGTCAATGTGAATTCTGCAACAGTTGCTGCATTTCCTGATTTGCCTTGATTGGAGTGCGACAATGTTAACTCATGTGGCTTTGTCTTAGCTTTTCACTTTACAGTGATTTGTAATTGGTCAATGAAAGGAATCCCTCTGGATGGTGCTGCACATCTGCCACTCAAAAGCATAAGGACAGTTCAAAGTCAGACGCCAACCCTAAAGAAAGCAGCTCTGTAACAGTAAACTGAACTTTCATATTTTCATCTACGTGATTTCCTAGTAACTTTCAGATTACTCGTCTTTGCGAATTCTAAGGTTATTCTTTTTGGGGAATTTACATTTTAGCTCTAATTCATTATGAAATTGCAAAAGGGATGAATTGAATATGTTATTTATGCATGATGAATATTTATTAATATGTACCATTTGTTCAAAATAATATTTCATTTATTTTTTTGAGACATTGCCATGTTATTAAGTACTATCCTCTATTATTCAACGTGGCAAAAGGAATCTTGATATACTCTTCACATCATGTACGTGAGTTTCAAGCCTGGTCGAGCAACATGTCTAAATGGTTAAACTATCTAAAACATTTTTATAGGTAAGATTATGATTATATTAAAATTTTTTATAATGAATCAACGTAAAACGTCTAAGACAAATGAAATTATTCCTTCAAAAACCAACTAAACATATTTTTCGAGAACCAAAACGTAAAAATTAGAATTTCTTTTAGTCTTTAATTCAACAAAAATTATGTTATTATTTTTCAACAGACATTCAAAACAAGTGTAACGGGCTAGTCTAATTTTAGTTGCAAAAAATATATCAGAGCTTTTTATTTTTGCTTTCACCCCTTCTTACTTTTGATAAAAAATATACAATTTTGCAGTGCAGTTACTTGGATAAAATTTTTTTTTTTTTTGTATGAATAAAACAAAAAAAAAAAAGGAAAAAATTTAGTAACAATCCAAGGTAACACAAAAGAACTATTGAATTTAAAAAAAAAAAAAAAATATATATATATATATATATATAATAGAATGTTAGATATATTGTGTGTTTCTTACGCATCTTCAATTGTGTTGTTACTTAGTTAAGTTAAAAAAAAAAAAAAAGAAATTATAATTTTTTTTGGATTGTGGTTCCATTGAAATCTACGAAAATTAAATATCTGAGTATCTGTATAACAGCTCTTTAATGCAGCAATTTAATTCCTGGAAAAAAAAAAAATCCATTTTTCAGTAACCTAACTTTAATGCGGCAATTTAATTAAATTCCCTGTTCCTTGTATTGTTGTGCCTCTCGCACTGAGATTCTCTCTCCCTCTCTCGTTTGCTGCCTAACAACAAAAGCGAAGAAAGATAGGGGAGAGGGAGTAAACACACACGCGCGCCCGCATAGATATGTATAATTGTATATCAGACTCCCGAAATAGCTGCAACCCATCTTTGTATTTGTATTCTATTGAGAGTTTGGAACCTCATTCAGAGGTGGGTTGGGGGGTGGAGGGTTGGTCTTGAATGTAGGCACTGACTTCATCCACAGGGCTTTGGGATTTCAGGGTTTAAACGCAAGCTGGGCGGTTATCAGGTTTGTGAAAACCATTGATTCTCTTATCTGCAATATATTTGTGAGGAGAGTTTATTGGTTGTGGGTTATTGCAATACTACAAATCTTATTCATCTCGTTTGATTTGTATAGCCAATTTTGATTGCTTGTCTGAGGATTGGGGTTGTTGGGTTGGAAGACTGTTTGCAGCTGCTTTGGCTTTTAAGTTTTTTGAGGGCATCTGTCAATGGGTTTTATTGTGGTTCTTCACTGGTTATAGGATTTTGGTGTTTGTGGTCAAAAGGTATTGGGGATAGTTAGTGTTTTGTGATTTGATTGAGATATGAGTCGTAGAGTGCGGCAGAAGGTGGCAAAAAAGGGTAAGGAGAAGGTGGTTTTGCCCAGCTACCCTGAAATTGAAGGTGAGGTTTTGGTTCCTGAGGGAGTTGAGGGCGTTGATTGGACTAGCTTGCCTGATGACACGGTAATTCAGCTGTTTTCCTGTCTGAATTATCGTGACCGTGCGAGCTTGTCATCCACATGTAGGACATGGAAGGGTCTAGGGGCTTCTGCATGTTTGTGGAGTTCACTGGATCTTCGAGCTCACAAATTTGATGCCAAAATGGCAGCTTCACTTGCTTCTAGATGTGTTAATCTTCGGAAGCTCAGGTTCCGTGGAGCAGAGTCTGCAGATGCAATAATACATCTCCAAGCCAGAAATTTGCAAGAAATAAGTGGTGATTACTGTAGGAAACTAACGGATGCAACTCTCTCTGTGATTGTGGCTCGTCATGAGGCCCTCGAAAGTCTTCAACTTGGGCCAGACTTTTGTGAAAGGATCAGCAGTGATGCAATAAAAGCAATAGCTTTTTGCTGTCCTAAACTAAAGAAACTTTGGCTGTCTGGGATTAGGGATGTTTCTGCTGATGCCATCAATGCTTTGGCCAAGCATTGTCCCAATTTGATCGATATTGGTTTCTTGGACTGTCTAAAAGTTGATGAAGTGGCAGTGGGAAATGTTCAATCTGTTCGTTATCTTTCTGTTGCTGGGACATCAAATATGAAATGGGGTGTGGTCTCGCATCTTTGGTATAGGCTGCCTAAACTCACTTGCTTGGATGTTTCAAGAACTGATATTGGCCCAACTGCTGTTTCTAGATTGCTATCATCATCTCCCAGCTTGAAGGTACTGTGTGCATTGAATTGTAATGTTCTTGAAGAAGATGCCACCTTTAGTGCAAATAGACAAAAAGGAAAATTGCTAATTGCCCTTTCTACTGACATCTTTGAAGTCCTAGCTTCTTTATTTGCCGATATGACAGAAAAAGGGAAAAATGTGTTGTTAGAATGGAGGAGTTCAGAACCAAAGGACAAAAACTTAGATGATATTATGACTTGGCTTGAATGGAACCTATCCCATACACTTTTGCGTACTGCAGAAAGCAATCCACAAGGGTTAGATGATTTCTGGCTGAAACAAGGTGCAGCAATATTGCTTAGTCTGATGCAAAGCTCTCAGGAGGAAGTTCAAGAAAGGGCAGCCACAGGACTTGCAACTTTTGTGGTCATTGATGATGAGAATGCTAGCATAGATCGTGCAAGGGCTGAGGCAGTTATGCGAGATGGTGGGATACGTCTCCTCCTAGGCCTTGCAAAATCCTGGCGAGAGGGACTTCAGTCAGAGGCTGCTAAGGTAGCTTTCTTTTCTCTGGCTATGCAGAGGAATGGTTTTTACAGCAATTTTTCTTTGTCAAATGGTCTAAGTAGATTTATATTATATCGTGGTTTAGGTTTTTGTCTAGTTTTTGTCAAGATTAATTGCCTGTCAGTCATTATTCTGAATCTCTCATATGTAAAATTGCAGTCGGATTAAGAATTTTGGTTCCAAAATTATGTAGGCTATTGCAAATCTCTCTGTGAATGCAAATGTTGCAAAAGCTGTTGCAGAAGAAGGAGGAATCAATATCCTTGCTGGGTTAGCAAGGTCTATGAACAGGCTGGTTGCTGAAGAGGCTGCAGGAGGACTTTGGAATCTTTCTGTTGGAGAAGAGCACAAGGTTGAATATTTGGATCTGTTTTGTTGATCATCATAAGACACATGCTCTAAACTTCTAATGTTGAAATCAATGACAGGGTGCCATTGCTGAAGCTGGTGGAGTCAAAGCTTTGGTTGATCTTATATTCAAATGGTCATCAGGGGGTGATGGAGTTCTGGTAGGGTCTTAGCAACTTACGCTATCCTTAGCCACAACTACATTGTCTCTGTACATTGCTTTTTCTAGCATATGATCCAGCCTGATATGATAATTCAAATTTGGATGTGTTGTTCAGGAACGTGCAGCTGGTGCTTTGGCAAATTTGGCTGCCGATGATAAGTGTAGCATGGAGGTTGCTCTTGCAGGTGGTGTACATGCTTTAGTGATGCTTGCTCGTAACTGCAAATTTGAAGGAGTGCAAGAGCAGGTGTGCTTTCTCCATATTTTTACCGTCACCAAGATCTTTCATTCGCTATTGCTTTTGCCATTTATAGAAAATAATAGTCCAGTTGATAGTTTGAACAGTCTCCATGTCAAACTATTGGTGATGGTTTGGCTTTGACAATGCCTCCTCAAGGGTTCAGTTTGTGGTCACTTCATGGCTGCCATTATTAAGATTGTCTCACCAATTTGCTTGGCACTTGAGAATCCTGCTCAGCACTGAAACTTCACATTTTTATTACAATGTGCCATAAAGTCAATCTACATTGTGTACGGCTATAGTTGACTTTTGATAAAGAAATTTGAAGCTCTGGGAGTTCTACCACTGATCTGCTTGCTGCTTTCCTCTTTAATTTTTATTTGATACTGTGTTCTAAATGTATGCTTAGTCCATTTATGTTGCACATTGTGAACTAAGTAACTGTTCTTGTCATTAGCATTGATTCTATCTGTTCCATTTCAAGTATCCTTCAATAAATAACTTGAATTGATATGTGCCTTTTAGCAATGTTGCTGGATGTGTGCTCTTGCTCCACTTCTTTCTGTATGTATGACTTATCCTCTGCAAATCAATTAATGTCTTCCTGTCAGGCTGCTCGTGCTTTAGCTAACTTGGCTGCTCATGGAGATAGTAACACTAATAACTCTGCTGTTGGACAAGAGGCAGGGGCTCTTGAAGCCCTTGTTCAGCTTACACGTTCACTGCATGAAGGAGTCAGGTACTCATTAAAATTGCCATTTTACATCATTTTTCAACAGCCCAGAATATCATGCAAACTTGATTGTTGAAAAACAGATTTGTCAGAAACTTATTTGAAATCTACACCTGGCTTCTGTGGACAGCTACTGTTGTAGCCATCTCCTCTATAGTTGATTGAATACATAGAATTAATGTTGATTTGCTTTTTAGTAGTGATCATGGTAGAAAGCTGAATGGTTTAAGATAATTATGGTCACATAGATTTTATAAATTTCCAATAAAATAAGATTATTGGTTAAGGGGTTTAATATGATATTTGTCATTTGCCTGTGCATTAAACAGGCAGGAAGCTGCTGGTGCATTATGGAACTTGTCATTTGATGACAGGAATCGAGAGGCAATAGCAGCAGCTGGTGGTGTTGAGGCTTTGGTAAGAAGATTTTACTTGCTAATAATGAATGTATCTGGTCTGAGATCTCAGGTGGTTTTCTTGCAATTTCATCCAATATGAGTGCCCTGTGGGAAATGTGTCATGTATGTTCTTGCAGATGCTAATGAAGTATGATGTGTTCTCTGGGAATAGGGGAAACACAACATCTATATCTCAGCTGATTGATCTGAAGCTCATTATTTTCATGATAAATTTCTGTCATATTCAATTCATGGTCATTTCTGTTAAGTCATGGTCTTGTATGTAAGTCTTTCTTGGATCAGGTGTTGTAAGAGAATTTCGATTACATGCCCAATTCTTTTTTTAGTAATGGATGGAAGTACTAATTTGTGGAGCTTTCAATAAGGCTAATGACCATGTCAAATTTTCTGTGTATTCCATGTGGAAGTTTTGAAATTTTTATGTGTTATTCAGGTTGCTCTTGCACAATCATGTGCAAATGCCTCCCCAGGTCTTCAGGAGAGGGCTGCTGGTGCTCTATGGGGATTGTCTGTGTCTGAAGCCAATAGGTATCTGTACTAGTTCATGTTTAAATTTTATTATGGCTCATTTAATTTGATAAGGACTTTGCTGTGGCTGGAAAATATCTTTGTGTTGTGGTTGTGCATATCATCAAAAAGCACATTCCTACAGACTTATAATACTGTCTTTTCTTCAGCCTAACAGTTAGGCAGGCCTCTCACCCGCTGAGTGTTTGGTTATTCAAACTGTGAGTCCTCTCTGTAGTTGAGGGTAGAGACAATTGGCCACTGTAGCTGCATGCCATGGTGCATGTGATTCGGTGTAATTTTTCTAGGAATGACGATGTGATGCCTGATGATTATTTTGAGGATGGGATGTTGGTTTCGAAAAGCAGAGCAAAAAAATATACATCATTTATCTAAATAATTTTCTGTTCACTGGCATTATTTAGTTTGCATCTGGCACCCCTCTATTAGGGAAAGGACATGCTTGTGTTCATATAGCCTAATCGAGTTTGCTTTGTACTATGCATTTCTGATTGTAAAAATGTTTTTTGATCCTTTCACTTTTATGATCCTGTGTGTTCTTGGACTATGTTCATGTATGCAATTAAACATTTGCTGTTCTTCAGAAAACAAGGTGACCTGATCTTTCTTTTTGGCTATATGTTAATCCAATTTGCATTTGTTGCTATCTGTTAGCGTTGCCATTGGACGAGAAGGAGGTGTTGCACCTTTGATTGCTCTAGCACGCTCTGAAGCTGAGGTTAGTATTCAATCTCCTAGTAGCCAGCCTATCAATATGAAGCACAGCTTTGAGAGTGAAAAGTCATTGTGCTATTATCTCTTGGATATGCTAACTTGTGGATTTAGGCATTTTTTCCCTGCATGAAAGACAAGGAATTTTTCTTACCATAACTTCTATCTACTTTTAAGTTGTAGATTTATCATTCTGCAAATGTGTAATTGCTTGAAACTGAAAATTTTCCCTATGTTTCCTGTCCTAAAGGAACCTGACTCTGGCTGTCAAGTTTAATGCATACCATTACTTTCAGGATGTTCATGAAACTGCTGCAGGAGCACTTTGGAACCTTGCTTTCAACCCAGGTAATGCTCTTCGTATAGTGGAAGAAGGGGGAGTTCCTGCACTTGTTCATCTATGTTCGTCATCAGTATCCAAGATGGCACGCTTTATGGCTGCACTGGCATTGGCATACATGTTTGATGGGAGGTATCATTACAGATTTAATTCTGTCCTTCCTTAGAATCTGCTTGTTCCCACCAAATATTCTAGTTGTGTGGACCATCTTTTTAAAGTAAAATCATTGGTCAATACTTTGAAATTAAACTGTCAATGCATGAGGTTAGCATATGGACATGAAGTTAATTATCTTATTGCCTATCTTTCTCTTTCCCAAAAAATGGGAGTAAATTTTTTGTATTCCTGGGGTAAAAGACATTTGTTGCATGTTTTATGCCGTCATCACTTGTCTGTTTAGGAACATCACAAAAGACCCTCATTAATTTCCAACTCAATCCTCCAACAATCAAAGGTTACTGGTTGAAATAATTTACCTAATTTTGTTTTATGCAGAATGGAGGACTTCGCGTTGATAGGAACGCCATCAGAGAGTGCTTCAAAGAGTGTGAATGTAGATTGGGCTAGGAGGATGGCTTTGAAGAACATTGAGGCTTTTGTCCTTCAATTTTCTGATCCTGCAGCCTTTGCTGTTGCGGCAGCATCATCAGCTCCTGCAGCATTGGTACAAGTAACAGAACGGGCTCGTATTCAAGAAGCAGGACACCTGAGATGCAGGTTTCACCGTCTTCCTCCCCCATCCTCCCTCTCTCTCTATCTTTCTCCCTCACACGCACACAAATACACACACTCACATGCTCACTCTTGCATATTCCAGTTTAATGCTGTTCTGATTTACAAAACAGAATTGATTATTACACCTACCATCTTATCCATGGTCATTCCACGGTTTGTCTTCTCAATGAGTTCATTGTTGTTAGAGCTCAGCTTAACTATATTCATAAATCTTATTGCTTGATTTTCTTCTGTCATTGTATTTGGGGGGAATAAATTTATCCTCTTTCTTGTTTTTTGGGCCGCAGTGGAGCTGAAATTGGAAGATTTGTTTTCATGCTACGAAATCCTTCATCTGTACTCAAGTCATGTGCTGCATTCGCTCTTCTTCAGGTAATGGTATCATTATACATCCTTGAAGTTACTAGTTGACTACCACAATAGCCTATGGCTTAACATCACTTTCTAATTGCAGTTCACCATTCCTGGTGGCCGGCATGCTATGCACCATGCAAGTCTTATGCAGAGTTCTGGAGCTGGACGTGTTTTACGTTCTGCGGCTGCGGCTGCAACTGCCCCACTTGAAGCAAAAATCTTTGCGAGAATTGTCCTTCGCAATCTTGAGCACCACAAGACACAACCTTCAATATAATGATAGCTGCGAGGAAACAGACTGTACTATGCCGTGGTGAGTTTTGTATAAAGGAGGCAAGCAATGTTCAAGCAATTCTGGTCAGGGAATAAGGATAGACTCTTCTGTGGTGAGCTCTGTATAAAGGAGGCAAACAATGCTTAGGCAATGTTGCTCAATAGAATCTTTGCCATCCAGTGTCCTCATTTGTTCCCTAGGTACCTAAAGTTGGTCTATTGGTTTGAGGGCGACTTACTTTGTTTTCCCTCTATAACAATTGCATGTATGTTGAAATAGTGCTTGTGGTGGGATTGATCTTGCAACAAGTAAATAGTCAATTTTTTCTTCTCTTTTACAATTTTTATATGTATTCATGAGACCTATTTAAGAGATAATAATAATATTAATTATTGGGATTAAGGCTTTGTTGATGTTTTGCCCATTTTATTTTTTGCTAGATGGAGAGACATTTTTGTAAGAAAGTAACAATATATTGGCTTCAATATGTTTGTACAAGTGATGCCATTAGCTTTGCAATTGGAAGGTTTTTGGTAACTTAGTTAAATTGCTTTTTCAATTAATTAATATTTATTTTATTTTATTTTTTTATTTAATTAATATAAATTTAAATTTAAATTTAAATTTAAATTTATTATTATTAATTTTAAAATAAAATGATTTAATTAATTTTTTATAATATAATTTTTTAAAGTAATAAAATATTTAAAATTAAGTTTTAAATAAATTTTTTATATTTCTATAAAAATTATTTATAATAATACATTAATATTTTTTTATTTAAAAATCAGTTGTATTTTTATATTTTTAATCGAGATAAATCAAAAATTAATGTTAAATATTTATAAATTTTTTAATGTAATATTTTTATTTTTTGTTGTATTAAATATATTTTATATATTTATTTTTTAATTTTATTTAAATTTATATTTTAAAATAAAATAAGTTAATTTATTTAAAAAAAAAAATCTCACTCAATATTTTTTAAAAAATTTAAATATTATCTAAATATAAATTTAAATAAAATAAAAAATAAAAATATATAACTAATTTGATAAAAAAATAATTATATTAAATAAATTTATAAATAATTTTTGATTTATCCCATTTTAAAACATTTAATACAAAACAAAATAATTTGAGAATTTCAGTTGAATTTATTTGGATTTATAATATTTATATACTCCAGATAAATTGTAAAACTTAAATTTGAAATTATTTTAATTAATAGAGACATATGATTGAACTAAAGCAGGATAAACATTACAAGAAAGGGATCCGTGGCGCAATGGTAGCGCGTCTGACTCCAGATCAGAAGGTTGCGTGTTCGATTCACGTCGGGTTCATATCCTAGTGTACGGTTCTTCGGGTTTTATAGGTTATGATCAGAATTCCACTAGCCTAGCTATACTACTGGGGTTGCAAACAAAATGCATCTGGCCTCCGTGCCTCAACAATTCTTAACGAAGGACTTCCATTTTTTACTAGGATGGAGCAGTTGCTCGACCCAACTTCTATTGAAAATGTCTTATACCCTGAATTTTTTGGTTTTCTAAATTCACTAAATTTCATTAAACAAACGCCGATATTGATCTTGATTAGTTTTTCTTATTGAAAATGATTGGTTCAATTTCTAAAAGTTGACACTATCCACTTCATTTCCTGTCCTCTCGTCCCAAGGTTTATCTTTGTGCTTGCTGATTAAACAAAGAGACGTTTTGAGGCTCTTGAGCCCGTGCGTGGAATTTGTTCAAAACAAGAAAACCTAATAATTCATCTCATCTCTTGTTGGATAGGCCACATTGATTGAAGAGGCAAAGAAGCTTTTATGAGGAGCGAGACAGGATCCGAGAATACCAAACCTTGGCACTTTCAGGAGGGTATAATTCGGACAAAGCTGAGAGCGTCTTGGACCATACATGACTCAGAGTGGGAAGAAAGCCGAATTCAAGTTTATGGCCCGAGTCAGAAGCTCGAGCCTTAAACTTAACGATTCAACCCTCATGTGTCATCAGGCCAACACCCGTTAACCGGCTGGTCAATTTTTATTACTTTTCCTCAGTGATTTGGTAGAGCTCAATTACTTCTTGAAAGATTCGGTTTAGCAGATCTGCCATGTTTTTCTTGCTTCAGAATTTGTCCCAGTAACTCTTTTGCTGATGCACATGAAATGAAAATGACCCCTTTATTGGGTTATCTTTGCATTCACGTTAAGCATTTTGTCAGAATTTTTTTTTAAATTAAATAATGACACTTAAAAGATAATATTAATAATAATAATAAATATAAACTAATTACATCTTTCATGTTTTACCCTTTTATTGTTTTTATTTTGTTTCGTAGGGGTTGCTGCGCAGTAATGCTGTTCTTTTAATCGAAAGGACAAATGAAGAACCAAAAATTGACAATCTGGACAACCCTCTGCATCTGTTCTTCTTGCCTAACTGGCTGTCAGTGTTATGCAAGCTGTCGATGACAAAACGGGTTATTAACCTAAAAATAAAAGAAAAAAATAGCTACGCGGGCAGCAAATGGCGACAGATGGGAGCCAACAGTTATTTTTACTGAAATCATCTACAAGATTTAAGCAGTCCATTTATGTTGCAACTTAAAGTCTCGAGTTTAATCTAAATTAATTAATTGCAAAAGTCAGATTATTATATTGCTTCGAGAATACCAACTGTTATCCCCTAAAAACTATTTAAGAGTGAATTAAATTAATTTAATATTATGTATTAAAAAAATTAAGAATTTAAATAAAATAAAAAAAAATAGATGTATAATTTAAAATAATAAATTTATTAAAAAATACATGGATAAGGTAGATGCAAAAGATACGCTTTGCAGAGTTCGTGATCCGTATTGGGTGAAGTTGTCTCTCTTACGAGACATGCTTTGCTCTTGTTTCACTCCAAGGCAAAAGGCAAGCATGTTTCCAGCTTGTCATTGGCATCTTTGCTTTCTTCCGACTACTTACCCATGTAATTAAATTAATTTGTCAGCCCAATTAATTCAGATTTATGGAATGACAACAAGGGTATTTTAGCCCTTTAGATTGTCATTCATGACACCGATCCCTCCCCTAACCCTACCCCTACCCCTACCACACATATACAAGAGCTATGGACTTTAAACACATGCAAGCTCTCTCGAAAGATGGGATCCGTAGATTATAACCAGAATTTTCCCACGTGTAATCACATGATGGACATGGCTTGCCCACCGCCATTGCCGCAGTAAACCTTCACAAAACCCCAAGTCTGCTTTCAAGACAAAAACCCTGATTAATCCATATTGAGCCAGCTCAAACCCGAGGGACAAAGAGCAAAGTGCTTTTTAGTCGAGTATTTAAGAGGGACACACAAATCTAAAAATTCGATATAAATACAAATATGAATTCACAAATTTATAATTTTAATGTTAATTATAATTATAAAAAATATGTTATTTATAATTAATTATTATAATTATATATTTATAAATGTATATTTAATTTTATGTACATTGTCCGTATCTCCTAGCACTTAGCCCTCTCGTGTTAAAATGACCAGTGGGGAGGATATGACGCTAATAATTTGATAAATGCTGAGGGCAAGTTGTCCTATAAAAATACCGACACGACACATTAATGACCACGTACGCCACCCGTTGTTTGTTATATTCAAGAAGTAAAAGCTGAAGCAAAGCAAAAACGTTTTTGACAGCAAAAACGGGCTGTCAATGGCAGAGATTGAGAGCCCAAATGTGATGCCAAAACTCATCACTTTCCTCTCATCTCTGCTGCAGAGAGTGGCCGAGTCAAACGATCTCAGGCGTCAATTCCAGGCTCAGAAAATCTCAGTCTTCCATGGACTGACCAGGCCCCCTATCTCGATCCACTGCTACTTGGATAGAATTTTCAAGTATGCCAATTGCAGCCCGTCTTGCTTCGTTGTTGCATACGTTTATCTCGATAGATTCGCTCAGAAGCAGCCTTCTTTGCCTATCAATTCTTTCAATGTTCATCGTTTGCTTATAACCAGCGTCATGGTCGCTGCCAAGTTCATGGATGACACGTAAGTTCTTGGTGATTCCCATCAGCATTTTCATTTTTTCCATTAATTACACTGCTTCTGCTGGTCTATTGAACTGAAATTCCATTGCCTATAACCCTGTTATTTTACGATCTGGGTTTGGTTCCAGTATTTTCTTCTACTTTGCATTTTGAAGCACTCAGATGAATACATTAAAGCCTAAAAATAAGGAATTCAGACGATAAGTTGGGTTCTTTCAGGTTCTTATCTTGAATTTCTTGGTTTATTTGCCTCCCAATTGATAGTTTTTGATTCCTTTTCCATTCCAGGAAGGTGAAACCCCTGTTTTACAATTTTGCTAGCCAGTCAAGCAGTAGGGATACAGATAAGGCTGCTGTTTCATCAAAATCACATTTACGACTAGTTAGTAATTTTCTTAAGAATTTCCGTATGCCACGGTCAAATTGACCATAAAAATTATAAATTCACGTTACATTATTACGAGGGTCATGCACATTAGTTCTAATTGCATGGTTGGTGGATTTGACCACTTGGGGTTACATTGATTCAGTTCGTGTTCTGCAATTTTTTAGGTATTACAACAATGCATACTATGCAAAAGTTGGGGGAATTAGCACGACGGAGATGAACTACCTTGAAGTGGATTTTCTCTTTGGATTGGGGTTCCATTTAAACGTGACCCCCAACACTTTCCAGACGTACTGTTCCTGTCTCCAAAGAGAGATGATGATGCAGCCTTGTGTAGGCTTAGCTGAATCTTCACTCAATTTAGGAACATCATTAAGAGTCCACTCTGGTTTCAATGAGGACGAGACGTCCCATCAGAAACAACAACTTGCCGTACAAACTTTAATTGTAAACTCTAAATGTAGTTAGCTCTGTAGTGATAGCGACTGGCCTGCAGTCTACTTGCTGTGATCGCTCGCTCTCAACCTGGGGGTTTGGCTAACCAGTACGCCAAACCTCTTTTTTTTTTTTTTTACATTTTTTTTCTTTACATTTCTGGCTTTACTTGTCAGATTTTGGACTTCAAATTATAATTTGATATGCAATGTACAGATGGGATCGTCTTCTTTACAGTCTGGCAACCAAACCCACACCCACACCCACAAGCGGTCTCCGCCTTTCAAGCTTAATGTAATCACTGTGCAAAGATGCCACAGAAAGGCTGTGTTTGGATCGGGGCAGCCGTTTACGTCATTTTTTTTTTTTTTTTTAATCCCGTTGAATTGAGATAGAGGAGTTGGTTATTACTAACGTCTTCAATTTAAAATTCTAAAATATTTAACGGTTGGTGTACTTTTAAATTTTCACGAAACTGTTGACAAAAAAAATTATTATAAATCTTATTAGATAAACTTAGAAGCAGAATCTTAAATTTTAAATTTTATATTATATGTAAAAACATTAATGTAATATAAAATAATAAATATAAAATATTAAAATTGATTATGTTCAACTTAAATTTTTTCATTTTTATATGATAGAGGCGAATTAGTATATTAATAGAAAGAATGCAGAATTCCTTTTTTCTTTTTCTTGGCCCTCTTTTGCCCATTTTCAGGAGTAAAGATTGACTGCGTAAAAAAGTTGTGGATGAATTCAAACATAAGAAATGGTTACGCCATTGACGTCTAGCCCAACACAACTCAAAGATGAGAATATGAGTAACATAGGATTTCACTGAGTGATGCCAAAGACCAACGGCTTTCTTTTGAGCAATAAGGAAGGTGTGCTAGAGCGTCCCAACAACTCTAGAATTCACTCAATCAAAACCGAGTCATATCTATTTGAATCGAAATTGTAGTTATATAAAATCAAAATTTTCACTGCTCTTAATTTTGAAAGCCAGGATTAATCGTACCAAACTGAACTAAACACACTAAATATACATTTAAATTCAGTATTACTTGATACCATATCAAATAATATTTTAAAATTTTACACCTATTTAAAAGTTAGAAAAATTATTCGATATTATAAATTATGTTAAATTTTGTACTTTACGGTAAAGGATTTTATGTTCTTATTAACGTTACAAAATTTTTGTGAAAATAAAATGCTGCTGTTCCATGTCCGGAGCCTCCTCTGTTGCCCCTTCCACCGCCGCAAGCTCTGAGCTAACTCTGCTTGCCAGAGTTGGTGACTCGGGGAAGATTCCACCGCTATAGCTCAAGGAGGATGTGTTCCCGGCGAATTGGGACAAATGGACGATGTCTAGGGAAAGATGACACGAGTGGCCAGGGAAAAAGGCCTGAATAGTGGTGAATTTGGATTAGGCCTTGGGACAATGGAACAATAATGTACGAACAGTACTTCTGTCTTCTGGGGTTGCTTGGGAATTAATGTGACATTTTTGGGTCAATTGTGACACTCGTGCCAATTCTCTCTGGTGACATGGGACGCGCAACGTCGACGAGATAGGGAGAGCCCAATTTTAAGCAACTAGCTAAAAGTTGGGCATCAATATCAGCAATGGGATTTCACTCTCTTTAATAACTTTGCCATCTTAGGTTCTTAATCGTGCATCAGTCCCGTCTGGTTACAAGTCAACCACGCCGCAGCCCCCCCAAGGCGGTGGACGGTTGTGATACCATCACAAAACCCATGAAGGGCGGCCCTCCTCGTGGCCTAAAAAGTCAGAAAGTGGACCTGCTTTCGCAACTTACGGGGTGCGTCGTGTGCGCATTGCCCCCATGGCGGCGCAAGTTAGCACGCCCCCCACCCCGCCCCCACACGCCTAAGCGGTGGCCTCATCCGTTTGGGTCTCAAAATCAGCCGCACACCCCCCCGCACCCCCACACGCCACCCACTCCCCAGCCTTCTTCCTCTTTTACCCTTCAAAAAATCAAATATTCAATATGCCCACCAAACTCCGCTTTCCCCACAACCACCGCAGCCACGGCCACAGCCACTTCTCTTTCTTATCCTCCTCTTCCTTCTATCTATGACCCCTTGTTAACGTGCGCCGCTGAGACTCGCTAACTTCACAGCCGTATATCTGAATATTGATCTTTGTTTTTGTTTGACCTGAAAAATTTAAGCGCCGCCTCAACCGCACGAGCCATGTCCACGACAGGAGCTGGATCGGCCTCGCCTCCTCCGGATTCGGCACTCCATAATCAACTGCCCGACGTCTCCGCGCCTCCGCAACCCCCAACCAATCGTCGGCGCCTACCACCTCCGTGTTGGTCCCACGAGGAGACCATTGCGCTGATCGACGCATACCGCGACAAATGGTACACCCTCCGCCGCGGAAACCTGAAAGCCAACCACTGGCAAGAAGTCGCCGACGCCGTGGGCCGCCGATGCCCGGATGCCTCTCCCCAGAAGACCGCTGTGCAGTGCCGCCACAAGATGGAGAAACTCCGCAAGCGATACCGAAGCGAGATCCAGCGAGCCCGATCCATGCCCGTGTCTAGATTCACCTCCTCTTGGGTCCACTTCAAAAGGATGGACGCCATGGAGAAGGGCCCGCAGGCGAGGGCCGACTATAATTCGGAGAGCGACGGCGGAGGTGGAGGAGAAGATAATGATGACGAGAACGACGATGAGGACGACAATCAAGGTTTCTATGTTGAGAATTACAAGAATGGAGCTACTCCCATGAATACCAGGAGTATCCATAAACTGTATCGAAATGTGGTTGGGAATTCTGGTAGCAGTCTGAGTGGTAGTGGTTCCGGCGCCGCTGGTGCTGGTGGTTTTAGGATTAGAATACCCACCGGAGTAAGCATAGCGAAGCCCGGACCCAATTTTTATCCAAAAACTGATCACAAGTATGCAGTGAAGGCTAATTTGGCTTCTAATTCGAACCCGAAGCCTATTTATGGGAATGTGTCCGGCTTTGGCAGTAAAATAGCCAGGGGAGGCGGCGAGGAGATTGGAAAGAAGAGAGAGAGGGAGCCGATGGAGGAGATGGTGGCGGCTATAAAGGTTTTGGGTGATGGGTATGTGAGGATGGAGCAGATGAAGATGGAGATGGCCAGGGAGATGGAGTCCATGAGAATGGAGATGGAGATGAAACGCACCGAAATGATTCTCGAATCGCAACAGCGCGTTGTTGAGGCCTTCGCCAAGGCCTTCTCGGAGAACAAGAAGAAGAAGAACAATAAGAAGCCCAAGAGCTTAGCCTCTCCAGAGTCCTAGGTTGGCCTATCTCTGTTGTTGTTGCTGGGTAAGGCATATTTGAATAGATGGATTTTCATGTCTAGTTTTGCTAGCATTAGCACGCCAATTGTTTTAGTTATAATTGATCAGAGTGACTGGAGGTTCAGGAAGCTGTGGATCAGCCTGATTATTAATTAGCATGTGTTTTAGACAAGTGTAACTTTTGTCTTGTCTGGAGTTTACGTAGAAGTTATTTAGTCTTTTTAACTCTGTACCCTTAATTCTAAGACAGTAGAATTCGGTTTCTTTAATCTGTTGTAATTTGGCCTTGTTCTTGGGATATTTGGTCTTGGCAAGTGAAGATGATATGGGGAGAACTACCCATCAGTTCGATCTGGCATGTCTGCTTCTAGTTTCCTACGATCTAGGAGAGCCATTTTGGGTTGACTGGGTGCTATCACTTTCAGATCGATAATGTTTTTGCTGGACTTCATGTACGATGACATTTGTGCTGAAATGCTGCAACTGAGCTGGAGAGTTGAGCGGTACCTGCTTCTGGCTCAATGGAAAGGGCATGTGCCATGCAGTCAATTTCAAGATTCAGGATTGGGGTGTTGCCTACCTTTTCATGGAAGAGGCATATGATGTCTTTAGAGACATCCACTCCTCACTCAGCTTCTACGTCCCCTTCAACGTTGCCTATCGGAACCAGCGATAGGAAAATAGCATGGTATCCCAACTCCCAAGTCTATAAATGTTGTGAAAAGCCGCTAACATTACCAAATAGACGTAGAAGATGATGATAGAGCACCCGATCCGGGCCTGTGATCCTACTCTCAATTTTCGTCAAACAAACTTCTGCTTGCTAGTTGTCCCATCTTAACATGCATTACATGGTAGCCATTGTGCTGATGGTTGTTGATTTCAGGCTAATTCTTCTATCCAGTTCCATTTTCTCAATTTCCTCGTCCATTTTTTGGTCCATAGATCCCTGGGATGCACGGATCTTAATCAGATGTACGAATATACCTCAAGCTGTATGCTTTTCTCTGACATTCCTGATATCATCAGGTCTACTTCATCGTATACTCATTCAGGTTCAGGTAGACGTTCATTACAGACACACACGCACGCGCGCACACACATAAACACGTATATAGTTGGTTATCAACTGGGCCTGTGGCCGATTAGTCGAGTGAAGGGGAGTGGGTGGGCTTTGATTCTTGGAAGAAAAAGCATTGGATGTATCTGTTATCTCTCATTTCTCCGAGTTTAGATATTCTGGCGGGAAATTAATTTGCGTCGTCGCCCCAATAAGCTATCTAACAAAACAAATGATATTTGACTTATTCTGAAAAACCCATCAAAGAATTGGGAAAGCCCATTTTGGAGAAGGATCAGCAGTGTTGAGATTTTGAGAGATGGAAACTGGAGATGCCCAGCTAAGTAAAAGCCCCAAAATTGCCGCAAGTACACGGAGATGCAAGTGACGACGGGGATTTTCTCCTTCCTTGAAACAATCGACGTTATTAGAGCAAATGCTGTCTCAAGGAGATGGAGGCACTTGTGGACTTCGATTCCCTATTTAAACTTCAAGATCAAAACCTTTTGATCAGACAAATCGAGCTTTTCGTCTCTTCAGGCCACGAATGAAAGGTTCAAGGACTTTGTGAATTGGGTTTTGTTGTCCCAAGATAGTTACGTTGGCATCCAAAAGTTGTAATCGCATTAAAAACTTGTTTGCCAATCTTTAATGACACGGATGACAACAGTATAATCCATCTCCACGGATGAAGACTTTCGGATCTAAGTGATGCGGGTCAGGAAATTGACAAAATTGCAGTACATTAGATGTGTTCCGTTTTTCCCATTGCAATAACAAAATAAAATAGATTTGTAGAGAGAGTTGCTGATCCAATAGATGACAACGCTCAAATAAGTTTACTTTAATTGGCCTTATATTCATGTGCCTTATTTGGCAATACCCAACAAAAGATTAAGTGAATGGACAACAACTCTTGCCTGTGGAATTTCCTTAAAATTAGTGGACAATTGCATGATTTGGCATCCACCATTGGTTATGCCCCACAAAACAATAAAGCAAACCATATCGCCGTGGCAAACGAGAATACAATCCAGGCTCCTTGTTTTCCTAAATTTAAGCCTATACTCTATCCATAGCACTTACGCATTCACTCCTACTCTGTCGCGCACATGCGGCAAGCATGCACATGGCACACACAGGAATGTTTATTGAATGATTATGCTGCCACGAGAGAGAACAAGATATATCCATAGCGCTTCTGCATTCACACTCTGTCGTAACAACTAGAGTCTTTAGAAGTGTTAGTCATTGCTCTTTTGTTGAGTGGGTACAACATTGAAATCGTGGTAAATTTGTAATGAAATCAAATAAGATTTTTCATTGAACTAAGATCTATAATGTGAGTAATGCCTAGATATGGTTCATTGAAATTCAATGGAATTTGATGTTAACAAAGTGTTTTCTTGTTTTGTTTGTAGTTTCTTTCTTTTGTGCCCACAATAGTGGATTCTTCCTTTAGTTCATTCTGCAACTTGAGGTCCTTAAAAATTTTCTACATCAATGAGCTTCTGCTACATGAATTCAATTTTCTTGTTGCTCGAATGTTCTCCCAGTCTAGAGGCTCTTACAGTACAAGTCACGGTAAGAGTTAATAATTAGTTCTGAGATTTTAGCACATAGATGTTGCCTCTTTCTTCCCTTTTTTTTTTTTATTAACTTTTTCTTTTTCTTACATAGATATTGCTTCTTCGATCTCCTTGAAATGACCAGGGAAATTTTAATTTAAAAAAGTGTTTTGATATAAGTAATTAGAATTTCATGGCCTTTGTTGGATTGTTTTGCTGCAGACGATGATCTAGAATTCTTTCATCAATTTCACAGTTCCAATGGGGTGGTTGAGAAGTGCCAAATAAGGCCATCACGTGTCTGACTCATCATCCCAAGACAGTTGAACAAATTGGCATTGAAGGTGATGCCGATGAGCTGGAGTTGATGAGGTTTTTGCTTAAGAATGGACATGTATTGGAGAAAAATGGACATCACTTGGTGGGTGGATATTGAGAATACAGAGGAGATTGTTCAGAAGCTAATGGAGTTTCAAAGATCCCCTTCAAATGTAGCATTGAGATTCTTTGAGTCAAACTCAGAGGTTGATATTTATAGTTTATGAATGCGGGTTTAAAAAAAGAAAAAAAAAAAAAAAAGAGCAAAGAAACTGTTATTTTGGAGCTTTGGTCTGACAATGTTTTTCATACATCTTTGGCAATACATGATATCTCTTTCTTCTCATTCTTTAGTAGGGCAAGTGTATGTTATGGCTTTGTGCAAAGGGGTTGTGTGCTGTTAGAATCAGAATGTCTTTTGTAGGCTGTCGCTTAAGAAAAAAAAAGGAAAAAAACAAGGCATGAAGTGCACCTCACCTGGGATAGTTTCTCTTTGTCCATCTCTTTATAATCATCATCCCTTGCGGACCTCAGCCCCTTTTGTTCTGCTGGAGACAATTGCTGGAAGTTCAATGCATCTCCATTGTCCTAATGCTGGCTTTATGTCGTGAATAGAGAGCTTTTTCTCCGAGGAAATCAATAACGAGAAAGCTTTTAATAGCAAAGAACGAGCTGCTCTATTTGAATGTTTCTTGGACCATTTTGACGTTAGCATTGAGAATCCACTAGTCGTAGGAGAGAATTCTCGTTCTACGTTTATGTCATGCTGGGAATGATATTGGTATTGGCGTTTATTGTACAAAACAGCACATAAGCGGCATGTTTAGTTCTATTGTTTCCCTTTTTTATTGTTTGGAACACCGAAAATGTATGGTTATTTTGAAAAAAAAAAAAAAAACCAGGAAATACGCCTCTTTTCATGTAAAATAACTTACCATTTTTTAAAATGTAAGCCATCTTGTACACCTTCTACTAGTGTCTTTGATAAAAAAAAAAAAAAAAGAAGAAGGAAACATTAAAAATTAAATAACAAAAAAAAGATAAAAGAGAAAAATAGACATAAAAGAGAGAGGGAGAAAGATAAAAGAGGATGGGAGGGAGGGAAGGAAGAAAGAGATCAAAGTGAGAGGAAAATAGTGGGAGAAATGAAAAAGAAATGGAAAAAAATATAGAAAATTGGAATAAACAAAAAAAAAAAAAAAGAAGAAAGGAAACATGGAGAAAGAAGAGATGAAGAGATAAATTTGAAAAATAAAAATAAAAGAGATGGAGAGAGAAATAAAAAGATTGAATGAAAATAAAAAAGTGAAAGATAGGAAAGAAATGAATAAAGAAAAAAAAAAATACAACATATTAAAGATGAGAGATTAAAAAGGAGATATAAAAATGAAATATTAAAAAAAGAGAGATAAAGAGAGAAGGCAAGAGGGAAGAAGTGTAAATAAAGAAAAAAAGTATTTGAGATATAAGAATAAAAAAAAGAGAAAAATATATTAAATTACAATAAATGTAAAAAAAATCACAATTTTTTATATTTATATAAAAAATTAACTTATTTTGTTAACAAAAAATTTCACTTAAAAATATTTTTTTTGGAACAAATTATTTCTTAATAAATAAATAATAATACTTTGTATTAAAAAATCTATATCCACATAATATTTTGGTCATTACTTTTCAAAAGAATATGATACAAAGTTATGATACTTTCTACTTAGTAAAGGTTGCCTAATTTTATTTAGTATTTAGAACTTAGCCTAGTATATTTCTTTTGTAGATATTTGACATTCCATAATGTTTTAAGAGGAAGTTTGATTGTAATAGTAAAATTACTCTAATATTATCTGTAAATTGTAATTTTAAATTATAAAAATAATGTTTTTGGTCAAAAATTAAGATAAAACTATATAAATAAGTAAAATTGCTCATAAATAAGACACTATTTTTATATGTACTAATACGACATGTTATGTATTTCAAATTACACAAGCTTTATATGGTATTTATATAATCCAGAACATATATATATTATTTCAATAACTGAAAGCATGTGCATCACTTGCATTACAAGTTTCAAACTAAAACATGTACCAAAAATTGTGAGACATGTGTATAAATTATGAAATAAGATGAGAGCTACCACTTTGAAGTTGTTTTAACTGACTTGTGCGAGACAGAAGTGCCCAGAATGATATAATAGACAAATGCCGTCACAAGCTAATACATTATGTTCGCTACAACATGCAATGCACTTCTTCTCTGATTCAACTATTAGAAAGTTGTAAGGCATTCATTTTCAGATGAATTCGAATCATCACATGGGGAGTGGTTGTGTCTACCTTCATAGGTTGTTATTACCATTCGACAATCTTCTGATAGCCGTTCGACCCTCTTCTTCACTCGGCAGTTACTGTGTGTGCATCGATAATAACTTCTGCCAATATCCCAGAAAAAAGATTTAACACAAATAACTCTTTGTTATGCTCATAGAAAACAACAGACATCAATCGATAGCACACATGCAAGGAATGACTACATTGCGGTGGCCATGTCAACTTGCTCATGATTTTATACATGAACACAATGGCTTTAGTACCAACCGCGGGAAAGCTTGAACTCGATATGAACATTCAGGACACAGCATCTATTTACAGAACCTTACGAAAACATGCCTGTTACAAATGTGAGCTGTATGATAGGGTTAAGGGTGCAGATGCAGTGTGTCAATGTTGACTGCTGTTCAAATCACAAACACCTCTTGGCCTCAGCCGTCAAATTCTTCTGAGAATTTTAGATAAATTGGTCTTGGGACATGTGAACAACATATAAATATGACTTTGGTATTTGCAAGGTTAGAGCAACTAGCAGAGTGCAGATTAATTGCATATGTTCTAAACCCATGTTAATATATAGCTATATTATTTATAATTTATGCCTTTCCAAAACCGTATTTTCTGAAGAAAACTTAATTTGATAGTTCTTAACAGTTGTTACTAAGATACACGAAAGACCTAAGCGTGAGTTTAGACACATCCAATGTGTACCTACAAATGTTCTAATTAGGTTGACTTGATGATCTTTAATTAAGAAAGATTTAAGAAAATCACATTCTTCCACAAAGTTAATTCTTAATGAAATTGAAATGATTAAAGAGAAAAGATACAGTTAGATGAACTCAATCAAATTCAGGATTAAAAATTTGTTGTCGTTACGTCTTAGTTGAAGACGTGAACGTCATACGAGACAATATCTGTAAACCTAGAGCCGGTCAAAGAAGAAACAAAATGGCGAGTACGATTGGTATCCGAGTGTGTAAGAACTAAATTATCATCCCATGTTCTATTTGTAAATGGCTATGTGTTGCCTCTGACACTTCCACCAATGAATAAAGGTAGCCTGAATGGCTGACAATAAGATTCCCTTCAGCTAGCTAGTCTGTTGATGGCTTTTGAATATTGAGCGAAGTTGTTAGAATCATCATTGCTTCTTCTGTGTTTTCGTTGAATTTCGATATATAAATGTCATTATTATTCTGTAGATCAGTTTACATATGCATGTAGAGCTACATGTTACCGCTATTTGAACGTCTTGCATAGAGTATGATATATCCAAGCTAAATTGAGAGAAACTGCGCAACAAGAATGATAGTTTCGTCCATAAAACCATGCCTTAAATAAAGATGAAAAAATCGAAAAAAATTACCTTGGATGGAGGCTGTTTTTGACAACTTTCTGGCCATATTTTCTCCACTTATATCCATCATCAAGCACATCCACATCACTCCTTGTTTGAAAACAGAACCTTGGTTCTCTGAGTTTTCTCCTCACTTTCACCTTGCTCTTATCTGAAGATGAACTCCTCCACCTACCAAATTTCAGATCCTTGAGAAATTTTCCGATTCCAATAATATATAGAGAAGGAATCGACATGGGCAAGATATGATAGTGGCAGACAACAGTAGATCTGCGCATTGACTGGTGGATATCTATCCAAGTAACAATGGGTATCAGGACTTTTCTGAGCCAAGTTCTTGATTCTTTCCAGTCAAGGCCCCAGCGGGAGAGATGGGGAAGGAAAGCAGAGAGAGAGAGAGGGACAAGGACAACGTTATCTACTATTAATACAAAAACACAAAGTACACAAACAGAAGGCTACTTCATATCCCCCTACATATGGACTACTGGATCTCCTTTAATTTTGCTACAGTTTGAAGGCTGTTATTTTCAACTCTAGGAGGTTAATATAAGAACTCCAAATACCAACAACACAAACAGAAAACTTAAAAAAAAGGGGAAAGGAGGAAGTTGAAAGGAGAATACCATGAGTTGTTTCCATCATTAGCATTACCAGTGCAGTTTTCTTCATTAGAAGCCTTGGGATCCAATGCCCCGACCTAAGTAGTACGAATATGACACACCCATCAAAATATTTGACAAGAACATATAGAAGTTAATTTCATGGTAACATCAAAAAACTCCTCTAGTATACATGTACGTTTTCAAGAAATCTGCAGATCACCACCTGCTCATTATGGCGAAATCCCACAGGAGGATTACTGGTGGTTGTTGAGTTTAGATGCTGATATATCTGAGAAGACTGCGAGCTCGAGGGGGCCAAGAAGCTCAAGACTTGGTTTTCTTCAAATTGTACAAACCCCATCTCATGGATTGCCTGCGGAGTGGAGAACGAAACTTGTAGCTCGTAATTTGGAACTTCTCTCTCTCCCTCCATTCCTCCCGCTAACCCTAGAAAGCGTCTCCTTTTCCGCTTTCTCCTTGTTGTATTGGATTACTTTGATGCATAGGGTCAGCTAGCTCAAGCTGTTGGTCATGTTGTGGTAAACGTTTGTGTTCGTGTCCCACACGGTGTTGTAGGTCAAGAAGCAAAATTTCAAACGAAATGTTTCCGGAAATTATTCTATCTGTCTTCTTAGGGTTGCCAATTGCCGAGTCATTGGTATCTCTCTGTCAAGTACAGTGCTGAACGAAATACATTGTACCGACAAAAAGTCTAGGGTGATACATAACACGGAAAAGAATTCTTGATCATGTACCGTAGAAAGTCCTGAGTAATTTTATAGATACGGTGAACTCAATACATTGTAACAGATAATAATTAATATATTTATAATTCTACTATTAACTTTAATCATATATATATATATATAAAGCTAAAATGTGATTACAATTATAATAATGACATAGAAGGGGTTCAAGGCCCATAGCATTTCCGCCCCACCACACGCACCTTGCTTCTCAAGAAATTTGCAGCTGTAGTCATATTTTGTTGCGCGTTAGTTGAAACTAAATCTTAATATTCAATATTAGTTAGGAATTATGATTAATATGAGTACGATTAAGAGCAACAACAAATAAGTTTTTTTTTTGCTTAATACGTAAAATGATGGGAAACGATTTCTATCCTAGCATCCCTTTTGCCTTTTGATCAGCAACAAACATGATTTTGTTAAATATCAGCACTCAATACATTACAATAGCAGCTCCGTAAATTACAATCAGCCAATGAAATAATCTCCTCCATCGGCTGCCTTTCCTTGTTTTTGGCTTTTCTTTTTATGTCATTAGCCGATGTGCCGAAAATTGAAATTATGACATCTTCTATCCACACACCACGAAGGCATAATCTTAGATTCTAAGGGTCTATTTGGGATTGCAATTTTGATTTATTGTTCTAATTAGCAAACGGACAATCGTAAAACTTATCATTAATAAATGTAATTAATTGTTTCATAATTATTTGTAATGTTTTAAAAGAAAAATAAAAAATTGTTATAAAATAAAAATAAATCATAAAAAAATTATTTTATATAACAATAAAAATTATTATTTTTAAAAATCATTAAATTGTGATGTATTCTTTGCTGTTTTTCTTTTTTTCTTTTTTTTTCATTATACCAAAATGTTGTATTTCTAAAATGCATATTTACATTATGGTATACTTTGATTAAATATAAATTTGTCAAATACTAACAAAATTATATTTAACTTTAAAACGCAGACTTTCAAACTACAATTACAATCTCGAACACACACTAAGACTAAGATCAATCTATTTCACGGAAAATGAACCAAGTTATCTGACAAGGGCTTGTCAGCAGCGAACTCATACACAAAAATCCACCAATGCATATACTTGGTTTGAAATCAATCATGCTTGCCCTGCATATATAGCCCCTAATTGCACAAAGTGCCACGATCATGAGAACACTTAAATAGAACTGTGGCATGGTGCAAGCTGTTTAAACTCCATAATTAATTAAGATAATTCCAATAGTTAATATAGATAATTGAATTTTCACTCCAATTAGTCATCCATTTCTTAAGTTTGTTTATGCTTATCAATTACATGACTTTTCATCCTTCCATAATGACACATCTGCTTGATTTCGTTATAATTTAAATGTCAGAGATTACAGTGTACAAAATAATCTTTTTATGAAAACAAAAATAAAATTGCATATGTTTTAACTTTTGTCTCCTAGAATGTAAGGTAACGAGAATGGTATGAGATTATAATTAATTGGAGTATTGATTTCCGTATGACTACGATCATCAAATGGGAGGAGAGAGGAAGGGGAAGGAGTCTAAAGGGGCAATGAGTGGTGGGGTACATGAAAACTTCCATCCATGTCAACATGTCAATGGCAGTTGAAAGAAAGAAAAATGCATGATAGAAAGCCTATCAAATCCTGCCAAATCAATTTCCAATATACTTTACATGTGTACCTGGCAAAAGGGACAATAAAATCTATCATAACCCTCCTCTTCCCACTCACTCTCAATTGTTATCTCAACCACAGTCTCTCTCTCTCTCTCTCTCTCTCTCCCCCCTTTGAAAGGACCCCTGCAACTTTCCCCACAACACCAACAACAACAACAACTGGAGACTCTGCTTTTCTCTCTCAACACCCAACGATAACAAGATTCCTCTTGTTAGACCTCCTGTAATATGCCATTCTTTAAACGGGGAAAGTCGGGGGCTACTGACACTTGAAAGCCAGGGGTTTGTTATTAATTTCTCAAAAACATAAGTTCTCCACCAAAAAAAAAAAAAAAGCAAGAGCCCAATTATCCTAAACCCCTTTTTCCTTCAGCACGACGCAACATTGCCAACATATTGCACTTTTCCCAATTAACTTTTTAATGTGGAATTTTGTACATTCTTATCTCTATTCGGCTGGACCAACCTTTTCATCTAGAAGGCTCCCCAGATATATAATAAGGAGCTGCAAAACTGGAAAATGACAACAAAAGATACATACTCAATCGAACATTTCCAATACGGTGCCTGTGGGATCTGTCGAATATAGTCCTCAAGCCCCGTTTGCCGCAACATTGCCATGATAAATGAATGTGTTGTTGGTGAGAAATTTTCAACATTTTCAAAATGATCCCCGTCACAAGGACGGGGCCGGAAGGAGGCGGATTGACGGGCCTCTGAGTCATGCGCCATTTTCTTTTTTTTTTTTTTTTTTTTTTTTTAATTTCAAAAATAAAAATGTGTAAATAAGTAAAATGGAATATGCATAATGTGCAACCAATATCTTTTTACAACTGAATATATATTTTATCATGTTTATTATACATTCCACTTTATTTATTTATACATTATAAGTTTTTCAAAAAAAAAAAAAAGTGATTTCTCTCTTTCTATTAACTCACTTTAATATTATTATAATGATATATGTATTATTTCGTTAATCATTATATTCAATTATTTCCATCACCTTGTTGTCCCGCAAGTATTTTTCTTATTAAATATGGAGAAAGAAATGGAGATGGAAGATGACTGACAAGCTCAAGTGACGACTTCTGTGCCTACTAATAGTTGCAAAACCTGTCAGCTAAACAAATCCGCATATCGATCTGACTGGCAATGCCTTCTTTATTATGTGAGACTGGCACGTGCCATGCGCATGACAGACTATATATATATATATATATATATATATATATATATTTTTTTTTTTTTTCTTTCTTTCTGAGAGAATTCACGGACTATATCAGACCTTTAGAACGTTGAATCCTTGATCTTTCAACTGCAATGTCCATACACTGTGATTTGTGACACAGCTTAACCATTTATCCTTTTGAACAATGAACCCCACTTGGACCATTGCATTATCCAGCAAGAAGTAACGCGATTATTAATTCATACATGCACATTCAGTCACTTGCAACCACATCTTTTTCCAGACAATTTCCCAAAATCTCGCGTTTCTCCGTTCTTCAATCCTCGATTCCAAACTCCTTGTACCTTGATGGCTAAACAAATTTTATCTGATACGAACCCAGAGAATACAATGAAACCCACCAGTAAGATAAAAAAAATTCAAATTTTGAGAAAAATAAATCAGGTTTAACAAATGTGAAAAAAAAAAAACCTTTAATTCAATATTTATTAAGAAAATTTGAATAAAAATATAAATTAGAATTAAAATGCAAAATTTTTAAAAATTTCAAAATCATTAAAATATAATAATAAATAACAAACTTATCTAACAAATTTTTAAATAAAAGATTAGATAAATAGAATTTAAATTAAAATACTATTCAATCTATTATAATTATAAAATAATTAAATAATAGATATGGTTCAAATATGTATGTGTAGAGTCAAATCTAGAATTTAACTTAAATTCATCAAATCAATTATCTTAATTCTCATTACAAATAGTTAGTATATTCTTTTTCGATCCCTTAATTAGCAAATATTACGTGTGTTTCCTTTTTTTTTTTTTTTTTTCCCAAAACAATACTACAATGTCACTGTTCTTGGGTACATTATAAGACATCTACTCTAAAACACACAATCAAATTACGATGCACTCTTTTAGTAACAGGACGCACAATCAAAGTGTTCATTTTATAAGATTGTCATGGCTGTTGTTGCTCCAAATTGGCCCTGTGACAACTACTCTCTTTATATTACGTAGCTTACACACTCAATTGTTTCTCCGATACGTCACAAAAAGGGGGGCTTCAGTGCTCCCTACTTCGTTCATAAGGGACACACAAATTTCTTTGCAGTGATCCACTGTGAAGTGGACATGAACGTGCAGCAGTGGACAAGTCTGTAGATCCATAAAGCTTCTTCGCTCAACGCGGAATTGTTTATGACGAACAGACTGGCTAATTAGAGAATACACTCTAGTGCTGTCCCAGAGCTTCTCAATTGGGCTGATGCTTCCAAAAATGAAACAGTATGCAACACGGAACTCATGTAAGGGGTTAAAAAAAAGAAAAAAGAAAAACAGATTCTGTAAATATGCAAAGTAATTATTCATATGAGAGAGCTATACATTACTTTCTTTTTCTATTTTTATTTATGACGAGAAATGTCTTTCAGATAAATGTATACACGCGAGGGATTGGAGCCTAAAATCATGCAACATCTAATTCGCACAATTTTAAATAATTTCTGGTTCCAAATAAAACTTATTATTAATACCAATAAATATTTGTGCACCCACCAGAAAAATGAGCAGTATAGCTACGGATCCGACATCTTCATCATTTCTAAATCGAAAGTTCAAAAGGGTAATCGATAATCTTCCAAAAATTGCAATTTAAAGCAATAACAGAGGGGAAAGCAGAGGCAGCATATGTGCTGAATTCCATGCAATAATCATGGCCTCTCAATCAAATTCCTAAAAATCTTCTAAATTCCATGATGATGGAGTGAGGCATCAGATATTTGGTGGACCCCACTCTGTCTCTAACCTTGTCCGTTCTGTCTCTAACCTTGTCCGTTCTGTTCAACCTTTTTGTTACTTCCACAAAACAACTTGCAACCTCTGAAGGGAATGTTTGCATGTTCTTGCAAGTAGGACTTCACAATCCTCACCAACTCTCGTTTTCTACTGTGTCCTTACACTTTTCAAGTTAAATTAATCTGCTAGAGGGAGTTTTAACACCAGAAGAATGGAAAAAATTAATTATATCCTCATAATTACGATTATTTTCACCACGCATTGATAAATGACCAAAATGCAACAAGACTGGGCCCAACTAAGTCAGAGTCAAGGTGCAACTGTTACTTCTCTCTCTCTCTCTCTCTCTCTCTCTCTCTCTATATATATATATATATTTTTTTTTTTTTTTTCTTTTTTCTCCTTTTGATGATAAGGAATCTCTTAGGAGTAAAATGCTATCACGATTGCCTTTTTTTTTTTTTTTTAAGTCTAATCTTAAGAAAAATTGAACATGTTTCAAGCGTCTTACCAGTACCACAATGTGGTATAAAAAAGCAAATTCCATTTTCTTTTTTGTCCCAAATGTTAGGAACTGATAATGCTTTTGCTATCTAACATTTTGGACCAAGCGCAATGCAAGACAGGTTTCTTATTGGACGCGGAAGTCCCTTGAATAACCAAGGGTTTCGTATCATACATGTCCATTTCCAGGCCCAATACGCGCTCTCTCCAGTTTCCAAATGGCCCATTTCAACTTGTAGGTGAGGATTTTATTTTTACTCAGAATCAAATTTCACATTTCATGAAAATTTTAGAACTTGAAATTTAAACCCAAACCTCTCCTCTACAATTTTAATTAATTAATTATATTTAATAACAAAATCTTTAAATTAAAAAAAAATTTTAATTAATAATTATTATTTTTTATTACATATATTTATAAAATTAACTTATAATAATTACGTCTAATCTCTAACTTTCAGATTTTAATCATAAAAAATAAATAAATTTTTTAATTAATTAATTTTCACTAATTTTTAAATTTAAAATTTTGAATCTTAAAATAATTTTATAAAATTTATTATTTGAATGAATTTTTTAATAAATATAAAAAATAATTTTTTTTTCTTAAGAAGAAAAAAAAAAAATTTTGAAACAAAAGAAACAAAGTTTGTGAGGCGAGACGAATATTCTTCGGTAATCTAGGGTTAAGGATCCGGCTCCGTCCGCGGGATATATAAAACCCTCACCCGTTCATCTTTTCTCTTACTGTCTTAAACCGGAGCACCCAAAGTAGGCCAGACACTAAGATGGAGCAGACTTTCATCATGATCAAGCCCGATGGGGTCCAGAGAAACCTGGTTTGTTTCTTTAACTACTCTTTTAAATCTTCACGTCGATTAGGCTTTAATTTTCTTGTTAGTTGATGGGTCTTTCGAGCAATATGCTTTGAGAGTGTCTTTAATTCTTAGTTGGGTTATGTGGGTTTTCGTTGGACAAGTTCATGGGTCTTTCACTTCGGTTGTCCATTCTTATTATCTGTTATTTTTTGGTTATTTAAAATATAGTTTTTTTATTTCATTTTTTTCTTATATTATGGTGTTTTATCTTGAAAACATTTACATTTTTTTTTATGTATTTTTCATAACCTGATGATTCTTTATAATGGTCAAAGGTAAATGTATTGAAAAGATTTGTGTGCTTTTCAGGTTGGTGAGATCATCAGCAGATTTGAGAAGAAGGGTTTTACTCTCAAAGGTAATTAGAACCCTTTTTTTTTACACTTATGGTTCTTAATCATAAGCATTTTTCACTTAGCTCATAGTAGAAAGAAATGAGAATGACTAGAAAAGATTTAGGTAGCTAACCGCAATTAAATTTGGAATAAGTCTTTGTATGTAGACTACACGTAATGGAATGGTTGTCTACCATGTGAAGCATCGATTGGCATGTGTGTTTAATTTGGTTATGAACTTATGAACAAGTTTAGATGGTTAAACTCCATTTAGAAAAGTTTTGTTGTCTACCATGTGAAGCATCGATTGGCATGTGTGTTTAATTTGGTTATGAACTTATGAACAAGTTTAGATGGTTAAACTCCATTTAGAAAAGGTTTGTTTTAATCTTTTTTGGAGTATGGTTTGTCATGCCTGATTGTTGTATTGTTTTGCATTAGGTTTGAAGCTAGTTACTGTGGAACGCTCTTTTGCTGAGAAGCACTATGCAGACCTGTCTGCAAAGCCATTCTTCAATGGGCTTGTTGAGTACATTATCTCTGGTCCCGTTGTCGCCATGGTGTGGGAGGGCAAGAACATTGTTGTCACCGGCCGTAAGATTATTGGAGCCACAAATCCTGCAGACTCTGCTCCTGGAACTATCCGTGGAGATTTTGCTATTGAGATTGGAAGGTAAAGTTTCCTTTTTTCTGCTGCTGAAAGATTTTCCTAGAGGGCGTTAAGGGCCTTAGCCACTTGTAGGAATGCCCCCACCTTTGGCATTTGTGTATTAAGGTGAATTAGGCTTGAGTTCTTTGGTGCATTCTTTGAAGCTGGCTGTATGTCTGATATGGAGTAAACTGCGGTGCTACAGGAATGTTATTCACGGAAGTGATTCAGTGGAGAGTGCTAGGAAGGAAATTGCGCTGTGGTTCCCTGACGGGCCAGTTCACTGGGAGAGCAGCATCTACCCATGGATCTATGAGTAAATTTTAGACGGTTTTCCTGCTGGTCACTCCTGAGGCCCTGTTCTGTCTAATTTTTACTCTCTGTCCACCCTGGTTGTATTGACTGTTTGTTGAATAACTTACGTTTTACCCATGTATTGCTGAAGAGCATCATCTGTAAGCCAAATTGAGCTGTACTTTGATTTTCGGTTATAAACTTTTAAGACTTGGATCAAATGAATGATGGATGGACATGGGTTTGGTGATATAGACACAGATTTTAGGACATAACAACTCTTAAAATTTCAAAACAAGTACAATAGTGTCGCCGTGACAAATAAAACATTATTCATAATATATTTATGAGCTAAGTTAGCATTATGTTTAAATTTTGTTAGACAAATGTGTTTTTATTATTGTCAACTGTTTTTAAGGTTAATGTGTGCAAGGCAATCTGCACATCATGTGAAGGGCCACATTTCTTTAAAACCGCGAGTGGTAGTAACCGAAAAAGAGGAGAGTGTGCTGTAACGACAGCATAAATCTGGCAATTAACTCTCCGCTCCTATGCTCTCGCATAAGAGGGCCATGCGAAGGCAGATCTTCTAAACGTGCTATGTCTTCAAGCATCAGCTCTTGTTCCAGTTGACGTCTTGTAGATTTGGTAACCGTTCGTTACAACAGAGGAACATTTAAAACAGGCATCTGGAGGTGATACAACAGAGGAACATTTAAAGCACCGGCGTTAATGTGACATTCCTGGCTACTAACAGTCAAACAAGAGCCATACATTGAAGTCCATATATGATGCCCGCATGCTCAGCCATTGATCATCCATTAGCTTGATGGTGTTGCAATAGAGAAGGTCAAAAGCTGATTCATTCTGTCAAAAAGCACGCAAGTTGGATAAAAGCTATGAAGGACAAGAAGATTAGTGGTACCATATCATCAAAGCAGATGTTCTCCCAGTTGATGCTATGGCAGTTTTGCCATTAAAAGGAGAAAGAGACCGGAATATTGACATTACTTGCCAGAAACTTCAAGAATGTTGCTCCCACCAGGCAAATCAGCCTTTAGAGTCAAGTTCCCAAGCCCAGATATCAGGTTCAACATTATATCAAACGTCCACGAATATTGAGGGAGATCTTGAAAGGAGTTCTGCATTCAGGATAGGGAGGTAATTACATTCAATTTATTTACCATTTCACCAGCTAACTGATTAGTAACCAGAACCACAAGAGATTTTTTGCAATGCCTGTTCAAGATAGGAAAGAAAGAGGCAATTTTTATTTATTTATTTATTTTTTTTCTAAAACTTTAATGTAAGATTGCGCCAGAGACCGAGTAAAGCCCACAAAGCAGAATACGTAACAAGAGGTGTAGAAGAGGACTTGACGGAAAATGCCAAGCAAAGAGCAACAGGTTCTCCAATGATATAAAGCCACGAACCCTGAAACATAGATTAACATACGATAAACATGCAAGTGAAATGACAGTGAAGGTGAAAGCGAAATCCAGTCAAAGCAATCAGAGAATTAAGAAGAAACAGTAGCCTACCTAAAAATCTGTTGATGGATCATTTCCTTGCCAACCCATTTCCTTCCACTGCTCAGATATTAAACCGCAAAGTTCCTCTTCAGGAAAGGCAGCATTCCATAGTGTCCTCAAAGATTCCTAGACAAAAGCAGCAATAGTACATGATAACTTGGACAGAAAGCGTTCACACTTCATACATTGGTGGCACAAATCGTAAGTTTGAATTATTCCCCGTGGAAAAAGTCAATGGCTCTGTGGCCTCTGCAAGCATTCCTCCTTAACAAATTTGCAAAAAATAAAAAAAAAAGGTGAAGTAGCGAGGACAGTAACACCACAAAAAGATATAACGAGATGCCAAATCCAAGCAGCCTCAGGTCAGCATAAAAAAACACTAAAAAGAGAAACCTGGTATGGATTGCAGTAGGGCTGCTGATACCTGGAGAGAACTGCCTTGCATGGTGTGCAATTCAATTTATGTAACAGGAAGTAGAACCACAATATTTGCTGTAGCACTGGTGTGGATTTAGCAAGAACTGCTCGCCACATTGGGCACATCAGTTTCTCAGTTTCATAGTAATTAATTCCTCAATAATATTAGCCATGGTTCATATCTCATAGTGTACTTTTTTTTTTTTTTTCTTTAAACAATGAGAAAGGATGCATTGCACACGTGTTAATTATTGCATCTCTGCAAATTAAAATTAAAATTTTTCACATATTTTACTTATTTTAGTTGAAAATTTATTGCTAAATTTGGATGAATTTTTTATATTTAATTTTAATATTAATAAATCTAAAATTTATTAACATACTAAGGACCACTTCACCTAGCCCTATTAAGTATTGTAGGTTAACTTCTCTTCCTATTAAGTCTCTTAATTATAATAAAATCCAAAAAGTCGATAATCAATATTTAAGAGGAAATCATCATCTTTTACTCCGGCAAGAGAGAGAGAGAAATAGAAAAAACAAAAAAAAGAAAGAAAGAGAGAAAGAAAGAAGATGAGATAGATATAATTAAAATAGTAATCATTTTCTCACACTTAATTTGATTTGTGTGTTTTCTGTTCTGAAGATGCAGTCACCATGTCTCCACCTCTGCAAGACTTTCACCACCAACCCTTCGTTACGATTTCACGAAACCCTCCTCCAGTCCAGCTCCTTCGCCGCGGAGAGCCTTTCACTCTTGTCCAATTTCCCCAAATTTAACAAGAAAAGACTCGTCACCCGGTGCCACAACAGGCCTCAGGCACACCCCCACGACGGCCAGGGTAGGAGTACCAAAGAAGGACTGAAAGCAAAGGGAAAGAATGATAACGTGTGGAGCGTAGACAATGATACGGCGAAGGCGACTGCCGAGAGGGAAAACGAGAGGGAGAGAGCGAGACAGAGGAGGAGGAGGGGGAGGAAAATGGGCAGAGGGAAGAGGAATAAAGCTGGTAGAATTATAATATCTGGGGCTATGCCGATGGAAGTGGAGACTGTTCTTCAAACCCAGGTACTCCCAACTGCATTTTATTTTCCTTTTTGTGTTGTTTCTTTTGTGGGTCTAATGGAAAATACATAAATTTTGAATCTTTTTGATGATATGTTAATGGTGGTTGAGGTTCAAGATTATTATTGGGACTATGTACTTTAATGGCTAGATTCTCTTGATTGTTCTTCTTTCAGGAACCTGTGATAAGACCAGCATGGAATACATTTGCTAGTAGTGTAAGTGGGATATGGAAGGGGGTTGGGGCTGTATTTTCGCCAATTACTGCTGAAATGGAGCCGATTGAAATTGGAAGTCGAAATGAGAACCTGTATGACTGCTATACTCTTTCTCGCATTGAAGCAATGACCCCCTCATATGGGGGACAGGGATCTGTAATAAAAAGGAAGAGAAATTGGGTGACTTTAAACCCTTATGGTGAAGTCCCACAGAATATGGGAGGCAATAAAAGAAGCAAGGGCGAGCATAAAGATGGCCGTTCTTCTTTGGCCACAGAGAGCACAATTGATGATGTCAATGGAAACGTTTTGCCCAATTTTGAGTCTTTTGACTTTGAAAGGAGTGATCTAATGGAAGAAGATGTCATGGGAAATGAGTCAGGTCTTGTGTTTTTTGAGGTATGGTTTATCCAAAACACTATGTCTTGAGTGACAACATTTTAGAATAGGTATCACAAATTACAATTGATGAGCTGAGAGGAGGTGTATACTTGTTATTTCTGCTTAACATGGTATCTAACATAGTCTTTCAATCAATTGATTGCAGGATGGATCGTATTCCAGGGGTCCAGTTGATATTCCAGTTGGGGAAATTGATGATTCAAAGTATTATCTTTCTCCAACATTTAAATTTGAACAAGTAAGTGCATGGTATGTTAGTGGTAGGAAGCATTTCCTATGCACATGAGCAATGTGACTCCTTTCTTATAATGTATCCTGCTTAGTGCTTGGTTAAGGGTTGCCACAAAAGACTCCGCATTGTTCATACAATAGAATTCAATAATGGGAGCTTGGACATACAGATAATGAGAGTTGCTGTTTATGAAGAACAGTGGGTCAGCCCGGCAAATATTCACGATGAAAGGTACTTAATGCTTTGATTCCTTTGGTAGTGCCAATAAGCAATGCTTACCATTCAGCTTTGCAATTATTTACATGTATCAATATGTTGAAGAAATAGGGATTTTAAACTGTGCAAATTTCTCTTCTTTTTGTTGTGCTTTCCAACTTTCCATTGTGGTTTGCCCTGGGCTTTTGGATCAAGTTGTAAAGGAATCTTGTGGTCGCCATTTAGGTCTTAACCATATATTACTTATTAAGTCTCTCCGGCTTGAACCTTTATAAGGACTCAATATGCCTATAGCCCTCAAATCGCCTTCTGTTTTCTCTAATTTTTGGCCCCAAGTTACTGATGATTTGGCATTGAGATTGCTAACATTAGAGCTAGAGCAGGATTTTAGTTGCCCTCTTATCAAAATTTGGGTTTTTGAATTTTAATAAAGACTGGTTATGAGGATTTTAGATTGGAAGAATCTTGTAGTCAACAGTGGCAACTGTAGTGTCATCACAATGATTTGGTGCATCTGCCTGGTTTGTGAGCTTTACTTTGTCCAAATACTTGAAGCTGGGGAACTTCAATCCATTGAGGGTTTAGAATCTGAGATTACATTGTGTAGTTCTATATGTCTTAATCTTGTCATCAAGCTAATTTCATGTCTGTAACAATGTAACAGTGATCTGGAGTTTGATTTAAAGCCATTTTCTCAGCGCAAACGAACTCAGCCATCAGAGCTGACTGGATCTTGGAAAGTGTTTGAGGTGAGTGCTACTCCAATATATGGTGAGGAGATGGTAACAGAAGACAGCAGTAGTACACCATATGTCTATCTTTGTACGGAAACCTTGAAAAAGAGAAGCTTCCCTGAAAAATCAGTTTACTTCGGAGAAGAAGAGATCTTAGACATGCAGGACGCGACTGTCCTTTGGCTTCCGGGTGGTATTACGGGTTATGTTGATGTTGACAAGGAAGGCATACTTTGCATTGGGGTTGGCTGGTATTCAGACGAGGGAATTAACCTTGTAATGGAAAGGGATTATGGCGTGGACGGGAAGCTTAAGGAGGTCCGGTGGAAATCCGAGGTAAAGAGAAGGTGGCCCGACCCACTCCCGGTATAGATTTCCGACTGGATAGTTTTTGGTCTGTTAATTTTAAAGTTTGTACTTATACATTGCTTGGACCACGGAACTTTGATCGAACAATCAAATGTATTGCGCCATGATTGATTGATGGTATACTCCTATAGCCCATTATCATTTGAGATTTTTACTCTTTATACCGATCTCAACCTCTCCCCCAACATCATTTCAATATTTACCAGAACCCGCCCAATTGATATTGGATTGACAATAGCTTGTTGAATGAGTGCGTACGATTACACATCTTGTGTTCAAAGATCAACCAATTTAATATTTTTTGAAGCTACGATTTTAGAATTCACATTCATGGAGGGTTGAAAATGCTTTTATCTAAATTTCGCACCAGGGTCTCACTGCGGCGTTACTAAGATAGGTGAATCCCATCATAAAGAGATTTTTAGCACTAGTGGGGTGCAATGAATCAAAATATCAGAACGGTGAATTCCAGTCCTTCAAAGCATTCCCCAGTAGACGGAGTCATTCCCCATACGCAATCTCAGCTAATATGAAAAAGACAGCCATACTGTCAAACCACACAGTATCCCAATCCTACACCCATAAAAAAATGGTTCAAATCCACATAAGTAAAAAGAATTCCTTCAGTCACACATAGAATAGAGGATGTCATGGTTCTTATATAGGCTTGATCTTGAAATGAAGAGAGATGAGGGAGAAGACAAAGCACTTCAAGTCCTGCAATCACATACACTGAAAATTAGAAACCAGGATAAATGCCAAAACAAAAATTAAATATGGGAATCATAAGTTAAAAACAAACAAAGTAGATAAAAATAACTGCTCAGTACATCCCGAACATCCAAATCACGCCTCCCATCCTTGGAGTAATAATGACAAAACAGGAAAAGATACACCTCTCTCCAAAAATGGAAATCCATCTAACACCAGGCAAAACCTGGAACCTCTTTCAAGATGAAAGTGCGAGAAATCATTGCTTGTAGTCTGATCCGTTTAAACTGAACTACAGACCTTCATGTCACAGGTGGTTATCCTTGGTTTCGTTATTTTATGTACTCAGCTCTCAATAGTTTAGTTTTCGGTGGCATTTTTAGTTCTTTGCAAGCAGCCTTGTGCAAAGCAAGAACTTTAATTAAGTTGCAGGACTCAATCAAGATGGGTTAAATATAATCAAGTGTTGGGATGTACCACACTAGTATAAATAGCCTCCAGAAGCACTTTTTGGGCAGCCAACTGTTTTATAATTCCAGTTTTCTGATCCTACGATATCTCTTCTGGTTCAAAATTCAACTTTGTCCTAATTCTTCAGCCTATTTTGTATTTTCCTGCACAGGATTCCAGTTGATGAAAAACACAGCATAAACAGCCAGCCATGGACGATCACAAAATAAAGCACCCAATTTTCAACATCGCCAACAAGCCAGCTGCATGCAACAAAATCTATTCGCCTAAAAAAGCCTCGCTTAACCCTACAGCTAAGGAGAACTAACTAGGTGATTAACTCTCAATAACCAATATGTTTGTAAGCAGCAGCAGAATCGGAATCATACACTCTCTTCATACATGCAGACTTCCTCTTCATGTTGAGTAGATAATAGTATTGTCTAAGCAAAACTTGCTAAGTTGCACACAAAACAAATTATCTACGCGCAAAAGAGGACTGCACAAAAGTATGAGACAAATAAAAAGCACACTTGTGTCCAACCCGCAGAAGAAAAACTACAGAATGAGTACTCAATTAGCTAACCTGAACAAGATAATAGAAGATGCGAAGCCCTTCGGGATCCTTACTGCTCTGCACATCAACAAGGGATCCAATCTTTGAGGTAGTGAAGGAGATATGCTCATTACCCATCACAATCTCGAGCTCCTGTCGACCCACCCGGTCAGGCTCTGGCCAGTTGTTATCATCTTCCTTCATGATCTAACAACACCAACCATTCAACCACATTCAAACAATCGCTGAACTAAAGGCTCAACATCATTCAAAAACACAAAAGCAGCCAAAAGAAATTAACTATTAAAGCAAGCGAGAACAAGAAAATAATGTACAATTTAGATTATTGGACAGCAAATTATAAAAATTATCTGAACTAAAAAAAATTGAAACCCTAAACGCTCGGGAAGGAAAGTTGCGGCGTAAAACCTCGCTTTCGGAGATGATGCGACGGCACTCCCGGAGGACAGCAGGGGTCAAGAAGACCTCCTTGCGGATCATGGTGTCGTTCTTGTAGTTGGAGTTGTTGGCGTAACGGAGCTTGCCGTCTGGCCTGAACTCGAACTCCAAGAACTCGTGCCCGAATTTCCCCTTGTGACCGACGTAGTATCTCAGGTAAAACTCTCCGTTATCCTCCTCCGCCGCCATTATCCTCCCTGTGTCCACCTTTCCTCCACTGCTATTCAATTTGCAGAGCAGATGGACTTAAGAAATCGTTTGATTTTTCAACTGCTTTGTTTTCAGCTCCATCTCCAGGGATCTAGATTTTTCTGCAATTGTTTTTTTTTTTTTTTATCAAAATCATTTCCGTGGCAGGCCCAAAGTTTGTTCTGGATCAAGAGCAAGCCCAACTCAATTCTTCAATTGCGTTGAGTTTTAATGGACTTGGATCCAAATCGTTTAATGGGCCTAAACCAATTCTTTTTTTTTTTTTTTTTTAAGGTTCCTCTCGTTTTTATCTGGCTTTGTAGTTCTGAATTCGGATATTATGGAATTAGAACCTTTTTAACTTTGCTTAACCTCCATCGGAATTGTATTCTAACCCTACCCGATAGTAATTAATTAGATTTTTTTTCTTCAGGTACAGAATAATTAATAGAGGTAATAAAGATTGTGCAATACTGATAAACCAACTTAATATGTATTAAATGAAAAAGTTGATTATTCATAATTTAAAATATCTAAAATTAAAATGATTTGAAAATAGATTAACTCAAAATTTGATTAACTTAAAATTTAAGTAAGGCCCAGAAAATTTGGAATCTAATAAACTATTAACCAATAAACCCTAAACTAGATAACAAAAAAATCCCAATTGTTTGAGATTCTAAATAATTTGTTCTAAAATTGACCCCACCAGACTGTTTAATATCTCTAAATTAATTAAAATTTTTCAGATCAATGTTAAAAAATTGAAAGGTGTGGGTATCGTTATTGCCAAATGCCAACAACCTCAGCCTAATTAAAAAAAGAAAGGAGGGGTTTAAGAACAGCTATTGCACATGCAAGCGCCGCGTTTACTACATATTAATAAGAAACAAAGTAGCAGACACAATATTGTTAAGAAAGGACGCCGAAAATATACTTATATATTAAAATTAAAAGGACGCCGTCAATTGTTATTAAATGGTGGCAGCCTCGAGCCTCCAAGAAATTTTTCAGTCAAAAGTTTTTACACGACTTTGCGGCATCTTCCTACTGCTCGGCTCTCTGGATTCTGTAGACATTCCTACTAAAGCTATTTGGGTGAAGTTCTTACCGTAGTTTTAAAAATCGAATCTAATCAGTGTACTGACTATGAATTTGGTATAGTTTGATTACAAATTTTGATACTCATTAACCGAAAAAAAAAAAAAAAGAAGAAAATTCAATCCAGATTGACATGATTTAACTGGATAGTCCAACTAATGAATTGGATATGGGATTTTGCTAAAAAATTTATTTTTGTTTTTTGGCAAAAAAAAAAAAAAAAAAAAGATGTGATTATATTTATATTATTTATTAAGATTACTTGTATATTTGTGCTTAAATTTTATTAAATGAAATTTTATTTATTTTATCTATTAAAAATGTTAATTATTTTTTACAAAAGGAATTAACCCATTAGTCTAACTCTGGACCAATTATCAAACTGATGACCCAGAAAATTGGATCCTTCTCCGGGTCAAGATTTGGTTCGGCTGTAGAAACTATGATTCTTACCTTTGATGCGCAGACACTTGTAGGATTGTGCCTTTTGAAGTTCTGTGATTTGGGGCCTACTCGTCTTGTTCTATTATTAATTTTTTTTTTTCCAGTTTTTTCTCACACTACCTCGGTGCACGTCAATTTTCTTTTGTAACAGATGTATTATTATAGTTAATTAAAATGCCTGAGGAGATGGAGGTAAGTTAAATGCACAAGTGGGGACACATCGCTACTTGATGTGGAATTTCTTTGGCTTTACGACATTTGTTTCTTATCAAAATTAAATGATCATCCATCATTAAAAAAAAAAAAAGATGAAGAAGAAGAAGAAGAAGAAGAAGAAACACACACACACACACGCGCGAGAGCAAATGAGTTTAGTCACTTGGTTTGACCACATTTTTTCTCCAAAAAAAAAAAGAAAAGCAAACTTCGGCTACTGAGAATGTGTGTTTATATTAATTAAAATATGCAATAACAAGGCTTCAATCAAAAGTACTAGGGGAGCATGGAAATCTGACCAAGCATTTTTTTTATCCGGACTGAAGTCATTTGTCTAAATTGGTTGATGAATCCAACGTAAGCTCTTCAACTTTGCGGACAAGCTGACTTACTGCATCAGATTTACATCATATATTCATGCTCATTCTTTGTCTATTCTTTTTGACCAAATATCCTTCTTGTTAAAAAAATGAACATACGCGAGGTGTCATATTTCTTCGATGGAATCTAGATGTCACACTTTCAGACTTCCTTATTTTCCCGTTAAAGGACATTCAAATGTCAGGATATGTAAGATGTTGGAAAAATTCTGAATAAAAACCAACTAATTATTCAAATATCGTGGTATGGGGAGATCGAAATCTCTACAAGCTTAAAAGGGCAATTAATTTCAATACAAAAGAAATACCACCATGCATCACGACAACAATTCTTGATTAGCACTGCCTCTTCTCTAACCCATTAGTGCAACTGTTGTCCCCAGTAGAAGCAATGAACCAAGCATCAAACTTCTCGTCATCACGTCACTTGAAACACTGGCCGCTCCACTCTTGTTGTCTGATGATGGGACTGAAGTAGACGGAGTGGTAGGTGAGGAGCCGGCTACAGGAGTACCGCCCGAACCGGTTGGAGTATCCGGCGTGTTGGGAGTGCTTGGAGAGGTGCCTGGAGTAGATGGAGAGGTAACTGGATTAGTTGGAGGGGGAGTGCTTGGAGAGGTACCTGGAATAGTTGGAGAGGGAGTGCTTGGAGAGGTACCTGTGGGAGTTGGAGAGGGAGTGGTGCTGGCTGCCAAAACGTTGATTGCTAGTTTCATGCCAACACCACAATGACCTGGCGTGGGACAAATGAAATACATCGGGCCGGCCTTGGACAAGGTTATTGTTGTGGCTCCATCGTCGTAGGTTGTTATAGCGTTGCTGGAGCTGCAGCTGTTGTAGTCGCTTTGAGATACTTGAGTCACTTTGTGGTTAGTGCTACCGTAGTTGAATACTATTTTAGGAAGAGAGGTCAGGAATTTAAAAATTAAACAGCATTCAATGGCTTTGCTAATTCCAAATCCGAGACTAATTTCTGAAGAATAATAAATTTTGTATCCTTAAAAATCAAATTTGAATTACTAAATGATCGAATGTTCAACGAGGATTTAGCTTACCAATAGTGTCACCAACGTTGAATGTCTCACCAGCAGCCCAAGTGCTGTAGTCTGTTCCAAAGTTGGTCCAGCCGGAGTTGCCACCCACAACATGCTGTGCAGCAAAGGCTGCCGGAGTGGCCAGCACAATAATTAGGAGCACAGTTGCAATGGCCATGAGTAAAAGGAGCTGCCAATTATGCTTGGATCAATTCAAGAGAAGTCTGTGGCTTAACAGGTGGCGAGGGGCCTCTTAGCACGTTATGTGCTATATAGGCCAGACAATTAAGGTTTTTTTTTTTTTTTTTTTTTTGGGTTGAGGACAATTAAAGTTAATGAGAACCAAAATTATAAGGGGAAGGAAATTTGATAGATAAAGTGAACCAGTGAAAATATAAATTATAATGATTATGATTTTTGGTTTTTATATTTAAATTTAACGGTTATAGATCATGTTTCGTTTACCTTGTCTATTAAATTTGTGTCCCGTAATCAAACCATAACGAGAAATAGGATTTCCTCCTCCTTTTTTTTTTTTTCCTTCATTTTATAAAAGAAAGTCATCACTCAATCACCTACGGCACCCTTATTATAATTTTTATCATAAATTTATCCCTGTCTGCCTACCTAATCACTTGAGAAATTGGATTCCCAGTAGCGGCTTACGGAGCTACAGGTGTGCGACTTGGGAAGTGAGCACAAAAATACGGTAAAATCAATAGTTGCAAGCGATGTTTTTAGGCAAGCCAAGCCTACGGATTATTAGCATAAGCTGAGCTGAAGGTAATACAAATGCAAACTCCCCAAGATTATGAATTCACCAAACGCATCATTTTTTTAACATTATTCTCTCATGAATGCCACCTAATACATAGCTGTGAAACATGGTCATGCAGAGATAAGGTTGGCATGTTCTGGCATTTTTCTAAAGGAAATGATTGTCAAGTATAGGGTCGTTGACTTCGATTCCGTTGGGAGTTTGGTAGTTTGGTTGTTCGAGCATGTTTCAGTTGTTGATCTAAATAATATTAGAATAAAATACAGTGGTACTGTTTAAGCCCTTGGAAGAAATATACGTCTTCTCCGATGATCCGGCAACTTGAATGGTTAGCTTTTCTTTCATGGCACGGCTGCTTGGCGTTTTTCATTTTCTATTAAGAAGTCTATTAACCTAAGTTCTACAATAACAATAACTTTAACATTACCTTTTTGGAAGAATAAAGAATTTGAAGAAAAAAAAAAAAAAAGTGAGGATCAATCCATTACCTTTTCAAGATATAATTTTTTTTCCCTTCTTGTACAGAAAATATGAATTTTCTAGAAAATTCAAAACAATAATTTTGTTACTTTTTCTGAATATCCATTCTTTCCTGCTGGATTGTTATAGGTTGAAGCTTCTGTGTGATTGTTCCATTTTTAGTGCGTTCGACACAATATAATTATAATATAGAAAAATAAGTAATTATTAAAAATTTATGTCATCCAATTACTCAATTAATTCTTTGTATTTTTGGTGGTCTTCTTCTTCTGCTGCTTTTGACAGACGAGGAAAAGGCTTTCGTCGCACTGCCTGGCAGTGGCCACTCGCCAATGGCCCTGGTTTTTTATCGACGTGGGACATTGGCACCACCTTGGCGTTTGGAGGAGTTGTAACTTGTTGCTGACATATAGTATATAGGGAGCGGTTGTGTAGGCCCCATTTTTGGGAAGTTGGGTTTCTTGGTAGGAGCGGATGATCCGTTTTGTCTTTCTTCGAGATGCTGACTTATCTTGTTCTGTTTCTATCGGTTCCGGCCTCTCGGTTAACTCTCGTGAACTCGACGAAGAGAGAGAGCTCTAACTAATTGTTAATGGGCCAGAAAGGAAAAAGCTAGCCTGCCTGACGCTAGGTGTGCCTGAATGATTGAGGGAAAAATAAGAGAGGTAGGACTGATTAGTTAGAGTAGTTGATCTGTAAGTGTTGTGTTAAGGGAAAAAAGTAAGAGTTCTAATCCTGTAGATGGACTATATAATCCTCCATGCAGAGCCAAAAAAAAAAAAAAAAAAAATAATAAATAAATAAGAGAGGTGGTTCTTACATATTTGTGAAAGCAAAACCATCAAAACGGCGCTGTGTTGATGTGGGCCGCTATGAAAAGGTGAACATTTGGTGGAGGGGAAGCTTTCCATGCAATCCATGCAATTTACATTCCCCCACTCTTCAGCAATGGCAAAGTCTATAAATTGGACCTCATGTCCCTGATTTGGGCTTTAATGACCCGATGAGTTTCACAAAATACAGAAAAGGACTGGCCCATCAAGACTAAAAACCTGGCCCAAATCAATCACGAGGCCCAGAGTCTAGCTCGTGAAGCAAAGTTAAAGTCCATGAGGACCTCTGGACAACAGAGGATGGTTCCTCACAGAGCAAGCCCCAAAAATGCTTCCGAGATCCAGCCTCGTGCACGGTCCAAAGCCTGCCTAGCCCGTGTCGCTTTGACTCTTCCTCTCTCTTGCACATATCTCTTGGGCCATATCGTGGGCCTACGCCCCCTTGGGCAACACCAGTAACCATAGACCCTTTTTTTTTTTTTTTTTAGGATTTCTGCAGTTTTTTTATTCTTGCTGAAAATGAAAAATGAAACTAGTGGCTGTAAGGACAAATGGAGGCCAATATTTAATCATTTTTTTTCCACACTAGAGTTTCCAATATACAGTTTTTTTTTTATTTTTTTTAAATTAATCGGAAAGGAAACTTACATTTCATTTGCTTGACAATCATTTCAGAAAGCAGATAGGGTAATTGCTATTGGGCCATGAGGCAACAATTGTAATAAGTTGAATGCAACCACAATAATAAATGATTTATGGGCGAAATTAATTGAAGTCATCATGGAAAGGGCCGACCCCATGTAGATTTAAAGTCTGTAATTGAAACCGATGACAAAGAGAGCTGTAAAGTTATATCTATGTAATAAATAAGATGGTTTTTAAACATATGTCTATACATTACAATATTATTTTCATACTAAGAAATTTTTAGACAAATTATAGATTACTAATATAGTCTTTATTAACACGGCTTCCCCTTGATTTATGAAACATTAATTAAATCAATACTCATGAAATTACAGAATTTTATCACCAGTCAAATGTCCTCCCACCCACCAAACCAAAAGTGTAAAAAAAAAAAAAAAAAAAAAAAGGCAAAACCATACAGACTGATTAAGATGCCAACCATAAGTAAGGTAGTGAGGTGCCTATTTTGAAACGGCTGGCCCCAAAACCTATTTTAATATTTGTTTATTTAATGACTCTTTTTATATATATATATATATATATATCTTCTTGTTACGACTTGTCTACAGCCGAAATGCCAATCGTTGTCTTGAGAGTTGAGACCAGCTTGCATGATTAATTGCTGCCATTCTCCATAACAAAGCTACACCCGTGTCTGCAGACCATATGTTATGTGAACATAATGCCAATCTATTAATTTTCCTTTGTACATACACTACGTTTTCAAGTATGTTAGTTGCTTCGATGGATTTATTAAACTATACATGGGGTTGCTGATCGGCCACGTTGTCATGGTAGGATCAACGTTCAACAAGTCACACTATAGACTGTTGTTTCGTTCTCAATCCATGCTTTCACATATTTTTATTGGGTTTATGATAGGGCTTTAACAACAGCGGACACGTGGATCCATCAAATTATTGGTAAGACCCCATCTTTATGAATTTATGGGGAATTCGACAGGTGTTTGTACCGTACACAGAAGAAGTAGACAACTTCAAGTGTCCCATGTCATATGATGTCATTGCTGTAATTCATGATGGCAAATTTGCACGAGTGTTGTAATAAAACGACCAGGAGATACCTGAACTTATTAAACTTCTAAAGTTAGAGATCTGAATTCAGGATCCAAGGGATTTTGTATTGATGAAGAAAAAAAAAAAAATTATATGAAGAAAGGTTATACACGGAGATGGTACATTATTGGTCTTTTAAGAAACCACTTGGCCTTCAAAGAGAGAGGATTCTGTCACATGATCCTCTAGAAGTTGATAACCGCTACGTGCTATCAGAAATCTGCCCTTTATTAGTACAAACCGCAAAGGCTTAAACTGAAGGAAAACCTCGTTGTGCTCCAAATATTTGTATGCATTTGGATTCAATTACTATAAACAAGCACATGAAACAATCAATTAAATCAATTAAAATATGATAACAATAATTGGTTGGATGAATATAAATTTTAGCTTGAATATTCTATAAAGACGCGTTCTTTGACATTTCAAAGTTTTAATAACTTCAACGTTAAATGACTTATAATTGAAGTCTAAAAATGAATCCGGTTGTTGAGAAACCTCTTCTTCTCTATATTTTTTGCCAAAAAGTTCAAGATCTTCATCGTAAAAGGCAAGAAGTTCTGAGTGAGCAGTGGATCCAAATAGGTTTTATTTTCCTCTGGCCGGGTTTCCAGGCGCACCGAACTTGAGTGGTCCCAAGCTGGAACCCCCCAAAAGTGCTGGGATTTACGTTTCTCTAGGTACGGAGAGTTCAAAATGTCCACGTCAAAGTGGGATCACGGCTGCCACAAAAATATCCACAAGTGTGCCTATTATTCATCAAAAAATAATGTAAGGGTCCCTCGCCATTCGCTATTAATAATTGGTGAGGTCACTTCATCAACCCGAGGTGTACACTCCAACAGAAGCCACTTGGCCAAAATATAATAAACAATCCTAATGGGTGACTGCATTCCTAAAATGATCTCATGTGTGTCGACGTCTCATCCTTGGTTCCAACGTGTGGATGAAGCATGAAGACACTTTAAAAAATTGTGTATTTGTGTCGCATATAAATGTAAGATATGACAATAGATTAATACACTTTGTACACGTATTAAATATAAAAAAATATTTTAATAAAAATTTTCACTTATCAAATATTTTTAAATTTTTTAGTAGATGCATATCAGACATATTAATTGAATATTAAAATTTTTAAAGTTCATAATAATTTTTTATGAATATATTAATAAATAGTTTGTTAAAAAAATTATATAATCAATATATATTTTTTATTCTAAAAATTATATTTAACAATTTAATTTGTAGTTTGTTAAATTTCATGTCATATGCACATATAATATATTGTTTTAAAATTCTTAAAAAAATATTAAGTGCAATACAAAATGATATAATAAAATTTTCAAGTTATATATGAAAAAATGCTAAATTTTTTATAAATATTTATATTGTTCATATGCACAACATACAATATAGTTACTATATATTTTTATACTTCCACCGACATTACATAGTGTTTCAACTTTTAAACAATTAATGTGTTATTGTATACGTGTCATGTTGTATCTGTATCTATACAATATAAATGCACGTAAAAATTTATAATCTTTTTTTATGAATTATATAAAACCTTTTAATTTTAGCTCATTGGTGTCAATCATTGTGAACTTTAAATAAAATACTTGTCCCCCGTGTAACTTTTTGCATAAATGCACAGCGAGCCATACAATTTCAAGCCACCTACTCGGCAGCCAGACTGTCCCTTTAGTAATGGTGTATCTACCATCTCTTGGGAACATGCCACGAGAGGATCTTGAACTTCTCCAGATAAAAGAAGATTTTTTTTTTTTTTTCTCAAACAGGTTCAATAATTTCCTAGCCTTAGTGGCTTTGATCGCCCGCGTAAAGAGGAAAAAGGAGATGGGCCTCAGCGAATCCAGAAACTACATAAAAAAAAAAGAAGAAGGGGATTCAAACGATGTTCCCGAAGATATTTAGAAGTGCCTTCCAATAATCTTAGCATCACCGTGCGCCAAATGCTTAGGGAGAACCAAGTACTTTCTTTATGGCCACACATAAATTTTATTTGCATTTGAATAGGTCAATATATGGTGGGATGAAGTGGCCGATCTACCTCCAGTTGAATGAGGCAAATGCTCAACAAAATGAATTTTTAAAATTATGTAAAGTTGCCCATTGCAAAAATTCTTTTGCCCCTACATTTTTTTTTTTTTTTTTAGATTTTGACCTTTTTTTTAAGCAAGTTTTGAGTCTAACAATAAGGTGAAAAAGTTATAATATTTCTAAAAGAGAAAATATTTTTCAATGAGTGAATTAAAAATTAATGTTGACCTATTGAAAATTTTAAATTTTAATCTTTCAAAAAATATATAAAATTTATAAAAATAAAAAAAATATATATTTTCATTATATAACTTATAACGAATGAATAAAATAAAAAATAACTAGGACTTACATCTTAACATTTTCCAAGTAATGGATTCGTGATTTTTTTTCTTCTTTTGTTTTCTTTTATCATTCAAATGTATGTGTGTGCCAACTTCCTTCCTTTTAGAAAACATCTGGTTTCGCCGCTGGTGGGTCGTACAAGCAACCGTAGGCTTTTGCGTGTTAGTAAAGGCATATTTGTGAGTCGGTCATATTTGTGGTTCCTTTAAATCGTAAGACATTCGTCACAAAAATCAATTACACATCTGCACGCATTACACTTTTGTAGTTTAGATCGAGCTAGGAGATCAAATATTTGCCAACTTTAAGTTAAAGTGATCGATTAGGGTTTTCCGTGTTAGTAAAGGCATATTTGTGTGAGTCAGTCATATCTACATAATGGGTACTTAACGCATTTCAAATTAAAGAGTCATGGGTTTCCTTTACATCTTAAGACATTCCTCACAAAAATCAATTACCTGCACGTATTACACTTCTGTAGATGGGATCTACGAGATCAACTATTGCCAACTTATAAGTTAAAATGATTAAACAGTGTGTGAGGCTTATAATTATAAGTGGTTCCCGTGTAGTTAACTACGATTCAACCATTTGGAAGTGAAGGAAACAATGATTACTATTCTCATGCTACTTGTAGATGCCGATCCACAAAATTGGCAATTAGAGGGAGTGGCATGATGCTAACGAATTTCGAGGAGCCACATGTAGAGCTTCATTTTACATCTTCTTTGCACTTCTTTCTTTGCCAGGTAACTTGTTAAAGGGAAGCAGAGCCAGAATCCACTCACCCATTATCACAAGGCATATGCATGTTTAGAATATTTGTGGTAACACATGGAAACAGCATTAGCTATTCATTTTCACGATCTTCGTCGAACCCGGATACCTAAAACCGCCCCTACACAAATTAAAAAGGTAAATGACATACCACGTTCATTCCCTTTTTCTTTTTTTTTCTTTAATTTAAACTGACTTAACATTTTTAGTATTTAAATCGATTTTCATGTTATTTTCTCTTGTTTAAATCGCACCTTTGCATTAAATCGACTCCCATGTTATATTATGGGTAATACTTGGTGTGCTATTCTTCCATGATGACCACATGTATTTTTTAATCTTATTATTCTTTTGTAGAATAATTGTATGTTGTTTTGTATGATTGTCTCTTTCTGATTGTGCTCATTATAATTATCCACTGAATCGTTTTGTACATGTCACTCAGTTTCAACATTTATTATCAGTTGACACCGAAAGCATATTTCGATTATTCTCTTTTTCGTCGCGAGGTGGACTGTTTGGCTCAAAAGAAATAAGATGGTCTTAACAAATGAGGCTCCAAATTGGGGGCCAATCCTTGCTTCTCTCGGCTAATGCTCTTAAACTTTGGACTGTCTCGAAGTCACCTCTTCAACTTTAGACTTGGGTGTTCCCTCTATCACATTGTTTGAAATGGAATGTAGATGGCTCAGATATTGAGAAGTCGGGTCCGGGAGCATTAGAGGTGTACTTGGAGATTCTTTTGGTCACTTCGTTTGTGTGTTTTCCTACCGTGTTGGTGACATTGATTCCGACCATGTAGAATGATTGGTCATTCTCAAGACTATTGAACTGACGCCATTAAATGATTCATTGAAATGATGGATTTGTTATTCACGCATAACCCTCACACAGTGGAACAAGAAAAAGCTGCCACCTTCGAGATTGAAACAGTCTTTCTCGTGTATTTCTGGGGTTATTAATTTTTGCTCCTATTGGAGCTTTAAACATATTTGTAAGAATTGCAGTTTTATTACAGACAGTTTAACAAAATAAGATACTGCTAAACAATTTCATTTTATTGGCAAGTTTTAATTTCTTTCTCTTGCTATACATTTATACTCTTCTTCCATTTTTTTTTTTTTGTAATATTTCTATTTCTTTTAATAAAATATGAAATTGACCCATAGAAAAAAAGAAAAAGACTTATGTTATCTATAGGCCCCACTTAATTCTAGATATTGACAAGTCTTGATCGTTTTCACTGTCCTTTAATCTAATCCAATTTGTTGATTGCGCCGTGTGGACTCATAATATAAACAAAAAATAAAAATAAAAATAAAAGATATGAAAAATATACACAACATTAGATACTGAATCAATAATAATTATTAATTATAATTAATTACTCTATACACAAAAAGCGTAAATTATTATATATTTTAGTGGAATTGACTCTATTATTAGGTTTAGACCCAATTTACTGGTGTTGTCGATATTGTATGTACTTCTACGGTCTTGGGGGCATGAATCAGATATTCTGCCTTTTACAGGTTCACGCTATCCCTTGATAAGTTTTAAAAATCGTATCCTTTACGGCCCCATCTTCGAGTCGTTATTATATTTTTCTATCTGCCAATTCAATTCTGTTATCCTTTTGTTTGAAGTACTACCGATCCATACATAGTGTTTTTATTTTTTAATAATTTATTTATAATTTTATATCATATTATAAATAAAATTTATGTAAAATAAAATATAATCAAATAATTTTAAATGATTAAAATTATAAATAAATTAAACTTATAAAAATAAAAATAAAAATGACTCAATTAAATTGTAATTAACTCGATCGAGACGGGCAAAATCTGCTGCCGCACCATCAGCAACGAGTTACAATTCTCTGGAGTTGTAAAGCCATGTCGAAAGTCCAAGGCTATATACCTACGTTTATCTAATTAACAATAAAATATATTTCAATGTTTCTAAAGTTTTTGCTGAAGTTTATGCGTGCGGGTACCGAAAAGGCTGATGTGGCCTATAGGCCCACTTTAACGTCTGGATATTGACGATTCTTCATCGTTTTCACCGCCCTTTAATGTAATATGAAAAGGAAGCCGGTAAAGTTTAAGGCTGCCTAATCTGATGCCATTGTTATTCGTCAAGTACTATCTACAGCAATCTCCCAAAAGTTTGGTGCAAACCCATTGAAGCGGTCATCTTCCAAGTTTGTGAAGATGCCAAGTACAAAAGCACAGATTTTCAAAAAAAAAAAAAAAAGAAAAGGAAGAAGCGTCATCTTCCAAAATATAGACCTTGCAACATTGTGGCTATGAATAACAACACGCAATCGGAAACCCTTTCTATCAGGAAAGATCAATTAGCCTGTAAAAGTATCAAAACTCTTTTCCTGCTTGAAACCTCCCATGTTCATGAACAGGTCATTTTCTACTATATATTTGAATTTACTTTATTCGTCAACTGATACGGATTTTGACAATGAAAGCATATTTTGAAACCCCCTCCTGCCCGGATTACCCATCAAAAAAATAAAAAAATAAAAATGAAAAAGGAACAAAATATAAATAAAACGACAAAATGCGTGCAAATGCTCATGAACAAAAGGCACACTAAGAAAATTTAAACGTGCAATTTGAAGATTTCAAGCATGAGAATAATGCGAGAAACTGTAACTCTTTCGAATTTTAGCCGGATATAGGTAAACTAACGAGCCCAATTTATTGGAGCAACATGTTTTGCTACTCCGTTTGCCCCAACAGGTCTCGTGGTCACATGGACAGTAAAACATCCTCCTGAACTCCATATTAAGAGAGCCTAGTGGTTGAGCTCCGTTTGTTAGAGCCGAGCCAATCAAAGTGGGGGGTAATTGCGGGCTTTCACACAGAAGCATCTGTCAACCTAAACTAAAAATAGAGTCGGAAAGTGATATTTGTCATTACTTTAGACTTTTGTAATTAAGGATTTCGGCCGTCAGAATTTTCCAACTTGTTTGACGTCAAAGTAGATCATTGGATTGAGTTGACCCACACATTCCCAAATCTTTTTTTAATCGTTAATTATAATAAATTATCACAATTTCTTAGTTTTCATATTGAATCTCACGGTTCAAATTTTGCTCGGTTCATCAATTCCGTATACCGAACCTTTTGTTGTGTTTATCTCATCGCCTCCCCGTTCATCGCTTTTATGTGGCGTCCGTCCCCACAGCAGTTTTTCCAGTTACAAGTCTTTTCCACTAAAATGACTTCCTCCTCTAAATCTCGGTTCACTCATAACAAACCCAACCCTTCACAATCACAGCTTTATGTTAGTTATTTAATAACACTACTTCAATACCTCTTGATTAGATATTAATTGCCGGCTGCAATCTGATGGCGTCAGCGTTGCTTCCCCACCCTCCCTGGAACCCAAAAAAAAGTCTCAACTTCATCCGGCGTGGATATGAACTTTCTTATTGCCAATTATTATTATTATTATTATTAAAATTTTTTAAAAAAATCATAATTAAACACACCCATCTGCACACTTTCTTTCTGTTTTTAATGAGCTCCGCCGCTTCTCATAGTTTCTCTCTCCTCTCTGCCCACACTTTTTCTCTTGACTACACTACATCCATGTGTCCTCTCTCTATTCGATACAAACTTTTTCTCTTTCATTAAAATTGTGCCTCTCTCTTACCTTTGTGTCCTTATAAATAGCAACCCTCCAGCAAATACATTCCAGCAAATCAACAAGCATCGTCATTGAGAAACTTACCTGATATAATAATTTCATTTACCTCTTATTGCTCTCCCTTGATCCAGTTTTTCATTTCTTATTAAAACCTCAGCTTCTTACTGTCCTACCCAAGGGACTGGGCAGTGCATGCCAAAGCCTTCACAGTAAGCACACAGAAACTCAGAACATGAGGCTTTCTGCGGGACCTGCACGGCCATGCACGCTGCCACCGCTTATCTCAAGGCGTCCAACCCAGCAAAGGGTCCAATGCTGCACACTCACTCAGCCGGCTGTGAAACAAAACAAAAAGTTCATAGCAGATAACCGTTCGTTTGAGCTAGTTGGTGGTCTGGAGGAGTCCTCGACCACATTCAACTCCAGGCCTCGACCCGTTAAGCTTGGCCGCCGATGGATGGAATATCAGGGTGCCAGAAACTGGGAAGGTTTGCTTGACCCGCTGGATCATAATTTACGGGGCGAGATTCTCCGTTACGGTGACTTTGTTGAAGCTGCATATAAGTCCTTTGACTTTGACCCCTCTTCGCCCACCTACGCCACCTGCCGCTTCGGCAAGAGCACAGTGCTGGATCGGTCGGGTTTGCCGGAAACCGGCTACCGATTGACCAAACACCTGCGTGCAACATCCGGCATCCGGCTACCGCGTTGGATGGAAAAGGCGCCAAACTGGATGGGGACTCAATCTAGTTGGATTGGCTACGTGGCGGTCTGTCAGAACAAGGAAGAGATAGCTAGGCTTGGACGGAGAGACGTGGTGGTTGCCTTTAGAGGCACTGCCACGTGCCTTGAGTGGCTTGAAAATCTACGGGCGACCCTTACTCAACTCCCCGGAGCACCTGCAGAGCCCAATAATGGGCCTATGGTGGAAAGTGGATTCTTGAGCCTTTACACTTCGGCGAGCTCAATGGGCCCGAGCCTACAAGAAATGGTCCAGGAAGAGATCAAAAGGTTACTTCAATCCTACGGGGACGAGCCACTTAGCCTAACCATCACAGGCCACAGCCTCGGCGCTGCCCTTGCCATTCTCGCCGCCTACGACATCAAGACCACCTTCAACCACGCACCGCTCGTCACCGTCATCTCCTTCGGCGGCCCCCGTGTCGGAAATCGCAGCTTTCAGCAACACCTGGATAAACAAGGCACCAAGGTTCTTCGAATAGTGAACTCGGACGATTTAATAACAAAAGTACCCGGTTTTGTAATGGATGGAGACAACGACATGTCAAACCCTAGCTGGATCCAAAAGCGCGTACAAGACACACAATGGGTCTACGCTGATGTCGGGCGGGAGCTTAGACTGAGCAGCAAGGACTCTCCCCACTTAAATAGCGTTAACATCGCCGCGTGTCATGAGCTGAAAACATACCTTCACCTGGTCAACGGATTCGTGAGCTCTTCCTGTCCGTTTAGAGCCACTGCCAAGAGGGTCTTCAGCAGCCATCGTAGAAGAAATGAGCTAATTACCTTCTAGAGTTTAGAATTACTTAACCAAAATTGACACACGCACTAACGCTGTTCTTGCAATGGGGCAGTTGACATTTTTCGCTTGTACATAAATATTGCCATTTCCAGCCAGACGCGGATGGCGGGGGACACGACACCCAATTCTCTGTATTAAAACACGAAAAACACATTGCTTTACTTACATCGGAGGCAAACATGAGTAGCGGCTGATTCCGCTTTTTTTTTTTTTTTTTTCTGAACCCTATGTTTTATTGGGTTATTTTTATTTGTATCGCCTCGTTTAGAGTTGAATGCTATAAATAGACACCTGTTTATTTCACATTAATTTCAATCATCAATTATAATTTGTCAATTTTTATTTGATATTTAAATTTAGGGTCTTCTTTTTCTTTTTTATTTTCTTTAATTTTTTATGATTTGAGCATGTAGAAGAAATTTGTTAGTGATTTGTTTTGATTCGCGCCGACCATATTCACATATTTTGCCATTCAGGCGCCGACCTGGTTGAAACTCGTTTGGATCTGCACACTGCAACTGCCGTCCGAATCCAACAAGACGTATGACTTTTTCTTTCTTTCTTCATTTCTTATTTATTTATTTATTGTGATTACCAGATTGCCAATCCACAGCTCGTTAGGCTGTGGAGTTGGGTGTTCTTTGCACGAACACATAAAACAAAAGCTGTGTTAAAATTTTGGCTTGAGTTTTTCGAAATTTAACATGCCGACTTGATTGCCATCAACAAGTCTCTGAAATCGATGCATGCGACATCTTTTTCATGAAAATATAAATTAAATTGGTTTAGACCTATTATTTTGGCCTCTTCCGGCAAAGTTTCAAGAAAGAGTTGAATTTTATTTTTAAAATACCACTCAAGATCGTTGACCAATTAATCTCATTTCATTGAGTTCTGTTGGCTGCATAGCAATCTAGTTTTTCCGTACAAGACCAAAATAAATTTTGGACATTTTTCAGGGTTCATCATTTCTTTGGTTTAAAGCGTCCCCCCCCCCACCTTTTTTTTCTTTTGATTTTTCTTCTTTTCATTCTTTATTTGGGAATAAATCGAATCATTATATTCATTAAATAAAATCATCCAATCTTTTTGTCATGTTACATGAAAGTTTCTAACTCCTACACACATCATTTCAAGCAACAATCCATGCTAACAATTCTTGAAATATGATTTAGCAATTTTAATAGCTTCATATTGTTACTCAAAATGAGCTATTGGACACAGAGGCGACTAAAGGACGAGAGTGCGTTGGAATCGATTTGAGAGACTGAAGTGGGCTCTTTCGTGTTTATCGTGCAATGCTCGAATGAGGGTGTAAAATAATTCTAGGCTTACCGGAAGGAAAAAAAAAAAAAAAAACCCAATGATTAAGCTCCACTTGGCAGCTCGGTTGCCCGCCTACTTCTTTCCGGAAAATAAAAGGGACAAAAAAAATTTAAAAAAGGTCGAAACCGGCCAATCTGCTTCCTCATCCTACATTAAACCAGGCAAATTGCGGCGTCAAAGAAAACAATAAAAATTATTTTAGTCTTCACAGCCACCACCAACTGGGAATCTAATTTGGAATATCAAAAGCTGCTCCGGGTCAAAATCGTATCTAATGATAGATAGATGCAACGTCATGGTGACATTACCGATGGAGACGTTTGAAAATACCTGTTGATACAATGGCCAACCTAACGTCTCCATCAACTTCAACCGATACTTAGCCGGATAATTAAAATACCAAAGTCAACCAAAATCAACCTGGTGGCATAAAAAAATCAGCAAATTCCAAGAAAATAAAGGTATTAAAAAATATATAATTTATTATTATTAAAATATAACAATTTCATTTAATTTATAATATTTATTAATTTTTTTTTACTTTTTAACTTCAATTTTAAGTTAATTTTAAAATTTTAAAATATTAAATAAAAATTTATATATAAAATAAATTATAATTTTTTATAATTTATTTAAATTTAACATAATTTATTTAAAAATAATAATTTATAATTTATAAAATTATTTTATAATAAATCTAATATAATATCAATTAATATTAACAAAATTTGGTCATAATTTAAAGTTGATCAAATAATATATTATAATTATTTAATTTAAAATAATAAAAATAATTAAATAATTAAATAATTTTTTATATATTTCTTAATGTCTCCCCTTTCATTATCTTTCTTTTTCCACCCTCTTCTCCATGTCTATATCTCCTCCAAGATTTACGAAGAAAATTTCTTAATCTTTCTTGACATTGTCACCAAAATCTACAAGGTCAATCATTCGAAATAAATATTCAATCTTATTTTACATATTAATTAAAGTCATCAAGTGGGAAGGTTTTTATTTTATTGCTGAAATCAATTTAAGTTTTCTTAGTATAAGAGGACATATGAGGATCAATAATGGGATTTTGTGGTCTAAAGATGTTGGAGTCTTGATCCCATCATCTTAATCTTCTACATTATCTTAGATCTTGATTTTTCTTCACAAAGATGATAATTTTATCTCCAAATTAGACACCGAAAATTTTCTTGCGTTGTCTTGTTTTTTTTCTCCTGTAGTTTGGCAATTGGTCTTGCACTTCTTCTTCTTTGCCAAGATGCTAATCAAAATTGTCTTGTAAAGATATACGATAATACTTACTGTTTCAAGGTCATGATGGTGCAAACATTAGTCTCCTCGAATATGGATCATTTGTTTGGAATCCAAAGTGAGAAAAAATTGTTCTAATCAAGTGGAGGTCAAATTGGGCAAAGATCTAGATCTAGAGGATAAGGCTGAAAGTGGATTAAGAAGAAAGAAAGAAATATGAGAAATTTTTTATATTTTGATTTAATTATTTTATTTTTCTTAATTTTAAATCGAATGACAAGTGATACACCACAGGATTTTTTTTTTCACGCAGGCTATATGTGCATATTAACAAATTTTGTTAAAATTACTTGACATTGTATTAGATTTTTTATAAAATAATTGTATGGAGTGCAAATTATTAACCTTGAAAATTTGTGTCAATTTTGAAAAAATGAGTAAAGGTAATGACTTATATATATATATATATATATATATATATATATATTAAAGGAAAAAGGGTATACAATAAAACTTGCAAAATAGATGGGATTCATTTCAAAAAGGCAGCCACAGGTGGCGCTCTCAATCCATTGCCACAAGGATATCCAAGGGATAGCATTTAGTCTACATAATTCATACCAATGAGCTGTGACGCACAGCATGCACAGCTTGAAAGGCAAAGGTTCGGTAGGACTGAACTCATGTGTTGCTCAGATACCAATGCAATGTCCTTTTTCTCTTTTGACCATCTAAAGCGTTTGTAGACTCATACGCAAAGAAACACCCCGCAGCATTACTAACTGTGCGTTGAATATGCACTGTAAACGGGGCTACTAATAAATAGGTTGCATATTTATAAACCTAATTAATGTTATTGCTACAATAACCAGAAGAACTCATCACACTTCAGGGAAAAAAAAGAAAAGAAAGAAAGAAAATTGCAAAAGAAAAATCCTTGTAAGAATATGGAAAATGTAATCATAAATGAATGGCAATAAATGGGTCCATTAAGTCAAACCAACAAGACTCTCTGCTTCACGGGTAATACTGACAAAAAAAACTTTTCAAATTGATTAAGTGAACGAGGTGCATAAAACAGAGGATATGTACCTTGGTCTTTGCATTCGTCTAGAGGCATTTATAAATGAATCTTGGCACCACTACTGTACTGCCTTTTCATTTTGTTGTAAATTATAACAACTAAACTAGGAACTGAATTCAAGAGATTCTGCAAAAACCAAAGAAGATTCAACAAGATCAGACCGGGATTAGATTGCTTCTTCACAGCGAAGGTCCGGTACAAGAGAGCTATCTGTCTCCGTAACACAACATTATTAATACGGCTGGAAATTAACCAGCTGCCAGCCCATGCAAGAGAAACTAATAACATAGTTGACACAAAAACGAGACGTGATGCTATGCCCACGTACCATGTCTAATCAATGTTAGGTTTTACTGGTACCCGATTGCTATATTCGTTCTCTATATTCAATTAGAATATAGTAATAGTTTGACCAATAAATTTAAACTCAATAATAGCAAAATACTTGTAATAAAAGATATCCAAAATTTAGATAAAGTTGATAACAAGTGAAATTGATTACACGGGCCAACGATTTTATACTTCTTAACATCTTGTCGCACATTCTATTATAGTTGTGTTACATTTTATCATGGATTATAGTAGAAATTGTGATTTTCAGTGGAAATTTTAAATATAAAGAAAAAATTAATTATTTAATTCGAGTGACATCAGGGGAAATTATTTAATTTCAAATCAGAGAATACAGCTCACAACCAGCCCACTGACGCTACCCTTCAAACCATTATTTTGAGCAAACACTCGTGTATTGCGGCGCAAGCGCCACGTACCTGCATGTTGTTGTCCTATGGAGGAAGCAAAGAGAGAGTTGGCAAAAAGGAAGGACAAAAAGTCATGAACGCGATATCGCTTTCCCATTGAGCATTAATGAGAGTCTACTTACATGGATAGAGAAAAAAGTCACAGAAAAGTTAGGTGTCATTTTTTTCTTGTATTCAAAACATTGAGTTGCTTATAGAGTGTGTGTGTGTGTGTGTGTGTACACAGTTTATCAACAATCTTACTTGGTTACGGTACTTGAGATGAAATATATTGGATTTTATGATTGAACCTTTTTTTTTTTTTTTTTTCGAACCCTTTGATGTTTTATGGCGTTACTTCTGATGTCTACGCCAAGAAGTTCGTCTGAGAATGAAAAAATATTAACTCATGTAGATATTTGCTTTCAATCGATCCCCAACTAAAAATTAAATGGAAACTTACGTTTGTTTGGATAAAGATTATTTATCCATGGGGCGAGGCGAAATATAACAAAATTAAGAAAGGAAAACGTAATCAAATCGCAGGAAAGTTGACTTCAAAATTCAATTATGAAATAGAAGTTAGCTTGAATTTATGGTTTCTCCCATTTAAGATTCAAATGTTCAAACTCGGTCCTGTGGTAGCGTTTGGTGAGGAGTGCACGGTTAATCAAATAGTCAAAATTTGAGAGTATTTTCAGATTAAGGTAAGTCTGATTCAACAAAAGAAAATAAGAGTGTCACTATTTAGTAATACTTAAAAAGACAAATGATAAACATAAGACACATAAAGGAGGACAACAAATCAATTTCTCTATTCTTCAAGCCTTATTTATCTCTAATAGCATTGTTCTACCAAAGTTTATCAGATCTCTCTATTATGTGCATCATTAAGTGAAACCATGTAGCTTTCTTGAATTTTATAATTCTTACTATATTTACTCTTTTATAAATGTAATAATATGAGACTTTATCTTTTATAAATGTATTTTATTATATTTTTAAATTTTAATCGAATTCCACTTAAATTTTTGAAATTCTTCCCAATTGACGCTCAATTAACTTAACTAAGTTTTAAATGAATTAAATTTGAAAAACAATAGCAAGTGTTGAAAAGAAAGAAAGTCCACTAGGCATGATGGTCGTAAAATTAAAGAACCGACATAATTGAAATAACCGGCCACCCGAAGTCTTCAATCATAATTGGAACAGAAGAACCTTAAAGGCTTTGCAGGGCCAAGTCTAATACGTGTATATGTTATGCAGGAATCCGGAAATTAAACAGGAGAAAAAAAGACCAAAAAAAAAAAAAAAAGGAAAGAAAGAAAAAACGATCTTTGTCGGTGTCGGCGCCCCAGGTCGGATGCCTTTCAAAGTGTTACGTGTTTATTAAACAAAAATGAAAAAAGTAATAATAAAAAAAAAAATGCTACATGTTAGTTTTGCAGGCGTACAAATGCCATGACCAAAGACCGAGTAGTTCCTCCATTACTTGATTTTTGTATTTGCACGATCAGGAAACACGCGGGACTGAGAGAGACAGGAGCCACCAACCAAAAAATTTGATTAGCCATCGAGCACCATGTAATCGACAGAAAAAAGGTATGGCTGTCAGGCAACGAGGTGTTCTGTGGTACGGCACCGAAAGGATACCAGGGCCGAATGGTCCTCGGCTTAATTTCAGGTTTTAAATTGCTTGCTTGTTCCATTCGTCCACCCCCCACTTCGCGGGACGATTGCAGGAGTTGGATCTCCAAGATCCCAAATGTCATATGAACGAGAAAATTATTAATCCATACGTATCCGTCAACCTCGCCTGCTTTAGCTTTTCGGTTTGTGACTTTTTTGGGTTACATTTGCATTCTGCCACCCATCTCATTTTACGCTTTCCTTCTGGTGAATCAAAACAAAACAAAAAATAAAACTAAAAATTCTTTGAGTTGTCGCTCCCTTACAAACTTGACTTCTCGTTTGTCTGTTTACCACCCAAACGACGTCGTTGTCTTCGCCATCCGCTCCAGCAACACGGCTTTTCCATCTCTGCTCATATTAAGAGAGATTTGTACCAAATGTGTATCGAGAGACAACCGTTACTTAAAAATTTAGATTTTTATTTTAAAAATTTTAGATTATAATACTAAAAAAAGAATTAAATTTATAAAAATATAAAAAATTATTTTTATTTTGTAAATTGCAATAGTCTCCTAATGAATTAAAAAAAAAAAAAAAAAACAGAGATGTACTAAAGTTTCCCGAAGCCCTCCACGTCACTAGCATGGGCTTGTACAGTTCAGACCACACGGTAGTCGAAGTCAAATTTTCCTATTCTATCGATTAGATTTTACATTTTGCAACTCTTAGAGGTTGGGTTTGCTTGGAAGTTTTGGGTCATACGGCGCGGGCGTGGAACCGGTATAACAGGCCGTCCTATAATGGGCTCACACATGGGCCATAAAGAATTGATCAAATTTAAACACTGCCCATATACTTTGAACAAGATTGGGCTTGCTTTTAAAGGCCTATGTTGGTTGGGCCGAGGTCCAACTCAACAGAAACGAAGAACCATCCTAAATAATTTCTCCAATTTCTTAGTCTTATTTTCTTTTGCTCAGATAATTTCTCCGCAAATGCACCACCACAAAAAACATTTCCCATCGCTATGTGTTCCTATGATCACATCCAAAGAGCGTTGAGCCTTGTACTTTAAATACAGATTAATATATAAAAGTTAATTAACAAGAAATAATTATAAATATTATTTATTTATTTATCTATTGAACAAAGTCTAAATATAATAAAAAACAAAAATTAATTTTTTTAAAAAAAAAAAAGAACCCGAATCGATCTGACCCGAACTTATCTACTCTGACCCATTGGACACTTTTATAATAGTTGCCCCACAAAGATCCACGGTACTTTCTTATCTTTTTGCGTGTTTATCGCCACGGCTCGCGCAGGGACCACACTCCAAGGTCCATAAATGACATAATACGAGCCCACTCAAATGGAGGATGATTGCTAGGGTTGACTCAGGGTTAGGCCGAACAATCATGGACGCCATCATGGCTCCAAAGAATCACTCCTGTTTTGACCATTTCGTCGATTGGGCTCCTTTTTATGGCATATTTGGTGTCTTTTGGAATTAAATATTGTAATCTAATTTTGGCATGGCTATTTTTTTTTTTTTTTTGGTAATTCTTTCGAAATAATTGGATTTCGGCTTTGGGATTTCAAAACTGATGACTCAAATACACTTAATTAACAAGAGAAATACAATGATACATAGTTACAAAAGTACCCAACTAAGGATGTCACAAAAAAATTGTTAATATATATTTTACATTAAGATTTGATTCTATCATGGTAGCCTTCCATTTAATTCTGTTACAATAAATTTCAATTTTTTTTATTTTTTTTTTATTTAAGCTGTCTCTACCCTGCATGCTCGGATGACCAAGCTCCAAGGTAAATCGTGTTACCTCCAATATGATAAGGATCCAATCCTCGTTTTGTTCTCTTTTGATTGAATCCATTGTTTTGCAATTGGATCCCTGGTTAATCAACTGCAAATTGGCAGTCGCTGGGGAGGGGAGGAGGCTGTCAGATCATGCATAAAATTACAAGAGAACCATTCATTAACTTAATATAAAATATTAACGTACATATTTTTTCAATTTATTAAAAAAATTATTAAATTGCATGTTAAATAATAAGTATTACTTTTTCTTTTTTTATAAAATTTATATATATATATATATATATATATATTTTTAACATTAGAATTTGAGATGTCGAAAATAAAAACTTAAATTTTTATTTATTAAGGTATTTCCTAATAAATCACTAATTTTTCTGGTTCCATTTTCAGCCAATTGTATCCGTGCATGCGAGACACTTGGCCAAGAAGGCTAAAAGCTAAAATTCAAGAAAAAAGGGCCCCAAATTGAAGGCTTGGGAATGCAAAGCGAGAATGTTTGGTATCCACAACCCAGTGAGCCACAGAGATGAAAGGGTCTCTTGCCTTAAATGCGCCATCACGTGACGGGGAGGTTACAGATAAGCAGATGGGTTTAATCATCGGACGTGAAAATTGGTATAACCGATTATATGATCAAAAACTATTAAAATAGATTTAAATTGAGAGTCTTTTGTCAAATCACGTTTCAGTCTACTTTTTTAGAACTCGAGCATACGAACATAAAAAAATTGACACAACAAAAGGGTCGGGATAAAACAATTATCAAAATAAAATTAATTAAATAATTCACCCATCAAATCAAGTATCACAATCGATTCTTTTGTCCTGCGTTCGGGTCCACTCATGTGCCGGCCAACCCTCTTCTTTTTTTTCTTTTTTTAATTGTTTTGTTATACCAGTAATGTAGATATGGCAAAAACCACAAGGGCATCTGCAGAAGCAATACCCTGTTCTCAGGAGTGGCTTCTGACGAGCATAAATTTCGATTTAGCTACAAAATTTCAGATATTTCTATGTTTAAAGCACAAATGTGCCAATCCTCAATTATAGTTTCTAAACAGTCTTTGCCACGGAAGTGCCAGATATTTCATAAACGTCTAAAATCAGTATGTATGTGCTTGTGTGGAAGAGACTTAATTGCTAGAAATTATCTTCTGATGCATCAAAAATGAATCTGCAAGTGCTAAGCTTTACATGATTTCATTTTCTTGGAGTACATACAAAATTAAGCCACTAATTATTATGAGATTTGTTTGTACTATACAAGTTACGAATTCAAATCCCTATTAAGATCTATGGTGGAATAAAACCTATCCTTAGGCATGCATAATTGTGGAAGTAATTGGGTTTTACAATTATATATTATGAAGTTTCATTTTTTGTAAATTAAATAATATGAGTCAATTGTATCGTATAAGTGTTTTATTATTTTTATGAAACTATGAAATATTACTTCTTCTTTCTTTTTTTTTTTTTTTCATTTTCTTTAACCAAAAAAAGAGTTAAAAAAAAATGTCATGGAAGATAATTACCTTAACAAGGGAAAAAAAAATGGAAATGCACAATATCTTGGAAAGTCAAAGTCAATACTCTAATGGGTGTATTTTGGTCATTTAAAGCTGGCTAGCTAGTGGGAATTTTGGGGAGCATAGCACTTGGGACTTGCACGAGGAACACATCACATTTTCAGTTTCATCCGCGGCCTTTACATCACCATCACCATCACTTCTACCAACCTCTTTTTCTGATGATGGCTCTTACTTTTTTTTTACGGCAGATGAACATGTGCAAGTGAAAATTCAGCGGCATGGCGACCACTCATTTTTCATTATTTGCATGACGTAATTGAATTTTCAATCGTCCTTGGCTTGGCTTGACAGGTAAGTAGTTACACATATTCTACATTAACTGCATTGGCAAATATAGAATGTAGTTTAGTAGAACGATTTATGTATATGGGACTGCTTCGAACTGATCTTTGAATTTTTTTTAAGATTGAAAGCAGGCACTTTTTTTTCTCTAATTCCGGAGGAAGAGATTGTTATGATAAAAGAGTTTCAATTTAGAGAACTTTAGTACTTGAGTCACTTTCAGCATCATCACAGATGTGCTTGATCCAAGCTTATCATTTTCCAACTTAAAATTGTTGACACGGCGACATGATGGGATTGCCTTTCGCCATTATTGCAAATGCAAAGAAAGACTAGCCAATCAAGATCAAAGTCCAATAAGGATCGAGAGTTGAGTATGTCTTGATGCATGAGAGCCCACCGTCCAAGCGGATACAAAAGCATCCAAGAAACCTTCTTTGGGCAATTTGGCAATGTTTTGCCTTTTTTTTTTTTATCGGTATTGCAATGACGAGTGCTTTGTTCCTGTTAAATCCCAACTCTTTCTAGCACAGTTGGTTGTAGTTATCAACAGCCAAAATCGTCCAAAGTCAGCGACTGACGAGTTTGATCAGATAAGACAGGTTCTGTTTTCCCATCTCATCTGTTGTGATTCAAAAACCTATTTTCTTTAGTATATAAATATATAAATAAATAAATAAAAAGTGGACCTAAAACCGAATAGACTAATTGGAAGAAGTGTAAAATTTAGTAGTGCGGGAAATATGTCGCAAAGGGAAAGTTTGGTTTTTGCAAAAAGGGAATCTTTTGAGGACCAAAACGTCCCTGCAAATCACAATTCCACAAATTGAATGCCAAAGTTTGGTTTGCATGATACTAAGTGCCTCTTCAATCTGATTAAGGGTCGATGACGATTGGAGAGGCTGAAACGCTCTCACTAAGTGGGGTTCAGACAACATTCCTTCAAAGTCAAGGCATTCTGAATCCAAGCCGAGGCGAGCCGCGTGGATGGAAGGTACGGGACGCGGCCTGTGGAAAATTGTCATCTCCATTTCAGGATTACTATGGGTCCGGGGGTCAACCGTAACAAACATCGTCGTCGTCGTCGTCTAGATCTCACCGGGGCCACAGCGGTTTTTTTTCTGTTATATTAATGCGATCAATTAATTCCCTAGTGCCTCTTAGCTTCTTATTTCCTTAATATTTTACTTAAAGTTTTAAAATTTAATTATTTTAATTAAAATTAAATTAATAAATTAAGATTTAATATTTAATAATATAATTTTTATTTTTTAAAAAATTAAAATATAAAAAATTATTTTTAAAATTTTTTATAAATTTTTTGAATTAACTAAATAAAAAAATTATAATTAATTTATAATCTCACTATCATATTTATTGATTTAATTATTAATTTTTAAAATTAACAAGTTTTAAAGTATTCACAATTTTCACAGGGACTATTCACAATTTTCACAGGGACTTATATCTAATTTCTACTTTTATTATAATTTTATAATAAATTATTTTATTTTATAAAATTTTATTTTTACTAAATTTTATTTATCATACGAGTGAATTGTCAAAATAAAAATTTCTACACGACGTGCCCACGGTGTGCGTCCACGAACCCCGCCGTCCACTTTTCTTTCAACGGCAGACTATTCCTTTTTCTTGGCCATGCGACTTTTTGCTTTGCTTATAAATGTGCCACATATTTTATAGTCCTTTGCCAAAATGAGCTTGAGATAAACGAAATACTCCAACTGAGAACGTTAAGGTTTACAACTACGTACTTATTACAAAATAAAAAGAGGCAAGAAAAAAAAAAAATGAGGCTGTCTGTGGGAATAGCAAAGCCATGCACGCTGCCCTCTACTTCAGTTTCAAAGCACCGGCTGGAAGTACTCCTCCCTCACACCTGCAGCAAGTCCCCAAGTTTGAGTGTGCTCCACAATGGTAGGTTACGGGTACAATATTGGCGACATCTTAAAAAACAGTACTCGTCAATCCATTGCTGTCTGACCGATAGGAAAGCCAAACTTGGCAAGAAGTGGATGGAGTATCAAGGACTCAACAACTGGGAGGGCTTGCTTGACCCACTTGACGAGAGTTTAAGGAGGGAGATTCTGCGGTACGGGGAATTTGTAGAAGCAGGCTATCGTTCGTTTGACTTTGAACCTTCTTCTTCGAATTATGCCAACTCTAAGTTCCCCAAGAACTCGATCCTGTCCAAGTCTGGGATCGGCGAAACTGGCTATCGCACTACAAAGAATCTTCGTGCCACGTGTGGGTTGACGCTGCCACGATGGACTGACAAAGCACCGAGCTGGATGTCCACTCAGTCCAGCTGGATTGGCTACGTCGCCGTTTGTCAGGACAAGGAGGAAATCTCCAGGCTGGGCCGCCGCGACGTGGTGATCGCTTACAGGGGCACTGCTACTTGCCTGGAATGGCTTGAGAATCTACGCGCCACCTTAACTTGTTTACCTGATGGTGCTGCTGCCAGCAGTCGTGGAGCCATGGTGGAGAGGGGATTTCTGAGTCTCTACACCTCGGGTACTGCCACTTGTCCGAGCTTGCAAAGCATGGTGAGGGAAGAGATCGGTAGGGTCCTCGAAATGTACGGCGATGAGCAGCTCAGTTTCACGATCACCGGTCATAGCCTCGGCGCTGCTCTTGCAACGCTGACAGCGTACGACGTTAACTCCACTTTTGGTAATGCACCAATGGTCACTGTCATTTCGTTCGGTGGCCCACGTGTGGGTAACGAGAGCTTTAGACGCCAGCTAGAAAAAGGTGGGTCCAGAATCCTGCGGATAGTGAACTCGGATGATGTCATCACAAGAGTGCCTGGTTTCGTGATCGACAATAATGACGTGGCGGGCAACCAGGGAGTCTCAATTGCACGATTTCCAAGCTGGCTACAGAATCGCGTGGAGGGCATGCCATGGGTATATGCCGACGTGGGACGGGAGCTGCGACTGAGCAGCCGGGAGTCGCCGTACCTCTGGAACCAAATGGATGTTGCCACGTGTCATGAGTTAAGCACTTACCTTCACTTAGTCAACGGATTTGTCAGCTCCAAGTGTCCTTTCAAAGCCACGGCCCGGAAAATGCTAAATAGGCATCACAAAGAAAAGCTTGCGTTGATTCGATAAGCTCAGATTTTTCACAGAATTAAATTTTGTGAAAAGCACCGTACCAAAGAGAACAAAGCGTTAATTATACGAAAACTCTTAATTTTTTTAATTTTAACTAATTAATTAAGAAGCATTCTCATAATATAAATATTAAAATATATGAATAACTTTAATAATACCTCTCAATTGTTTTAGATGATAAAAATTCATACTCATTAATTAATTACTCATCAAACTACGATACTCAAGTGGGGTTTATTGCACAGTACTTAACGTGATCATGAGCTCTCCGCCGTGGCTATATAGAAACTGACTTCTGAACTTAACTTTGCTGAAGTGGCGTTGGCCTATCCGTACAACAATTGTGGGTAACTAAGTAAGAAATTCAAATGTCACGGTATGAAACGATAGTGACCGTACGTCAGTCCCATCGCGAAATAGGCCATTTTGCAATGATAGTGGGTGGGTTCGATGATGGTCCCAAAAGAAAACAACCAGCCAATATTGGACCTTGGGAAGAAGCACGGTGGCTCCAATCAATCAACTGATTTAATTAGCACATTGTTCTTATTTTTACTTTTCAAGCGCATCCAGCACCACATTTGCGCCGTTTCAGTCCATGATTTATGCACCATTAATTGTAAAAATGGAAAAAAAAAAAAAAAAAAGAATTTATGTAATTTAAAGACTTCATAAGTTACTCGTAAACTATTATCCCAAATTTTAATTTAAGCAACTAATTAGCACCACCGAAATTCCCTTTTACCTTTTACCATGATTCGGCTCATTTAGTTTCAAGAAAAATTCGTTTGAAATTTTGTTTATAAATTCATTAAAAAACACATTTAATGTTCCATTAGTGTATGCTTAATAAGTTTATTAGTAAATTATATATTATATGTTTACAACAACTACAACTTCTGCTTTTTTATCCCAAAGAAAGCGACAAGCCAAAGAGTACTTAAAAGAGGGCTGGGTCCTCCTTTGCTTTATATATATATATTTGGCATTTTCTTCGATTTTAATCCATCCACTACAACCGAAATTAGAACTAAGAATTTTTTTTCTTTAGTTCATTACAAGGTTTATTGGTTGTAAATTACAAGCGGAACTATTTGTTTGTTTTTTTTTTTTTACTCATATTAATCTTGCATCCCTTCTCAGAATTAAAATATAAATTCTTTAGATAAAAATTTAAGTTATTAACCACTAAAATATATTTTAGAAAACAAAACTCAAGAATTTTAATTTTAAAAAATGATGTTTAAAACTCATTAACAAAATGGAATAGGTCTTCACTTTTTTTATAAAATTCATAGCTGTTTTCCATTACTTGAACATCAAATCTAAAAGATAAAAATCTAAATTGTTAACAATTAGATATTACATGAGAGACATAAACTATTTACTTTACAAGAAATAAATATTTCATTAATCCCACACTATCATAAGTGAGAAGGTGTCAACGTCACATATTTATGTAAAAAGATTTTAGATTTTTTTTTTTTTTTTGTGTTACATTGTGGGAAAATTACTATATATTAGGTTTCCGTGGCAAAAGGTTAAAAAAAAAAAAAAGTGGAACATGCAGCAATTGTACAAAGTTTATTGAATCATATAATTCTTGGAGCCTAGAGAAGGAGAGAAACCCTCCGTGCAACCGTCATTCCTATCCTTAATCATTGTGAAAATCTTCACGTACAAAAGCTGATACGGAAATATAGTTGCGGCCGAATTAATGGAACATTCAGAGCCGCGGCATCCTTCTAGAAATGTCAAGGGTTTTGAAGGTCGGTGGTCTCCCAGCAGGCCACACGCCAAGAAAAATGAAACCGTGTAGATTTTAGACATGAGTTCAATTAAGGGATGGGGGAGTGGTGAATGAGTTTGAGGAGGCGTGGTCTGGACGAAATCATGATAGTCAATTACAAGTGATGATTTAGACTACACTTCATCCATCAAATCTCATGTCTTTTTTTCGTTTAAACATCGAGTAACGTAGACAACGTTGAGGTTTGAATTAATGAAATGTCCGTTCCCGCTGTAGAAGGGTTGGAACTAGGCTGTACAGATTGGACCAGCAAAAGGCAAGATTTTGGGAAATTGCTTGGTTTATTAGAAAACACAAATGGGAAAGAAGGTTATGGGAAAATTTAATGTGAGAAACTTTGGAACAAAGACTCGCGGATCAAAAACCTTACATTCGCTTCTATCAAAACAGAAATTATAAAACCTTCTCGCTGGTGTTTTTGGCACAATACAGAGTCTGCAACATACCGTAAACACAATTATTCTAATTTACTAAAATGTTTCCATCGTGTCATTCTTATGACTTTAAACTCAATGATCCGGAGCATATTTTTGGTTAGGCGACGACCAACATCCAATAAGTCAACCACCCCTAGTCATGTAGCGAACACTTTTCAGATGCTTGGTGGTCGGCAGTGACCCCAAGCCAATGGTGATTGGTGAGTATCCGGAGAGCCTCAGATCCCCATACTTCATGCAGGTTGTGATTGTTATCGAGAACGAAACAAAATTTTGCCATGATTTGACGCCTTGCTTTTCAAACTATATTGTTTTCGAATTCAAACCCTTTGTGCCGACTTGGAAAAATATACGAGGAAAAAATAAAAAGAATTACAAGATGTACGGCGCCAAGTTAGGCGATCGCATTATTTATGTTTCCGATAATTATCAAGATCTTTCGGCTGTGCTTCCAACCGAGTGTGCTCGTGCCTCGACCTCTCCAGTTGGCTCTCAACCATGAACATATCACCTTTAAGATTGTGCATTTGCCTTTCCAACCATGCCATGGTTTTAGCTGTTCTGTCAACATGTCCACCACCCATGCCACCCCCCATGTAGTCGGCTCCCGGAGAAGGAACGCGAACATGATGGGGTTGGTTCAATAGCGCAACTATGCATCCCCTGCAGTTAAAAGACACAGAAGGCAAGAATTCAGAAGCAAATGTAGTGACAGTAGGAAAAGATTCAGTCGACGAGTGATGTTTTAGACAGCCATAAGGAATGAAAGAAAACGGGAAATGCTATCGTATATAGCCACTGAATTGAACGATCTAGGATAAAAGCTGATTTAAGAAAATAAATTGATCCGATCAAGAATTTACGAGAGTAAAGGGCACATGTGAAGGCCCAGAGTGGTAAATGCCTGGCAGAGGGAAATTCCTTTGATTCCTTTATTTCAGATGGCAAAAAATCTAGCTTCATTACCAAACAGGCCAATACAACTCTTCATCACTGCATAAATGCATCTGGAAGAGATCACAGCAAACACAACCAAGATGAGGGTAATTTGGCTGACTTTTCAACATTGAGTAGAATCTTGTTATATATACTGCTAATAAAGACAACATCGATATTGCATTTGTAAAGTTTTCCAGCAAAAGATTTCCAAGTTGACAATTAGCATCCATGGTTCTGGAGATCTGCATGGTCCTCGAATGGTCATCTGACTTGTTGGGCAGCCTTTCTGATACTTCCTGAATCTTAACTTCCCCCTCAAAAATAACACCATTCTGGATGAAACTAACGGCAAGATTTTCTGCTCCATGTAAATAAGAAAGCAGAAGACTGAAAGCCAAGAGCAGAAGGTATCATGCACCGAGAGAAATTGCCCAACCTTTTTGTTTTTCAATATTCTTCTGCTTCAATTGTTCATGTGCCTGCCTGAAAAGGTAGTCCACATAAATATTACTAATTAGTCCGACCCAATTGAAACTCAACTTACTGGAAGCCTCCATCCTGAAGTGGTAGAGGAAAGAGTCCAACTAAGTCGCACTGTTAGTTCAAAGATACTCTGAAAGGAAGAAGGCATAACCATGTTTATCTATGTTGCATAAGCTTCACGGACATTCACCGAGGGTAGATTATACCATCTTACCTGTAATAGTTTAGTGGCCCCAGGCGTCAAATGCAATACATAGTTCAAAGGAAGCTGCAAGAGCTAGGACAAAAGCGTGCACTGGAAAACAAAAATGGTAAAACAAGAACCGAAAAGCACAGCCTTGCTAGATTTTGTCCACTATGAAGTTTTATTTTAAATAAACTTGGAGTACAAATGCATTATCCCTCATACAGAAATATGAAGTGCACTTATGAGGCAAATGTAACCGGTGTCAAAGATAATCTTGCGCCCAAGACATGCTAAACAAACTAATATATTCAGCCAATGTTTATACTTTATAGCTAAACTCAACACAGATGGTAATTGTTGAGTGCACTTCAGTACGATGTTTAAGGACATTGGCTAAAACTACCTTTATCTCCGCATCTCTTACGAAATGATTCAACAAAACTGACAGCATCATTTGGAATCAAAAGAAACCAAGAAGATTAAAGGACTCCTCGACCTTTATCTGCAGCAATGAAAAGAATGAGATCAGAAGAAGATTTTCTCACAAGTTGTAATGTCAGTTTTACTGGGTTCCATATGCAGTAGAGAAACGAAGAACCAGATTTTAAAATTGTGGACACAATAACATTGCCAGAAATTTTGTTTCTGCAACTCTTGTCAGTCACTTGAGATCATCAGGCATGAACTAGAATGAAGAATCAAACATCTATGGAAAAGTTCCGCATGAAACTCCAACTAAAAATTTCACCAGCAGCCAGTACCCAAAGCCATAACATCTCTTTGTTGTAATAAAGTCCAAGGCTTCCTGACAGAATTCCAGCAAGATAATAATATCCATTTCTTTCACATGTCATCCTAATCTCCCAAAAAAAAAAAAAAAAAACCCCCTCTTCATCTTCAGAAATCCACAATCAATTACATATAATTCCTACAACAAGTCCAATACTAGGCCACCAAATCACTATCCTTGAGTGCAACAATTCTGCTCCGCGTGACACCGGGGGAGCCTCAGGAGATAAGAAAAATGCAAAGGTGAACCACATGCCCAACAATAATTTTAACAAAATCCAGAGTCATTAACTATAGAAGGAACTGTCACAATCGAACAGAGAACCAAAAAACGAAAAAAAAAAAAAAAAGAAAACAGAAATGAGCTATAAAATTTATCTGAGCTTCATTAATAATGAAAAAGTACCGATCAAAATATATTTTAATAAACTCAACTAAAACTATTCTACGTTGGACAAACACGGAACAGCTCAAATAGCGCAAGTTCTTCTCATTTTCTCAGCTACCAAACAGAACAATCGATAATTACGTGAAATTTGGAATGCTCGTAGTCTTTGTTAAAGTATAATATATTATTTATATCCTAAACTTTTTTTATGTATTAAATTTTTAAGTTAAAATTTTAATTATAACTAAAATATCATTACCTCATATTTAATTGGATATAATAATATCCTAAATTTTATCTGATTTTTTTCTGACAATCTTCAGCATTAAACGCCAGTAAAAGCCAAGTAAATTAAGCCGAAAGCATCCGCAGGAATTTAACGGCGTCGAGTTGAAAGACCGATACCCGCGCATCGGCGTCTCTGTGAAGGTTTGGATAAGAATTAGACGGATAATAACGATCGGGCGTGTCGGAAGCGCCGCGGGAGAGAAGTCGCGGACGACGAGTCGGATCCCGATTCTGATGCGGACTTGGAAAGAGCGATATCCATCGGCGGCGGGTTGATCCTTCCGGCGATGGCGGAAGCCCCAGCCATAGCATGCGGGGAGAGAACCAATGGGGTCTCGGTGCCCCAAGATCGGCGACTACGAGGCAAGGATAAAATTGGGAATCATCTCTTGGAGAGACGAAACGAAGGTTGTTGTTGAGCGCGCCTGAGAATTGCAGCTTTTTTGCCCCAACGGCTCGGTCGCGAAAAAGACAAAAGGACCGAGAGACATTGACGCGGCCAGATAAGGTCCTGAGTTCCGCGCTCAATTTTTTATTTTTAATTCTTTATTTAAAATAATGTATATATATATATACAAAACAAGTAGCATGGAATAAACATGTAAACACCGGTAATATAATTTGTTATCACTTGTGGTATAATTATATTTATTGTATTGACACATAATTATTATACATTCTATTCAATTTTATAACACACAGTATATTTTTCTTTTTAAAAAATAATTTTTTAAATCCAAAACTCACAAGATCTGTTTTTAAAAAGAATTAATACTCAGTTTTTAAATTAGGTAAATAATAGATTAAATGTATAATAAAGAATTTTTTTTTTCTAAAAAAATATTGTGAGTACGTTAATTATTGTATCTATGATCAAAGTTTTGTAAAAATTCGAGTACTAATGAGTTATTTCAATATTAATAAATTTAATATTCAAGATAAACATTTAAAAAAAATTCAAGTATAAATATAAAGTTTCTGAGAGATATTTAATAAAACCAAACACATTTTAATATAAATAATCATGAAAATGATTAATATAAAGTGTGTTTTTTTTAAATAAAATTGATATGTAGCACGTAAACACAATCTCTAAAATGCTGCACCAGTTAAACTATAGCCGTGAACCACAAGCGGAAGAGAAATTTTAACACCGAAGAAAACAAAGAGAGAGACCCAACCTCTTTCAACCGAGCGATACTTTCCAGAATCACCAGATCCAGCTGCTGGCTTGAAATGGTTCTAGTGGGCCAAATTAAAGTCATATTGTTTTGCACTTCGCAGGCCCAAACAGGCCATTGAATATACGTTTTCTTATATTCAATTTTTTTTTTTTTATGATTAATTCGTATTGCAACATTTTGAAAGAATAAAACAGAGAAAAAACTAAAGTAATTATGGAAGGACTCCAATATAATGAGGTTACTATAACTATTAATTGTCATTTGTCGCATAATTTGAGTTGTAAAGGCTGTTAAACATATTATGCTTAGTTTGACTAACCAGAAAAATAAATTTTCAGAAAAAAAAGTCAAGAATTTAAATTTCACATCTCTCAAATTTTAAAAAAAAAAATATATGGGTTTTAATTTAAAAAAATCAAAAATAAGGTAGTAAAGATTATCATATCATGGATTGTATGAAATTGTTGCTTATCATTCATATATAGAGATTAAATTCTGATTGATAAGAAAATTCAATTCCCTCCTTATCAATATTTATTAATAATTTCATTTTAAGATTCTAACAATTTATTTTCTACATAAAAGGTTTTGCACACTGTAGTACTATTATGACTAGTTGTATACGGTGGATCTTCATTCTTCAAAACTTGACTTGTATCATGAGAATTTAGAACTTTTGGATTGTGTTAAATCGTTAGTCCAAGGGTATTTTGGTCGTTTATTAACAATCAATTGTTGTTATTCCAAAAAATGACAAAGTGCTGCTTCTACAAACGAATTAATACATTTATTGAGAACTTGACGGCTTGGTTCTATAAGAATTTACTTCACCTCGTTCATTAGTTAATTAAATAATACTTAAGTTTAAATCTTATGCTCTTTAGTAAACGAGCCAGACTTGAGAAAAATCAAATTCGATTCATTTAACATCGAAAATAACTTGTTTAAAACTAGCTAGTTAAACATATCATTATTGACTTAGTCAAAGCTCATTTAAAGCTTATTTAATGTATCATTAAAGACTTGTTTAAGACATAATGTAACGTTTAATTTTTGGGTCAACATTTCCTTCCATGTATTTTAATCTTATATTAATTAAAATATTCATTTGGATAAGAATTATTTATATTATGATAATGTAATCGAATTAAATTTAATATCAAACTTAAACTAAACTTAATTTTAGAACAATGAAAAAATTTTGTAAACCAGTTGAGCTCGAGTTGAATCCAAACTTCATAAAATTTTACTTAGTCGAATTTAAATCTCAAAAATTCAAGATTAAATAAATTTCAACCGAATCGAGCCTATGCAAGGTAAAGTTTGGCTCGACTCGGCTCTTTTGCAGCCCTAACAGCAAGACCTAAAAATGTTGACCAAACATCCTAACACGTGGCTATTTCAGACTGAATTGCAGCATAGTCCTGAAGAGCAAAAAGCAAACGCCCCTGTAGCAGATCTTGAAGAGCAGAATAAAAAGGAACTAAAAAAAAAAATTGCCGATGCCATTTTAAGAAAATTAGATAGAAGTTATGCTATGTGTTGCGAACCAGAACCCATCAAATTTTAGTGCCATTAACAATCATCCTTCCCCGCTTCTCTCTTCTAACACAAGGGCATTAAAAATTTGCAATTGTGCTTAATGCTCCTCATTTAGTGGAGGATTCGTAGCTAGCAATCCAAAACTCATTGAAACGGTTAGTGGGTGGACCAATGTAAGAGAGAAAAGGGATAATGAAAGAAACCACCTTTGAATGCCTCCCTCACTTTTCCTAATTCCAATACTCTAGTTCTACACTTTTCAAACCTACATAAACTTACTCCTTTCAAAAAAGCAAAGGAGGCCCACGTTAAAATAGAGATTGCAAAACGCCTCTTTCTTTGGAAATGTGTGTGTGGGGCTTTGGCATCGAGTAGTAAAATATTGAGCTAATCATTTTAATCACTACTCCTAGCTTTCATGGGATTAGAGATTCACATGACAACTAGTCCAATTTTATCATCGCAATCAATGAATAAAGTCACGCAATCATGATCCACATCCCCCAATCAACATTTTAAACTATTTTATCTATAAAACGTGTTATATTAACACTTGTGATTTTACCTGTTTTTAGAGCAGTCTCTTTGACCAACTTCAATAAGCATAAATATTCTACTTGAACAGCAAGTAATGCAACACTTTTGGCTGATAGAAAGGGAAATTTTGGAAAATCCCGTTGATATTTGCATCTCATTCACTTATCAAAAGGGAAATCTTGGGGAATTCAAACGGATTCCAATTTTCAATCTTTTAGAGGTGCATGTTTCCAATTACTATTATTGTAATGGAAAGTACCCAATGAAATGTTTCAAGCTTCATTTTTGTTAGACGATTTGCAGTTTTTTCTCCTTAATGGGCATGAAATGGCTCTCCCCCCCCCCCCCTTATGAAATGGCTTACATTTAGTTCCCATAAAGTTTCTCGTTTATCTATTTACTACTCTCAAACTTAGACCTAAAAAAACGTAAAAAGACTGCTCCAAAGTTGCGTATACATTTTTCTATAATGTAGCTTTTTTCGAGTGTCGGAAAAATGACTTAGAATTTGAAAGATTCATAGCCCACTTATCTTGTAAAGTGTGTTCCCGTTCTTTGGTTAACGAAAGAGCAGCCCTATAAACGAAGCATGGACACCGACAGGTTAATTCCAATCCCAGCTTATAGGAGTCCTCCCGATTGAGCCTTGGTTTAATTTCAATTTGAGTAATCGCCAAGCATTCCAGTAAATGCAAATGTGTGAGATCCTGATCAATGGCTCAAGCACGCCAATCCCCCGTCAAAGCCAAGTTGTGCCACCAGGAAATTCTATTCTTCTGGGGGGAAGGATTGAGGGAAGCAGAAATTGTCCTAGAGTGTCAACAGTATCGGCCTACCTCTACAGAGAACTGAAAGAAGCTGACTGCTCCGCTTTCCTTATGTGAAAAAAACAAAAAAAAAAAAAAATGTGGGTTGCCCACAATGCGCGGTGAAATGGCCAATAACATCAGCAAAACAGTGAGTTTGGTGGGGGTGTTGACTAAAACAGAGGAAGAAGAAAGACAGAGACGGTCGCGGCTTTGCTTCGCGCTTAACTTCGTTGCATCGACACAAACTGTCTAGTATGATTATTTATTGCAAATTTATCCAATGTTTATCTATGTTAAAAAAAAAAAAAAAATCTCCATCGGTTTAATATTTGCATAATGTCTATTTGAAGACCAATGCCATAGGAGATAAATTACAAAAAAGGGTATGTATAATTGTGACAAACAAACAAAGATTGACAGACAAAAAAGAGAAAATATAGGTCATTAAAAAACACAGAAATTTATTAAAAAAAAAAAAAAAGAAACACTGAAATACAGCGCGTCCTTTCGTAATCTCTCGTTGGCTTATTTCTCCGATTAGCGAACATTTTTAATCCGAGGGTGGTATAATCAACATGACTTCCATGTACTTATATATATATATATATATTAAAAAAAGTAAAAAACATTGGTCAATACCAGCGGCACGACTCGACGAAAGGCTTACGGTACGGTGGTGGGTGGGTGCGTGGTGGTCAAAGAAGACTTCGGCGGCGGATGGTGGACCCCGCCTTATTACAGCACAGTCCTCTGCTTTTACTTTAGCACTTAGCGCGAACCCACCTCCATGATTGCCGTCTGATACAGTTGACGCGCACAGTTACTGCGCGTGAAAGATTAGAAAAAGTGTCCGAATCTGCAGAATCCAAATCCGATACTGAAGAATTGTTCACGGCGATGACGCAGAGGAAGAGAGAAAGATAGAGAGAGAGAGAGGGGGGGGGGGGGGGGGAGGGGAGGGGGGGAAGCGTTTCCATCCAGTTTAAAGCATGAGTGGTGTACCTGAAAGAAGAAACATAATGGATCCCACCGACGGGGTCTGTGGACCCCACCGCTGCTGTTACATGACACTCGCCTGGCTCTTGCTCGTACCTCTCTCCGACTTTCACTCTCTCTCTCTCTCTCTCTCTGTCTCTCTCTCTCTGGTCTTGGCTGCACACAAACACAAGGCAAAAGGGGAAAAGAAAAGCAAAAGCAAACACGATAACCATTGAAGCATGAGCTTTAATGGCTGCAGAACAGCCATACCTATTAGTCTTATAAAAAGAAAAAGGTCCAGGAAGAGATAGAGAGAGAGCGAGAGAGAGAATGAGTGAAAGAAAGAGTGGGGTGAGAGAGAAAAAGGGGACTGCCGGAGAGAAACAGAAACAGCTGAGAGCTATGGAGCTGTGAACCCTCTAAAACCCAAATCAGAAACTCCATTTTTGTACAACACGCAGCACTGCTGAAACAATCTGTCCGTATAGCTTCCTTTTTTTTTTTTTTTTTTTTTTATCGGTTCATTGGTGCGTTTTTTTTTTTTTGTTTTTTTCTTTTCATAATTCTGTTTATATGTTAACCTTTGGGAACTGTTGTTTATCGGTTCTGCTCTGCAACGACATTTTTCTTCTGGGGTTTCAAGATCTCATTCTTGTCTTGTCTTTTTGCGCGGAATTGGAGGGTTTATGTGTAAGGAAGGTGCCCAAATGGGAATTGGAGCAAGTGTAGGGAATTTTTCATTTAAGCCCTTTTCTTTACTTAACCTCGGGTTTACCTTTTAGGCGCTGGCTTTCCTTTTTTTAATTGATAATTGGAGAATCTTTGTTGGCATTTTATTTGATTTGTGGGTGAAGTTAAGCATTTTATGTCAGCCATTGATTCATCGGTTTCACTTGCTTGATTGATGTAGTGAGGCCTTACATGAAAGGGTTTTCATTTGCAGAGGGTTAGTCAGGATTTGTATCTATGTGATAAGATTAGATTTTGCATATAATTGATTCATTGCTAAACTGATTGTTCATAGCTGGTTTTTTGCATTGGAATGTCTTTGATTATCCCTTCTGCAGATTGTGAAAAAATAAAAAAAAAAAAAAATAATTGAGGCGCATGTATTGTCCTTGTATTTCTGTTTTCTGAGAGAAAAGTCTATGCTATTATGCCATTATAGGCATGCACGCTATCGAATCAAGAGCAAAACAATAGGCACTGTAAATTAATTGGTGCCCAAATTAAATGTTGAGAAAATACTGGCAGATGTGTCATAGGTGCTACTGTTTAAGAAGTGTGCTCCTTCTGTGGTTTACTTTTTACAAAAGAATGGTTTCAAATTTTCCATAGATTGATCTATTCTTGCTTCTTGGGAATACAAAAACTGAAAGAATGTATGATTTCTATGATGCTTTAAAATGGGACAATTGTGAATATCATTATGAAAAGAGTGAAAAATGCTGAGAATTTTGCTAGAAATTAAATGTTTAGGAAGACGAAGCACTTATTGAATTTTCTAATCACCGTATGCAGGGTTGATTTTTAAAGACATGTAATTATACGTTGTCATGGAAAGGGTGCCAGAAGTAAAAGCCCTTCCCGGTAAATTGCCTGTAATTGTTCAGGTATCAAATCCATGCATGGCCTCGGGGGGAGAAGGGGGTCCAGTGTCAAAGCTGCAGACAGGTTTGGTAGGAGAAGCAGTGGCTCGATTTAACTCACAAGACTCCCATGTTACAGGTTTGCCTCTGTCTGTAAGACCATGGAAAGGAAAAGACTTCTTGCCCATTCAAGAAGAGCCGATGCCTGATATTTTCTTATCCAAGGGCAGTGGTGACTCCTTTGATGAAGGTGGCCCTAGTTCTTTCTCTGGGGCTAGTCATCCACCAGAACCTGTTGACATAGATCTAATGAAAACTGTATATGTACCTATTGGTCAAAAGAAATCTGAGGCTGGCTGCCTCATGAAGAGTATGTCTTTGAAGGGACCTTTTCTAGAAGATCTTTCAATCAGAATTCCACCCAAAAAACCAAGTTCTGTGGTTCTTTCACCATCAGAAAGTTTGGTTGAAGAACACAATGATATGGTTGCACTGGCTTCTCCATTCTCAGTTCCTCGTGCATCTCATAACATAGAAAACTCTCCCCTTCCACCCGATTCAGATGAAAAGGAATGTGTCTGGGATGCCTCTTTGCCTCCAAGTGGTAATGTTAGTCCACTTAGTAGCATCGACAGTACTAGCGTAGTCACAGCTATGAGTATTGTTAATAGCTGTTCCAGTACATGTCGTAGTGATGCTATTACAAGTGATGGCACGATTTGTATGGAGAGAAATTGTGAAAGTACAAAAGGGAGTGTCAGTGTTAGGGGGGATTCACTTGAGAGTGCAAAAACAAGTGTAAGCCGAGCAAGTGATAGCAGTGGCCTTAGTGATGACAGTAATTGGAGCAACATCACTGGTAGTGCAAATAAACCTCACAAGGGGAATGATCCTAGGTGGAAGGCTATCCTTGCCATCCGAGCACGAGATGGCATTTTAGGCATGAGTCACTTTAGATTACTTAAACGGCTTGGTTGTGGTGACATTGGCAGTGTATATCTCTCAGAGCTTAGTGGGACTCGCTGTTTTTTTGCAATGAAAGTAATGGACAAGGCTTCCCTTGCCAGCAGGAAGAAATTGACTAGGGCTCAAACAGAAAGGGAGATTTTGCAACTATTGGATCATCCGTTTCTGCCAACTTTGTATACACATTTTGAGACCGACAGGTTCTCATGTTTGGTCATGGAATACTGTCCAGGAGGCGATCTGCACACTTTGAGGCAACGGCAGCCTGGGAAACATTTTTCTGAGTATGCTGCAAGGTATTACTTTATCATCAACCAATTTATCCACTATCTGCAGCATGTGTTTTTCTTTGTCTACCAGCCATAACATATAACTGAATGTGCCAAAAAAGAAAAATTATATCAGAGAGAGAGAGAGACAGAGAGAGAGATTAAGATGGAGTGCAGATAATTAAGTCAAAATGCGGAGTACATATAATTGGGTTAAAACAGAGTAAAAGGAGTAGCCTAACTCAGTTTATTTTTGCATATTGCATATAAGCAACCCTGATTATTTAGATTGAGTAACACCATCAAATGTCATCAAGCCTATGGATGCAAGACAACGGGAAAAACTTCATTAGTACCAGTTGCCATAACATTTATGTTACCGTCGTGGCAAACTACAAATTTGCCAAGGTAGTTTCATTAGAAATTTGACACTATAGAAGTCCAAATGTTGATATATTTTATTTTAGATAACCAAATCAAGGTTGACTATATTATTTCTTTATTCTTGCTAGTCACTATTCTTGTTTGGAATCCACATTCTTGCATGAATCAATAAATGCTGAAATACTGTAATAAGATCCTTGAGTATTCTTTTGACGTCTTTGATTCTCAGTTCTGTATCCTTTTGTACCAATGGCAGATGTGATTCTGCAATGATGTCAACTCCATGTATATTTGTTTGGTTTTACTAAAATTATCATTTTATATTTTATTTTGGTAGAAGCATCACTTATTAATTTAAGATCGATCTTTGTATTTGTTAGATTTTATGCTGCAGAAGTCCTGTTGGCACTCGAATATCTCCACATGCTTGGAGTTGTCTACCGGGATCTGAAACCTGAAAATGTTCTTGTCCGTGATGATGGCCACATAATGCTGTCAGATTTTGACCTTTCCCTGAGATGTGCGGTTTCACCAACCCTGATAAAGACCTCGTCTGATTCGGATCCTTCAAAACGGCCTGCTGGTGGTGCATTTTGTGTTCAGCCTGCCTGTATTGAGCCCACATCAGTATGTATCCAGCCCGCATGCTTTCTTCCTCGTATTTTGCCTCTGAAGGGTAAGAAAAAAACTCGAAAGGCCCGAGCAGAGCTTGGGTTGCCTGCTGGTCCACTTCCAGAACTTGTTGCAGAACCCACTGCAGCCCGGTCCATGTCCTTCGTGGGAACCCATGAGTACCTAGCCCCAGAAATAATAAAGGGGGAAGGGCATGGCAGTGCAGTTGATTGGTGGACATTTGGCATTTTCTTGCATGAATTACTGTATGGTAAAACCCCATTCAAGGGGTCAGGGAACCGTGCTACGCTATTCAATGTGGTTGGCCAGCAGCTTAGGTTTCCAGACTCACCAGCAACCAGTTATGCTGGCCGTGATTTGATCCGAGGCTTGCTAGTAAAGGAACCACAACAAAGGCTTGGGGTGAAGAGGGGTGCAAGTGAGATCAAGCAACATCCTTTCTTTGAAGGCGTTAATTGGGCTCTAATAAGGTGCGGCACACCACCGGAAGTGCCAAGACCAATGGAGGCTGAGCCGGCTGGGAAATTATGGGCAGTTGACACAATTGGTGTTGGAAGTGCCAGCAAAACAATGGTAGGGACAGATACGAAGTCGGGGGGTAAATATCTGGACTTCGAGTTCTTTTAGGACAGGCTTGTGCCTAGCTGTATTATCCCATTATTTAAGGTTTATGAAAAAATGGCTGGCATTTGCTCTGTTCTGGTCAGGAACTTTAACTTACATATCTTAGAGAAAAATTACCACCTGGAAATTAGTAACTTTGATTTGGAGAATCTTCTCGGTTTAGTTCTGCAGGTTGTACAATGGTTTGGCAGCACACTCAATGCTGGACATTCCAAGCCAGGCTTTTAGTTGATTATCAGTCAATAGAGTCAATGTAGTAAATTAGTCATACGGTTCCCATATGGTATGTCAGTTTGCATGTTTTGTGCCAGCCACTGGATCCGATGCACAAAAATCATTTTCCTTGATACCATAGCATTCTGTCACTAGTATATGCCATTTGAAACTCGGATGATAATGATCTGGGACCTGATTAAATATGATTTAAAACATAACATAAAAGTTATGCGAATGTAATTGATTTTTCACAGATCTGTGGATGAGGGTCTGTTGTTTAGAGATTTACTGAATATCAAGGTTTTAAAAGCCGAATTAGTTACTAAATTAAAAGGTTAATCAATTGATTTAATTAATTTAATTAATATTTAATATTTAATATATAAATAAATTAATAATATAATTTTTATTTTTTAAAAAATTAAAATATCAAGAAAAAAATATTTTTAAAATTTATTTATAAAATTCTTAAATTAATTATAATAAAAAAATTATAATTAATTTATAAATTTATAATTTAAATAATTAATTTATTAATTTTTAAAATTAATTATATTTTAAAAAATATTAAATAAAATTATAATTTAATTTAATTTTCAAAGTTTTACTTGCATAATTTATGCCAGGTGAAAACGAAGATGTCTCAAGCGCCTTACAAAAGGACGTATATATTGAGCACTAACAAATGGTCCCAAGATGGAATTTCTAATTGCTTGAAATACATTTCTCATCATAATTGAAAAAAAAAAAAAAAAAAAAAAAAGAAAACTCTAAAACTTTTGATTTCTTTTATGCCATTGTTAAAACAGGGTTCTCATCCAAGAAGATCAAATCTTAATTGGATCCTGAAAGGTAGTGTGGTTCTGATATATTTATAACCCACCGAAATCAGGGTCCGACAGCAAGTGGGGTAAGCCTTGCTGTCCCAAACAATTGCCGTATGATAGAGGAAAGGAAGAAAAAAAGAAAAAAAAAAAACATAATTGGCATCTTCAATTATGACTGGCAGGCATCCAATGTTTTCCCTTGCTTCCACCTATTTCGGTCAAAGGAATTGAGTAGGATAACGAGACGTTGAGTTGCCAGTTGGAATCGTGCGAACAATTAGAGAACAAGGCCATTTCTGCATGTCGAGTTTATGTTGGCAAGGCTTTACACACCTTGGTTTGGTACGGTGAATTGTGTAGTGCAGGCGGTGGAACGGCCATTTCTGCGTTCTTCCTTATTCAATCAGTTCATCCTCCTCACCAACTCGGGAGACATCGGCGGCTTTATTTAACTGAAGTTAGCATCAAAACCGATGTCAGATCATGTTTGCTCCTGCAAACAGAAACTGATCCAAGACAAAAAAGTGGAATCACCAAAATAATTGAACAATGCTAAAATTTCCGACAAAAAAAAAACAAAAAGGACAAAAAGTGATGGCGTTTTGGGTGCAGATCTCATCTTCCGGCCGTTTTAACCCCTTGCTTGTAGACATAATTCTCGTTCGGTTTAGTTTCAATTTGGGCTTTGATCTGGTTTCAAGGTCCCACCTCAAAGCCCAAGGAAAAATGTAACTGAAACATAAGTTTTAGTTCCGTTCTAATTTTTAATTTTGGTTAATGTTATAGTTTCAATTTAATTTATATTTAAAGTAATCTTAACTCTTACTTCAACTTTTCCTTTTTGTACTTTTTATTGTCGCTAGAAGAATCGTGGGTTTAGCTGAATTGTCGGTTAAACCAGCAATTTTAGAGTCCCTGAAATGGCAGAACCTTAATCGGACTGCCCAGAACTGATGAATTCGATTTTGATTCGGTTTCAATTTTAAACCGGATTAATTTCTATTTGATTTTAGTTTGAATCGGGTTGTGAAGGATTCAAAGAAAACAATTAGTGTACCAATGGCTTGACTTTCCAATCTCTAGGATGAGTTATAATCAATGGGTCTCCTTACGAAATGGGTCGCATCCGGGGACAATAATTTGATTTCCCTTTTTGTTTTTTTTGGGATATATTTGATATACAGATGGTCAATTTCCAATGCCACGAGCCAGAAATCACATGTGGTACCATGTCCATCCGTGCGTTCTCAGTCTTGTTCTCAATTCGTTGCCTTCTTGGCACTGTGTTTGGGTGGAAAGCGAGCAACTTCGGTTGTTGTAGTATCAGTCACCACGTGATTTAACCTAACTCGACTATTATATCCTTTATTCTTTTTTTTTTTTTTTTCTTTGGCTGGAAGAACGACTGACTCGCTCTCACCATTGTACATATTTGAAGTTTCTTTGGAGCCGAAACATAAGATAATTTTGTAAAGAGGCGACAGACACATGACACCAAATCTAAAACTATGGTAAATAAAACTCCAACTCTCGATTTGTTTTGTAGGAAATGCACTCTTTATCACTGGACAACACATTCTCTCTCAGGGTCACCCTCCCTTGTTTTAGAGGGCTGGGGCAGTTGGGGATCTTATCACAATTCCCATAGGGTTACTGCATCCCTTGAACATTAAAACGAAGCTAGGAAACGAAAAGACGCAAGATTTGTAACATTTATTCATCATTGCTGAACAGGCGAATCTCGGATACAATAATCTGAGCAAAATCCTATACAAGCATTTCCCTTTCCTTAAACCCTAAATAGGGATTACAAAACCACCAAAAGGCTCCACATATATACACATCAAAAATTCACCTTGCCCCCAAAATAATAAAAGATTTAACTGCAAGGGCCTACAGCCAAAAAAAAATCCCAGCCCTCGACATAATTTTCCATTGTACCCCAAAAATATAAGCAGAAAATTTAGTTATAACTATTTGATGGCATAGGAACGGTTGCATACTAGCTCAAGTGCCTCTGCGGATAAGGTAGAAAAACTGGTTAGTGCCTGAAAAACCCCTGGCAAGCCTGTCTGAAGATTATTCAGCGTCATCGCTCTCGTCACCTCTGCTGCCTTGGCATGCCTCAGCATCTCGTCTTCCACTCGCCTCTGGCAAGCTGCAAGTTCAGATTTCTTTTCAGCCAGTGGATCTCGAGCATCCAGTATCTGCCCATTATCCGGCCCAGGATCAGGCAAACCAATACCGACCATCGAGTATGAGTTATAGAATTTCCTTTCTATGTTCCGGAGTGAGGAAGCCTTCTTCTCCAGCTCCCTCGATGCAGTGTCAGTTCGCTTTTTAATTTTGAGCTCCTCAGTTTGCTTTACGGATATCACATGGACAACATTGATGAAGCTCTTGATGGCTTCAGAGGCAACCATGTCAGGGACACGGGCAAGGGCAAGCTTCCACTCATCCAAGAAGGCAAATACATCAGAGCGTTCCGTGCCATTCACGTTATCATTGCTTACAGGAAAAAGGGTGAGCTTGAACCAGCCATGAATGGATTGCATAAAGTCCCTTTGGAATTTTATTAGACGGCAGAAACTTGAATGCCAGTTGGAGACTGCAGACTCAAGGTCACGAGTTGCTTGCCTGTGAAGTTCAGAAGTTGAGTTGCCCTTAGTTGATTGATTCACAAGACCACGCACTTGCTGCACAATGATGTTCTGAACTTCATGGTACTGGTGCATGGATCTCCACATGTACATGAATCTGCATTAAATGATTCAGATTATTGACGTGTTCAAACGAATATGTGATTTTAAGCACTCTTAACTGGTTATCATTTTAGTAGCAATGATGGCAAGCTGCAGTAGAAATATGTTGCCAAGAAGGCCATTTCTAAACTGCCGAATGCCACATCTAGCACATACAAGAAGCAGAGGATTGGCTGCCTCCACACTGGTACTTGTCACTTCATATCCCAAAATGGTTTCTAGGATAAGCCACCAACAAGGGTGAGAGTAGCTAAGATTCTTTCCTAAAACAGTCATCAAATAGTCATTGAACTATTATTTGTGCATGATCAAGGGATGATTGACCCTACTAAGTGTTTCATGGTTTGGCCTCAAAAAAGATTAGAAGAATAACACTTCACCAAGGTTGTTAACCTGCCGCACCCCATCCACAAACCTGTCCAATCAAGAAACATATAACAGTGGTCAAATCATAGTTCTCACTGAACCCAACTCTCCATTCATTGCCCAGATTTCCCCCTTAGTATTCATTGAACCTAACTCTCCATTCATCAACCACTTGAGGGCTGCAGGCTAAAGAATTGGGGCCACTCAAAGTAACAAGCAGCCTGGAAGTCAAGGACAACAATCACATTCACTACAGATAGGATGAAGTAAAGTAATAAGCAGCCTTTTAATGCTTCCCCTACCAGAAGAAGTTTTTGGTCATCTTAACTGTAATATGTTTTATACGTGAGAAAAATTGGCTTATCCAAGTCAGTAAATAATTCAGCACTACAAGAATAAAACAGCTCAAAAATACTGCAACATCTCTCTGCAGATATGACAAAAAGGGGTGTCAAATGTTTGGGAAATTCTCCTGGTGGTCATGGAAATGTTCCCTTTAACAGGAAGAACTCCACAATCAAGTCGTTCAAAAAATTGAAGATGATGAACAAGAATCCCTTTTCAATGGTGAAATGAGCATTGCTTCTAGTGAAATTTCTGTTCATTTGACAGGAAAGGATATAATTTTCTGAGATTTCCATTTGCAATATATAAGTAAAACAAATATTGTTAGATATGTCTGAGCTGCATTATAGATCTGTTTCAAGCTTATCTTATAATTAGAGCATGCTTTGAATTTTTCTATTGAGATCCAAGGGCTCAGTCACATACCCATGACATAGTTCAACTAGCTGAGGAACAAGGTCAGAGTCTCTGAGGCCGATGATCTCAGTTGAAGTAGCAGAAACAGCCTGAGAGGTGACAATAATTAGAGATTGCAGCCTCTTAATGGAAGTCTTGGTCTTGTCTAGCTTCACTTCATCCTCCCCCTTGTACTCTTGACTTTGCAGTGTTGATAACTTCTTTTCATGCTCAATCTTGACACCTTCTCTAGCCTGTAAGTTAACAAATAGTTGCTTGCGTTAGCACTTGCCAATCTGAATCTTCCAGCCACACAGTTCAAACGTAACCCGGATTAGCATTCAAATCAAATGGCATGGTCTCTGGCAAGTTCTTGACTTCAACCAGGAAACAATTTTCCATATAGTTATTCCCAAGCTAAGCTATCCTGCCACATCATGGCAGGACTTTTCTTTTCTGTTTTTTTATTTTCTTTTATCTCGTTCTCAGAAATTTCGTAGGTGGTTTGTGGTGGAAACATAGTTTAATAGATACCACAACTATCTATAATAAAAGCCGGCCGAATTCCCTCCTCAAAAGCATCAAATTCAAGATAGTGCCAGAGGCCAAGAAATAAGTAAGTTTGAACTTGCACCCACCACAAGAAGGGTTATTCAAGTGATTAAGGTAGCCGTCAAGGGTATTTAAGTCTTGTGAATATTTTTTCCGTTTTTTTTTTTTTTTCTCTCAGTTACAGACACCGACAGACAAACAGCCAAAAATAAAAGCATCCAGCCAAGTTGAAGAACTTAGACAGACAATAATCATAGGGGTACGACATTTTTTTAGAATCGAACTGCACAGACCCAAATTGGCTTTGTCAAAAACCGGTCAACCTTACGCGATCAGAGTCACCGATACCGAGGATATTTTCGTCCGAACAGGATTAAATCCCAAGAGTAAACGACAAAAAAAAAAAAACATAATAATCGGGGGTCACATTCAAAAATCTCGCTGTGGACTTACGCTTACCAAAATGGATTTACCCGCCTCACGCACTCATCCCATTCCGCTCAATCCTCTTATTTTTTGTTTTTTTTTTTTTTCTTTTCCGCCTAATAAATGTTTGTAATTGACACGATGAGAATAATTTTTTTTATTATTTTTATACTCGTACATATTATTATTATTATTATTTAAATCGGAACATAAAATTTTAAAAATAAAAATTTAAGTGTTTGATCACGCGGTTCGACTTTTTTATTTTTATTTTTTATTTTTTCCTTTAGCTAGATATCAAATACAAAAGTGAATCTCACGACACAAAAAGAAAACTTTTGAGGTGGTACCTTGACTTCCTGGTAGAGCTTCTTTTCCCAAGCCAACAGGCGTTCCATGGTGGAGCAAAGGCTTCTCGGACCGCCCGATTCATTAAGCGAACCGGTGTCCAGCCGATACTTAACGACCAGTGGCGGTTTTGATGTCCAGCTTGAGCTCAAATTGCTAAGTACGCTGGTCGAATGGTACACAGTCTCTGCAACACAAAAATAAATAAATAAATAAAAAGACACAATTCTCCAAATCAATTTTAATCCAAAGCAAAACGGGGGGAAACAATCAAAATGAATGCAACCAAACAGAGCCTAATCGATGATAATCTATAAAGAATTTAGACTGACTTTTCAATTGCCGGAAACTACGATCGAGTTGGGCCCTCCCGATCTCGAGCATCTCCGATACCTGATCTCCGGCAGCTGCGGCTTTATCGAAATTCTCCTTAATGGCCTCCACGATCTCCTTCAAATCCTTATGCCTCACCACCATCTTCATCTCCCCAGTCCTGAAACTCGCCGACGAGCCGGCCTCGTCGGAATTCTCCGGATTTCGGAAGACCGGCTGTTGATTCCCCGACTCCGCCCGCATCGATGACCCGAAATTCGACCGGGTCCCAATTTCGGATCTCGACTCCCGATCTTTGTCTTCTTCCTCCTCCTCCTGCTCGTCTTCGTCGATATCGGAGGAGCTCGTGGTGCTATAGTGGTCGTGATCTCCCCACTCGCTGCACTGCACTTCCTCTCTTTCCGTCTCTTCGTCCACAGTACAATACTGCTTACTGCTATCGTTCTTATTGCTATTGCTGCTATTGTGGTGGTAGTTGTAATTTTTGCTTTGCGGCTGGAAAAAGTCGTACTCCGATCTCTTTGTTTCGGTTCCGCTTCCTTCACCATCTGCTGCATCGTTGTTGAGTGGTTGTCGGTATTGGTGACTACGGTTTTGGTCTTGAGCTTTTCTGTCAAAGTATTCGGAGTTGGGAGGTGAGGGGGGGTAAAAATCCTCCCAGTTCCAAAGGGAGGATGCCTGTGAAGGAGTGCTCGAGTAGGTCGAATTGGCTTGATAAGCAGTCGGATACTCAAAATTTCCATGGAAATTAGTTTTTTGGTTCCGGGGAGATGAGGAGAAGCTGGACTCCGAGAGTATGTGAGGGAGCTTCGGAGGCTTGCGGCGGCGATTAGCGGTGGCGTCGACGCTTGAAGCTGAGAGGATGTGAGGGAGCTTAGAACTTCCAATCGTAGGAGAAGGGGAAGGAGAAGGAGAAAATGGATGCGGCGGTTGTGGCGGGGATGTGCGGAGAGAAGGGGAACGAGAGGGAGGAGCAGGGATAGAATTCGTGGTGGTCGGCGGAGGCTTGGGAGGGTGAAGCAACACAGGGGGAGTTTGCTCCGAGACGGTGAGGGGCTCGCCGGAAGCAAAAGAGCAGAGGGCTGAGCCAGTGACACGGAGCGAACGGCAGTAATCAGCGTGAGCCGCCGCGAGGTGGTGACGAGCGTAGACAGCTTCCTTAATGAGGCGGCGCCGCTCCTTGCACCGCCTCACGCTGTCCTCGTTGTCCAGCTTGGACGCTGCGCAACCCATCTAATTTTATCTAAATCTAATCGAGGCAGTAAACAAAGTAAAAAGCCGAAAACACAGGCGCGTATTTAAACTGATTTGAGCTTTGCGCTCTCTATATTTTTCAGAGAATGTGGAGTGAGTGAAGCACTGAGGCAGAAAGCAGTGGCTATGGCAGCCTGCTCCCTATTAACGTCCCATCGCTGCTTGACTTTTCTCTTTTCTTTTCTTTTTTTTTGCCTAAATGCTGTGAGAAATCATCGTTCTAATAGTTTTAATTACGTGGTTAATTTTTCTTAATTATGTTGTTTGTTGATTGATTGATTAATTAATTAAATAATGGGTGGCTAGAGAATGCCTTTTTGTTTTGGTTCGTGTGTTTCGGAAACAGAAGGTTGAATCTACGTCATCTATCCCGAATTGTGTGGGCCCGCTATTCGTTGTGGAGCCCACAACTTTAATTACGTGAAATTGTACATACTCTTTGGAAAATTAGATCATTATCTCAAGCTCATTTCTGAAAAAAAAAAAAAAGAGAGATCAATTTAGATTTTTTTGAAAATGAAAATCTTAAAATTTTATATGTTAAAAATCTAAGATAAACATGTATTTAGCACAATTTATTGCTTGGATGAGAGACAACTTCTAACTGGCTGGTGGTCATGTCCCCCAAGTCCGCCGTTCAATTTTAAATTTCTATTGAGTTTTTGTACCGCTTCGGTCTCTTTAAATGCCCTCCTACTCGTCTCTACATTTCTCCCCTTCATCAGCCGAATTTCCATGGTGAACGGACAAGGGAATAAAAAGTATAAAAAAAAAAAAAAAGGCAAAAATCCTTTTTTTTTTTTTTTTGGTGTTTTTTGAGTTAACTAGCAGATCAAATCAAATTTATAATAGAACGAAACGATGGCAAATAATGAAAATGACGACTAGATGTTGTCATATATATACGAGCCTAGTTAATTAGATAGAATTTTTTATGAAAAATATATAAAAATAAATAAATAAAAATTATAGTTATATATTTATGAATTCGTACTTACACTTACACTTACAGTTTCTGTTTTGAATCAGATACGATATACCGCAATAAACGGATTGTTTTCGAGAAAAAAGTAGGACGGTAAACGATGGGAATGAGGACCTGGTGAAAGGCAGGGAGATTCAACTTTCGGGACGGTGAAAGCAGTTTCTTTTCTTTTCTGGCCCTCTATACTCTATATTATAATACTTTCTTCGTTTTTTCGCCCCCCTTGCCGCGACTTTCCATGCTCGTTATCTTACTGGACCCAACCATCCCAGTTTCGCCTTTTATTAGTTGTTATCCGGAGAAAGCTTTGTCGCTTTGAAATTTCCCTGTTGAAAAAAACACTTTAATGCACAAAAATGTAATGGCCGTTAATGGAGCTAGTAGCTTTTCTACCATTGTCTTTGCTTTAACCTTCCTTTTAATAAGGTTATCTTGGTGAGTATCTGATTCTTTATAAAACGAGCAGAACCTTTGTTTTTACAAGGCGGTTTCTTCTCTTATCAAAGATTGGTGCATGTGTGTCTTCTGCTTTCCTATTTTCTCAAAAAGGATGTGGAAGGAAGGGGATAATACAAACTAGCTAACTTGTGTTTTTGGAAAGGTTATATTTTTCTCGGTGACTTGCTAAATACTATTGTCCAATCCTTGAGGTTGACAATACAGATATGATTGTAGCCAACTGCTTCCTTTTTCTTTTTTCCTTTTTTCTTTTTTGTTTTTTTCTCTTGACCTTATCATGTTAAGAGGCCAACTTTCAGGTCAGTCACGAGTTTACTGGTTGTCAACAAAAGAAAGCTATGCAAATTGTTTCTCTATGAACTGTTGTTGATCAGTATAGTTTAAATTGGTTCTTACGCTGCTTTTGAGTTTATTCGTATTGTGTAATGGGTTGATTGAAAGTTTCATGGTTAATCCAAAAAAGAAAAAACAGATGCCCCCAGTAATGAACTAATTCCACTAAGTTCACTAATCTAAAATTCTAAACCAGTTGACATTCCCAGATTATTCCTACTGTCAAGCAAGGGAAAGGAGACCAAGAAGGAAAGACGTAAAGAGGACTGAAAGGCAGAATGCACACAACTAGACATAATCAACAACAATCTATCACCATACGCAAGGGGAGTACAAAAGAGGTTGAACTTCTATGCACATACACGCGCAAAATGATCGAAGTGACGGGTTTCGCAACTTAACAGGGACCTAAGCGCCAAAGAGCCATGGCTACCTACCAACTATTCTTTACCTTCACTATAACTCAAGAGAGAGGACAACAAGACTTACGTCTCATCGTTAAAACTTGGACCATTGTGCAAGAATCCTACGCAATAAAGTTATCTTGTAATGAAAGTAGACAAGGCCAAGTCTGCTGATCTAAGCACTAATCAATAAGAGAAGTTATCACCTCAAAGGCTGCAGGATTCAGATCTTTCAAATAACGGTTCCAAGGCAAAACGAGAAATGGTGGGCGTCAATCCAAAGGTATGGAACTGTTCTCTTCCAAAAAAGTTAAAGGGAACCAGTGGTCCAGCCACACCCCATGAAAAGCATACTTCTTTTCCCCATTACTTTGATGATATGAAAAATTGCGGTTTTTCAGGTCGATGGATTCGGGCGCTTGGTGCAATTCATTATTTGATTAGGTCCGTTGGCCCAAAACATTACATTACTTTCTCAGCCTCATTGATTCTTGCAGAGATTGTACAATTATATAATTATAAATTAGAGGGAGTTGCTTCCATTAGTCAATAGTGTAATGACTCGCTACTGGAATTGTAGCACAAAAGCACGACCCCTTAACTACCACATTCTGTTATTTTCTGGGTCCTCCATTGACTAGGATTGGTACCCACATTAATGCTTCATTTCGTGACGATCAAATTACCATGAACGTTAAAGTCACCATCACAACCAACATTTAACCTAGTACTACTAACAAAATAATTCAAAAGTGTTGCCACTTTGCCCGTGAGAGCAAAGCGAAATCGGTTTCCTTTTCCCCAGGTCGAAGTCAAACAATCTCGGCACTTTTATCCCTCCCACAAAAGGAATAAAATTTACATTGTAGTATAAATGTACACAAGGCTCTAATCTTCCAAGCAAACCAAGATCTAGTCGATGTTCTTGGGTTAAAGATAAAGATGGGTATATTGATGGTCCTGAACTCCGGATTTCAGAATAATATTCCAATTTCTACCACACGTGTGATTATTTGGCCATTCAGAACCAAAAATATAAGTTGAACTGTTAATTCAAAAGGAAATTTTTCCCAATGATAAAAAAACAGACCACAAAAAGGGAAAAGAAAAAAACAAAAGGGAAGGCATTAAAGGCAAACCAACCGTGCAGATATATTTCCACATGACATGGACCCCACGAGCCGATGGTGCGACACAATCGGACATTGTTGGTCCCACCACAAATTCTTTTGCCAAACAGCTAGCATAAGAAGGAAAGAATCCGTATTGTAGGGTCAAAACGAACGACTCAGAGACACAGAAGCATCCGCATGTGTCATCAATCCTTCTTGGGGAGAATTTGGTCCAAACGACACTTCTCGCTTGAGAAGAAATCCTTTTACCTGACAACCTGCAAACCTGGTTAATTGCCAGGTACGTTTCCAAAACACTGCTCTCATAGTCTCGTTAGGATGCCGATGGAGGGGCGTTGGTCACTTGTTGCTGATGGGTAGGAAAACCAAAATCCCCAAACAGCCCCTGAATCATGGAAAGCAAACTGTGATGCCAACTTCAAGACCGTGCCCTTTTTAGCACCCAGTCATGACATACTCGTATAAAAAGTAACATAAAGCTAATTGCCCATTTCATCGTGTCATCACAACGAATAACAAATGAAACAGAAATTGTGAATACATAGGGATAAAAAAGTTGGCATGATCAGTGCTTTTCACTTGTTTCATCTGAATTGACCTTTTTGGATGCAAAAAACTTCAAACAAGAATTTTCAAGGAATGAAGACACAGGAATCATTCAATCAAAGATCAACTGCAAGTATGGACATACCATGGCATCATTGATTGCATATGCCACACAGTAGTGCTCCTGAAAGACAGCAATAAGAAAATTTATAAACAAATAGAATCAACAACCTTGCTGAGGAGATCAGTGGAATCTGTCGTAACCTAGCATAAATAATCAATGATCCATCAAAGAAGCATGGAGGTGCACACAGAAGACAGGCTTGCCTCAAGAAAAGCTCTACTTAATGCAGAATCACACACAATACTGAGATAGGTCATCAAATAAGAATATAGAACACTCTTCCCTATTTATTTAGGAGGAAGTGGAATTGACTTGCCTGCATCATGTACCATTCTTCAAACTCATCAAACAATTCCAGCCGTTCAATCCTAGTCACCAGAACATCAAGATGAGAAAACTATAATATATTTTCAAGAAACAAGAAGGAAGGAAAAAAAATCTTAAAAAAAAAAACAAAAAAGGAAGAAACAAGAAGGGACAAGGATGAGCAGCCATAGACCAGAAATGATGCTTTCAATTGTGCCCAAAAATTGCTATAACTGCAAAGCCATACATCTGATTGCCATAATTAAGTTCATCACCAGTTCACAACCAACATTATGCATTGCTTGACTACATCATATGTCAGATCCATAACAGTCACATAATGGCTTTTACTCTCAAGAACCATAAGCTTTGAAATAAGCAACTGCCAAATCATCTATAATCAGTCAACTAATAAATACAAATTATCCTCTAGGAAGAAAGAGAAAAAAAAAAAAAAGAATCACAAGAGCAGAGCCTAGTATGATGACAACATGCTAATAATTTAGGCAGTTGGGACAAGGCAACGCAATAAATAAAGCCTTATGACAAATACCAGAACAAAAATGTGAAATTGAGAAGATCATCTATGTCCAAGTTGTTGAGCAAATACCTGCGCTTTTCTTGAGATTCAATAAATTCACCATACACTCGCAGCATATCCCATGCAACTGCCCTCTGACACCTCACATAATGCACGACAGTTATTTTCAGGAAAGGAGATGGCAATGAAAGATTCTCAGACCAAGCCAAACAATTAGAGGACCCAAATAAGTGCTTAAAATATAAAGCCTAATCATCAAACATATATACTTTCAAGAAAACGAACATGATGTCATAACATATTGTCTTCAATCCAGCCACTAGGTGTGGCATATCAAGAAACTTGAATGGATTTGAACATATCAAGCATTTTGTACGAATCAAAAGTTTCTTCTCCTTTTAAAATTTCTTTTTCTTTGGAAAAATGAACAAGAGATATTTGTTTCCTTCTCACTGGAATTGCTTATAAGATATACCTGCCATCCTTGACTGAGAAAAAGTCTTTCCTTTGCCAGCAAAGTTGGTGAGGCATGAATACCTAATAATGCACAACCTCGGCTCTAATAGAAAAGGAAAAAATAAAATCAGAGATTAACTTACTGCAATGGCATTGAAGTTAACAAAGAAACAAATTATCTCCCTCAAAAAACACCAATGAAAACAATTATCAGCATTACAGTATGAAAAAAAGGGCATCCCCATGCATGAAGATGTCACACTGTAGCATTTGGGAAAGAGTTAAAGATACGCAATTTTATCCTTGATTTCACAAAGAGGTTGTTTCTATGACTTGAACCTATGCTCCAGGTCACAATGAAGTAACCTTACCATTACCAAATAATTAGGGGAATGGGTCCCCTATGCATGGCTTGACTGCACAATGGGAATTTGATGATGACTTCAACAAGGCCCCAAACGATTCTTTGGCTTATGTATTTTCGTCCCCCACATCATGTGATGCTACGCTATATCACAGACACTTCACTCATTGAACCACAGGTTCTTGACATGTAAAATGTTAAAATTGTTATATACATGTATGCTCATTTATGGAGAACAATATCGTTTTCTATGACAATTCCATATGTTGTTTTGAAATCCTTTTCCTTTAGAAGTCATGGAAATTCATTTACTGGAAAAGCCCAAAATATTTGATTATAGGATAATCTATTCGAATCCAGATGCTAACCTAAAATGAGCAATTACAGAGCGAAAAGAGAATACCACATAAATTACAAAATTAATTTCACTCGTCAGAAAATGAACTTGAAAGAGAAAAAACACAAACCTCCAAATTTCTAATCATTTGTTGTCCAAAAGCATCATCTGGGTGGATCTGGTCACAACCAATGAAAGTAAAAGTCTGTGGTTTCCATGTGATAAAACCATTTGAAAAAATAACAAAGGAATAGCAATGGAAATAACTAAATTTCAGAAACATTAGAGATGCTATAACTTAATTAGGCTTCGAACCTGCTCATACAAGAAAAATACTGCAGTGGAAAATGTTTTTGCTGCCCAACCAACAATTGCACAGGTTGAATCTGGTTCCAGGTATATCAAAACGCACTCTGCAATTATAAATGTTGGCGAGCTGATAACAGTGTCAGAATAATCAACTTGAACAGTCCTCCATTATAAAGAAAAATGCCCATGCATAAAGCACAAGATAAAAATAAAAAAATAAAAAACAAACCTCTCAAGCAAATGTTGTCATGTTGAACAAAATTGCAAAATTCTGTAATGCTTATCAGCAACAACAGATAGAACCCAAAATTCTAAAACATTTTTCCAGTTTCAGTTGAATCAGGATCCTAGAACATCATAATGCATTCTGAACATACACATGCTGGCAAGCTGACAACAGTATCAGAAAAAAAAAAAACCTTAAACACTCACCTCAGCACAAAAAAAATTGAAGAAATACCAAACAGACCAAGTAAGCACAAATGAGCAAATCAAAAAAACAAAAAAATAATTACCAAGAAAATGATGTCGTATTAACTAATATTGCTCAATTTCAGCACATCCAAGAGAAATATCATTGAAATCATCAGCAACAATCCCAAGTATAATGCTTATTGGCAACATTAGGTAGAACCTCAAAAGCTACAATACAATCCTCTTTGACAAACAAGGGTTGAATGAAAAAATAATTCAAATTAGCTAAGATATTCGTAATTACTACTAAAATATCATTGTTTGCATAATAAACCTAAAAAGGAGAATCTGATTGCATAAAATTACTTGATGTACTGAGTTAATGATACTAAATCTAAATGAAAAGAAAGAGAATTGGCCATGAAAGCACACCTGGGATCCATATCAGCCAAAGCTATGACATCATCTAGTTTGTGTATATCACGCAAGTCAATCGGAAGTAGCTTGTAATCATCACTGAGCACTACTCCTTCCTCTACAAGATCAAACATGCCAAACATTGCCAAACAGAAATTCATTTACACCTTGGAAAGAGGAAAATGTATCAAAATTGAATGCCTATTACATAATAAACCCAAAAAAAGGTTTGTGGCTAAGCACCTTAAGCCAGTTACCTCGAGAGATTGATGCTCCAGCACCAACTTTGTCCCTCAACTGACTGTAGGATCCAACAATTGCAGCCTTTTTACTAGTTACCTAGCAAGCAATTTTTCATGTAAGTTTAGAGATGAGAGCTGATATTTGTCCAGCAGGCATGGATAGATGTAACATAAATTTTCTCAATATAATATAGTCTTCAGGTCAAAAATAGCTGCAACCTTTTCATACTGAGCTTATTACAAAAAAACAAAACTTCAAACTAAACCTACAATATATTGACAAATGACTCAAATTCGCACCTCCTTGAAATCTAACTCCACATATAAAAATGGTGCTTTTCCCTCATCCTGTCATGGAGAATTATAATCAGTCCTGTCACTCTTCAGATCAAGTAAAAATACATTTCTCAAAAGCTCGTAGATAAAGCATGGCACCTTCAACTGAAAGTATGTTGTATCAAAGCCCGCTCCAAGGGATAATATTTGCTTCTTCACATGACCTTTTTCAGTGGTACACACTTCGCAATCAAGAAACTGAAAGAGAAGCTTCCGAAAAGCAGCCCAACGAGCAAAATAGCCTCAAAACATTTTGAAGCAAAAAGAAAAGAAATCAAGTGAAAATCAGGCATAGAAGACAAAATTAAGAATGTCAATATCTGATATTTCTTGCAACAAGGTAATACCACGGTTGATTATTGGGGACCTTCTCACAGATCTTCTCACAAATAGATGAATGTAATCATCTTTCATGTATCCCTTTTGAATGCACGACCTTACAGAAATATACTCGCAGTAAGCATCATTTTCATATCATAGGCATTATAATTTAAGTTTGATGTAAATACAAAAGAACAAAATATTTTGAGAACACATATGAGAAGACAGTTATGCGCTAATACAAGTACTTGAAACTCGAGAAGGCTGGTATGTTTAATTTCCTGAACAAACAAGATCGAAATCTAAAACAAAAATTAATTAACGAATAACCAGAAATTAACAAATGAATTCCATAATATCATAAAGCTCTAGCGCTCTATCTAATGAATGAGAGAGAAAGAGAAAGGGCTTTCTTCCTTATTCCTTTCATTTTCTCAGTATCCAAACACCACCAAAAAAAAACAAACTCAGCACCAGACGTCATAATATCATGAATCGAAGCTTTTCAAGTAAAAACATCGAAAACGCTTAGCGGAAGGGCTTTCAAATAATATCAAGAATTGGAAAACGCAAATAATAGGACGAATAGGAGGTGAGAAAGTGAGAGAAAATCACGCACAATTTACTGGCAGAAGCGTCGTCGTTCGTCGCTTGAACCGCCGCTCTATTGCTTCGTGAATCGGCCGACCGCTTCGCCATGGAAATTTTTTCCCACTTGAGGGCAAGAAGCCGTTCGGAAATGATTCGCTTTAACCGCAGATTGCTTGGCGTAGGCCTGCTTGTTTAGAACTTAAAGAACCAGGAAATTTCGGGGAGAGTAAAATACCAAATGCTATTATTCTAGATTCGAGTCTTTATTATAACGATGAAATTCTAAAATTGTTAACCCGAAAAATATAATAATATTTTTTAAAAAATAAGTTTCTTCTTAATAAATATTAAATAAAAAATAATTAATAATTTTAATTTTAATTTATAAATTTAATAATTAAAATAATATATATATTTTTATTTTGTTTAAAAAATAAAATTTTTTATTCGTACAAGCTTTTTTCTTTTTTAAATTTGAATTATCAACTTACGACTTCATAGAAACCATTAGTCCCCTAAGATGTGAGGCGGCAAAATATGAGGTCGATTATTTGCTAATTTTGTACATAAAAATAAAAAAAAAAAATTGATTGATGATATAAATATTTTACATGTTGTCAAGGATATTTATTTTATATTTTCAATCAAGCATATAAACTTTTATTTTGTGTAACTCTGTCTTATTTTCACCAATCAGGAGATTTTGATTATTTATAAAGTTAAAAATCTAAATTTTTAATTTTTAAAGTAAATTGTAGACATTTTTTTTTTTTCGGATGTAACATTATGTTTATATTAAAATTTAATTTAGAGAATTATATATTTATTTTATAAATTTCACTGCATGGTACAGTCTGAATAATACATAACAAAAAAAATTATTATATAAATATAAGGTTAGACATGAGTATTATAATTAAATTATTATTTTTTAAAAAATTAACAACTATATTTAGAATTTAATGGAGTATGATCCAACGTCTAATTTCTTGTTTAATCTTCATACTTATATAAAATTGTTTTATTTATAAATAAAAAAAATTTAACCAAAAACAAAACAATGGCAATGTAATGATATATAATCATAATCAGAAACACACCGTAAGTTGGCATACATAGGCTCAAAAAAAAATAAAAAAGGGTGGTGTCCCAGGAGGGAGGGGTTCGTTTCCAATCGTTTCTGGAACTAAACCCTAAAATCCAGCCCTAGATTACACCAAGAGCCCATTATCCAAAACCCTAATTATTTTTTTTTCCCTCGGTATAATCGCTCCCTCAATGCCCTGACTGAGCTTCGTGACCTGAGTAAGCGTGGTTCATTTAGGGGAATATTTTGATAAAAAGATGGACATCGAACAAAGGCAAGCAGAGCTCATCGACCAGTTTGTGAGGCAAGCGTCGGCTCTAGAGGGTTCTGCCCTCGCCTCCCTTATCGTTGACGCCACTTCGCATCCTTCTCTTTTCGCCTTCTCTGAGATTCTCGCCGTGCCCAGCGTCTCAGAGGTTATAATCGCTTACCCATTTTCCCACTCGTTTTGATTGGCTTGTAATTCTGGCTTTGGGTTAGTAGTTGACGTCAGATGTAGAGAATGGGTGTGTTTTGAGGGAAAATGAGAGCTTGATATAACGTTGTCCATTGTTTTAATTTCATTGCGCAGCTGGAAGGAACTGATAATTCTCTGTATCTGAATGTACTTCGCTTGTTTGCACATGGCACTTGGAGTGATTACAAGGGTAAGCATACAACTTTCTGTTTTCTTTTATTTTCATTTTATTCCTTTCATCTATTTTGCCAAAGTTTGTAGTTAATTTGCTAAAATTGTTTACTTGTGATGACTTAAAAATCAGATTATTTGTGGGCCATTGTTAATTTGCTGATGTGATAATTATACGGTTGGGGGAAATGTATGGCAATGCCTTTCATGTCATAGGTGACACAAGAATTACATTACAATGATGGGGATAGAAGATGCCATCAACACCCTTTGTGGAACCGAGTGTATTTAGCATTATAAATGTTTAAATGTCTCTTTATCCAAGTGGATATTTGATGATGAAGACATGGAACTGTTGCATGAATATAAGGCATGAATTTGAGTGGAAAAGTGGTATACAAATTGGGTAGAACCCTTAAGGGAAGATGAAGCTAGATTTATATAATTTAGGATATGTAAGTACAAGAAAAAACATAGAATGGCATGATCAGTGGCTTCAGCAGGCACGAAATTATGAGCTTTTTCTATGACTGCCCTTTTCTTTTGTTTAGTCTGATGACTTAAGTACAAAATCCTTCACATTTGGACCATTCTGTTGCTTTTGTTTTGGATACCATCATGAATGCAGCAACTAAGTCTGTATTTGAAGGTAATGCTGATCATTTTCCGCAACTGGTTCCTGATCAAATCCTCAAGCTAAAGCAACTCACTGTGCTTACACTAGCTGAAACAAACAAGGTATCTGCCCCTTGGTTACTGATCCCTTTCCTAGTTGATTTAGATGATTTTCCTTGCTCATAGTAGGACAGATTGTTAGTGACTATTGTCTTGCATCTAATGTAATTTTTTACTTTATCTTTTAATTTCACAAGTATCTACTGTTATCCACTAAACTTGGGCTAATACAACCTATGGTCTTATTATTAAAGTGTCTCTTGAATTGCAAATAAAAATATATTTGCTGTTGTTATGAGTGTAACATGACTTTAAAAATTTGATCACCTGAAGCCTCATTTTTATTTTCCATCTTATGGGCTGCACAGCCAGTTTTAACTCTTTAAATGCCAAAAGCTATTTGACTTACCCCCCCCCCCATGGTCCTTTTTGAGACATCCAATATTTCCGGTCACTTCTCCTAATATGTATGTCCTTTTTCAGGTATTACCTTATGATGAGCTAATGCAGGAGCTAGATGTCACAAATGTTCGTGAACTCGAGGATTTTCTCATTAATGAGTGCATGTATGTGGTAGGTCATCTTCCAGCTGAATTCTGTTACTGGTGGTAATATCATGTACATGTCTCCTTTTGTTTTTGGCATGTGGCTGTACAAATGAAATGGATAAAATGTCAAAAAATTGTTCAGTTTTTAAGGTCTCAAATGGTTTTTTTTTTTGTCACTAGAACACTGTGGTGATTCATAGGGTGATTTTTGTCTCTTCTTATTTTCTATCAAGAAAGTTTGTTAATAGGAAGAAACCCAAAAAAGGGGATGTATGATTGTATTATTTTCTCCTCTTGTTAGGGAATAGTTAGAGGAAAGCTTGATCAACTGCGAAGGTGCTTTGAGGTTTGTGGCATGTTTTCACTGCTTTACTTCAAGTTGCTGGTTTTGCCTGCTTTCTCTCTATACTGTTGTGAGGCATATTGAATTTTGTTTAATGTTTTCATGGAGCCCAGGTTCAGTTTGCTGCGGGTAGAGATCTGAGGCCTGGACAATTAACTAACATGATACAGACATTATCAGGCTGGTAATGACTTACCACTGTGTTAAGTTATATAGCTGATAACAAAAATTGCCACCATCATATGTTGTGACTGATAGGCATGAAAGCTGGGAGGGACCATTTTGTGTCTGAAAAGTGCTTTAATTTGTGCTTTTTGGCATTGCCATTTGCCAATGTCTAGGTCTTTCTTTAGGCAAGCTGGCAAGCTTCTTGTTAAATTATATTACTCTTTAACATAGTCCGTGTGTTTTAACTCACCCCGTCTTGTTAATGGAAGCTGCTTTGTAGTTATCTAGTTCTTTTGACTATCTGGCTTAATGTTTTTTAATATCTACATGTCTATCTGGATTAAGTCAACCAGCATGAATCTGTATTTTATCTGACCTTGTACCAATGGATGTCTAGGCTGGCTACGTCAGACAATCTACTCGTATCGATTCAAGAGAAAATAAAATGGGCTGATACCATGAGTGAGTTGGACAAGAAGCACCGAAAGGACATAGAAGACAAAGTGGAAGAAGTAAAGAAATCCCTCTCCCTCAAGGTCAGTTGAACTTATAATTCATGTTCCAGGTGATGAACTATTGACTACAAACCAATTGAGTTAATCATTATGATATTCCACAGTGATCAAGCCCTTTCTTTTGTTACTTTTTTTATTTTTTGGGTGATCTTGATGCCAACCTAAGGAAATCTTCACCACAAGTCGTATGTGTCATTTCTGTTGACATAGATTGCCTTTATTCTTTTTAATTTAATATAGAATGAACGTAGAAGTGTGTTTTTGTTTTTGGGGAGCCAGTGCATGTGTTGAGGACTCAGAGCAATAGGGGGAGGGGAGAGCACAGAGGGATGGAGAGAGAAAGAGTGAATGGGCTTTTTCTTCACTCTTTTTTTCCCATTTTGTCTTTTTATTTTTGGTTTTTTGGGTTGTTTTGGGGCGGGGAGGTTGGCAGAAGCACAGGGGATGGTGGATTGCTACTGTTTTTACTTCCCACTTATCTTGTATTTAGTAGGAATCTACTCAATCAATGATCTTGAACCATAGGCCCACTTCAAGATTGAATCATTTCCTAGGATCATAGACCTAAAAAACATTGAGCTACTTGTAGTCCTCTTTTTATACTTTAAAGAAATTTTGTTTTGAAAGGATATGGGGTGAATTTATGTGGCTACATGTTAATACTATGGCATGGTTACTTAGTCAATCAACCCTTGCAATAATGCAAGATGCTAAACTCAAACTACATGGAACCTCCCAGTAAGATCTGCCGGAATCTTAAGGGACATGTATTGGCCTATTTCTGCTGGGGGCGACTGGTAGCTTTGCTGTAGTGGATTTATTTTTGGAATATATGTTGGTCGATGTCTTACTTACGTTGTGGCAGAAGTTACACACTGTAAGCAGGCCGACGTTGAGTTCCGAGGGCACGAGGAGGTCTACTCTGAACGTGGTGGAGTGATGGACTATGAGGAAGATAGAAGCCGACCGAAGAGGTATCATGATGCAACTTCCTTGTGGAATTTTTTGTTATCATGTCATAGCTCATAGTAATGTTTTTCTTTGTTTCAATTTCATTTGGATGGTCCAAGTCCATAGTCCTGTATCAGATCAATGATATTTTCTAGTGTTGTACTCTTCTGTCCGCATCATCTTTGGTGTGACATCTCTTGTTCTACTCTTTGACTGGTAACTTGGTGAATGCAGGAGGCGGCATCCATTATCTTGAAGCTATAGATAGATCATGTAAATCATTGGATGGCTTTTAAGGCAATTCGCTGGATTTTTTGTTCATTGCAGCTCAACTGGAAGATGATTTCTTCTTTTGAGGATTATGAAGCTCCTCCGAAATTGTCACTTTAGAATGATAATTAGGAAATTGTTACCTTGTCTTGAACCTGTTTGTCATTGCTGTCGAGTTGGCAAGAATGGTATCAAATTCAGTGGTGCAGCAAGTAAGTTTTTACAGGGTCATATAAGAGCCTGAGAATATGATATCCGTCATTGTGGTTTTTGATGTTGTCCGAAAATTTGTGATGAAAACAGCTACTTACGAGTATGTTTAACTGCTTCTAGAAGGATTTCTTGTGGTAGGAAATTTAGTTGGCGTATATGTACCTGGTTGTTTCTCTTTGTTTTTTTTTTTTTTTCTTTTTTGGGATTTGGGGGGGTGGGGTGAGGGAGCCAAATGATAATTATTTAAGACGTCTAAGCGACCCAATCGTTGCAATAGACTTTGCATTTTGATGGGTGCAGTGCACTCTCGCTTTGGAAGTTTTCTTAAAAGATGATACTATTGCTTGCCCAAGAAACAAAATTATTTGACCTCGGGTGCTACTGGCAAGTATACCAATACCAATTGCAATACACTGTGGACTGCCTATACTCCGAAATATGAAGTGGGGGTAAGCGTATCTTTTTAAGCCCTTAGCTGAAGGGGATCACGGTCGACCGAGTGAGTTGGGCATGTACCGCCGTATTTGCAACGGGGGAAGTGGCATTAAGGGGCCTGGGCCACCCAAACATTCTCAAATGCCACGACCTGTTAGCTCGTAACGGAGAAGCCCAGGTCCTCCTCGATTGCACCCTATCTGAGAATGACAAAACCGACGAGACCCAGTTATTAAAAGTCGTCGCCAATTCCTTTACGGCATCGCTTACTTGCACAGTCAAAGCCGACCAATGTTTGGGTTGGCGGTTCACAAAACAGCGTAAGCTTGCTGATTTAGGTCTGAGTAGAATATTGTGAGTTACATGAGGCATACGAGCCCTGAGAGGACAAGCACTGATCTTTACGGAGTTCATGATGGATTTGGCTGCGGAGGATATGTGGAGTTTTGGGGGTTACGACCATTGGAAATTAATACTCCTTGTCGTCCTGTCAAGACTATTGGCTGAGGGTGGGAGAGCATGAACAAAAAGAAAGGTACGGACCTCTCAGTTAATAATATTTCTAAAATAAAAAGTTGAATCATATCCTTCTTAAACGTATTTTCGTGTTAGCCCGATAATATTTCATGTTAGTTGAATAGCTGAAAAGCAAAAATATACTTATCGGGGTTCATGTCATATGCACTCCACATTTGTGAACATCTAAAAAAAAAATGTACGTCAAAAAAAAAAAAAAAAAGGCTTCAAGCATTAAAATTCATCTTTCTTAAGTAGCATTGAAACTTTTTTTTTTTTTTTTTTGAACCAATTTATTATTGATACTGCTAACGTTTGTATAATTTAAGCAATGATACCCTCAATATCTAGATGATAGCATTGCCAACACTTGGATAATGAGACCATTGCTATTTATAAACCCATAAAAATACTCGTAACAAGGAATTTTAATGAATGGGACGAATGAAATGGCCAAAGAGAGGATAATACATATATATATATATATACATGTGAATAGTAATTTAATTAATAATCAATTATGCTTCCATTTAAATTAATTTAAATTTAAATATCTTAATTATTATTTTTAAAAATAAAAAAAAAATATATTAAAAATGCGATTTTAGACCCTTAACACAAATTTAGCGTAAGAGAGGAGAAGTATAGGCGCCAATCCATTAATCTCTCGGTGAGTCCTCATCCAACGACGACGTAGGCTCTGACAATCGTCGCTTGGGGCTCACTCTAACCGGCTTGTAGTCACTGGAGCCGATCAGTTGAGGGAAATTGAGCTTAGCCTTTGAGCCACGCATCTCAAAAGCTGCGCGGTCGTAAGCCACGGCCGCATCCTCTGGCGTCTCATAAGTTCCCAGCCACGACCTGGCGCCGTTCTTCTTAGGATCCCTGATCTCCGCCGCATACTTCCCCCACGGTCTCCGTCTCACCCCCCTGTACCGCAACCCTCTCGAGGGACCGTTTTCCTTACGCGCCAACATCAGACCGGGGCAACTGACTACCCCATACTCTGATTCGGGTCTGACGGCCGCCATTCCCGCTACCGTAAAATCAAGTTGATTCGAAAGATTTAAATCACCCTTAGTATTGCTGGTCACATCGTGACCTGGAGCCGTGTAACTAGTTTGCTCCTTTGGATTGTCAATTTGCGACGGTGAGTTCCCGTTACTAGTAACGGCAGAGGGGAATATCGGGTCTCTCCTCGAGTTCATCGACGGGATGCTGAAGAGAGCATCCAGATCGTCGGCGAGAAGATGCCGCTGAATCGACTCCAAAAGAGCCGATTCTTCCTCCATCTCCAACGTGCACATTTCCGGAGGAACTTCGCCCATTTCTCCCGTATGTTTTGGGATATTTTCTACGCCTAAACGTGTTCTGATTCAAGATTATTTTTCCCATGACTAGGCCGCCTGTGCTTATAGATTTATGTGCGTGGGAGGGTGTGGGGAGCCTGCTCATCAAAGTTCCAACACTTAACCCATTTACTTTTATCTTTTCCGTTCTTTCTGGGAAGTTGCACTGCGTTGATTTGATGAGCACGTTTTGTTTTCACGTGAGTTAATTCTCCATTTATTTATTTTATTTTGTTTATTTTGGAATATCTTGTTGGGTTATAAACAGATAAATATAGTAAACTAAGCTCATATCCTGCACAACTCGTATAAATAATTATGGGCTTCGTTGCATTAATAGCAATTTGTAATTTTTATTTTATATATTATATATTTATTTATTGTGATAATGCGATACAATATTTTTTATATATATATAATTTTGATCTTATTTTAATTTTATTTAATTTATTTTTTTAATGGATATAATCGTCCGTGATTAAGCAGTTGTCAGGCACCCAGTTTCCAAGCACATTCCTTTCGCCGGAAAAGAAACTTTGAATGGCTTCAAGTGGACATCTTTGTCATACGCCCACGTTGAAAGTATCGGGTGGATTGGGAGAATAAAATGGCGGTCAAATGACCGAAGGGCATAGGAAACATCATCTCCTCCTTTGTTTATGGCGTTGTATGAGCGATATTGACACTTTTTATTTTTATCTTTTTAGTTAGTTTCAATTAATTGAAGATTTTTAGTCAAGAAAATGACTTCGCTGTCAATGACTTCGAGCCGACATCTTTGAAGTGTAGGCAAGTTGCCAACGTGCAAAATCTGTTTTTAAACTAGCGGGGTCCCGATGATGAAACTGAAACCGAACTCGTGGGGGCATGACGTCGGGTCACTCCACCAGATTGGATATCATTTGGACCTGTCAAACTCGGATAGGTCTTCCGAAATTCAATGTTCGGGTTATGTGACTCCTGTATTGTCCAGCCCCGCCCACCAAGTTCGCTTACTGTTAAAACTCTCCCAAGTTCTTAATAAAACGGTGTCATTTTGTAACAAACAGTGTCATATCAGATACCATTTGGGCATGAGGCTTTGTTGTTGTTTTTGTTGTTGTTGTAGCTTGCGAATCTCATATTTAAAATAATAATAATAATAATTAATAATTATTATATAATTAAAGTAACATAAAAATTTAATATTTTAAAATTTTGAATTAAGATGTGATTTAAAATTCATGTAAATTTTAATTGGATATAATTTGCCTTTTGTTTTCTTTAATTTCAATTAAATGAAATTTTCTTCTTTTGAATTGTATTTTGTTTGGATCTTTCTTCTTCTTTTTTTTTCCTTTTTTTAGTAGAAGTGAAAAAAACTAATGTAAATCAATTTTTCTAAAAATTGATTGTCTAATTAACATTGATCTTTAAAAACAAAAAAAAAAAAAAAACAATGATTTGCAAATTAAAATCAAATTATTTTTAATGACTTAGACTCACAATAACTCAAAAAAAATTATAATAAATACAAATATAATATATCTAAATTTTGATAAATTTAAAATTTGATATACTCAAAATCTAATGTACTTGAAATACAAAATATTTAAGATTGAATGGTATGAAATCTAAAACAGCATGACTTGACTTAATTGTTTGTCATCTCTAATTTTGGGCTATTATAGGCCTTTTGTTGGTAATGGAACAACTGAGGATGTTTCCTCAAGATTATCAAGATATGGGCTTTTTTCTTTTTTTAAATTTTGTTATAAGTTTGCAGTTCAAATTCTCAGTCCAGAAAGGAAAAAGGGAAATCGTTACCAACATGAATTCCCTAAGGGGAATTGAAAATTTTATAAAATGTGAATTTATCACAGTCTTTTTTTTTTATTATTATTTTTGATGAGGGGCCACCAATTGATTCTTGTTATTGCCATATGCATACCAATTAGCATTCTTTGAGATGTTCACACGTAAGGGAAGCGAAGCAAATTATAAAAACTAAAATCAAATAAAAAAATTCAATTTTAGTAAATTTAAAATTGAAATTCGATTTGTTTTTAATTAATTGTTTAGTTAATTGATTATAATAAAAAAATTTAAAATTCTAATTTAAATATAAAAAATATTTTTAATATACTTATTCAAAATGATTTATAATTATTATTATATAAAAGGTAAATAAGTGATATTTAAAATGTAATAATACTATAATAAAATTTATTTGTTATTAATAATTATACTAATAATATTTTTTAATATATATATTTAATTCAGTTAATTAAAATTTTTTAAAGTTAAAAATTATAACTGAAAAAAAAAAATAATTTACATAGATTTAATTAATTAAATTTTAATTTTAAGTTTGTCGATTAATCAAATTTTTTGTTATTGATTATAGATTTTATTAACTTATTTGTCTATTTAGTAATTTTAGATGAAAAAATAAAATTTCAAAAAAATAATAAATTTTGTTTTTCATTAAACAGGACTCACAATACAGCTAATTCAGAATAAATCTTCAGGTTATGAATTTGTATTGCAACGGAGTATCATAAAAGAATAAATATATTTGTACAATTAGGTAACCAATGACTGGCTGCCAAATGTCAACTGAAATCCACCAAGACTTCTCTTCTTCGCTTTTGGTGTTGGAGAGAAGACCTCGTATCCATTTCCAAAGAGGATGATGAAGCCGAGGAAGATGGCTCCGGCGAGCTGCGCTTGTTAGTCACTCTAATCGGCTCATAATCATTGGAGCCAATCAAATGCGGAAAATTGAGTTTGGCTTTTGAGCCACGTATCTTAAAAGCGGCTCGATCGAAAGCTAAAGCCGCGTCCTCGGGTGTCTCGTATGTCCCCAGCCAAACTCTCGAGCCATTCTTCTTTGGATCCCTAATCTCCGCCGCGTACTTCCCCCACGGCCTCCTCTTAACTCCTATATAATGCCTCCCACTTGGCGGCGCGTGCGAAGCAATCGAATCCTTTTTCTCAGGTACATAGCACCTTGCGGTGGTCACCGAATCAACTTTAGTCAATTCAACAGGCTCTGATGGAAGGCCGAACTGGGCAAAGTCATCAATTTGTAAAAGGAGATCGCTCCAGTTACGTGTCATCAAGAGGCTGTTAAAGCTAAAGCTCGAACTTCGGCAATTCGCCGGCACATTGGCGGCGTTGGTCTCCGGCAAATCATCTCCAAGAAGATGCTGCTGAATTGACTCCAGAACAGCTAAATCGGACTCTGAGGGGCTCGGTCCGTGCATTTCTCGTCAATTTTCTCATAAAAAAAAAAATATTGCGGGATTGGATCCGAAGCCTAAATGGTTTTGAGGAGTGCTTTGTACAGTATATGACTGAGGAAGGTACGGCTATTTATGGTGTGAACGAGACTACAGAGAGGTGCATTATTTAATATTTTTAAACTATACCTTTATTTATTTATTTTTATTTTTAGCATTTCTTAGAACTTTCGCTATTGGGCAAGTGGGAATCGGCTTGACTCACATGTTTTTAGTGCTGAATGAACAATATAATTTTTTAATTATACCATTCATCAACTCTTGTTTGGCACATCTTGACCAATAAAAAAGAAAAACAAAAAATTCTTGTTTGGTAGTTCATTAATTAAAACATAAAATTATTCTTCTTACGCTGTACAGAATATTATTGAGCCACCCTTTGCTTTGATGGGATAGGTTCTCCGATTATTTCAGCTTAAACTAAAATTTTTCAGGAAAATGGATGCCTTATCATCTCTATTTCCGGATTAATTAACAAGTTCAGTTAATTAATTTGGTTATTTTCTGCCGTGTGCCTCAGATTCTTTTGGAGATCCGTCTGAAATTGTAGTCTTTAATCTCATCTACATCTCTCCTAAATAGGATTGACCGAGAATGTTTACTGCTAATTAATTATTATGGCTTAGTTCAAGCGAGATTGTGTGGACAATGACTTGCCGTAATCGATCATCTAAATGCAATTATGAATTAGCTAAGTGTTATCCCATGTGTTTCCTTTTCTTCTAAGCGAAGGACATCTCTGTATTGTTTGAATTCATAAATGCCATTTTGCCCAATTACAATGGATTTGACTGTGTTGGCTATTTATGCTTTTATTCAACAAATTAAATTTATATTTTCGTGGGAAATTCATTCTCTGCATTTCATTTATTAAAAAAAATTGCTATCTAAATATTCAGTGATCAAAAGAAGTTTTGCTATCTGGATATTCAGAAAATAATATTGTGAAAATTTTATTTTAAATTTATAATTTTCTTCTCTCTTTTTTTTTGTCAGCTTATTTAAAAGACACATTTGGGAACTTTAATTTAGGCTTATTGGGCATCTTAAGATAGAATTTAATTCATTCATTCCTAAAGGTAGAATTTAATTGAATTTGATCCTGATTAAATTCTATATCATCATTTTTTATTTTTTATTTTGGCTGCCGAATCTAAAAATTAAAAAAGGAAAAGTGAATTCATTTGTAGCATAAATAAAACTTATCAATTTTAGCACATTGATATTTCTTTACATTATGAGATTAATATTGAATTCTTATATAAATTATAAATTTATGATATTGGCACACAGTAATTTAACAATTTGAATTGAATTACAGAACGAATCAGCCAAAAAAAAAGAAAATTGATCATTGATTACACATGGCCCCGTCGGCCGAAATTCCGATTTGGCTTCCATCATTGGCTCTGCTAGCTTTAACCACCGGAGCTACACCACTCTTGCTCCGTTTTGGACAAGGTGAGTCATACTCTGATGAAGTCCAAGATGAAGATTGCTGCGACGAGCCTCGCTTGCGAGTCACTCTAACCGGCTCCACCGGCTCCAGTTCAATGGAGCCGATTAAATGAGGGAAGTTCAGCTTAGCTTTGCGGCCACGCAATTTAAAGGCAGCTCGGTCGTAAGCAATGGCGGCTTCCTCAGCTGTCTCGTAAGTGCCCAGCCACAATCTCCCTCCATTCTTGTTCGGGTCTCTTATCTCCGCCGCGTATTTCCCCCACGGCCTCCTTCTCACTCCTCTGTACTGCAATCCCTTTTGCTTCACTTGCTGCGCGTTGGGTGTCACTGCCAGTGGAGCAGAAGTTTCCAGGAGCTCTTCTTCCTTAACCATCACTGTCTTTATGTCGGATTGATACGGTGGGAGCCATCCAAAGTTAACGGCCTCACATAGAGTACCGTACACGATCATATCCTCTGAATCGTTTTGTTTCAAAGGCAAATCACCCCAGTTCTCCGTCAAAAGAACGTTGTTAAAGTTAGAACTCCGGCTATACACCGGCGCATTGCCGGCAGTCGTAGTTGGTGGCTCTACGTCGCCGACAACATGTCGGCTGCCAATTCGTCCCATCAGAGCCAAACCGGGCTCCAAGTTGCTCTCCTCGTACATCTTCTTAACTACTAGTTATCAATCCCTGTGCTGTCTATATATACGTTTCAACGAAGGAAGCTTCAGGGAAATATGGTTTTGAAGTTGACCCTTGTCTCGATGAACAAGTTTCAAAGTTGACAGAGATAGGCTAGCCCACCGGCTCTGTAAGAGGGGTTTAGGTGACGCAGATTTATAAATGAGTTGCTTTCTTTGACCGTTCGGTGTTCGAAGGTTTCTAATCTTTATCACATGTTATAATGGGTTTTTATATGATTATTATTTTTTTAATGCAGATAATTCCTTCTTTTTTTTTGTTTTTTTAAATTCTATAATGCATGTGAATACCGGCAAGTTGTATTTTTTTTTTTTTCTTTAATTATTTTATGAAGGGCAAGTGGATGCCTGACTACTTTACGTGCCTGATAATACCAAAAGCTCCACATCAGCTGTTCAATCCTGTTTATTAATATGGTCTCTGATGGCTTGTAGCCCCTGTTTTTAATTTTGAATTTTTTTGATTTGAGGTTTTTCAATTTTAACAATGCTAGTGATCGTGATTTCAGAGATACATTAAATTTTTAGTTTTATTTATCATTATATCGTAAATATAATCCAATTCAATTCAGTTGATTTTATTGCACATTTGCTTTCAAATTGACGTACCTTCAATAGTTTTTGTATATTAGCCAATGATCTAGTTGTTTAAGTTAATCCATTCCGGCCCGCCGGATTAGTACATCAATTTGCCACCTAAGATAATAATTTTTTGTGGTAATTGAACGTATTTTTCTTTATATTTATTGAAACTCGAATTATTTCTCCTTCAAATGAGATCTTTTAAAATTTAGTAATATTTAAATTCTGAATATTTTTATGAAAACAATTAACTAAGAAAATTAAGAAGTAATTTTTAATTTTGGTTTACAAATACAATAATTAACATATTTGTAAAATTTTTTTTATTTAAAAAAATGTTACGACAATATCATTGTCAATTTCTTTTTTTCTTTTTTTGTCTTTTTCGTCATTCATCTGAAAATCAACATCTCATTGAATTATCAATTTGATTTAACATACATTATGATTCATAAGTTTTATGTTTTCCTTTTTCCAACCCCTTGTGATATATCTCAGGAGTTTGTTGACAATGATTATACTAAAGTTTAAAACATATAATGACCCTTTGTCACTCTAATTTTCTTTTAATCTAGTGATAAAAATAATGATAAGATTAACCCAGAATTTCTTAGGCCATTAAAAGAAAAAAAATCCAATGAAATATTGAGAAACTCATACATTTCTTTTAATGTTCTTACAGTGTAGATCACAGAAAAATTTTTCGTTACTAACATGACGTAGTTTAATGTACATTTGGTTTGGATTCTTTGTCCCATGTTTATCTTTTTATCTTTTTGTTTTTTTTTTTTTCTTTTTGTTTCTTCTACTATGTATTCGATGTGAATGCTGCGAGATGTACCGCCAAGAATTATGGAGTCTCGTATGGACTAGCATGTGAAAAATGTTTTACTAAAAGTAAAAAAATAAAAATAAAAATAAAAATCCGGGGAGTTAAGCTATTTGCATGTATCAGACAATTCAAATTCGAAGGCTACGTTTGGTTCAATCATTAAAAAAAGAAAAAAGAAAAAAGAAAAAAGGGACTTGATCAAAATTAAAAAAGCATTACAAAGGCAACTTCGTTTGATTACGGATGCTTTGCCGACAAAGCAAATTCTCAGATTATGTTTCGTTGAGTAAAAGTAAAAGGTTCTATGATGTTTTCCCACGATGTTTTCCCACGTGCAAAAAATTAAAATGATTAATAAACGGTTTTTCATGCCAAACGCTTCTGTTGCTTTTTGGACCTCTTTTGACAAAGAAATGTTTTTTTAAGAGAATAATAAATAATACAGAAGGAGTTAGCTTTAGTGGTACAAAATTCACCCAATTCTAATCACTGATATTTATTGTTAAAATTTTAAGGGTAAATTGTATAAAAGTAAAAGAAAAATAGATAATATATAAATAAAAAAATTTATAATTTTAATAATTTAAATTTTAAAATTAAAATATAATATTACATCAACAACTTTATTATTTACATAAATTCTATTCGAATAAGTGATCGTAGGTCTGTCAAAACTTGGCCTTTTTTTCAGGGTATCGTTTATCATGTTAAAACGGGCAACTTGACATTTTTTGAAGAGAATAAAAGAATTTAAATAAAAGATTTTGATATTTGAATCATAAATTTTATTCCAAAAATTATAGATTTTATTATTTTAATTTTAAATTTTATAAACATCTTTTGAATAACGAATTTGGTTTATTATTTAATGTTTATTTTAACATGTACGTCTAAACGAAATTAATTTAACCAATGTACAAAAGACCACAGCTTTCATTAGATAATCTTTTTTTATTTTTATTTTTTGGATAAGTGTTATTCATTAGATATTTCAATTACATATGCTCATTTGAATAAAGGGTAATGAAGACACAAGAAAATAAGGAAAAAGAATAACATCTTTAGAGGGTAGAGTGGGGGTTCATGGAGTCAAGATCCAAGCCCTTGGGGGCTAATGTGGCCTGGAAGAAGGCCGAAAGGGAAAATAAATATTTAAAAAAAACTCGGCAGTTGGTTTTCAGCAAGGAAACATTGTGACTCCAGAAACACGATGTTGTATTCGTGATGTTCAGATAACTTCTTTTTTCAAGCAATGAGCTTGATCTCACTGGTACTGGAGTCATCTTTTAACACTGAAAGTCTCAGAGTCTAACCAAAAAAAAAACTTCTTTCTTCAAAATGTTAGAGCCGTTGATGAAACCAGGGTCTAGTCTAAGTGGTGGAACTTGCCTGCAAGATAGACAGGCCAGTAGATGTGAATCACTACCAAGCATATGGAAAGGAAAACTATCCAGGAAAATGTAACTGAATCAAGGAAGTGACATGTGCTTGGAAGGATGAAACGTGACAATCCGATAATTCATCCATTCAAAATGCACGTTGAAGTAATCAAAGCCTATTGGAACCGTTGGTGTAAGACACAGTTGGTGTAATGTTGCAATGTTCAGGGGAGGGTTTTGAAAGGATCATTGAAATTACTCACTCTTTGGTCCACCACCAGTTTCCAGGCTCTGCCGCTGAGGGCATATCTGACAGCAAATTTGAGAGGATGGAGCATAAGTCACTACGTTATACAACCAAATGACGCCAGTCCAGCCCCATCTGATACTTCTGATCCCAGCAAATTCCACATTTGCTGTGGCAGCGATCACAGTTGCAATCTGCAGAAATGCCCCACTTGTGTGGTGTTTTCAACAAGATGAGCTGCCTTCCCAACGAACTTGTGAACTCCAGTAGCAATGACAAGTGCTTCACTTTCACCTTGCTTGCATGTTGAACCCGAGTAAACTGCATCCCCAGGATTGTTGGATATTGGAAGTGATTCTCCTGTGCAAGGTCATTTTTTTGGGTGCCAAACAACATCAAGAAAAGCTATTTGAATAAAAGATCCTTTCATTATTCCTCTTCGATCGTTCCAATTTTAAAGTTTCACACGAACAACAGTTGCTAAGTGATTGTGCATAATCAAGTATTATCAAAGCTGGGTCATGCACAGAGATTCTATGACAACAATCTTTACACTGAAGTCAGAAATGTGGAGCAATAGGCTCATATTCTTGTACCGAAGAAATACCCGGTCAATTTTTAAAGGATCTCCTTCCAAAAGAGGCGCATCAGCAGGAATGATATCCCCAAGTTTGATACTAATAACGTCCCCAGGAACCAAAACTGTGACCTCTTCCTCGCTCCATCTTCCATCACGTAGGACCTGGTAGCATCAGGCAAAATATCAGATCTCAGTTGAATTAAAATCTAGTGTGTCCAGTGCAACGGATAATTTCAATAAAAGATGGAACGGATTTTTTAAACCTTGGCTTTTGGGGCCAACCGAGCCATAAGAGCAGCAGCGGCATTGCCAGCATTGTTTTCCTCTATGAAACTATGGTGGAATCGACTATAAGTAGGACTATGATACCAAAAAAATCATGATAGTCCGGACCCTTGCCCTGCATAATAAGGTTTTATAAACATCCAGCTTTTTAAATAATCATGCAGTTGCCATGCATATGCTAAGCATGGAATAAGAATTAAGGATCTCATGATTCCATTGTTATAACCCATCAAGAAGCTGTATTCCAACAAGACACAAAGTCTTGAGACATATATAATTTAAGCATTTTACTTTCCTGCAGGGGGTAATGTGAATAGAAAAATCACAAAGAGGACAAAAAAAAAAAAGATGAAGCCATTGGGTATATGAATATGATTCTAATGAATGTTCTGCTTCCAACCATCTTCTCTTCAAGTTTATTTTATCCAAACAAGTCCAGTTGCTCTTGAACTGTATTTGAGTTCAAACCCTCTCTTGTACTATTAAGATGATCAAAAACTTCTTCAAGTGGAATTTTGTCCTGTGCAAATCCATTTTCAGTTGTATCATTAGGTATAGAGCACAGCATTCAAACATAGCTTGTCATTTCGGTATCAAGGAGGACTTCTGGAGGAAGATTGCTTAGACAACGAACAGGGAAACCTTGTGGTTAATCAAAGGCCTTATTACTGATGAAATTGCACATAACAGATCAACATCCTCCCTGAAAACCGCATCAAGGGAATCTGACATTAACAACCATATTGAATTTCCTTCAGGTTTAACTCCCCACCGTGCAAGAAACTGATCCTCGAAAGAGATTCTGCAATGCAAAATACTTGGTGTCAAACTGTAAACCAAATTTTCCAATAACTCATTTCATTCTTAAAGATTTATTAAATAGTTCCATTAACATTCTGGATTTTGATCCTATATCCATCACCTGTCTTACATATACAAGGAAACCAGAGAAAAGAAAGAACAATAACAAATTTCAGGAAAGCAGATTAAGAAAGCCAACAAGAACAAGGCTTTCCCTCAGGGTCAAATACATAACAAGAAAAAAGAAAGGAAAAACACTCTAAAAAACCCAAGAATCCGCCCGCATTGTACATGAATTAGTCATCTTTCTGAAATGAAGCTATTTTATTATTTTCCAACAAAAATTTCAAAGCGAGACTTTTGAGTTGTATACTCTTTTTATTGGTTGACACGAAAGCTTGGGCGAAATTAGAGCACCATACGATGCTTTCTCAACGTAGTCAGATCACAATTGCCAAGCATGACGTCCTCTGCCCATAAAATTGCCGTCAAAGTGAAAATTGGCGGCTCGATCATCCCCAAAAAGTGTGTGCAAGATTAAAGGAAAATGAGAAATGTATTCACCCAGAGTCATCTTTGTGTTTATCGAAACAGTAAATGACAGTCATCGCTTACTTTCGTTGTCAAATTTTTACTATTAATATTTAATATTTAATATTTTAATTTTGTTATTTAATGTATACCTTAGGATGTTTACTTTTTATTTTTATTTTTTTTATAATTATTTCTTTTCAATAATTAATATCAATACATAATTTATATCAATACATCAATAGAATATTATATATTTTGACATTAAATAAAAATTTAAAATTTATATATTGATTAAAAAAATTATAATAATAAATTTAACATTATCATTAATACATTAATTATTATTTTATTTTTATAAATTCCATATAATGTTATATTTATACAAATCATTCGAAGTAATAAACATTAACGAGCACTAACCATTTCAATAATATATATATATATATATATATAGAGAGAGAGAGAGAGAGAGAGAGAGAGAGAGAAAATTAAAAAATTAATTAAAAAAAGATAAAATAAAGAAAAAAGAGATAAGTAATATATAGAAAGGCTGAAAAGGAGATTATACTAAAAATTAAAAATTAGAAATTTAAAATCTTTTTTTTTTTTTGGACTTTTAAAAGTGATTCTTTTTTAAGAAATAATTTCAAAATTTTTAAAAAAAAAAACGAAATTGAGAATTAATTACCAAACAAAAATTTTATTGTTTATTTAAAAATAAATTGAAAATTAAAAAACCACTTAGTTAAAGAAAAAAAAAATTTTGTCATATACAAAGTGAATATTAAAAAACCTTCAAATGCTTAGAGGGGAGTTTAAAGGAGAGGAGATTGTTGAGCTTATGACATGGAAAAACAAATATTTTTTGTTATAATTGAAGAGATTTTCTTTTGAGAATTTTTAGTTCTGTCTACAAATTCCATAGGCTTTGTAGTTTTTACAAGAAATTGCCTTAATCCGAAAACAATTTAGTGAAGGCAAACCCCACTCTAACGACAATGATTCTCACGATGGAAAACTGAGTTGATTTCTCTTTTTTCCCTAACATAATATGCATTGTACAATACCTGCCCAAGCTCCATACAGCCTCAAATTTGGAGAACCGAAGTCAAAGTGATCAATATAATTTGTATAAACACAAGTAGCATGGTCAAAAAAATATTTTTTTTAATATTTAATATTATTTTTATTCATAAAATTAAATAATATATAATTAATTTAGGTTTTTATTATATTTATTCTACTTTTAAAGTATTAATACTTAATTTTTTTGCTAAACATAAAATGCCTAAGAAACGACAAATAAGAATTAATTGGGTGATGATCGAAGCCGGCAGCCTGTTTTCCCAGACAAGTTAGTTCAACTTCTTCATTTAATCGGTACACGTGTCTCTTGCAACGTCCATAAACTGCAGATCATGTGGGCCCCCGTGAAATTCTCTTAATTATAAAAAAATAAATAAATCAATCAAATGCCCAAATTCGGATCCGGGAAAAAGTCCGACCCGCAAATACATTGATAGATTCCATACGAGTTTGACTCACTTGCGTTTCCTTTATAACAACTGTCTTTTTCAAAAAGAGAATAAAAATTTATGGGTGAATATATCTCACTAATTTAAAATTAAATTTTTTAATTTATTTTTCGTATTTAACTTAATTTATTTTCATAGAGATTTATTAAATATTATTAAAATTAAATAATTTTAATTATAATATTAATAATTTTTAAATTTATTATTGTGCTTCTGATATAAATTTTAATATTTGAAGATTTCAAGTTGCAGTCTCGAAGATAATAAACCGAAAAAAAAAAAAAAAGCCGACTTGCATAAATGGGAGACACGGAGGGGGAAACCGACGTTATAGCAACGAGAGGTGGAGTCGAGAAAGAGGAGAAGAGAGAATATGGGCTCGAGAGAAGCGGCGGCGACACAGCCACACCCAAGTGCAGCGAGAATAGCCGATTCTGAATGTTACCCTCAATACACAGCCTCACTCAAATGTAAGTAAGCTAGTAGCTCTGCCTTCCCAAACCCCACTTTCAGTTTCTCTCTTTCTGCTTATTTTTCATCTCTTTTTCTTTGTAATTCCTTGCCCCGCTTGCGTTTAATTTCGTTTTTCTTTTCATTTCTTTGGAAGTTCTGTTCTCAATCTATATGCACATGGGTGTGTTATTTCATTTTGAAATTCGGTGATTCTTTGACCATGTTAGCATCAAATTTTCTAAGAAATCTAGTTTCGAAAATAAAAAGTTGAAATTTTGAGCTATAGTGCCACCTCCCAGTGTACGATTCCAATAAGTTGAAGAACAGAGTCGATTTCACTTGAAATTCGTAGTATAGAAGAATACAGAAATTGAAACAGATGCCCTTTTTAAATCAGCAACGATTTTGTCAGCACTGAGTACTTGCTTTGAGTGGAGGTGCAATGCAATCCCTCTGTAAAGTGACTACAGGATGGTGTTGGGGGAGTAGGTTTTATGATCTTTCTGGATGCTGATATCCGCAGCGTAATTCTATAATTTGTTTAAACCTGGCAGTGAATTGTGCATCATATCAAATCGGCTTTATCTTTGATCGGTTATTCTTGAGGATTCTATTTTCCAATCAGCACATTCAGTTTCTATAACAAAATTTACCTCGTGGGAAACTGTCTTTGTACTATATGATGCTATCATCTTTACTTGGCGCAGCTGTTTGTGTTTGAAATGTGCCTTTTGAATGCCATTTTCAAATAGAGTGTTTTAACTTATATGACAGGAGGGCTGATGGGATTTTTCCGTTTTCTTAATAATCTAAATTTTGTTTGAACTTGACCCAATTCAATGTGTCAAGTGTTGCTAAGGAAGCTTTTCTTTGTTGTGAACAGTGCAGCATATGCTACTTCTATAAACTTGCTCTTTGATTTATGTCATCCTTCCATTTGTAGCAGCCACAAATGATTTGGTTGTGAAATTTAGTTCTTACATTGGTTGGAAGCATGGTAAATTATGAATAAGCAGCAGTAAGCTTGTCAGATATTTCAGTTATGTGACTAAATTGAAGGGTTTAAAGGCGATTGTGGTGGCTTCCATTTTTTGTATCAGATTACAGGAAAACTACAACTTTGTGTAGTTGATACATAGTTTAATAAAGGGTACACGAATGCCTTGTTTTTTCATATACCTTGATGGGTGATTATCTTAAAGGAAAGATACTTTGATGGGATTTGAACCCTCATTCTTTCCCTGCCCCCCAAATAATCCTCTTTAAGGGGTCAAGGTGGCCATCAAATTAGGCCCTTATTTGTGGTGAGGATATTAATTTTTGAGTTCTGCCATGCCCCTTTCCATTATAAGGGACTTCTCCTCATGAAAAATATTTTGCCATATCCTGAATTCTGAGGGTGAAATCTGCAGGCCTGGAAGAGTTCGGCTCTGACAAAAGTAAATGTCAGGAACATTTTGATGTTTACAAGGAATGCAAGAAGAAGGAGGTAATGATTTTTTATTTTTTATTTTTTTCCCAAAAAAGAAAAAACAAGAAAGAAAGGGAAATGTTTAAGACTTTAGGTGACCATATGCTGTTTTCACATATGAGCAACAATTTCAAACTACTTGTTACATGAGTTCTTGCTGTTGTCTTAACAGAGGGAAGCTCGGCTGGAACGCAACAGGAATCGGTCCTTATTTTCATGAAATTTGAGTTTTATTATGTGAGAAATTATTCTCTGAGTTCACAGGGAGTGCTGATCCTGTTTTCTCTATGGCATCAGAATTATAATCTGAGGGATTCCTTCACAAATTTTAGCAATTGCAGATATTTTTCTATTCCATAGGGAAACAGTGTAATAATGAGCTTTTGTGTATTAATTATTTATCAGGAAAAGAAAAGAACTTTTGTGGTTATGGCCACCATATGTGTCATGAAAGGCTATGGATCAAGCATCTTGCTTTGTCAAAATGACGTGAACTCTTTTGCCTGTCCATCTGGGATTATAAGAGTCAAACAATTTTGTCTTCTTCATATTGCTATATCTTTAGAATCAATAATTTTATATGTAGGATTCCTGAATTCAATCACTTGTCGAGTTTTTGGGTTGAGGTCTATCCTGTACAGGCACTCAAATTGGATCATCCCTTTATTTAGAGGAAGGGGCCCAAAATAAAGGGGGTCGTGGCTCCTCCATGTCTAGGCCTCTGGTTATCTACTATTATTGTTTCAATAAAAGGTTTTAAGTTATGCTATATGTTAAGAAAGATAAAAATTCTCCTATGAGGTATCTCAAGGTAGAATACAAAACCAAAAGCCTTCTTCCTCTAATGCTACAAAACCATACCCATGGAAACGGTATGTGATGGTTGAAACAAAACCCATGTTCAAGAAGAACGTTTTCTTCCATGCCTTGTATGGCTACAAATTGAAGGGCAGCCTCTTTGGTATTAGGGAAGAAGAACACATCTCTTAATCAATAATCAAATTCTTTAGCCTTCCAACTTTAAAAGAACACCAAAATAATTGCTGATAAAAAAAAAATAACTATAAAGTAAGAAAACGAAGAGATCTTTAAAATGTGCTATCTCTAATAAATTTGTATCTACTTATAGTTCTTTAAATTTTGTAAGATCTTAAATATCTTCTGCCTGATTTTTTTTGGTTGAGATGACCATCAAAACAGTTTCTCAATAACTGATGTTTGCCATTTCTTAAACAAATTCAATGTCTTTCATTTCATGCCATAATTCATAAGTTTGTTTGTTTGTCTTATTGCCAGTAGAACTAAATGATCCTTTTCCTGACATTTTTTGGTTGAGGTTTCTATAAGAATAGTTTCTAGTGATTGGTGCTTGCCATTGTTAAACAAATGCAAGTTTTTGCACCCTGCTCTAGATTTAGAAGTGCAACGAGTATGGATTTCAACACAGCATATTGATTGATGAATGACAAGTTTGGAAGTACCTTTTCTCTCCAATTCCAGTTGTGTGAGAATCCAATAGCAGATCAGTGTTACGCATGCTAAACAGGCTGTGGGCTGAAGGACGACGAGCTTCTGGCTTTCCTTTTGAATAGGTTTCCTCTGGAATAGAATTTTGGTCTTTATGGTCATCTTCCCTTCAGCCTATTTCTTCGAGAGGCTGTAGCCCAGGATACCTGCACGGAGCGCATGCTAGAACCGTGGACAACACGAAGCTGTTGACCAGATCGATCAGTTTGTTAGCTTAGGCATCGCATATGCCTGGACGAACATGCCAGCCAGAAAGGAGGAGGGGAAGGTGGAAGGAAGTGGGGAGTGATGGAGAGGCGGAGGAGTTGTTGTTTGTGTTATTATGCAATGCATATTTTTTCTTACCCAACTCGGTGGGTTTTCTGTAAAAATGAGAAGCTATAGACGTAATGTAACATAGCTGCCGGTGGTGCCCGGCAAAAACCTCAGGCCAGCCTATGTTGAATGCCAAGTCATTGTTATCCAAATCGGAGATGAATCACATTCCCCTACTTTGTCATTTGAATCTTGACATTGTTGGCTTGCCAGATATCCCTGTTGGCTGTATTGCTTCTCTCTAGCATTTGGTATTTTTGATATTTTAGACATCTTAATTTCAGTTTAAAAAACAAAGGAAGGGCCAAAAAAATCGCAAAAAAAAAAAAAAAAAGAAAAAGATGGGAAATTCTCAATTCTTATGTCTTGTTATTTGGATAAAGGAAAAATAGATTTTAGTTACGCTAGCAAACGGTTGGTAGCTGTGAATTGAATAATTGAAAAGTTGTTGAGCAAGCGAGCCAACGAACCCTCGTCTCGACTCGCTCAAAACCCCAGAAAATATATAAACACGCGTACGCGCTGGTTAAATGTTTTCTTCTAAACCCTGGTGAAATTTCGTGAGAGCTGGTTTCATTCCAATTATATCCTTCCTCTTTTCCTGAAATTTACGCATCAACCCAACGGAAAAAACTGAACCATGTACATGCTCGTTAACTGCTCCCATTGCCGGACGCAGCTGCAGCTGCCTCCGGGCGCCCGATCCATACGCTGCGCGATCTGCCACGCCATCACGCACATCGCCGATTCCCGCAGCGCTTCCCCGTCCAGCTACGGCTACGCGCCTCCGCCTCCGCCTCCGCCTACTTCCATCCAGCCTCCGCCGTCCCCGTACAATCACGCGCCTCCGGGACTTCCGCCGAGCGCTCACGGGAAGAAGCGGGCGGTGATATGCGGGATATCGTACAGGTTCTCGAGGCACGAGCTGAAAGGTTGCATAAACGACGCCAAGTGCATGCGTTATCTTTTAATCAACAAGTTTCAGTTCCCACCCGATTCTATTCTCATGCTTACCGGTATATTATCTCTCTCTCTCTCTCTCTGTTTTTTTTTTTTTTTTGGTTTTTCTTTCAGAGCATGTTCTGGAATGTGGAGGTTCTCTAAGTTTGCAATTTAAGGTTTAAGGGCTGCTGATTGTTGTCTTTATAAGCTTCCTCGCTACTTCTTTGAACTATCAAATAGCACGCAAAAAAGCTTAGGAAATATGGTTGGATCTCAGTTTATTCATTAAAGGGTTTTTGTTTTTTTTTTTTTTGGGGTCCAATTGGATTGGGGAAGGGCAATTAACCATGAATAAGGTTTAGGTTCAAATCTCATATCTCACTCACAAGTTTTAGGAGATGAGATGTGAGTTCTTTATGATGTATGCTTACAAGGCCAATGTTAATCCTTGTCTGGAATTTGAAGTGCAGAGGATGAAACGGACCCCTACAGAATGCCCACCAAACAAAACCTGAGGATGGCCTTATATTGGCTTGTACAAGGTTGCCAGCCTGGAGACTCCCTGCTTTTTCATTATTCTGGTCATGGTTCACGACAGAGAAATTATAGTGGTGATGAAATTGACGGATATGATGAAACCCTGTGTCCCTTGGACTTTCAAACTCAAGGTATGATTGTTGATGATGAAATAAATGCAACAATCGTCAGACCTCTTCCTCGTGGTGTTAAGCTACATGCAATAATCGATGCTTGCCACAGTGGGACTGTATTGGATTTACCCTTCCTCTGCAGAATGAACAGGTTAGTGTCTATTGATAAATTTTCCTGATAAATTTTCCTTGGAATTTGAGTAAAATTCCCCACCTGTTTCCTGTTGTGATTTATATGGGAAGCCAGAAGACATTGCAGAGATTTCATTCATTATAGCAGTTGTTAAAACCAATAACTTTACAAGGTCTTCATTTTTCTCCTATGGCCATGATATATCCAGGGATTGTTTGAAACTATGCTTCTTGCTAGAGGCATCTTCCTTCGAGTACCAAAATTCTTTGTATTTAAAATAATTAGATGTCTCTTTTCATGGTCTACTGGCACACACAAGTTCACAAAGTAGTCTTTTTGATATCGTGGGGCATATCTTCTTATATTCTTCATTTTCTGCTTCTTTAGCCATGTTTTCTGTTTAGTATTTATCTGAATAAATAAATTGACTTTTTCATAAAAAGGAGTGGACAGTATGTATGGGAGGATCATCGTCCACGATCAGGTATATGGAAAGGAACAAATGGAGGAGAAGTCATTTCCTTCAGTGGTTGTGACGATGATCAAACATCTGCCGATACATCAGTAAGTGAACAGCCTCACAAAAATTCAGTTGTTAGCCTTTTCTATTTCTGATGGCTCTTGGACCCCAAAGACAAGAGCCAAACATTCAAATCTTTTAATGGAACAGGCTCTTTCAAAGATAACATCGACTGGTGCAATGACTTTTTGCTTCATTCAAGCCATTGAACGTGGACATGGGACAACTTATGGGAGCATTCTCAATGCAATGCGTACTGCAATCCAAAGTACTGGCAATGACCTTGGTGGGGGTGCCGTGACATCTCTCTTGACTATGCTTTTGACAGGAGGCAGTATGGGCAGTGGTCTGAGGCAGGTATATACCATCGTCAATATTGAGGAATGTAGGCTTGCTTTTGCCCTAGGACGCTTGATATTTTTCCTCTTCCATGATATGGCTGTGCTGTTTATTCATAATCCAAAACTCACGTTGATTTGTCTTCCAAGAAACAAATGCCCTTTCTTTGTTGTGCTTCGCTGTAGTACGCCAATAGGTGGCCCTGTTTGTCAATGTGGATGCTCTTCAGTGTTCTTGGGGTCGACATCTTGTAACATATATAATTGTACTTGGTTAAGTTCTTAAGTTAAAAGTCGGTTTATTGTGGTAAATAAAAAATGCAGTCTAGTGATGTATGAAATCTTGTTTAGCGTGCGGGAATTACTGACTTTCTGATACCTTGTTTTGATCACAGGAGCCACAGTTGACTGCTTCCGAGCCGTTTGATGTGTACACAAAGCCTTTCTTTCTATGACGGGGTAGAGGAGGGTTTTGTTTATTCCTTTTTCTTGCCTTTGCTGTTGATAAAATTGTTGGCTGGTCGTATTGTTTGATTGATGCTGATAAAAAAACACGTAACCTAGGGAAAAAGAAAGGTTTGCCATCTTAATTTGTACAATATTTTATTATGCATATGGTACATTTCATCCTCGAACGAGCACTTACAATTTGTGAGTCTGAGTATAACTTCTCCACCACCCCTGCAAACCGTGCAGTCAGCTCCGTTACACAATCTCTATGTGCTAAAATTGAACTAGTCGGATGTATCTTTACGGCAGCAGAAAATATATCATACACGCCTCTGTGAAATCTTAAACCACGCCCTTCACACAACCCAACGAAGTTTTTACTTTCAACGAGCGAAGAATCTTTTTCAAGCAAACTTGCAGAATTTTTATCTATATATTACTCACTAGGAAACTGACTACACGAGCATAACCTGCGCTGAGCAGGATGAATGATGCTTGCTGAATTTCAATTTCAACATTCCCAATATGGCTGGGACCTAAAAATTCCGATGCTGAATTTGAACCTTTAATAACCACGGTGAATATTTTGAAGAATAATAATAAAACATTGAGATTGAAACGCAATATGTGACTTCTTTCCCACCCACATGAAAGAAGAAATAAGAAAAAAAATTGGGCGGTTAGGATGCAACCTTGAAGCACTGGAGAAGAATTTCTTCTCACTAGATACAATGAGCATCACTGCCATCTAAATAAAATTTTCTAGTATCCTTGATCTATATGGACCTGGAGGCCGAAAATCCTCCAACCGCAAATTGGAGGAATTACGAATATCATTCAAGACATTTTCTCCTTTCTCTGCTCTTATGATCTCCAATGTACTCCCAAGAACATCCCCTGCCAGGCCAACCTCAAGAAGATGGCCCGGCTCCTCGCCACCTTCTTGTAATAGCTGACTGATCTCTGCCAAAGCCACAACATTGTCCAACACAACTTTGGCAAAGATGCGGCCAAGAAATTCTGCAGCTCTTGGGGCATCATTTATAGCATCTTCCAGTGTAGTGAGAACTGATTGAAACCTGCATGAAATAGATAATCATTGGCATGGTCAATGATTAAAAAGCTAAACTGTATTAGTGACACACAAATGGTTAAATCTTTCTACCCTTTGATAAGTTCAGCTTGAGTCAATATGCCATCCTGAGACCGTTTAAGATTCACAAGAAGCTTAGCCAAAAGATCCCTTTCAATATCCTTCCTCTCAAACGAATCATTTATCCACAAAGAGATCATAGATGGATGGAAACTCCGCGAATTCAAATCTTTGATGCACAAAGCAACTTCTTTTTCATCTCTGGCACTGGAAAATCAGAAAAAAAAAAAAAAAAAAACATGCAGTTAGTGCAGGAACTAGGCAAAATTATGTGCAGAGTCAAGTCATACGTGTTGGGCAATCACTAATCCACAACCATTTACTTCGTAACAATGGTCAGAAATAGTTCCAATAAGCACTAGAATGATAGAGCAGTGACTCTGAAATGTGGCAAGGCAAGGGGGGAACAAAAAATCAAAATAAGATATAATTGTATTTCATCTATGCTTCCACCCACCAAGCATATCTCCAGTCTTCTAACATCAGTGATATATACATCACTAATTGCATTATATCTAAAATCCACTCTATAACTTTCCTGAGCTCTGCACCAAACCCAACCAATTCAATAACACCAATCATCAAAGCACATATTCAAATCTTCTTTATTACTTTGTCCAATAACATAGGAGATTAATCAAAACCATTGCAGATGTCAGTAAAAAAGCTATATAATCAGGAGATTGGTGACTCAAACTCTAAGCATAAACATGTACGCAGGCCTCTTTTCAAAACACTTATACTGCCATGCATTCGAGACTAAAAAAGAAAAAATGTTATCCAAAAAAAATGTAAAATATGGTGCAAAAGAGTTCAATTTTTTCTGAGACAACCAACTTCAAATGCTAATTATGCAAAGCCAGTGGTTGCATACAATTGAACTTAGTAATAATACCATGAATTGGACAGAAAAATACCTGTAAAATTCTTTTATTGCAGCCATGGACTTATCACTAAGGCATTCTTCAGACCAGACCTTTTCTGAGGGAACATTTTGGGTCAAAGATGGCCCCTGAGATCGAGACAGTGGTGATGTAGCTAGATGTCTATCAAAACCACGATCTACATTCCTTGAATCCCTATTAATGTGAGATAAATTACGATCTTGAGAGCCCGGATGATCATTAGTAGCAGGAACAGTAAATCTATCTGGAACAAATCTTGAAACAAGATCATCTTGTACACCATACATTGGTCGTTCTGACACATTACTTAAACCATTCAAAGCAGGTGTCATTCTTCTCAATTCGCCAGGGCCAATATCAGCCACAGTAGTACTTGCAATTGCAGGCCGTCCTCTGATGGACATTCCTCTGGCAAGACCACCTTGCGGGCCCAAAGTAATAGAATCATCACCAAGAGTTCTGTGAGGCAAAGGACCTGTCAAGGTCCTAGCTTCATACGACTGCCTGTCCTCAAAACGAACATCCTGATTTCCAAAGCTGCGTGCTTGAGTAGGCAATCCCCGGAAGCCACCCATCTGTGCACTAGGAGAGGATAGCATAGATGACCCTCTTGCACCAAAATCAGCAGGTACCCTTCTTGCAGAAGCATTGGTGCTTGGATTGCGAGCCAACCTACTAGCCTGATGCTGACGTTCTTGAGCAGCATCTCTGTGCACCTCCTCAATCTTTTTTGGCCCTTCAACCTTCCTCCTCTGCTGCCATTTGTTTTTTCTCAGATCAATTGCATCTTTCAACATGAACCTCAACCTTGATGACAATTTCATGTTGTTCGATAACATTGTCATGATATCAAAATATGCATCCATATGCTCCTTTGCTTTCGGGTGATCAATCATCTCTCCAATTGTGCTCATTAATTTGCATAAAGCCTCAACATCTTCCTCATCAGGATTCTGGTACTGACCTAGCAACTTCTTTATGCACTCATGCATTATTCGTTCTGTTAACATTTTCTTCTTGTATAGTTCTCCTATCAGTCTAATATTACCAAGCATTCGCCTCCGTGCCTTGAGTCTCTTCTCCTCTCTCTCCTCTTCTGAACATTTTGTTTCACCCTCTTCATCAGCTTTGTTAGCTTCTTCTTGCTCTCTCTCCCCTCTCTCAAACTCCTCCTGGCACTTATTCAGAAGTACCCTCTTGAAAGTTATCTTTTCATTATCTTCACTAAAATCAGGCAATTCTCCAGCTAGACGATGGCAGAAGTTAGCATACATTTCACAGAAAGTAGGCTCCATCAAAGCCTTGTCAAAGATCTGTGAGATAACTCCATTAAGTGTGCTTGTGTTGTCAATCTTAACTGCCTTCACTTGCTCAAAAAGTTTTTCAAAATTTTGAGGAGTTAGCTTGTTCAAGATTGCTTTCAACTGCCTTTGCTTGGCCTCTTCCTCATCAGTTACTTTAGCCACCTCATATTTTCTGTCAGCTTTGTGCATCATTTGTAATGGAGTCTGTGGAGAAGGGATCAATCCCTTCTGCTGAAAGTTAGTAGCTCGCTGCCACCTGTCAGCATCTGGGCCATTTCTTTGCATCCCTCCCAGAGGACCCATTGATTGCATTGGCCCAGTAAGGATTCCTCCAACGTATGCTACAGGAGACTGTGCCCGTGGGTTCTTTAGAACACCAAAATTGCCTCCTTGGGCTGGTCGAAAACCAATATTACCCCCATATCCCATATCCGCACGCAGATCCCTCCCCAAGCCATAAGCACCAGGCAGTTTACTCCATCGATCATCATCGCCCACACCACTCCCTCGCCGGTCCAACCTAGGTCCACTATTTGACCTATCTATAACTCTTACAGGACTAGGGTGGGCATCACGATCTACAGGATGAGATATACCAGGGCTCATCCTGACTTCTGCTATATCAGACGTGAACTCAAAACCTTCTGGGAGACCAGTACAATGCTCTGCAAACTTGAGAAGGAAATCTCTGGAATACTTTTTTGCAGTATTTGCATTTCCATTCTTGTCACATTGTGCCTGTTCCCAAATGTTTGATGTTTCCAGTTTCGGGGTGGACATATCAGCAGCATCTTCCCAATCATCTGGCTCAACCTTAGGCTGAGTGTCTTCTGCATTTAACAGAGAGTGGCCTTGATGACCGTCAGGGAGCATAGGCTTCAGACTGTATCCACTAGAGGTGCTTTCCCCAACTCCTGAAGAAATGATATCTTCTTTCTTTTCCTCTGGACCTTTATATGCCATATAAAGATCAGAAGTTGTTCCAGCAGCATCTGCCTTCTGGAGAATTTCTTTAAACCTCTTCTTCACTCTAGAATTGGAACTCTTTGATACAGTCAGCTCAACAGATTTCTCCCTGGAACCAGGAAATGCAGGGGAGAATGAACCAACAATGCTTTCAACATTTTCAGCTTCATGTTTTGAAGTTGCCACAGAAGCATCAGAGCTTTGAAAAGAATCACACTGCAGATCTGATGCAGAGAATTTGTTACCAGAAGATTTTTCATAACCTGCATCACCACCTTTGCTTAAAGGTGCATCCATGGCCAAGGTGTGATTGTCAAGAGTCTGTCCAACATAAACAGAATCAGAATTTGTGCATACAGAAACATCCATCTCATCCAGTTTCCTGTCATTTTCAATGTGGCAAGTCACAGGTTCATCCAACCTCACTTGAGCACCTTCTGAGGTCCAACCATCATTGCCAGAAGCTGTAGCTGTCGCAGCAGAATTCTCTTCAGCTTGTTTGACAGGACCAGCAGGTTTTGATATATCATGTGCTGTGCAAATCTCAGAACTGTCATCTTGTTGGGAACTTTCTGTCAATCCGTCTTTTCCTTGCACCATTACTGAAGTTTCAATTTTTGGTTGTTCCAATGGGGAAGAATCTTCTAGCATAACATGGTGAAGCTCGGTGCCCCCATTAATGGCCCCAACACCAGAAAGTTCAGAGGAAACTCTGGCACTGTCAATTATGGATAAAGAAGGGTCAGGGGTTGAAGCACTGACCATCGGCATAGAAACCCCAATTATTTTGGTTGAAACATCATCAATCATTGATGCAAGAGGTTTCTTGCTTTCAACAGTTTCAGAAGCTCCTCTGTCAGACGATGAACCATGTTCCAAACCACAAGAAGGCAGGCTTGACATTGAAGTTGATTGCCCAACAATCTGTAAAAGAAAATGTAAATCCACAACTAATAGACCTGAGAATTGCCCAACTATTAAAGACAAATGAAAGATAAAATAACAATTTAATAATACCTGCTGCTGGAACTGGTTATGCCCTTTCTTTGCAGTTTTTTTCTGATGATCCTTTACAGAGTTCGATCTACTCAAAGCTTCATTTTTACTACCATCAATATTCGCCACAACAGGAAATGATTCCTCAGCCTGAGCAGGTGAAGCAGGCAACAAAGCACTAGAGTCCATGTTATCAGTGACTGCCATGGGCTGTTTAGTTGCCACTGTCGAAGACTTAGATGCTGAAGATTCACTGTCGTGCATTGACTGTTGTAGAGAGCTCTCTAAACAAGATTCTGAATCCTTTTGAGAATGAGACAAGCTAGTTTCCTCCGTTGGTCCTGAAGATTTATGCGACCCACCCTTTTCAAGAACAGATGACTTATTTGACAATGGTAGCTCCACAGTCTTCTGCCCAATAGAGGCAGGAGGTGGTTTGACTGTCACTGACACATATCCTGATGAAGTAGAAGAGATTGTATTGTGCCCATCTCGCAGATGCTCAGAGCTCACCGGCTCTACAATACTCTGTGCCAAATTCCCAGGTTTATTGACTGGCATGGAATTAATAGCAGATGTATTTGCAAATGTTTGAGGACCCTGACCAGAAGAATGGTTAAATCTTGAAGACTGGAAATTGGGTGCCATCTGACTACTGGCTATTGGTAGCGAAGTTGGAGAAGGAAAACATAAATTACTGGTATTGTAAGAAGGAGCATAATAGTTTCCAGTATGAGTAGGTCCAAATTGAATTTGCTGGGACTGAGAAGGCACACTAGTGTGAGTCCTCAAACCTGATGATTGAGAATCTGCATGTGTATCTGCCTGCTTGTCAAGTCTGAGCTCTTCGTGAGTCTTTGGATCAGTAATCTTGACAGATGTTTTACGTTGACCACTGAATATTCCACTGTGCTGTTGTGGATATTGTGAAGTGATACTGATTCCTAAATTGCCCGGCTGAGGGGGCAGCTGAGGAGCCATTGGAGTTGGAAAACCCAAGCCCTGTGCCTGATGCATGATTCCCTGAGGCTGTATTGGATGGGGTGGGAGGCCTTGAACATATAATGGCTGCTGCATCTGGGGAGCATTTCCCATAGACAATGCCATAGACATGGCCATTGGCAGTGAACTTGCTGTGACAACCTGGGACTGAATCTGTGGATTTGGGCCACCAAACTGTACAGACACCGGTGGTGGGTGATACGTCATTGGCACAGAAGTCATAGGAATGGAATGAACTGAGGGTCTCTGTGTCTGGCTGACTGGCAGCACATGAGAGACCTGTGCGTCCTTTCTGGCTCTGGGTAGATGAGTCTCCCCAATATTAGATTGATCAGCAGCAGTAGTATCTTTCCTTGGCAATTGTGGCTTAGGAGCAGGAGTAGGCAAGGAGGAAACAGATCTATAAGTATCATGGCGTGCCTGCAAGTTTTAAAGCATAACTGCTTTAAGTTTATTTGCCCACATTTATCAATTTGCAACAGCATAAACTTATAATCAGCATGTAAATACAAGATCTTCCAGCTTCAAATATCAACAGAATGATAACATCAATGCTCCAAGACTAAAAGCATATTTTGAGCAGATTCCATCCAAAACCCATAGAAAATGGTAGCACCATATTTTCATTACCTTGGGAATAAAACAGTGAAAATTAATCAAACCCAACCAACACCAGGGGGCCCTAAAGATGTTAGTGCTAGAAATAACACAATGAGTAAAGAGCAGCATCCATACCAGATCATGTTTCTGTTCATCCAGATTTGGAGGAGCTGAATTTGTCCGAGCAGGAATCTGCAGCACAAACATTTTGCTATTCAGAAAAAAGCATATATGAAGTTACAAATTGTAAGGAAAGGATGAATAAGATGAAAAAGTACCTGCATCCCATTCATGAAACCAGGACTTAGGGACCCAAACTGAAGAGGATATCCCTTGGATGCGTCTCTGGGGCCTATGCAATAAGAAAAAAAAAAAAAAAGCAAATAAGGAGTATGCCAGATAAGACTCAAAAATGGAGGACCACATCACGAACCACAACTTAGAATAGCTCATTGCATTATAAGCAAGTTCACAATTTTCATGCACAGAAACTTACCCTTAGCTGGAGTATTGGGGGATGAAGTATCACAAGTCACGGGGGCAGACTGACCAGCAGTGTCAGAACTCATGGTGGCGGGTTGAGAAACTGGAGCTTTCGGAATAGCTCGCGTGCTTCTCTGGGTGGGTGGAGCTTCAGTGGGTTTAGTAGCACTGCTTGCAGCTTGAGCATCAGATGGTCCTCCTACCAGATATTTGACAAAAGAATTCCAAAAATTCAGATAAAACTTGCCAGGAAAAAAGCAATAGGAAATCAAATTTGATATCCTAACATGTTTTGCAAAGTCAAACCATAAATCACATTAAAAAACTATAAACAACAAGACTCTACGAAAAATAAAGCCATACCATGTGACGGAGGCTGTACATGTGCATCATTCTGTACACTGGGAGAAGCAGAAGAAGTATTGCCGGAATCCGAAGAATTCACAGCTGATGAGTATGTCCTAGATTGCCCTCCCTGAACATTGATATATTTCTTGGAACTACCATCGAAACGACAAAGAAAGGAACAATAGTCAACAACAAACACATAAAAAGAAACCCTAGCTATTGCTACCCGTCCTTATCTTAGGCCACAAAAACTTCCCAAAAAAAAAAAAAAAAAACCCTAAATTGGCAATCAAAGGAAAAAAAAAATCTCAAACCCAGAGGTTAAAAAACATAAACTTGGAATATTCACCTTCGATTGTAAGAAAGAGACGAAGAAGAAAAAGACGGTGAAGGGGCGGGCCCACCGCCACCACCACCGCCCTTACCGTAGGACCCTGAGGAAGACCGCAGCTGATTAGAGCTGCCGGATCGTCCCGATTTCCAGTACTGCGCTGTCTCGCTCTTATCGGACCTGGATTTAGTGAAGGACATAAATCCCTACCCTTTTGATTCCCCTTAATTAAATTTCTCTGCGCCCAAAAATAAAGATCCAATCTTTAACTAATAATCGCTAACCACCACCGCCCAACAAACACACAAAAACAAAAATCAATCCATAAAAACAAAATTGATCGCGATTAAAGCTTCTGATTCTTTTCTTTTCTTTTTTTGAGACTCGCAAAACGTACCTCTCGAGTGAAGGAGTGTAAAGACGAAGAAATTAGGGTTTTATGATTTTAATGGCGGTTATGTGAGAGAGAGAGAGAGAGATGTGGGTCTCAGCGAGAGAGCGTTAATTAATTTTCTAGTGAGCAGAGAGAGAGAGACGGTAACAAACTGACCAGGCAAAGCATGGTCAACAATGTTGTAGGTTTTGCAGGAGATCGAAATCGAATGGGTCGCGCCCGTCTCTCTTTTAACCTTTGTTGTTCCTCTCTTGGATTCAGTGTATTCAAGTACACACCATGTAATTTTATTTTATATATATAATATATTTTTATATTATATAAATACTAATCATTTTATGAAAATAAATATATAATATTTATTAATATAAAATTTATTAATGTAATCTTTTAATGATATAATCGATATTGTCTGTACCTGAATTCACTAAATAATATGCTTACAAAAAATTCCCCTTTTTTTCTTTATACCCTCTTCAAGTTATTATTGTGAGCCAAATTGGTCAAACTTTTCAATTTCCTCAATCCAACTGAAACTGAAGTGAAATCTTAAAAATCACTGAAGGATATTCGGAGATAGTTGGAAACTTAGTCAATTACAGTTTTAAAAGTCTAAAAAAAAATAATAAATAAATAAAATTGACCATTACTTATGATACAAAGCTATTATTTATATGTCACGACCATATCTCTATGAGATAAAGAACATCAAGCCCCCATAAATACAAATTCATTTTATTTTCTGGTGCTAAAATTAAAGTAAAAATTACCATTTCACAATTAATTTTTTTTTTTATTTCTCTATAATTCGTAATTGACATTTAATAGATGTGAAAATACTTAATTAAGTTTCAAAAATTAATATTACATGTTTGTTTACTTACCTTTTTTTAGTATATTAACATGGGTCTAGTTATTTATCTATTTCTAAGTATACTAAACTATCAAAGTGAATGCAAAATACAACAAAATAGCAAAGTTAAAGCTACTACAATACATGGGAGGGATACAGAGATTATAAAAAAAAACAAAAAAGAAAGAAACAATAAAAATTAATCATTCCTATCTTAAACGGGTAGAAAGAAAAATAAAAAAAAATAAAAAAATATTAAATTCTTGTGCTGATTAGTCATGGCTTGAGAATTTGTTACTATCGGCTTGATTTAAATATAAATACTAAACGAATTTAAATTGATCTACTGGCACTCTGAGCCTTGAATCAGAGATGTCTGTTTTTTGTATTTGTTTTTCACTTTTTTTTATTTACTGTTTTACCGCCGCTCACCGACCTCATCTCAGCGTCAACTACCTATTTGACCCCACTGTTTGATTTGCCAGAAAGATTCTTATAATTATAAGAAAAACGTGCCAGCTTCTTGAGAACCCTTGCCTGTCCGTACATCTCAAAATGGAGTAATTTATGTTAGCTTTGAAATGTGGGTATACATTTATTTTGATAACCACTATGATAATCAAGACAGCAAGGACGCCTTCTCCAATGGGAATTTCGCCCGTGCTAGAATTGGGACACGTGTACAGTTTCTTTGTACGAGACAATGAATATTGGGACCTGTGGCCTTGGACCAGGGAAGTAATTTTAATTAATTAATTAAATGTTAAATAGGTAATGGAGCAGAGTTGATAAATTCGTTAAAATTTTTTAAATATATTTGATATTTTTATTAATAACGATACGCAAAAATCTAAATGCATCTCATTTATAGAATTCGTATTTTGTAACATAATTTAAATTTTTGAGAATTCTCGTAGATGTAACTTTTATTGGGTTACATGGTACGAGATCTTGCGTCAGTATCTCACGAAATCTTCAGCAATTTTATCTTTAAAATAGATGTTGATAAAAAAGATTAAATCACATATTTTAGACCTTAAAAAACAATTATAATTCAAGCCTGGCACTCTTTCTTTTCCTTTTTTTTTTTTTTTTTTTCCTTTTGGTTGTTGGAATAAGACGTGGAGGTCCTTGTGAAAAACGGTGTGCATAGAATCGAGACTCTACTTTACAGAGAATGTTCCGGGAGTTGCATATTAATAGAGTAATGGTTGGTTGTGTTTGGTTGAGTTCATAATTTCTAAACCCTTTAGTGTTTAATCCCAAGTTCCCAAAAACGTTGCGCTAATCAAAACCTTTGATACATTGTGCTACCTCTCTTAATATTTATATATGATGGAACCAAAATTTTGTGGCTGTTATGTAAAATTATTTTACAAATTTTTTTTTTTTTTTATAAGTAGAACTTTAATGGGACCGTCTCTCCTTATAATTTTGGTTTAATTTTAGTTTTATATTAGTTTAATTTTAATTTAATTCTAACATGTCTAATTTGAAACAATTGACTTTCCAAATTGTGACAAATTAACATTTATTTATAAATTTGTTAAGCAGAATCTAAAACCTTTTTTTAGTGGGTCAACGAAAGCTAGTCGGTATAAATCATTAGGTTTCTTTCGTTAATGCATAAACAGCCCATACCTTGATTGACCCATTGTGGGAGAGAAAAAAAAAAAAAAAAGCAATTGAGGCTTCAACTAATAAAATTTAAATTTTGTTGCTTAATTTTAAAATTGGTAACTGCTTTTATATATATATATATATATATATCAAAGCGATAATAATACCGTTAATATATAATAATAATAATAATGCGATTATTTTAATTGAAAAGTACATGTATTTTACAAATTATATAATTACAGGTTTTCATATTTTAAAGCTTATGTGACAGCTCATTATCAATTTGATTAAAAGAATCCCTTTCGCGTATGTTCACTTATCCAAAATTTTTAATCATTGTTGAAATGATTGCTCTAACAACAGATAAAATGCTTGTTATATAAATGAATAAAAAAATTTTTTCTCAACTCAACAGGGTTTTAGGAAACCAGTTCATCTAAAGAATGGAAATACATAGCAAGAATGCATTTCCATCATTCAAGTCTTCAATTGATTTATCATAATAATAAGTAAGAAAAATTTAGACCAATAAAACTAAATGCAGAAGATTTCTTCTTGAAAAGTGAATGATAGAAAAACTGCATGTAGTCTTCTACAGTTACTTTGAGGCTTTTAGTATTACTCTTTTTTTTCTTTTTTTTTTTCATTCATTAGAGACTATTTGACCTTCGAATTCATACAATATGAGTAATTTTTTTCATTTTTATAAATTATATACTCGCTCGTCACTTAGCTGACTGAGTCAAGAACTTTCACTTAATTTAAATAAGATCAATAACGTTTCTGAAAACGCCGCGTTCGGGTGAAATTGATCAGAATAGAGTCTCAATAAGCCCTACAATGTATCACGTCAACATCTAACAACCAAACAAATGAGAGCTTGACATTAACATTCTTTAAAAAAAAAAACGTTTCTAACTTTCTTTGAACATTTTAAAAGGTGCTGGCAAACTTTGATCAAATTAAATTATTAATAATCTACTAGTAAACTTAAGCCTATTAAAACATTAGGTGACATCGACTTGATTCACATTCCCTTCTTCCCCCGGTGGTGAAACCCTTTTCTAGTTTTCTTTGACTCATGACTTAATTTAAAATTTTGAATATTTAATATTTAATTGTCTGAGATGTTGAGTATATATATATATATATATTTGATAAATCATATAAATGTTGAGCCTATATTTAACGCAAGGACTATGATGATATATATATATATATATATATATATATATATATATTTTTTTTTTTATGAAAATATTTATTGAGTCTTTAACTAAATAATAAGAATATATATTTTTTTATTTTTATAAATTTTATATTATTTTATAAAATTAAAATGAAAAAAAAAAAAAAGGTTTAAGTTATTAAATTTTGGGTTATCTTCTGATGAACGATTATGATGGTATCTAATCACGAGGAACAATGTGCTTGGGTTTTTCTTGGCCGTAGCTCTGTCTAATTGCATCATCGTCCGGTAATGCTTGAAAGGTTCTGCAAGGGTGGTTTACAGGTCATAGTTTCCCGGGTATTATAGCGCTTTCGGTGGCTCGGAATTTCCCTCTCCCCAGTGACCCGTTGGTCGATCCAGTGTTACTAAAGTTTCTCATAAACATTTTATATTACCAAAGAATACGAAGATTTGAAAATAGGATAAGAATCGACCATTCAAATCAATTAAATTGATAATTGAATTCTAATTTTGATTTATTTTAAAAATTATTAATTTTAAAAATTAATTAATTAATTATAAATCGATAAATTAATTATATTTTTATATTAATTTAAAAAATTTATAAAAAATTAAAAAAATTATATATTTTTATTTTTAAAAAAAATAAAAATTATATTATTAATTTTTTATATATTTAATATTAATTTTACTAATTCAATCTTAATTAAAATTGTTGAGCTACTTTAACATTAAACTTATAAGTTTTTTAATTTAATGACAAATTTAATTCTTTAAACCCCAATAAATAGTCGTCGTTGTTTTTATGGCCCTATCATGTAAAGCAATGCCGAGATGTACCAATAAAATATATATAAAAATGAAATAAAAATAATTAATTTGAACATATATATATATAAATTAATTTATATATTGCATTATTAAAATTATTAGTTAGATATTTTTAGTCTATTGGATTGTGGGATCTATTTGCATTCAACAGAAAATACTTTGTCCATTGTTATTATACAGATTTATAGTAAGGTTGCACTGCAGTTGTGTCAAGGCTAGAACATAAAGGGGCCTCCATGGACTGATATGTCACGAGTTCGAAGCTGTGGTATCTAGAACTCGAACTCTTGGCTCGCGCTCTCGAGTGTTTGCCGCTAAACCTATTGGCACGAGAGGGTGTTCCCCTGCTGTCAGGGCCTTTGATCCAAATGTAATTGGACCATAGGTCTGATGCCATTATATGGGCTTGCTGTGGAGTGTTTTACCACAGTTTCCTTTGATCTATTACATGGTTACAGGAATCTGAGTTTCAGGTATATGTTTTTGTCGTTGACCATGATACAGTTCTTTTAAATCTTGCAGTGTGTTACTGGATATGAATTTAAGCCGAAGCTCTGATAGGGTCTTGGTGGGGAAAGGCCAATGCCTAGACTGACACATGCTTCCGCGGCAGTAAGTGAAATGTGCGCTTTATGTCAGCACACGGTTTTCCTTATCTTAAAGCCAGTTTCGCACCAAACAGAGTGCTCGATGGCTTCATAGTCTAAAGAAATGTCTTCTGCTTTAGTCTGCAAGGATCCAAATTACGTAGTAGTGGGAGAGGATTTGACGGGTACAGGCGGGACTGGTGGGTCCTACGTGCAAAATATAATTTTTAAATATTATTTAATATATGATATGCAATAAAAATTTTAAAAAATATACAATACTGTCATATAATGTAAAATAACTAATAATTACATATTATATAGTGATTATTACATATTTTATATTGTGCGATTGTTGTTGCGTATCTCACATTGCTTGTTATATATATATATATATATATATATATATTGTTTTTTTAAATAAAATTTACTTTTTAGATGTGGGACTCATTGTGTCGTTTCTATCGTGGACGAACACCCTCTCTCGACTACCAACCTTTTCGAGACCACTCTGCGAATACAGTGGGCGGCCATAATATTGCTGTAAATCTCTTGGAAACGTGGGGTTTCACAATCAGAGGAGGTGGGGGGACATATAGATTGTGCATCTCCATCTAAAATTGATGTGTGGAGCTTTGGTGTGGCAGTGTATTTGGACATTAGAGGAAGGTGGTCATTCAAAAGAAACCATTTAAACCTGTGGGAATTTCCTAAGTTAAGCGAGAGCCGATTCTGGAATACATAAAAGTCAGTGAATAAACGTTGCCACCATCCTGAAGTTACTAGAATGGTTAATGCAGTGCCCGGCTGAGAGTAGAAAATTTGTCTTGAGTACGGATCTGCGATCCTGTTGACTTGATTTAAGTGCGAAAGACTTTTTCTTATGTATAGGCAATTGGCGTTGCGGAATTTCGCTTTATATCTGTCGTCAGCAAGCACTAAGCAAAAAGAATCTTCACAAAAGCCCAAAGAAAAAGGGGTGGAAAACACACAAAGGACCAACTTGCTTCTGCTGTTTTGTTGCCATCTGCAAGTTCCATTTTCAGGTTCTCTGTATCAAGTGCTTCTGCCTGGGGGTAGCGCAGAAACAACATTTTCTTTCCGAAAAGAAAATGTTACAGAGCCACAACAAATCTCAACTGTTGAATGCAATTACTACGTCTTTTGTCGGGCCAACTGCAAGTATGTGTTGAAATTTGTTGTGTCCAAATTTGAACTGCATTTGTTGCGGCCCTGTAATAAAATCCCTTTCTTTGCGCTTGCATTTTGTGTTTTTCTCAAACAAAGGTTAAGTCAACAAGATGCTGTTTTCTTAGCAGCAGCTAACTCAGAATTGGCAATTTGAATTACGGTGAGTGGTCATTGATCAAAGTCCATCTGTACGCAAAAGATAGCTCTTGCTTGCCGAGAATTGCTTGGAATGCTGAGAGACGTTCAATTTCTGATAGCAAACGGCAGCTTGGTAACCATTAATGCAAGATTTGTTTCTGGGATTTCAATTGGACCATATATATATTTCTTCGGCTTAGAAGTAATCGTAAAACACGGTTGTTTTGGAAATGAATCATCGTCCATGGAAACATTAAGTTAAAATAAATAAATAAAAGAAAGAAAAAGAGGGAAACACAAAAAATGTAAACAAATCTCTTGCGATTCTTCGTTGCCTCAAATATTTTTCCCGCTTCTTGACAATACCCCCCAAAAAAAAGACGATCACTATAAAAATCACTCAAACCCATCCCTTGACCGCCACTAAACACAGTTTTATTGTCATTTCTCTCTGTTTTTTTTTTTTTTACATGTCAAAGCGCAACACTTTTACAATCTGTCTAGCACATGATTAGCGTTTATCAGATTTTAGCTTAGAATCAAGCAACAGCAACCGTGTCCGACCGGGCAGTTTTGTTTTGGGAGGTGGCCTTGGCATCCGATTTCCGAATAGACCTGGAAGAAGAAGATGACATTTTCAAGCTCTTCTCAACGGACTCGTCCATATCTATTTGCTCTTGTCTGCACTCTTTACTGCAGAACGGCGTGTTACCTCTGCCAAAAAAAAAAATTCCCACAGATGACACCCATCAGCCAGAAAGAACTCACAATAGCTCCAAACACAAAACCCTTAATTTACAATCACAGATTTTTTTTTTTTTTTTTCAAAAAACAACGGATTTGAGAAGACCAACCTGTACATGAAGATGTCGGAGTTATATCCAAGAGGTTTCCGACAAAGGAAACATGCTTCGAGGAAGTTGTGCTTCTTGTTGTAGTAGAAACAGCCACCGTAGTAAGAAGCCATGATGTCTCCGGGGAGTCAAGCTAATTGGAAAATGCGAGGAAGAAGAACAAGCGAGCAGCAACCGGATGCTGTATATAAAGTGATGAAGCCAATGATGGACGTAAATCAAGTGCGCTATGGACTCTTCTAGTTCTGTGGTCTACCCATTCTGATTGGCTGATAATATTTATTTGCAACTTGGTAGTATGATAAAATAAAATTTCAATTGGAACCAACGGCGGATTTCAGGAATCCACTAGCGTTGGAATCCTTTTGGCTTCGTGGTGCACGCATCTTTCAGGAAAGCTACTTTTGTAGTGGTGCCCGGCCATTTTTAAGAATTTGCCATTTGGCAACTATTCTCTTTAGTATTTCGAACACTTTTCTAAGTTTATGGTTACGTCATCCCTTTCTTTTATCTTTTTCCCTCTCTCTCTTTTTTTTTTTTTTCCTTTTATCATTTTGAATCATCAATCATTGCCTCTATTAAATTTAGTATATAATAGTAAATTAAATCAATTAAATTTTAGAATATTTGTTTTAAATTTCATGCTCTAGTAGTAAAATTGCATGTCATGTCTTAACCGTTTGAGGAGAAAAAACATATTATTAATCATATTATAATTTCTTAAATTGGACTAAAAATCTAAAAAAAAAAAAAAAAGTGCTCTAACTATTTAACTTGAATGTTAAATTCATGTAAGTTCAAGAAATTTTGTACTCCAATGTTAATGTTAGCTTTCATTTGGAATGGCCCAAATCATGATCACTTACATCCAAACATATGTTTAGGCATTTAATTCCACAATTTTGTTGGTGCAATTAATCAAGCTTTTACATTTCTTTAAAAGATCATTTTCCACCTATTCGCCCGCCCGCCTGCCTGGGGTTGTGAAGTAATTTTTGTCTTTTTCAGGGACTTGAATTGAATACTTTTGTGGCCCCGGTTCCAATGATTCCTCATTTCTCTAATGCACCCGCAGTGGTGGGTCTTCGTCTCGCGTCGTCAACTTGATGAATGAGTAGGCCCCACGATACCGTAAAAGAACAATGATCAATGGAAACAAGCTGGTTTGGAGCTGAGTAGATGTGGGGCTCACTGGGGAACAGCATCCAACTCGTGGGCCCCAATCTGACTCATAGTCAAGTTGGCTCGGCTTTCCATCCTGGGCCCACGGGGCACTGGCCGTGTGCTGCGAGGTTACTGCTCCTAACGTTTCTTTTCTCAGTTGCCCTGGACGCGTGCGTCCTGGCCAGGGGAGCCAGCGCAGCGCTACGCAATTGTTGGCTCAAGCTGGCGTGGCGTCTTAATAGAAAAGGACGGAGGTTGGTGGAGATCGCCTCCTCACGATCCTCGGGTCCAATTAAATTAACGGTCGAGATCGTCACGTGTTGTGTGCACTTTTACCGTGGGCTCAAATTATTGGGGTATGCCACTTGCCCATTTTCTCACTCGTTTTTCAACCAAGAAACCGGGCCTCGACTGAGAGAAGGTCCAATTTGATAGAAGATCGATTCAATATTGGGCCTTGATCTGATGGGTCAATTATTATTTAAAAGTCAATTCATATTTTATATTTTATAAAAATAAATATAATTTAATAAAATAAAATTTAAGAGTGTATTTATAAATATTATTAATAAAATAACATACATGTAATTTTTTGAAAAAAAATTAAAAATTTGATTAACAGAAATTTGCTTGGTTGACTGGTTTGACTATCCAAGTCAACCAAGTTAATCAATTTTTTTTTAAATTATTTTTTTATCTAGTTATATAAAAAAAATTGAATTGAATTAAATTTTAAGTTGTCATTTCATTTATTATGGACAAATAAAGATTTAGACTTCCCAGAGAATTTTTAGGAAGAAACTATGGTGACTTGTAATTTTTACAATAGAAGTTGTAATTTTAAAAGTGAAAAGAAAATTTCACTTGCATTGTAAATTTTTCCGGATACTATTATTGGTATTGTTCTGGCAATGTTAATTACAAGCTACAGTGAAATTAATTAGAGATGAGAAACTGAACAAGAACACGTGGCTTGATAGGCTTTCAGTGCCTTTTTTTTTTTTTTTTGTACGTTGGTTTTGGTTCAAATTTTCTTACCTATTACTTAATATTAAAAATTTATATTAAAAATACAACAATAAACTTTATACTTAATAATAATAAAATTGAGTACAAAAAAAATCTATTTGTACTAACAATACTCAACTAAATGAATTTTTTTATAAGATTAATTGAATAAAATGGGTAAAATGATTTAATAGTATCACATAAATATAATAATTGATATAATTTAATATGATTTGACGTATTTTTATTTTATGATAAAAAAAAAAAAGCACCCCAATTTCTCCATCAATGTTCAATAAGCCAACAATTATATTTTCCACTAGATATTTGCGACACATATGTAGAAAGTTAAAAATTTTTCTCGTGCTGGCCTTTTTTTGTTTTTATCTGATTGTCCCTGTTTTTGGAACCAATTTTCAAGCCTAAACCTCTAATGAAATATCTAGAAATAATGATTTATTTTTTCTTAATTCATCATCCCCATATTTAAGCCCAGATTCTACCCGCCGCGCGTGTGAAAAATCTAATTCAATCACGTGGCATTAAAGAAATATAATAATTAAAGAAGCGAAGGAAAGAAAGCTCTGAAGGCTGTAATTACAAACCACCTTTTCATAACCATAACAAACATTGAAATAAGATGGTTTTATAATTGCTTTTATGTGAAAAAATAAAAAAAATAATTAAAAAAAAAAAGGCTTTTAAATAGAAAAGAAAATAGGGATTCCTGGTGACCAGAGACAATCAGCCCGCGGAATTGCGGATGCTCGAGTTTTGTGCTTACAAAATTACATCTAAATATTGTCAAATTGATTTGCCTATTTCTCCCCTGCGAAAGAAGCGTCCCATGCTTTGTGGGTCCATGCAACCCTTTTCTTGTTTCCTTTTGGCTGCATGGGATCACTTTTCCACAGAGTTACCAGTCCTAAGGATCTTTGTGGGTGCGAAATTCCCAAGCTGTGCCAACACCAAATAGTTTTGGATGAACCGAAAGCGACTTAAACTGTTTCCTTTGCCAAGTACTTTGCTTGAGTGTAATTGCTCCACCCACGATGATTGTGTGCGCGTGTGTGAGAGGGAGAGAGGGGATTCCCATGGCAGAAGTCCCGCCGGGGGGGGGGGGGGGTTTATTATCACGAGAGATTTTTAATCAAACGCAATACCTTAGTAGGACTAAGGTTTTAAAAATTAGTATTAAATTTAGGAAATCAAACTTTATACTTTCGTGTTGAAAGATTGCATTTGTGGGTTTTATGCTTTCCACTAATATCAATAATAAACTCCGAATTTAAGACCTTAATTTGGAGATGACTCTATTTACAGTGAACTATAGCTCATTGGTCTCCGTTAGTATAGCTGATCGATCTTTTTCTGGGTCCTCTGCTGCCATTCGTTCTCTCTTAGATCAATCGCATCTTTCAACATGAACCTCAACCTTGATGACAATTTCATGTTATTCGATAACATTGTCATGATATCAAAATATGCATCCATATGCTCCTTTGCTTTGGGGTGATCAATCATCTCTCCAATTGTGCTCATTAATGTGCATAAAGCCTCGACATCTTCCTCATCAGGATTCTGGTGCCGACCTAGCAGCTTCTTTATGCACTCATGAATTATTCGTTCTGTTAACATTTTCTTCTTGTATAGTTCTCCTATCAGTCTAATATTACCAAGCATTCGCCTCCGTGCCTTGAGTCTCTTCTCCTCTCTCTCCTCTTCTGAACATTTTGTTTCACCCTCTTCATCAGCTTTGTTAGCTTCTTCTTGCTCTCTCTCCCCTCTCTCAAACTCCTCCTGGCACTTATTCAGAAGTACCCTCTTGAAAGTTATCTTTTCATTATCTTCACTAAAATCAGGCAATTTTCCAGCTAGACGATGGCAGAAATTAGCATACATTTCACCGAAAGTAGGCTCCATCAAAGCCTTGTCAAAGATCTGTGAGATAACTCCATTAAGTGTGCTTGTGTTGTCAATCTTAACTGCCTTCACTTGCTCAAAAAGTTTTTCAAAATTTTGAGGAGTTAGCTTGTTCAAGATTGCTTTCAACTGCCTTTGCTTGGCCTCTTCCTCATCAGTTACTTTAGCCACCTCATATTTTCTGTCGGCTTGGTGCATCATTTGTAATGGAGTCTGTGGAGAAGGGATCAATCCCTTCTGCTGAAAGTTAGTAGCCCGCTGCCACCTGCAAGCATCTGGCCCATTTCTTTGCATCCCTCCCAGAGGACCCATTTCAGTTGGAAAACCCAAGTCCTGTGCCCGATGCATGATTCCCTGAGGCTGCATCGGATGTGGGAGGTCTTGAACGTACAATGGCTGCTGCATCTGGGGAGCATTTCCCATAGATAATTCCACAGGCATGCCCATTGGCAGCGAACTTGCTGTGACACCCCGAGACTGAATCTGTGGATGTGAGCCACCTAATTGTACAGACACCTGTGGTAGGTGATACGGCATTTGCACAGAAGTTATAGGAATGGAATGAACTGAGGGCTTCTGTGTCTGGCTGACTGGCAGCGCGTGAGAGACCCGTGTGTCCTTTCTGGCCTTGGGTAGATGAGTCTCCTCAATATTAGATAGATCAGCGGCAGTAGTATCTTCTTTCCTTGGCAATTGCGGCTTAGGAGGAGGAGTTGGCAAGGAAGGAACGGATCTATAAGAACCATGGCGTGCCTGCAAGTTTTAAAGCATGCCTGCTTTAAGTTTATTTGCCCTCATTTATCAATTTGCAGCAGCATAAACTTATAATTAGCATGTAAGAGCAAGATTATCCAGATTCATATATCAACAAAATGATAACATCAATGCCCCAAGACTGAGAATGGTAGCACCATATTTTCATTGCCTCGGGAAGAAAACAGAGAAAATTAATCAAACCCAACCAACGCCAGGCACCCCCAAAAGTGTTTGCGCTAGAAATAACACAATGAGTAAAAGAGCAACATCCATACCAGATCGTGTTTCTGCTCACCCAGATTTGGAGGAGCCGAACTTGTCCGAGCAGGAATCTGCAGCACAATCATTTTGCTATTGAAAAAAATGTATATATGAAATTACAAATTGCAAGGAAAGGATGAACAAGATGATGAAAATAGGTACCTGCGTCCGATTCATGAAACCAGGACTTAAGGACACAAACTGGAAAGCATATCCCCTGGACGTGTCTCCGGGGCCTATGCAATAACAAACAAAAGCAAATAGGGAGTACGCCAGATAAGACACAAAAAACAAAAAAAGCAGGAACACAACTTAGAACAGTTGATTGCATTATAAGCAAGTTCACAATTTCCATGCACGGAAACTTACCCTTACCTGGAGTTTTGGGGAACGAAGTATCACAAGTCACGGGGGCAGACTGACCAGCAGTGTCAGAACTCATGGTGGCAGGTTGAGAAACTGGAGCTTTCGGAATAGCTCGCTTACTTCTTTGGGTGGGCGGAGCTTCAGTAGGTTTAGTAGCACTGCTTGCAACTGGAGCATCAGATGGTTCTCCTACCAGATATTTGGCAAAAGAATTCCAAAAATTCAGATAAAACTTGCCGGGCAAAACGCAAAAGCAAATCAAATTTGATATCCTAACTTGTTTTCCAAAGTTTAACCATAAAATCACGTTAAAACGACTATAAACAACAAAGACTCTATGAAAAATCAAAGCCATACCGTGTGACGGAGGCTGTACATGGTAAGAAGCCATGATGTCTCCGGAGAATTGCGAGAAACTAATTGGAAAAATGCAGGGAGGAGGAAGCGAAGAGCAAACTGGATGCTGAACGTAAAGTGGAAGCGGTGAAGACAAGGATGGACGTAAATTAAATTGAAAGCAACTTCGGATTTCAGGAATCGACTTTCGTTGGAATCCTATGGTTTCCTGGTGAAGGAATCTTTCATCTCTCAAGAAACCTACTTTTCCTTTGGAACCCTGAGCTTTTTCTCTTTTTCTTCCATCCTTTCCATGAATGAATTATTTTCTATCTTTGCCTTTTCCTTCTTTTCTTCTATCATTCTCAAAAAAAAAAAAACATTTGAATTAGATGTAAATTAGCCGAGGTTTGTCATGTCAAACCTTTTTTCTTTAAAAAAAAAATATATTTTATAAAATATAAAATAAATATTTTTTTTATAAATAAATATAATAAAACGATTAGTTAATTTTTAACATCAACCTCAAATTTTTGCTGAACCACCTGGGACACTCGGCACGCTGAATTACTAATGCTCGAGTCGTCTTCGTACCTTTTTGTTGCCAAATTGATTTGCCTATTTCTCTCCTTTATTTCTTGTCATGAAAGAGGCATCTTATGCTTTGGGGTCCATGCAACCCTTTTGTTGTTTCCTTTTGGCTCCATGTGGTCACTTTTCCCACAAACTTACCAGTCTTTGGAATCCTTGTGGGTGCGAAATTCCCAAGCTCTCCCAACGCCAAAATAATCTGGAACGAACCGACAACAACTTGAATTGTTTCCTTTGCATATACTTCGCTTAGAGTGTAAATGCTCCACCCCCCATGACTGTGAGAGAGATAGAGAGGGTGGACCTCCTGCAGTGGCATGTGGACCTCCTGCAGTGATCCAAATCCCCTCTCCCTATTGGGTACTTAGACCTTCCACATAAACCCAAAAGGGAAACAAAAAAAAAAAAAAACCTTGGGCCTCCATGCCCATTACAACCAGACCTCACGGCCCAATCTCTCCCGGGACCTCTCGGTTTAACGCCTACTAGTTGGGGCGAGCCTTGCCATCAGCTCCAGAGCTTCACACTCACACGCGTTGGACTCTTTCCCTCCTGAATTAGCACAGGTAGGTCCCACTTACCCGAACACCTCCCTGAAAGCTATAATCCTATGTTATCATTTTGCTGTAAATTTTTTTTGGTACATTCTCAAATTTAATTTTTAAAATATTAATCTTATATTTAAAAAAATTTATTTTGAGGTAATTGTGTATAAAATTTCAACATTTCAATAGGAATTCCATGAAAAATTAAGCCATTCGAACTTGGGACAATTGTCCGTATGGATTCTTTTTTGGGATAAATTATTTTCTGGAAATGAAATTAAAAAAAAAAAAAAAAGGAAAGAATCATTTTCCTCTCCCATTCAACTGGAGGATTATATATATATATATATTAAAAAAAAGAAACAATTTTGCAACGAATAAACACGCAAAGAGCAAGAAAGAGATAGAGAGAACGTGTCAGAGAAGAGAGAGAGCGTGGGAAGGAGTAACAATGGCCGGTGACGGAGGGGATGGCTACATCAGTGGGGGAGTTGTTGGTGGTGACGGCGGGAGGGCACAGTGCATTACGGTGCTTGAGGACCAAGCCAGCATTGACAGCTATAGGTACTACGCCTCTCGTAGGACCGTCTTGGAGATGCTCAGGGACCGAGGCTATGAAGTCGACGAGTCGGAGCTGACTCGCTCCCTTGCTCAGTTCCGTGCCGATTTCGGCGACAAACCCGACCTTGGACTTCTCCGCATCTCCGTTTCTTTGCGCTCCAATCCCCAAACAAGGGTTCCTTCTTTTTTTTTTTTTTTGGGATTGATTACAATAAAGTTTATTTCGTTATTATATATCTATAACATTGAACAAAATCACACGTGAAATATGCTTTATAGTAATAATTATTATTATAAAAAAGTAAATATTATACCGTAATCGTCGTCTTTCATGGTCGTATCTTTATCGTTTGTCGCCCTTTTTTTTTGTTTTTAAATGAATTGATGAAGTAAGTGTTTGTGCCGATGGGGCTGTTCTTTGTGCTTGGATTCTTCTGTCTAGTTGGGTTGTTCTTACCGGCTAAAGCATGTTTTTTAACATTTCTGTAACATATGATTTGGGTGTTATTTTTATTATTATTATTTTTTAAAGGTGCTGGTTGTCTTCATGGGAGCAAACGATATCAACTTGGCAGCAGTTCGTGGCTTATACGGCCAGATTCTTCAGAAAGGGAGTTTGCAGGGGCTGATACTGATCTTGCAAAGCAAAGTGAACCATTTTGCTCGCAAAGCGCTGGCTGAATTCCCTTTTAAAGTTGAGATTTTTCATGTAAGTCATCCGTTGGGATAATTTGTTAGCGTTGTTCAAGGGTTGTGATAGAGTGAGTGACTTGTCACTTTGGGTTTCGCTGAAATGACATGACGCTGCTTTCTTCCATTTTTTCTTCAGGAAAGAACGTACCTGGTGGCTCTTTCTGCATACTCGATGTAATTATGGATAATGCATCCTGCAAACTATTTTAATTTTCATTTCTGACATTTTGAAGCCAATATTTGAGGTCACAACATGATTTTCTGTGTTAAGAACAGTGCTTGTAGCTACCAGAGAGTAGGCGACTATGTCTTAAATGAATTCCAATTCATAGGTTGTAAATTTTTTTGCAGTTGTTCTGTGCAATTGAGAAAATATCAATTTGTGATTAATACATTACTGTCTGTAATTCCAGTTTCTTTTGATTCAGAAAATGTTTGCTATTGAAGCGTTTAATAGTCATTAACTGTTTCTTTTTGCATTCAGATCACTGACTTGCTAGTGAATATCACCAAACATGTTCTGGAGCCAAAGCATGAGATACTGACTGTCGAGCAGAAGCAACTGCTGTTGGAGAAGCACAAGTTGCAAGTCAGACAGGTAATTGCATTAACTTCTAGACTCATAACAACCACAAAAAGCACTGTAGAAATTGATTACACTTCATTGTCTTTTGTGTCGATATAATTATCCAAGGTGAATTAATCTAGATTTTCATTTGCTATCACATTTATAAGCCTCCTGCTCCTGGAAATTATCACCAGAAGACTCTTTTCAATAGAAGCCAGTGACTTTGCTATTCCACCAGAACATTGGCTACTGATTGGCTTTCATTTACCAAATTGGTTTAGCTTTTAAGATTTTTAAGGTTGTTTAAGGACATGCAGCCATAATTGTGATAATAAAACGTCTTACTATAGTCTAGCTTTAGCTATTCAGACCAGGTTGTACCACCTAGTTAAAGCAGTTTTGATATCGTAGTTGACTCTTTATTTGAACTAAGTCAGGTTAGATTAGACCAAGTAGTTGCAGCAGGCTTTAAAATCTTGCTAGAATGTTGGCTTACATGCCTGAAAAATTGAGAAACTGATGCCAAAAAAAAAAAAAAAACTTCCTGGTCGACTTGTCTACTTTCATCAGTCTTAGGATGCTAAACTGCAATGGAATTTGGAATCCACACTTATGCTCTAGAATAGTTTATCGTCTTGGGAAATTTGGTAAAAGTTGTCGGTCATCATTTAGCCTTACTTTGTCAGGGAATTAAGCAGGTGGAAAATTTCAACAACAATTTGCAATTGTATGTTTCATTGTATTGCTGCACATGTATTGGCTAATGACAAATCATGCTAGAGCAATGTTTCAAATCTAATTTTCCTTTAAACTTCTTTCTTCCCAGCTCCCTGGAATGCACGAAAGTGATCCTATTGCAAAATATCATGGACTACAGAAGGGGCAGGTAGTGAAGGTTACTTATTGTGATGGATTTGTAGGTTCTTTTGTAACCTACCGTGGCATTATATGATGCTATTTTGGCAAGCTATGAACCATCCTTGCTGTGATGACAATCTAAACTGGATGGTATGAGATACAGGATCTAATTTTTGCATAGAATGTTACAGAGTGACACTCATCTGGTTATGCTACTGCCTTTAGCAAACGAGGGCTTGGATACAAAATACTAGTCCAGTTAGCTTAACTTGTTGCTTGAACTTATAGACTAAATTAGGACAAAATCCTTTGTTTTTGGCGTTGCTTCCTACTGGTTGACTCAAGTTTGGCAGGTTTTATGTTCTTGATGTTCTGGTGTCATATATGGTTCTGCTTGTGCCTGGTTTTCTGGTTGATCCTTCTGTCTCTTGCCACCACCATCACCAGGGTTGATGGTTGTCTAATACAACTGATCATTGTGCTTGCGGAACATGTTTATGTTAATGCTCATGTTCCATTATTTTATTTTCTTCTTAGGAAAGTGATACCTTAAGTTGAAATGAAACAGAATAACCCATCCAATTTGGTTGACTACAGCTACTCAGTCTGCATCTGAAACGATGTCACGGCTCTAAAGAGCGGGTTTCGGGATTGCTATTTTCGTTCAATAGTCTTACCATTTTTATTTTCTGTCCAACACCATCAAACATTTTGCCACATCCGAATACGTGGAATAGGAAAAGTAAGAAACTTTGAAAATTGACATAACTTTGATAGATGTATTGTTGAAGCATTCCATGCAAAAGCGAAGGCCCATGCGTAACGAGAGGCCCAATAACAAGGAGAACAAACATACCTGGATTGATGTTTGTGGACCATTTTACAGTCTTCGTTCAAATCCATGTGGATTTCAGACATGCGAGTCCAGAACCTTCGGGATAAAGGTAGCCTTTACCTCGAAGTTTCCGGAATGTATCAAAAAGTTTGCCAACGGAGACCCAAGTGGATTGCTCGAGGACATACTGGACATCTCTTCTGCTCCTTATAAATACTTTGTAGCTCGTCCTCCTCTTGCATATGTGAAGACGAAAAGCAGACACAAACATTCCAGCAGCAGTCCATTTTCGAGAAACAAAAACAGAAATGGCGATGACCCCGAGTCTCTTGGGTAACCGTTTCGACCCATTCTCTTCCTTGGCCGTTTGGGACCCATTCAAAGAGTTCAATTTCCCTTCCTCTGCGCTGATCTCCGGCGAAAGCTCAGCTTTTGCCAACACCCGGGTAGACTGGAAGGAGACCCCGGAAGCCCACGTGATTAAGGCTGACCTGCCGGGGCTGAAGAAAGAAGAAGTGAAGGTTGAGATTGAAGATGACAGGGTGCTACAAATCAGCGGAGAGAGGCACGCGGAGAAAGAAGAGAAGAATGACACTTGGCACCGCATTGAACGTAGCAGTGGCAAGTTCTTGAGGAGGCTTAGGCTGCCGGAGAATGCCAAGGCTAATGAGGTTAAGGCTTCCATGGAAAATGGTGTTCTCACTGTCACAGTGCCCAAGGAGGAGGTCAAAAACCCTGATGTCAAGGCTATTGAGATCTCTGGTTAATTAAAATGGGCTTGGTCATCCGCGTTGCTATTGCCTCTCCGATTTGACTTTGGCATATTTTATATATAGTGTGTGTGATTGTATATGTTTGTGTGGGGGGGGGGGGGGGGAGGTAGTTTGAATTGGGTCTCTTCAGCTGGTGAGTTTGAGTGTTCTGATGTGTTTTTTCCTTCCCGTTTTGTAAAATAAGTTGTGACGTTAACTTAATGAAGTCCTCCGGAACAATTTTTTAAAACTCTCCTAGCTTCTTCAACCCGACTTTGATCATTCTTTTTTCCACCTTCACTATCTCGTCAGAGTCTGAGCAAAAGTCCTGGACACATATGCAGAACAACCCCGTTGTACATAGGAAGTCGTTGGAAAAGATTTCCGATAAACAAAGACATTAAGATGCCCTAGGGCAAAGAAATTTAAATTACTAAAACTATTGGATGAACAACTCCGAGACTCTTGGATCATGTCTGAATTAATACAGGGTTGCTCCTATACTTGGGTGCAAACTGGCTAGGAGAGAAAAACTAAATAATCGAACAGCCAGGGCTTAAATATAAGGCAAAATTATAATACTGTGCAGAGGAACGGACCTTTGTCAAGAAAATGTCCAGTAGGCAGCATCACGCACACTGATTGTACTCTCTGATACCATCTACTTCAGAGACGCGATTAACTACCCCTGCCTGTAAGACGTGCCATTGAGTAAAATCGAAAGACGTTAAAAATGGACATTTGATCCCAAAAAATCCTGTAAAGTATGTGACATGGGTGCATCTAACCAATCTCGAATTAGAACTGGAAAAGATGTAAAACTGGAAACAATATTTCAGAGGGTGTAGATGGCAAGACTTATTAAGGTGGCACTAAAAGTTGAGTAGCTTGAACATATAACGTGTCAACAGAATGTATAAAAAGCACACACACTGCAGAGTCACCGGATGAGAAAATGCAGCCAACGTTTAGAAGGTAGATATGTCACTACGCAAACAATAACACACTTCCAACAACAATGCCTGTGACTTATGGCACGGTTAAGCATTGAGGGAATTTCACACGTACGAATGGTGCTTATGGCCTGAGACCTCCATTTGATGATGATCCAGTCAGCTGACAATGTAACAAAATCTCCACATTACCAGTCACTTGATATAATAGATTATCAAAGCATCACTATGCATAGAAGAGATAAAGGAAGGAATTACCCTTCTACAATTCGTATTTGCATCATTTTTCATTGAGAGGCTTCAACATCCCTGGCTACTTCATCTGCAGGCCCATTGTTTGATCCATTCTCTGATATGTCCAAGCAAAGACTGCTTCTACACTGACGAACAGACAGGGAATCAGCCAATGGGCAAGAGCTCTTAGATTCCTGCCGGGAGAAGTTCTGCTTGCATTTTAGAGTCTCTGGAAGGCATCCCTTTGACAGTTTTGGTATGCCTGTTGTCTTCTGCTCGCACAAGGGCCCAGCAGAGACAGGTGATTCGGGTGTTCCTGGATGCTTTCCCGACAAGTCCAGAGGCCTATGAAAGAGTAAGTGAGCAACTGTTCGGTCTATGGGATTGGTTTCTGTTTCCACTTCAGGCATCTCATGTTTCCTGTTCACCAATTGGATGTTAGGACGAGAATAAAATAAAGTTTGAAAAGGAAAACTTGTTAGCAAACAAAATCTATGGCTGATCTTGTAACTCTGTTTCATCCAAAAACTTGGAACAAAAACAGGAGATGTTAATGCTCCACCAAAAGACACCAACTTAACCTTTTACTCATGGCAAAAATGTGGTAGGAAAATAGAAGCACCGGAAAAAGCATGAGAACTGCCACAAAGTAACAGACCTTTTTAGACTAGTTTCATCTTTTACAGAAAGTTGCCCATCCCTGCCGTTGTTGTTGGTAGTACATTGCCTTTGCTTTGCACTTTGAGCCAACCGGAACAAGCTATCCCGTATACAAAGTCTAATTCTGACATCCAACTGTGGTAAAACATTTGATTTGGCATTGTAACCAAGTCCAAATTACTCTACCGGGAAAACAATCCACTCACAAGTCATGCATACCTTTGCAATAATTTCCTGAAGCCGGAATAGCATCTTGTCCTCCACAGAATAATCACTAGCTGCCAGAATGACAGTATTGGAATCATCTTGTTCGATACGGGAGCATGGGTAGAAAGAATGAAGAGCAGTAAGCTCTTCAACCTCTTGACTGGCCCCATCAACATTCTGTATTTGATTTTCTTGGGGACATTCTTCACAGAGGGACTGATCACTACAGGAAACTTGAGGAACAAACTTACGCTGTTGTTTCTGGATAGCAAGCATTGCCTGAATTTGTTGTCTTCTCCTCAACTTCTCAATCTTTTCCTGAGGTGTCATGGTCTGGTTTTTAACTGGGGATTCTGCAATCCTGTTTACTGAATTCAAATCATTTGAAGAAGCTTCAAAACCAGAAAGTAAAGGTTGATGCTTGAATTCCCTGTACCGAATGTGAGACCCCATTGGCATGGGAGCATATGAATTTGCTACACCCCCATAAGGTAGAGGGGCCAAAAATGGATTGGATATCTGTTGGAACTGCAGTGATTCAGGTCCGTGTATCTGCATCTGTTGACTGAGAACTGGTGAGGGAGAAGACTGTACAATGCATTCTGAATATTGATCCTTAAAGCGACTGGATGGAGTTCCAGATGAAGACCAATCGCCATACGGATGTTGATATATGCCATTCTCCTTCAACTTTTTCCGACTTTTCAGGAGTTTCTTTTGCCTATGTAACTGTTTCAAACAAAAATTAGTTATTATCTGTTCATCAACTGTGAGAGGGGTTGTTTGGGATTGCTTAAGCAACTCCAGAGAAATTAATAACCAAGTCACCATCTCGAAACTTTTGGATCAATGGGAAACAGAGCTAGAGGGAGACAAGTAGAACCTCAGTTTCACACTAATTTATAAGGACACACTCTCTTCCTTTAACTGTAAAATTTTGGCAATCTGTACATAATATATGAGAATTAAATGCTAATGGAATGGTGGTCTGCCTTCCTGACAAGAGACAATGTGTCTTTGAAATTATCTTATATTATACAAAGAAAAAACCCATGTTCCTTAGGAATATTGTGATTCAGACTGAACATAGCAAGGCAAACATCATTGAATGTAAGATACAGTATGACTATTCATCAATAGGTAAATGTGATAAAATCAGTTTCTTAAGTGGCAAGCTTCAGTATGGAGGAGGCTTATTTTTTTCATCAAGAACTACTCTTAAGCACCGTGATATCCAAGCTTAAACCAACATATATGTAAAATATTTTGCAACATAACACAATTCTTGAAGGATTTCAACAAGTCAGACAATTATACCATGGGCGATTTACAGAAACCACTCTATCTTTTCCAAGTATGAAAAGGGTACCATAATTTTCAACTTGGTCAATATAGTTGTGTTTTTGTTACTTTCCTAGATTAAACAGGTGAATCAGAAAACAACTCAGGTATAACCTGAATAGCTTTAATTTTCCAAAACAAATGACATGCAACACTGTTGTGCTAAATGATCATAGGAAGACATAAACATACTTTATCCGCCAATTCATTAGGAAGTCGTACATTTTCTGCTGTAAAGTGAGAGTTCTCAGAGTTGTTCCTTCCCAAGATAGTTAAATCATCCTGCGAAGCCATAAAAAGATCAAGATTCATTCACTTGTCCCTTCTTGAGCATGTAACATGAATATTAAATCAGCGAAAAACAAAGAGGGCTAACTTTTGACACCTGCTCCTGCACCAAAGGTTTACTTTCATCTTCAAAATGTTCTACATTGTTTGGAATTCCATCTGCATTCTGGAGACCATGACACACAGGATCATTCCCTTTTCCATGGCCAAGGGAAAAAGGGCAGTCCTCTTGTTGGAGATAATCTGTTTTGATTTCAAAGCTCTCAGACATATCCCTTAGAGACCCCAACCCCAGATTAGGTGAGTCCACAGATGGGGGAAAGGATTTTGCTGAGCTGTTAGTTACATCTTTACTAGAAGACCATAGCTCATCAGCATTAGCAAGACTTACATTGCCAAATATTGTATCATCATTGCTGCAAAATCATCACTTGTGAGGATATTGAGTCAGATAGTAATCTTTGCAAAAGCTAGGTGTAAGACACTATTTGAAGGGATGAATGCTAGAATCCTCACACAACTGGACAACCAATTGTAGGTTTCTTTGAAAAAGTTCTAAAAAAAAAAAAAGGGAAAAATGGTCTCATTGCACACTCATTCCTTATTAAACACATGATGGAATGTAATCAAAAACAGCAAGCAACATAGATTTTCAGAAAGTTTCTTCAGATATTGCAGGGTAAAGTCATCAGAATAAAAAAAATATTTAGATGCCAAAGATGCAAGTTAAAAACATTTCTCATAAACTGTTCAGTTTTTCCATGACAAGAAAACTTCTCCATGTCCCCCTTAATATAGATTTCTGATTTGAAAATGTACAACATAGACTATAATCACACAAAGACAAGGGAAATGTTTAAGCAAGTATAGAAGATGGAAAAAGACATTCTTCTTACCTAAACATTCGATCAAGATCATCAAAACTTCCGATGTTAGCCCAACCATAATCAACAAATTCCCCTTGTTCTTTAGCTTCATGAGGACTTTGAAAGATTCCAGACTCTTCATTCGGTTGAGTTGCCTCTGCTGAATGAAAGATATATCATTAGATTGATGATGCAAAGAAATTATACAAAATTATAATATCTGAGGATTATTCTACCAAAGTCTTACCATTCCTGGAGGAATCAAGTTTTGTAAATTCAATCAAACTGTTGGACACTGAGGTATCCAATGAATCATGATCAGTTTTGGTAGCATCAGACAAATGCAAGTTAGGCCACAATAGCATGCCAGGCCCTGGGGAAGAAGTTCCATCATTGAAAACAGGGTTTGGATTGCCCTCCAGCTTTCTGCCATGGATATCAAATTTAACACCAGACAGCTTCTGCCCAGTAGACTTAATATTACAAGCTCCCTCATTCTGTTCCTTTCTGCAATAATCTTCAGTCGCCTCTGGATAAGGCACAATGTGGTCATCACTCTCCCCAGTCTCACCCCATATTATATTAGTAATCTGCAAAGGTAATTGTGTCAAGTATCATCATCAGATGTAATATTTAACAAAAATGACACACCATCACTAGTCAATCTGAAGCAATCACAAGTATGCAAATTCAAATTTGAAATTTGCTTTGACTAAACCCTCAGATCCATATGGGTTTAAGTGAAGAAAACAAGGAATGGTGAAAATAATAGTACACCAATTCAAAGCACATGAGTATTTAATTTGGTTCAGAACATCTAGCCTATGTCCATGAAGAAGGTGATCCGAGAAATTCCACGATGAAAATAACGGGAGATTATGAGTTGCATCAAATTGATTCTCACAACCTGAAGCCCACAGATGCCCAATTAGCTCTCTGCTCACACTTTTTGTTTGGAAAAGAATGACGACTCCAGCTATTTATAAGGCTAAAAGATAGACTCTGAAAAGAGTGTCCGCTGAAACAATTCTCTGGCAAATCTTCATGTTTTCTCAAATTCAAAAGCTTGTGTTAAAGATGGCAAGCCTGTAGCATGCTGTTGATTTCATCCATTGTAGACGTGGCCATATGTATACTGAAAGGAGCAATGGAAAATTAATAAAGGCATTGCGTGCTTTTGTCTATTTTGGCCTGAGCTGGAAAACTTGGCCTCCCCGGATTGTCCTTTTATTCATGAAACTACTTAGGATATTCAGTGAATCCTTGTGGGATTTCATAGCAACATTTCCACCAAACTCAGCTACTCTTATCCCAACGATGCAATTCAGTGAGCATACTTTGTCTTTTAAAAGTTCAAGCCAAATGCTGAAAAGAATTTGAACATAAAAAATTCCATGAAAAAAATTTACAGAGTTGTTAAAAGTGAAAATCTTCAGAAAAGAAAACATCATAAACCAATAAAACTATGAATGGGCTTCCCATCTCCCCTCCAACTTCACTTAATGCAACCGCTCCAAAGCTCAAGCAGCAGAAAATTGTGCTACGATGAACACAACAGAGAAGACACAAACTCATGCGCCAGCCAGTTACGTGTCAGAGAAGTGGAGTGAAAATCAAGCAATTTGAATCGTTTGGGGAATCACGAATAATCACACCTACAATCAAGAAAAATAAAGACACAAAATCCCTTTCAAGCAGCGTTTTAAGCATTCCTACTTCTAATTGATTCTCTGACAAGACAAAACCCAAGCTCCAGAAAGCTAAACAGCCATTCAAAAGACAAAACAGCACATAAAGACTCCAAAAATACCGGCAAAAGAAGCGTATTCACAGCATTGACCTACGATTCCACCTACGTTTCTCCAAGGTTTCATTATAGTTACCTGCTAAAGCTAAGAAACCACACAAAAACCGCGCCCTTGTAATCACTTTAAATCCACTAAACTAAATAATCGAAAAAATTAAATTAATAAAGAAAAAGAAAGCTTTTGGTAAAGAAACAGAGGAGAGGACTCCATACCTCTTCGTCGTTCCAATCAAACATCGCTAAACAAACAACAATAGCTACGGATCACAGACCAATGATTCAGATCAAAGACGCAGCTGAGAATTATCCCATACATCGCCAATTCCTCAGAATCCTTAATAGAAGACAACAACCAAAAATGGAAAAACAAGACAGATTTTACAGTTTCGAACACAACAGTAAACGTTGTCAAACCAAGAACGCAACAAAGCACATGTCTGTACTCATGAGCGACATAGGAGCCCGATAAAAAGGGAAGAAAAAAAAATAAATGAAACGAATGACGGAGATGCGAAAACAGCTTTACCGTAATTTGTCTTCTCGTGGGGGATTGGATGTACGAGTGACACGTGGGCATGGGACAGTATCTAAAGTAGTGGTTCGGAGTGAAGCGAGATCAAATGCTGGAATTCGATTGGTTGGGTTTGCATTTCGTTTGCATTTCATGAGAATTTCAATTTCTTCGAAAAGCGGGCCAAAGTTGTGGCGGAGGTTGTCTCTCGGGTTTCTTTCGTGGGTCGGCGTCGTTCTTATCTGCTATTGTAATAAAATATTCGTGGGTCTTTTAAACTTAAAAAGATTTCCACGTTTGTGTTCTTGACTGGCAATGATGGAGGCTTAGCCGCTAATCTATAATTTTAATCAATGGGCAAGGGAGCTGGTCCACTTACACCAACAGTGGTTTAGTTTGTAAGAACATCTGTTCCCCTTCTTTATTGACCATTATTTGATCTGCAAAGTTACACTAAACACAATCAATTTAATATTTATTTAAGATTGTTTGTAAAATGGAAAATATATATATATATATATATATATATATATAATATATATAAATATAATAAAAATTAAATTAAATAAAAAATTTTAATATATCAAATGTATTTAATATAATTCTTAAAAATAATTTTTATTTTTATAAATAATATTTAAATATAATATATTATTATAATTATTTTTTAATAATATAATAATTTTTTTATTAATATGTATTTTAAATAATAAAATAAAAGAAATAATATTAATATATTTAATATAACAAATTTCAGATTATGATAGATGAAGTATAAAAAAATATGATTTTTTTAAATTAAAAAAAATATTATATTATTTTTATTTTTATTTTTTATAAAAATAAATATAATAATAATAATAATAATAATAATAAATAAATTTATTATTATCACAACTAATTTTTTTATGTAAAATATAAGATTTTTGATATTATTGTAATAATTAATTATATATTTTAAATTTTTAATAATATATTTATAATTAAATAATTATAATATATTAATATTAATTAAATTAAATAGTATAAAAATAAATTTTATATTTAAATTATTTATAATAATTTTTATAAATTTTAATTCGCAATTCAACATAATCTCCTTAAACTATTCAAACTAATTTATTGTTTGCGAATTGGTCGAAGGGCGATTTGAGAATGTAGTTTGACAAATGTTAAATAACAACCAAATATGAATGTAAGAACCGGAGAAGCAAACGTGAATCTTTCACACAATGTAAGAAACTTCGTGAAATAGGGCGAGCGAAGACCTTAACGGATAAATGTATATGTAAGGGTGAAATCGAATGGAAGAAACAGAGAGGATATTATCCAAAAGAAAGATCTATCAAAGACTTAGATTTCTAATTAACAAATTAAAACACCTACATTTAATCGTAAGACGAGGCTTTAGATTATATATATATTTAAAAATCATTTAATTATGACAGATTTTATTGAGTTTTTATAATTTTCATGACCTTAAATACACAAACAACCTGTCTTGGGATATGAATTTATTTTATTATTTATTTAAAATAGATCTCATTGAAATAGGATAAAACGAAGCAACAGAGAAATATTTTCTACAAAATTATGGTTGGTGAGTCTCAGTTACGGCAGTTAAACTGGTGAAAGTTTTCATAAACCTGGGATTGAATCCTCTTTCTACAATCGGGGCTGTGACCTGTCATGCGCGGTGGTGACTGTCTATGAATTATGTTATTACGGAAATGAAGACTCCAAAAATGAATTCTTAATTATTGTTATTCTCTTCTACCGTAATTAGTGTTTTATTTTGAAAATAAATCTTGAAGAACATAAATATTAAATTTAAACAAAAAAAAAAAAAAAAACAAGAAATTGCCTAAGAATTTACCCAGGCAAATTGTCAGCAGGGAGCATTAGGGCTGCTAGGTAAGCAAAACGAAGGCAATTCTGTCCTATTGTGTAAAGCCCTCTAAGCCTAATTAATATTTCTGCTATGCAAAAAAAAAAAAAAAAAACTTGCATTAATCTCAGCCGTCGACGCATTGGATAGGTGAAGGAAAAAAAATTTTGAAGGAGACATTCATTCATTGGATAGTATTTTGGACGGTTCTTTTTTTTTTTATTTTTTTTATCACTCTTGCATTGTCGATGGTAAGCTTCATTAAATTAATTATTAAATATTTATTAAATTTATTCACTTATTTTTAATTGATATAAAAAATAATTATATATCTCGTATAATTTATTTATTTTAATTAAATCATCTCTTAATTTTTTTTAAAATTTAATTTAATAATAAATTGACTTAACTTTTCAAACAAATCAAATTAAAAAAATATCTTTAAGTTGAAACAAAATTTAAATATACATGCATTAACCATTTTGAGTCTTTTATTACACATATATATCAAACTCTCTAAAATTCACAAAAATGGAAGTTGATGTTCCGGCGACGTCACGACAACCGAAAGTAAAGGTTGTAGCAACAGGGAGTCCAACAACGTCTTGTCACCACGTGGCAACACGAAACCACTAAAAATTTAAAAACCATTTGGGTTTGCTTTCGGATTTGAAATCATTTCCTTTCTTTGATAATTACGTTTACTACTATAGTTTTTCACGCCCCATGGGCGCCCATGAGAAGCATAATTGTTAAAAATGTGAAGGTAATATCAAGGTCTAGCAATTCAAATTAATTATATTCAGTAAAAGATACAAATATCGACTCTAGGCAAGCACAGCAACGGGGAGAGAGAGAGAGAGAGATCAACAATGGCGACCTTCGTTGCTCCTGCCCAAAACGCCCCTGTTGAAGATGCCGAAGCTCTCTTTAAGGCTTGCAAAGGTGTGTGTCATATAGACGGTAACGTATACATTTCCCGTTTTAGTTTTCGCTTTGCTTTGCTGTTAGTATTTAAAAATTGAATAGATCATTAAATAAAAAAAAAATTAATAGTTTATAATTAATTGATTTAATTATTTTAATTAAAATTAAATTAATAAAAACATTATTTAATATTAAATATATAAATAAATTTAATAATATAATTTTTATTTTTTAAAAAATTAAACTTATTTTGATTTTTTAAATAATTAATTATTTATTTATCAAAAGAAAAAAATAACAAAAGGGAAAAGAGAGTCGTTTGTACATTTGTCTGTGCAAAGCTCATTGTTTTAATAAAACAAAACCGTCCCCGTGAACACACGCGATTTTTTTTTACATGACAGAGTGGTTGAGCTACTACAACTGCTCCTTCATCCAACGGCAGGATTTTTATTAATTTAACTCTTAATTTCTGAAATTAAAATATAAATTTCGACCCCGACAAAAGCAAAAGGTCGCTGAGCTACTATCTTGGACTATTGGAGTGGGGGCACGAGTCCCCGCGTGCCTCTGCCGCACCTCAAATCTTGCCACCTGTCTCTCATGTCACTCAAATTTATATTTCGTGCACAACAAAATAAATAAATAAATAAATAAAAACGTCGTTTAAGAACTTTTTTGATTTAACCGGACCAGTAAAGCGAACACGGTTGGGGGTTCCGTGGGTTTGAGATTAATTGCAATGAATAAATAAATAAATAAATATGTATATATATAACTAAAAAATATAATATATATTGTTTAATATACAACACCTTTTATTTTAAGTACAATACATTTTATTTATTTAAAAAACAATTGATATTATGCTTTTTTTTTTTAGCAATGATATTATTGTAGTTAACCGAGGCCTAACATGCCTCACCATGCATCCACCTCACATTTTCTTTCATTTAAAATCACATTATTTTAAATGTACAACAATTCTATTCATAATATCACGTGAATTCAATATAATTTTTTTTTAGGGCTGTGAGCATCATCTATATTTTTACATTTTTTTCTCAAAAAAAAATCACATTATTTTGGCAAATAGTTTTGAAAATGCTTATTATTATTATTATTATTATGCATTATTTTCAAAGTAAATAATCCTAGTTTTAGTGTTATGTTATTTTTGCTGCACTGAAAAAACAAAAGATTTGTTTTTTTTTTTTTTTTCAGCTCTCTATTTGAAAATGCAAAACAAGCCAAAATGTTAAAGAAAAGTGCTCTAAAGGGAAAACTTTTATGCATTCACGCTATGTCTAACCGATACAAACTCAAAAACCAAGCCTAAAAAGCAAGTCTAATCAAGGGTAAGTATATCTACCAATAAATTATATTTTATTAATATTAGAGTTATTTTTAAAATTTAAAATTAAATTTTTAATTTAAATTAATTATATTTTTAAAAAATAAATTAAATATGTAATATTTAGACAGTTGAATAAATTTTATTATTTTTTTTAAAAGTGCTTATTCCTAACTTGGAAACCAAATCCACATTAATTATTTTAATGATAATTTCTTTTTGAACAAAATGGAAAAGAAAGTATGATAACTCTATCAAAAAAAAATTCAAATTTTATGGGAATAGGTCTAACTGAGTACTTTTGACAAAGAATTAAACACATCCTCTTTTAAAATGATAACGGGAATCTTGCTTTTTACTAGGCCATAATGTCAGTAGCGACAAAATAGATTTCAACGTCTAGGCAACAACGTTGATTCTTGTCAGAACCAAACCATAAAAACATGACATTGTCCCTCACAATGTTTCATCAAGATTTAGCTAATTGCTAGAAGAGAGAGAGAGAGAGAGAGAGAGAGGGAATGGCTACCATCGTTGTTCCTGAAAATGTTTCTTACTTGGAAGATGCGGAAGGACTCCGAAAGGCGTTCGAAGGTTAATTCTTTTCTTGGGGCTCTTTGATATGCTTGAAGAGAAGAATTAATTCCTTTTTGTGGGTGTGTGTGTGTGTGTGGGGGGGGGGGGGGGGGGGGGGTATGATCGTCATCTGATTGTAGTGCAACGCTCGACTATTTCCAGGTTGGGGGACTAACGAGAAGGCTATCATTTCGATATTGGGTCATAGAAATGCAGCTCAAAGGAAGCAAATCAGGGAAGCTTATCAGGGGCTCTATCAGGAAGATCTCATCAGGCGTCTTGAGTCTGAACTCTCCGGAGACTTCGAGGTCACATTTTTTTCCTACACAGGGATATTTTATTCGTTTTCATACACATCATATAATTTTTATTTTTATTTTTTACAAAAAAATTTGAATTTGAAAAATGTTAATATTTTAATGGAGTACGCCGGATTTCTCCGTCTGCATAACATTTCTCTTACAACAAATAATCCCGACCATTGTCTCCATCGAACCTATGATACTTGTGCATTTTAAATTAATGGGGCTACCTCAAGTAGCCACGCCATTGTGTTCAGTTTACATGATAGAGCGTAAAACTGAACGATTGATTGCACAAACACAAGAGGTTGATTTTCTTGTTAATGTTGATAACCTTTATAATGGATTTTCGTTGATTTAATTCTTTAACCATTAGACATCCTATTAATGTGAACCCCAGTACTTGTATGAATCTCAAGTAGTCAAATAATCCCTGTGAATTCGGTATTTGGATGATTCACCTGGTCCACGGGCAGAGTGGATGTTCGTTGGCCTAGAGGTTTACCCGCCCAAGTGTAATGATATTTTTTCCTCTTTGCAAATGTACACAATGGTGGTGATACTAATGATGATTTTGATACAGAAAGCAGTGTACCGCTGGACATTAGATCCAGAAGATAGAGATGCAGTATTGGCTAATGTTGCCTTAAAGAGATATCGTGATTTCCATGCGATCATTGAAATTGCTTGCATCCATTCTCCAGAGGAGCTCTTGGCTGTGAGGAGGGCGTACCACGCTCGCTACAAATGTTCCTTGGAGGAAGACGTGGCTGCCCACACCACTGGTGATGTTAGGAAGGTACATTAGTTTAGTTATTTATATGGTTAATTAATGGCTCCAAATCAAACTTGACACATATAGCACTGAAGATGACTCCATTATGAGTGAGCTAAAGCTCATTGTTCTCGCGATAATGGAGTAATTTGCCTTTAATTAGTTAACCTGACCGAAACTGCAAGGATGCTGATGATTATTTGTGGCAAATTTGTAGCTCTTGGTTGGTCTGGTATCAGCATATAGGTATGAAGGTGCCGAGATAAATGCAAGATTGGCTGATTCAGAAGCTGACACTCTTCATGGGGTATTCAAAGACAAGAAATTTAGTCATGAAGATGTTATTAGAATCCTCACCACCAGGAGCAAAACTCAGCTCACGGCAACCTTCAATCGATACCGAGATGACCATGGCACTTCTATCACCAAGGTAAACTTCAAACTGGAGTTCCAAAAGCTTGTAGGAACTTCTGTCACCATGGCACAATTTATGGATATTTTGTTTAATAGGCTTTGCAAAATGAGCATGAAGAGGAGTTCACAAAACTGCTGCGTGTAGCCATTCGATGCCTCAGTGACCATGTGAAGTACTTTGAAAAGGTGAAATGACATTCTGATAGATAATTGTGTTTTTTCTTGTTTTTCACTGATAAAACTTTGAGGATCCAAGCTGGTAGCATTGATGCTGCAGGTATTGCGCAATGCAATCAAGAAGGCTGGGACTGATGAGGATGCACTCACTCGTGTGATTGTCACGAGGGCAGAGAAGGACTTGAGGGACATCAAGGAGCTCTACTACAAGAGGAACAGTGTGTCTCTTGATCACAATGTGGCAAAGGAGACTCGCGGTGATTATGAGGCTTTTCTCCTTACTCTGCTGGGGAAGGAGAACTGAGATACTGCTATAAGAATTTTTGTGTTTTGGGAGCTAAAAAATAAGCATTATGGTTTTGAAAGAACTTTGTTCTGTGGGAGGTGCTTCTTTTCTGTTTGCGCTATATTTCCATATGGTATTATTATGGTGTGGTAATATGCAATCCTATTGTATCCAGACTTAAGTTTCTGTTTGGAGTATGCAATCCTATTTTAAGAGAGCCTTACAGTAATCGGAGAATTCTCCTCCAAGTACGTAGCTGCATCTTTGATCATCTCAAACGATTGCTTTTTCTGTGTTGTTCCAAGAGAGGTGAGGGAGAAACATGTTTCTATCGGAAGACTGTTTCCCAATTTCAATAGCTCTATCAACCACCTGAACCTCAAATTTGATATATTTATGTTTTTTAGCTAATAGTTGCAAGCAAGCACGTAAATTGCGTATTATAATTGTGCAACTTCCATTGAATTTCCCTTTTTTCTAATGCCTTGAGATTCAATATAATCCAGCCTAAGAAGCTTCCCGATTCGTCGTCTGTTATTAGGATTGCGTTATAGTAAAAGTTCCATTCTCATGAAAGTAGCCTTTTGCTTGCCTGGTAATTTCTTACTAAAATTTGATTACAGAATGTCCTCTAGGTTCCAACCAAATTGTCTCGCTTTCAAGGACCAAGGAAAGCAAAAGGCAACCAAAGCAACAAGGCTTCTCTTTACGCTAATACAACTCATACATGCACAAAACCAAGTTCAACACAAAAGCACAAATTCATTGAAGCAAATTTCAATCATATTATAATGAACTCGAAATCAAATGTCCATCTTTTCAATTAGTCATCTCTTGTTATCAAGGAAAGTAAGCAATCCTTGTAGTGTCCCTTTGCTGTCTCTTCTATTTTCTTATATAGAGGAACCTTAAATGAGTTCTTATACTCTTCCTGGATTTCCTTCAAATCCACATCTGCTCTGCTTACAATTACTCTGGTCAGTCCCCTCTTAGTGTTCAGATCTGCACCATCTCTCATTGCATCATCCACAACCTGAAGGAAGAAAAAATTGAATTTGATTCAACATGATGGACTTGACTCTTACAAGTTGAGTTTCTCGCTAATTTTTCACAGCTGTATCTTACCTTGCTGAAATATGCAATTGGGGTACACAAGCATTCAACTGTCTCTTTCAAAATTAAGTCAACTGCTGCAAGATCCTAGACAAAGAAAGGGTTTAAGTGGAAAAAAATCTTAACAAATTTTCAAGCATTCAATTATCACACTAATGCTTTAATCAACTCAAATAACTCTAGAGCTGAAACTGAGAAATTAGCATTAGAAGCATGGGAGAATATGTCAACTATTTTATGCTCTAATAGTTGATACCTCGCTGATGCTTGCGCCAGGTACCTCATTGTAGTGTTTGTACAATGCCCTGAGATGGTGTTTGCTTCTGGTTGCTAGGATTCTTATCACCTCCTCATCCTCGACAAGAGTTTTCTTATCACCATTCTTAAAAGCATTTGAAAGTGTTTTGGCTTCAGCTTTTGTAACGTCTTCTTTAATCTTTGGACCGTCGTACCTATAGGCACTCACGAGTGCTACCAAGAGCTGCCCATAGAAGAGAACAAGTAAAGAAAATTCCTTTCAAATCCATCTACACTGATGTTGACTTGCAATGCCTAATGAGCTCTAATGCACCCACAATAATCTGGTTTTGGACATCACTTTCACGCGTTGATACTCTGTGGTTGGAATGATTTGTGCTATTCATATCAGAGAGCTAGTTTAACAAGCAACTTTTGGTGCCATGACTAGTCAGTGGCTTAAAAAGTTCAATCAGATTCAGTTTTGTCTCAACCAGCAGTTTATACAAAGGGAGCATGTCAAACCATATATCGAATCACAAAAGTTGAAATTACTCCCTGTCAAACCTGTGAACAATTAAACCAGATTGAATCTGGCTAATAACTTGTTAAACTTAAATAGGCCTTTTAGTTCTCCAAGCATTGCCTGTAGTTTTCTTAAGAAACTTTGAGATCCATTAACTGATATCTGGTCTAGTCCTTCTGTGGTAAGACCAATAACAGATTCGTAAAATGATCTCAAAATTGCCATGGAAATCTCCATGGCCACAGATAATATTATTTACCTTTCGCTCGCTGCCACGGACGAGGGTGGCAACTTCTTCCTCTATGGAGTGATCAAAGAGGGAATGGTAAGCCTTTCTCGCTCCCAAAAGCTCTTCTGACGATCTGGTACATGCAATTTCCACAATCTCACGGTACGATGGGCCATACTTCAATGCTTCCTTTAACGACCGCGCATCTCTCTCCCAAGGATGCATGACCCAAAGCACCACAGTATTCTACACAAGACATACCATTACCACGCCTATGAATACCCATTTGTGAATTATATCAGAATTAATAAAATCCAAAGATTGAAGCTTTACCAAATGCTATTCTCATATGCTAAGACTGAAAAGCATAAAAAAAACAAAATAATGAAGAGCAATTGGAAAAAGGTTACCTTAAAACGCAAGAATTCCTGCTCGAGAAGTTCGATAATATCATCATTCCACCTTTCGAAAGAACGCTCATCCTCTACGAACAAGGCGGAGCTTGCCTTCCTGAACGATTTCCTTTGTTCAGGATCGGATTTTCCAAAACTTGACAGCACCGAATTCTCATCAACTCCAAGCCCTGTTAAGTTCAAAAACCATGATACAAAATTTAGTTCATTACTTTACATGCACAGATTTTAAGTTGAACCAAGAAATTAAAAATTAATATTAAGAATTAAATGATTGAATTTCATTTGACAAAAAAAATAAATATTATTTAATATATAAAAATTTCAATATTTTAATCTATTTTAGTAATTAATAAATATAATTATTATGTAATATTTTTTTAAATTAATAAAATTAAGTGTGTTATAAAAAGAAAAACATTGTTATGTATCACTAGTATCATATAGCCAATTGACCTCTAACAAAAAATACAGGCATATCTGTGTGAAAAAAATGCACAGGAAAACTTGCAAGTGAGAGAGCCAAAAGCAGAAAGAGCCGCCTGAAGAACAGAATTCCAACGTCAAAATACGCAATAATTATAAATAAATCTTATCGAATTGCAATCTTGAATGGCAAGAGCTAAGAATGCAGCGCATGTTTGATAAAGAACCTGAGGAAGTTTTGCAGAGAGCTTCCAGGGCGTCTGGCAGTGCCATTTTCCTATGCCTTTGCTGCGGGCGCGGGTAAGGATACGGAAGGTAAACATATATTTATACCAAAGTGAAAGGATATTTTTGTCATTTGGACAGTAATGGAGGTATTATGGGGTAAAACCCCAGCGAGAAATAAACCCAAAAAAAAAAAAAGGGAAACTCAATGCAATTATGAAAGAGAAAATTACATAACAACATTTGCAAAGGCGTTTGTTTAGAACTCCTCCATCCGAGATATATGTTATATTGATATTAATTTAATCTAATGTATTATACCTACAAAAAATAATTTCTTGACTAAATTTCTGGTTCACTAGAAAATTTAAACCCCCGCCCACGCCATTCTATTAGACTTAACGTGTGAATAAGGCATAAGCTTTTTATATTTCCTTTTTGGTTGTAATGATTCTGAGTTGCTTGATACCATGGTAAGGAATCGATCGAACTTTATAGTACAAACATCAAAATATTTTAATTTATCAAATTACTTTATAATTAAATGGTCGTAATTAGAATTTTTATTTTTATTTTTTTTTTTTCACATGACCTTCCTTTGCATAAAGGAACCCCATCTAGTCAATGAGCTAAAGTTAATACAAAGGATGAAAAAAATGAAGTATTGATGAAGGAAAGATATTATTGCATAGAGTTTGTTGTATTTTTATGTTATTCGTTCTAACTAAGAAAAGTTTCATATTCACTTTATTGGATGCGCACAAGAGATACCTGGGGATTAAATTCGGATGGTATGTAGTGCATTTGTAAAAATAACAAAAAGAAAATCATCAAAAATTGGGAAAAAAATAAAAAATTAAAAAACTAATAAACATATTATTGTAAATTATTGTACATAATTTAATATATAATTATAATATATACTTATTTTAAAAAATAATTAATTATTTTTAAATTTTTTTAATTAAATTTAAAATTAAAATATTATTTATAAATATAAATTATATTATAAAATTATAAATATAATTTTTATTTTTTAAAAAATTTAAAACTGAAAATTTAAATGTAATATCATTAATTTTTTTTTTATAAAATTCAATAATCTAATATAAATGTAAATTATACAGATTAAAAATTTATAAAATATTAAAAATAAATTTAATTATTTAATAAAAAATATTAATTAATTAATAAAAAAATAAATTAATTTATATTATTTAATAAAAATAATCAAAAATTAATCATTAATATTATACAAATTTTATTATAAAAGTAAATCTTAAAAATAAGACAAGAAGGGTACGAGCCAAAAGAGTTAGTCTACATCACAAAGTGGTAAAAACAATATTTAAACAATTATTTAATAAAAAAATTAATTTTTTTAATAAATTATAGTAAAAACAAAAATAGTCCTAGTATAATTATAATTTTTTTTTATTTTATTTTTATTTAACAAATTAAATTTTTTATTAAATTTATAATTTTTTATAAAATAATTAATTAAAATTAAAAACAAATTAATTTTTTAGTGACACTCGTTATTTCAATACAAGACAATTAATTTTAGTCAAAAAAAAAAAAAGAATTAAACCAAACACTAAAAAAATCCATAAAACATAAACAATAAGGACCAAACGGCCATGATAGCATAATAAATACCAATATATTTAATAAGGAAAAATCAACCATACAAAGCCTGTAGAGGCCCCTTTCCATCTAAAAATAAAAAGAGAGAGAAAAAAAGGCAAAGCACAACAAAAGAATAACAGGAGAAAAAAAAAAAAAAAAACAAAAAGAGGAGGATACTGACTCTCATGGAAGCGCCAATGGCGCCATTGGTGCTCTATATTTGGCGTGTGGTCTTCGATGTTGCCTACGGAACTCCACCAACGTTTGACGCTATTTCCGCCCAAAATCGACAAAGTTCGACGTGTCGGTTGTCAATCTATTCAACGATACCTTCCACGCGCCAAGCGAGACATTAGAATGCAACGATGCCAGTCGATTGACCCAAGAGAAAGTGTGAAGTACAAAATGGATAGAGACATGGGGGTAGGGAGAGCTATTACAAGGAGGAAGGCTAAAAAAAAAAAAAGAATGCAGAGGAGGGAAGAAAAAGGAAAAAAGGAAAAAGGAAAAGGAAAAGAAAAAAATAAAAAAAAAAAAGAATGCAAAATTTTTAGTAGTCAAATTATTTTAGAGCACATCGTGTGAGCCATATGTATAAATTATCTCTTCTACCGTATGTTCAATTCTCTGAAACTAAAATAAATATACGTGTTTTTACGATAAATCATAAAAGAGTGAAAGAAATAAATAAAGTATTATTTTTAGTTTAATATTTGATTTATTTCTCTCGTTTATAATTGTAATTTATATCATAACTTTGATTATATGTACTCACAAAAGTTTAAAACTCAAGCTATACGAGAGACAACACAACCGGATTGTAATGAACCGAGGGGGGGGGGGGCGCTTAGGGTCAATTGGAGGACAAAAATCAAAGAATCAGTCGGCCACAAGAACAAGATTCAAACTTAAAATTGATTCAGGAATTCAAAGAGCAAATAAACTCACTTGTCTCGATCGGGGGGATTATTTCAGACAATTCCTCTAATACCATTCATCTACTCTCAATCAGTCATGTCGTGCATCATGTTCATAAGAAAAGAAAAAAAGAAAGCAATTCGTGTAATCGTCGTCAGGGACTAAAATATTCACTCGGGCACGTCGAGGTGGTGAAGTCGTCCCCCCCCCAACACAAATTGAAAGCTACTTCTAATTTGAATCGAAAGCCGAGTGCCGATCATTTCATAAAACAAAAAACTGACGTCTTACACGAGTGAGTTAAGGATATCAAACAGAAAAGGAAACGTTGAGAGTGAAGACTCTTTTTTCACACCCCACCTCCCGGGGGGAAAACAGAAAAAGAAAGAAACGTTGGGAGTGAAAGACTTAGGAGCAAAACGGCCGCACGCTTGGTTTCGGTTATTTCATGTTGATAATGATTTTCTTCACTTGAACATTGGAAATTTACGGAAGACAAAAAAACAAAAAAACCTTTCTTTTTTTCTTAGATAGATAAGTCTGTGGTTGTTTCCAGAGAAATTTTCTTGGGGGAGATATAGAGAGAGAGAGAGAGAGAAATGGCTACACTGAGGGTACCAGAGGTTGTTCCTTCCCCAACCCAAGACTCTGAGAGACTTAGACAGGCTGTCCGAGGTCTCTCGCTTGGATTCCCATCAATTTGGGGATAGATTATTTTTCTTTCTGGGGCTTTTTTTTTTTTTTTTTTTCCAATTCCATTTTCAATTGATTAATTTGAATTTTTTACTTTTTTTTTTTTGGTTGAGTAATTGGGTATAGGTTATGGGACGGACGAGGAGGCAATTATTTGGATATTGGGACATAGAGATGCAAGCCAGAGGAGGGAAATAAGAGACACTTACAAGCAGCTTTACGATAAGTCCCTCGTTGATCGTCTCCATTCTGAGCTGTTTGGTGACTTCAGAGTAAGCATGATCCTTCTAACTTTTTGGGCCTTGATAACACAAGTTTGAATTTAAAAATCCAAAATTTGGATTCATGTTGGTGTAATAACCAATTCCCATAATCAGTATTGTTTTGCTGTTGAAGATGTTGACCATGTTTGTGAACATGTGTGTGCCCGTTTCCACATGCATCTGTCCTGCATATGCGTTTTTTCACCAAGGTGGTAGTTGAATTTCAGCTTCTGTTGTTCACTATTTGTTCCTCCAATAAACTAATTGACTAAGTCCTGCTCACCAAGTTGACAAACCGATTCATCTTGAAAATCTGGCTGATAAATTATCTTCTCAAGCAGGAAGCTGATGGCTTTTTCCCAGAATCATAGATAATAGAAGAATAGCTGCAGTAGAATAACTCATTTATCTATTCCAGAAAATGGTTTCTGTTCTCATTGTATCACATCATAGGGCCAGTTATTTATGTAAACTAGGCTTTCATTATGCGTATATCTATAGATTTGTGTCAGTTAACTTAAGTTTCTGGCATATAACAGAAAGCAGTGCTTTTGTGGACGTATGATCCCGCAGAAAGGGATGCAAGACTGGCAAATGAAGCACTGAAAACAAGAAAGAAACGCATTAAACAACTTCCAGTGATAGTTGAAATAGCATGTGCATCAACTCCGCGCCATCTTCAGGCAGTAAGGCAGGCCTATTGTTTTATTTTTGATTGCTCACTGGAAGAAGACATCGCATCTTCTGTCTCCCCACCGCTGAGAAAGGTATTGCAACTCTGGATTAACCAGACACGTGTGAAAGAAAAATCGTTTCCCATAAAGCCAGGGTCTTCTTGAACCAGAATTCGCTATTTAAACTAATCTCTGCTCTGTAGCTATGTGCTTATTCCAACTAGTATGAGCAAACGTGTTTGCTAAAGACCATAGCCAATGATGCTTAATGGCTCTCAGCATTTTTGAATGAAACTGAAAGAATTGTAGACAAGAACAAACTTTTCTGACCTTGTTATTTGGGTCAAGTGACCAAATAGGAAACAATACTAAGTGGTAAAAGAAATGACTTTCTGGACTTGATTCACAAGCTTTGGTTGCACATGTTGTATGCAAGACATTGGCATAAGCTTCATATTTTCAAATTGATGACCATCAAAGTGACACAGAAGTAGTGCTTCTACAGCTTCTGGTGGGTTTAGTGAAATCTTATAGATATGATAAAGAGCTTGTAGACATTGATGTAGCCAATTCAGAAGCAGCAAAGTTACGTGAAGCACTCAAAATGAAGCAGTTATTTCACGATGATGTGGTGTATATACTTGGCACTAGGAATTTGTATCAGCTAAGAGCAACCTTCAAGTTTTACAAGCATAAATATGGGATTCCTATTGAACAGGTTCAGCACTGCACTTAGCTTGTCTACAAAATACAATTTTCTTTAGGATTTTCTATGAGCTGTTTTGTTGAGACTTTCTTTGCAGGAAGTCAGGGGCTGTGGAAATGGTCAGATGGAATCTATGTTGATAAAGGTTATTTCTTGCATTGACTCTCCCGAGAAACACTTTGCTGAGGTTTGTTTAGTTTCCAACATAATTTAGTTCCATTTCAAAGCCAGTATATTTGCATTTTTTGAAGGGTGAGTTTTGATATAACGGTAAGACCACTCTATTATGAACTCAAGGTCACAGTTTCAATATGTGAAAATAGCTTTTTTTTTTTTTTTAAGTATAAGGCTGCAGATATCTAACCCTTCCCCCAACTTCACCATAAGAAAGCCTCATGTACTGCAATGCTAATTTTTTATAATTCAGACAATTTCAGAAGCATTGTTTCTACTTCGTTTCTATATAATCACCAAAGATGACTCCATCATATGGTATTGTTTTCCACTTATTTAACCACTTACTGTCTGTCAGGTCATTCGAGCTTCCATCATTGGGCTTGGGACAGACGAAGATTCACTGACCAGAGCAATTGTAACTAGAGCAGAGATTGACCTGATTAAAATCAGAGAAGAATACTCCAACATGTTCCAAAGTAGTCTGGATGATGCAGTTATAGGCAACACTTCAGGAGACTATAGACACTTCTTGACGACTTTACTTGGTACAAGAATCTGATTTACTCTCAATGCCTGTTTCAGCTTTTGTTTCATAGAAATAAAAAGTTGCAGCAAGCCAATAAGACCTGCCAGGCTGAAAGCTCGAACCCCACTATTTTAGATGTTATATTGTTTTGAATTTTTGTACAAAATGGCATAGGTTGATTGCTTCCATGGTCAAATGACATGTCCATTGTGTTAATGCAAATTGAAGATTTGGACAAGAACAGCCAGAAAAAACTGTTGACGTGAAAACTCAGAAAAATTAGATTGTTCCCCAGCCTGGTCCCCTTGTGCTTTATTATGGCAGCAAAAACTATGAAATTGATTGAAGCTGTCTTCTTTTCTGCTGTAACTGGGTTCCAGGGAATGGTAAACTATATGGAAGGCCCTATAAATACGCCAAAATTGAATGCCGTGAGTGCAATTATATTATCTAATGTAATTATATTTTATTAAAAAGAGGGAGATTTGGACACCCAATGCTTTATATTACTAGCGTGTGCTGTCAGCGGAATAAAAAAATTCTTTTCATTCTTCACTCACGCTCAATTGAGTTGTTATATAATGTACGTTTTTATTCCTGGGAGCGGAATCAGCATCCAACAGAAACTCTTATTCACGTCACCTCTCGGCTTTATGATAGGAGGAAAAACAGAAAAAGAAACACCAAGAGGGAAGACTGAGAAGCAAAACGGCCAGGCGTGCATGGTTTCAATTACTTCATGTTGATAATGATTTTCTTCGCTTAAACACTGGAAAATTTTGTTCAAAAAAAATCTTTTGTTTTGTTTTGTTTTTTTTTTTCTCAGCTAGATAGGCCTGTGTTTGTTTCCAGAGAAATTTTCTCGGGGGAGATATAGAGAAAGAGAAATGGCTACACTGACGTTACCAGGTGTTGTTACTTCCCCAACCCAAGACTCCGAGAGACTTAGACAAGCTGTCAAAGGTCTCTCTCTTGGACTCCCATCAATTTGGGGATTGATCATGTTTCTTTCTGGGTTGCTTTTTTTTTTTTTTGGATCAATTTCATTTTCGATTGATTAATTTGAATTATTTATTTATTTTTGGGTAATTGGGTATAGGTTATAGGACGGACAAGAAGGCAATTATTTGGATATTAGGACATAGAAATGCAAGCCAGAAGAGGAAAATAAGAGATACTTACCAGCAGCTTTACGATGAGTCCCTCACTGATCGTCTCCATTCTGAGCTGTCTGGTGATTTCAGAGTAAGTATGCCCCTTCTAACCTTTTGTCCCTTGACAACACAAGTTTGAATTAAAAAAAAATCCAAAATTTGGATTCGTGTTGGCGCATGTTGGTGTAATAATCAATTCCCATAATCAGTATTGTTTTGCTGTTGAAGATGTTGGCTGTGTTTGTGAACACGTGTGTGTCCGTTTGCACGTGCATCTGTCCTGTGTGTGTGGCTTTTCAGCAAGGCTGTACTTGAATTTCAGCTTCTGTTGTTTAATATTCGTTCCTCCAATAAACTATTCGACTAAGTCCTCACCAAGTTGACAGGCTGATTCATCTTGACAATCCGGCTGATAAATCATCTTTTCAGGCAGGGAGCCGATGGCTTTTTCCGAGAATCATAGATAAAAGAAGAATAACTGCAGTATAAATACTTTTTTATCTATTCTAGAAAATGTTTTCTGTACTCATTGTATCGCATCATAGATATAGAGAAGGCCAGTTATTTATGTAAACTGGGCTTTTTATCCATATATTTGTATCAGACAACTTAAGTTTCTGGCATATAACAGAAAGCAGTGCTTTTGTGGACATATGATCCCCCAGAAAGGGATGCAAGACTGGCAAATAAAGCACTGAAATCAAGAAAGAAACGAATCAAACAACATCAAGTGATAGTTGACATAGCATGTGCATCAACTCCGCACCATCTTCAGGCAGTAAGGCAGGCCTATTGTTCTATTTTTGATTGCTCACTGGAAGAAGACATAGCATCTTATGTCTTCCCGCCGCTGAGAAAGGTAATGTGCCTTTGGATTAACCAGACACATGTGAAAGAAAAATCATTTCACATAAAGCCAGTGTGTTCTTGAACCAGAAATTGCTGTTTAATCTATTCTCTCCTCTGTAGCTATATGCTTATTTCAACTAGTATAAGCAAAAGTGTTTGCTAAACACCATAGCCAATGATGATTAATGGTTCTCAGCATTTTTGAATGAGACTGAATGAATTGTGGACAAGAACAACCTTTTCTGACCCTGTTATTTGGATCAAGTGACCAAATAGGAAACAACACTAATTGGTAAAAGAAATGACTTTTCAGACTTGATTAACAAGCTTTGGTTGCACATGTTGTGTGCATGACATTGGCATTAGCTTCATATTTTCAAATCGATGGCCATCAAAGTGACACAGAAGTAGTGCTTCTACAGCTTCTGGTGGGTTTAGTGAAATCTTACAGATACGATAAAGAGCTGGTAGACAATGATGTAGCCAATTCAGAAGCAGCAAATTTACGTGAAGCACTCAAAATGAAGCAGTTATTTCACGATGATGTGCTGTATATACTTTGCACCAGGAACTTGTATCAGCTCAGAGCAACTTTCAAGTTTTACGAGGAGAAATATGGGATTCCAATTGACCAGGTTCAGCACTGCACTTAGCTTGTCTACAAAACACAATTTTCTTTAGGATTTTCTATCGGCTGTTTTGTTGAGACTTTCTTTGCAGGAAGTCAGGGGCTGTGGAAATGGTCAGATGGAATGTATGTTGATAATGGTTATTTCTTGCATTGACTCTCCCGAGAAACACTTTGCTGAGGTTTGTTTAGTTTCCAACATAATTTAGTTCCATTTCAAAGCCAGTATAATTGCATTTTTTGAAGGGTGAGTTTTGATATAACGGTAAGACCACTCTATTATGAACTCAAAATCCCAGTTTCAATATGTGAAATAGCCTCTGTCGAGAAAAAAAAATAAAAACGAAAAAGGAAAAGTATAAGGTTTGTGGATATCTAACCCTTCCCCAAACTTCACCGTATGAAAGCCTCATGCACTGCAACACTATTTTTTTGTAACTGCATTTTCTACTTGACTTTCGTTTGGACTTCATAAGCATTGTTTCTACTTTATTTCTATATAATTGCCAAAGATAACTTCATCATATGGTATTGTTTTCCACTTATTTAGCCACTTACCGTATGTCAGGTCATTGGGAATGGGACAGATGAAGATTCACTCACCAGAGCAATTGTAACTAGAGCAGAGGTTGACCTGATGAAAATCAGAGGAGAATACTTCAACATGTTCCAAAGTAGTCTTGAGGACACAGTTATTGGCCACACTTCAGGAGACCATAAACACTTCTTGATGACTTTACTTGGTAGAACAATCTGACTTTCTCTCAATGCCTGTTTCAGCTTTTATTTCATAGAAATAAAAAGTTGCAGCAAGCCAATAAGGCCTGCTGGGTTGGAAGCTTGAACCCTACTATTCTAGATGTTATATTGTTTTGAATGTACAAAATGGCATAGGTTGTTGATTGCTTCCATGGTCGAATGACATTTCCATTGTGTTAATGCAAATAGAAGATTTAAACAAGAACCGCCAGAAAAAACTACTGACATGAAAACTCAGAAAAATTAGATTGTTCCATGGCCAGTCCCCCAGTGCTTTGATATGGCAGCAAAAACTATGAAATTGAATGAAGCTGTTTTCTTTTCTGCTGTAACTGGGTTCCAAGGAATGGTAAACTATTCAATAACTTATCATCTCGTTGTCAACAAGTGATGGGGAGCAGCATCACTTTCCATTCCTAAGAACTTGATAGTTCAAGACAAAACTGAGCCTATGGTAAACTATTCAATAACTTATCATCTCGTTGTCAACAAGTGATGGGGAGCAGTATCACTTTCCATTCCTAAGAACTTCATAGTTCAAGACAAAACTGAGCCTATCTCACATTCTCAAGAAAGAACTGAGTGAGACAAGGGGAGAGGGGGAGAAAAACAACAGACCATGATGAAGATTTAAAGACATGTTCAAGCTTACAACTCAGACTTGAATCAACTCTAATCACCACAAAATAGGACTGTCTACAACTTGAAGCTTTTTCTTAAGGATTAGCTGTTTTGGCCGTTTGGCAACATCTTCTTGAGATGCATCCAAGAGGCAGCATTCTTTGGCATGGTTTCAATTTCTAGGTTCAATGTTTTGAATACCAGGAGAATATTTCCAGTATCCTCCTTGTCACTGGACCTCTGAACAGCCATTCACAGCATACAAAAGAAAAACAAAACAAACAAAAATGAAAATAAAAGCTGCGCTTTGAGCAGAACGTTACAAGGAAGCAACTAGCAGCTGTGTGAATCTTGACTCTGATCTAATTAAGAAGTTCAATAGTGATAAACTGGGTGGCCGATAGGCATTGCTGGCTCTCTTGCAATTGGCTTCCATTTGACCAGACTTGTGATCTAGTTCATCAATTTCGGCAGCATCCTAAACATACATATTATGATGATATCAACATCATGCCCCTATGTAATAATATATTTGGTAAGTGTGGTTCAACATTTTGTATCTTGGTGGTAGTGCAGGAAAAGCTTTGAGGGAGTTGAATCCTTTGTACAGGAACAACTTTGAGGAGGTTTAGTTGGGCAAAAATGGATGCAGATAAAAATAAATGCATGCAGGAACAGTTTCGAGGCTTTTTGGGCAACAATGGATGCAAAGCACGATGTGTGTTTACTAAAATAGCTTAGAAGCAACAAAAAGGAAAATCATATTACATAGTCTATAGTCACTAAGGACTGAAGGTAACTCAAGCAGTTGTACATAGCATCAAATAAATCTAGTACATACCTGGATAGAATAATGATTAAATGTAGGGAGGAAATGGATTTTGCAGTACTCGTTGAACAATGCTGTGAGTAATAAGAGTGGAATTGTGGCAATGGAAGCCGCAGGTTTTGACTTCAGTCCAAAAAGACCAATCATTGTGATTTGCATAATAATGATTCCAATGAATATATAGTGATGAACGTAGGGCCAATATTTTCCACAAGTCTCATAGGCAGTTACATATACATCTTCAATCTGTAAAACAACAGCAGAAAAATTATAGATAAGCAGGTGAAATGACCTCAGTTGACAAGAAGAGAACTGCAGCTCAGATTGAAGGCAGCAAAGCCATCTTTGAAAAGAATATGCACCAAAGAAGACAGCAATCTCACACAATTTCAAGAGTGCCAAAGAGGAGAAGAGAAAAAGTAAATTAATTTCTCCTCTCTGTTGTTTATATTTATTGGTTCCAAGTAGATGCACATTGGTTAGAGAAATAATATATCTAATATCCTGAGGGAGGGGGAAAACCAAAAAGAGGAAAACAGCCTAACCAGAAGAACATTTTTACCTGGTTGACATACACAACATAGCCTAAACAGAAGTAACCAATAAGGACTGGAAGGAGCAACGGAGCAACGACAGCATATACCAAGCCAATCAATATTGACAGAGATACAAAAGGTATAATCCTAAAGTAAGGCAGTGAATATAGGTAAGGATTTTCCTCCCTTCCTCGGCCACACATGTGCAACATTATGCAATCCCATAAGTGCAAACCAGGCTGAAGAATCTCCAGAGAAAATCCTGACAGCCCATCGGTTAGGATTTATGTCATAAAGAAATCAGCCTGAAATGAAAAAGAGTAAAAAAAAGAAGTCACATTCTCAATGTCAGTGTAAGTTCATTCACTCATGCATGCCCTTTTCACAAAGTCAGAAATAGCTGCATTTCACCTAGAGATGTACACAGAAGACAAGAAAAAGGAAAAAATGCCTCAACTGGGGGCAATAGCAAACTGAGCTCACCTGGGCAGAGACAGCTCTAGCAAGACGACTTGGAAAGTTCTTAGGGTGAGTAAATGATTGTCCAATTTCATCGAGGAGAGATCCTGATATCAAGCTCAAGAAGAAGACATTTCCCAACAGAAAATAGAAAACCATATTACAAGCCTTTATCTCCTCCTTGCTCTTTGAGTTAGAACCACTAAATTTAGCCAGGGCAAGCATTGCAAAAGGAACGACATAGATAAATGCATTGAGAATGGCACTTGGAATATACCCTGTGATGATAGAGCTTAATCCTGGTCTATTCCAAAACCACTCTGTCAGAAGATAACAGAACATTCTCTAAAGACTTCATGTAGCCAAACGAAAATCTCCAGCAACAATAGATTTGCAATTTCATGGTAGACAGTGTGGTGTAGGTCTAAACATGCAAGAGTGAACATAAAAACAATCTCTTTTGTTGATTCCCATAAGATTAAGCCCTGCAGCTTATCAGCTTTAAATCATGTGGAAAGATGAACATCCTTGCAAGCAAGTATTAAATACCAAAAACTAGTCCACCAAGATTCAGCATGCATTAAACTAGCGCCAAATGAAGCAGCATCAAGATATCAGCACTTACATGAGCTCTACAGCCCTGGCTGGAGGGAACCATTGCTTCAGTTTCTCAAATTTGGCAATTCCTTGAACTGCTGTAACTGGGACTGCAAAGAAAATTGTAAGGAGAGATGCTAAAACAATGACCCCAATTTTGTAAAGAAGCAAAATTTTAACTGGAATGGCCAGTCTTCTCCATGAGACATCCCTTGGCTCTGGAGCCATTTCCGTGATCCATAGAAGTGGGTGTGAGTGCTGCTGAGATTGTGCAACTAATGCAGCACTACATCGGGACTTGAATGTAGCAAAGGCAACAGGCAGCTCCTACAAAAATGAAAATAACTTACTTATATTGTGCAATATACATTATGCAGTATGATACATTTGAAGCTTTATGAAATAGAAATGATAGTTACGGCATGTGCATAAATTTTTGTAGATGCATTTGACAACTTTTCCCATCAGCTGTACACAGGAAGGCCACCTCAGATACTCATCATCATAGTTACAGCATACATTATTCTTTTGATCCTAATGAAACAATTGAAGTGGAAAATCAATAACACTCTGGTGCTGGACATCATGCCCCATTATTGAGCTTCTAGAATGCGCCACAGCATTACTTAAGGGAAAAAAAATGCACCTACAATAGATTGTCTTTCTGACAATACCTTGCTTTTCAGCATATTTTGTCCCTGTAATTCATGAATCTTGTGAGAAAGTTCCTGAAGCTTTTCCTCGTAGATGGCTATTTTCACATCTTCTTGTGAAGCGTCCCGGAGTAAGCATTCTTGGTCAAATTTCCTGACCGTGGACCTCTGTCTCGTTGGAGATTTCTGTCTTAAGCTCTCTATTCTTCTTACAATATGGTTGGCCTGGTTCTACAAGCAGAAACATCATAAAACAGAATTAATCAGAACCAAACACACCCAAAACGAAAAACTAGCTTTTCATAGAGCCATGGGAAACGGTTTTTCTCTTCTTTAAATTGTGCAGCATTTTCACATACTCAAAAGGGGCACAATCATTATCTCCATTTTGCAGATTCTATCCTCAAAGTATTGTCACAAATTCCATGAAATCCAACCAAAAAGAAAAAATCTAACGCTAGAAAGAAATCTCACCAACAGATTTTCAATTTCTTTTCCATCATATAGCAATTGAGAAGAAAGATAACTATTGGGATAATATTTGGAGAAGAAGTGATCAACCGAGCATGCAAGAACCTTGTGTTCAATGCAAAAGGGAATTTGTCGAACAAGAACAGTGAACTGATCAGGTCGATGCCTTGAGCGCTTAAGTTGTTGGATCCTCTTAACCAAAATTGCATCATACTCCTGGGGAAGAATATTTAAAACGATGGAAAAAAGAAAAATCACCTCTACATTCAACTTGCAATGCAAAAGGCCAAGATGAATCATCACTGTTAGAACAAGTAACTATCATACTGCAAAGAGAATAATAACAAAGCAGAAAATTCAAATTTAAGAAAACCACAAAACCATGCAGATCAGCAACAAGAAAACTCACCTTATACAAGAGGTATAATCCATAGAAAGATATAAAGCAGAGGCAAGCGAAATGCACCCATAAACTACAATGAAATAAAGGAAACCCTGTAAGCCTTCGTGCAGTGATAAATCCATTGTGACGGTGGAGGTCACAAGTTCAAATCACAGAAATAACCAGTTTCTATGAAATTGCATACGTATGATGCCCTTTTTGGTCTTAATTAAACGGCACAAAGTTATCTAATTATTAAACTTACGAATTTGCTTGAAATGCAAAATCGGCATAACTTAGGAATTGGAAGATTGAAATGTAGGGTTAGAAAAGCAGAAACTGTTAGAACCGCTGCGAACGTTAGATATGCTAAACGGATCCAGAGAATGCCGGATCATCGGCGCCTGAGCATCATCTTTGGCAGCGCCGTAATTGATAGGAAGCAGCACCGTCAATCCAACGATGGAGCAGACTCCAAAAAATTTGATGCTGCAAGGACAAATTTAAACAGTGTAATCATAATACATACAGATACGCAAACGCAAGCGGATCAGTGTGTGTGTGTGTGTGTCCAGCCAAACCAACCCGAAATTGAAGAGCCTGATGATGATGAGAACATCAAGGCCGTTGAGTTCGAGGATTCCGTCTTCGTTGAGCCGAAAAGCGCGGGGAATCCACGAGACTGAAGGCAGGAAGCGACACACAGTGGTGGGTGGAACGGGATGTCGTTTGGAGAGGCGGCTGGCGTAGTAGATGGGAGCATTGGAGGGCTGTTTCTTGAGGATTGAGAAGAAGGAGAGCACTACCAAGGCCGAGCCAAAGTTTACGGCTGCCGATGCTATCAGACTTCCGGGCTTCATTTTCCCGCACTCACCAGTGACTCGAGAGATCGCCCATGGCTGCCAATTTGTTGCCAACTGCAAGCAGTTGGATGCACCGGAATATATGTCATTTCACGCGGGGGGTGTGCCAACTTCGCTTGTACATGCTAGGCTTGCATGGAGAGAGAAATCAGGTCGCGCAAACTGCTCTTCGCGTACGCGCGCCCCGGGTATTGATAGTTAAACATATAATTAATATATTATTTTTTATTTTTATTTACTCAAAAAGAATTATCACATATTGATTATTGTATTAATTAATTTTTACCATTTAAATCTTGTTAAAATTAAAATTAAGTAACTTTTATTTACATTTAATTTTTGAAATTTATTATTATCTTGTTAATATAAATTTTTAATATCTAAGAGTGAGTATCAAAAAAAGGAGAGTCGAACCTTTGCTTTTGCTCGACCAATTTAGGAATAAAAAAAGAGTTCTAAAAGATACTCCCGAATGTTTTTGAATAAAATAGCATGTCTCCTACTACTTTGCGTTTAACAAAAAGTGGAAGAATGGTATAAATTGTGGTAATTTTTAAATGTCAGGATTTTAAATTGTAACGTTTTAAAGCTGAGATTAATTTGTAACTGACCCAAACGTTGAAATTTTTATGTAATTGTTAGGCATAAAAATAATACATGTAAGTACTGTTTACTCGAATTGACATAGTTTCTCAGGAATCAGGATGTTCCGGGGCGTAACGTCCTGGGCTGGCTGGCCGAATCGGGTACTTGGAACTTTAGTATCTGATTGTACAGAATACTGAAATTTTCTATTATTCAACTTTGTATATTTCTTGGATCAATTGACTCCGACTTAAAACGATTTAACTCCGGCACACACCATCTTCGCACTGGAAGTCATTGGAGGTTTTTGTTTTGAACAATTGAAGAAAGAGACGTCTCGCAAGTAGCGATAATCCCTGTTTTAAGAAACTCAGGCTAACAGTGATTCGTTTGTCATTCTGATTCGTGTATTTAACCACAATAATTATTTATTGGACCTGCAACTCAAGGGGGGCAGTTTGACACAAATTCTTGCATTTACCATAGGGCGGACGTGCCAAGAAGACTCGAACATGAATCGAGTGCATAGAAACACACAAGGCAACTCGCAAGCTTCCACGTCCAGGCCATTGGAGGTTATTCAACCTTTGCTACATTGAAGAATTGAATCAATCCGATACAGTGATTCTCACCAGAAAGCACACAGATCTCTAGTAGCATGTTGAATTGCAGGATGCGCTGGTGGGTATTTGAAAAAACAGAAGCCTGAATCAGAGGGGTGGCCGGAAGAGTCCAAGACTTGCGGTGTGATCCGATAAAATAGACTAACAAAGATGCTACATTGTGTAGCTCGCTATATTGTTTGTTTGATTACTTTTGAGTATCTAATTATCCTGCAGACATCTACCTTCCACAAAGCATCAGGAACTCACCATGAGATATAGGTGACTTGGGAATAATCAATAATCTCCTTGGGCATTAACACAAAGCTTAATTAAGGAAAAATGAGTTCATGAGCTCGAGAGTCCTCTCTCGACTGCATAAGTTCTCCTACTGCTCCAATGGCTAGCAAAGGCCCCGAGGAGGGCAGGACAAATGACCCAAAGCAACAAAAACATGAATTTCAAATAACATATAAACAGCGAGATAAGGGTATAGCTTTTATTCAGAGCAATAAGCAGTTTGAATGCAGGAGATGCTACAAATCCTCCAGGACAACACTGCAGCACAGTCAAAGCAACACATCCCAAGAGAATGGACACGAACAAACCTTGAACATCAGAATATTATGTCCTCATCCTTCCCTGCTGCTGCAGGCAAGAAGTTGTGAGCCGAATTCAATGATATTCCTTTCTGCAAAGATACCTTTGTCGCAAACTGTTCCTCGGCAAATTGCTTGGCAGTTGCAAGCTGCCTCTCAATTTCTCTCTTCTTGTAACCCTGTATCTTCTTTAACCTGAAAAAGTCTTCCCTTTCAAGCTCATCCAACTCTCCCTTAATGTAACTTATAGTATTCTCTAATCTTGGCTTCACAACATTCTCCAGTGCATTAACCCTTCGATTCGTGGTCTTGATTGCCTCGTCAAGAGTTAAGAAAGATGTCTGGAGAGAAGCTAGCTCAACAAGAACCTCAATGGCCTTGACATTAGCAGCACGACAGGCCTGGATCTGTTGGCCACCTCTTGCCAATCCAGTGAGGTCGTTCTTGGTCTCACCTTCAGTAAAATACTGGAACTTGGGAAGCTTGACCCCCGCAACATTCTCCTGCCTAGATCTAACTTTAAGAGATGCATTCTTGACATTCTCAAGGACAATGTGCTTGACGTTGTCACCAGCAACATACTTAGCTTCTGTCAGCGCGAAGGAGGAGGTTTTCATTATCTCTCCCATTGATTCCTTGGTAGATACAATCTTCTTGAGAATCTGACGGAACTGGGAAGTCAAAGCATCACTCTTCTTCTTGAGAAGCGCGTGGCCTCTGGTTGCACCCACAAGCCGTGCTTTCACAATTGCAAGCATTGTTACAGTGGGAACTACATTCAAGCGCTGCCCTTGCCCCGACATCTTCCTGGAAACTCAAAAACCAAAATATTCCCAAATAATAAAAAACCCAAAAAAAAAATAAAATTGCTTGGCATAAATTCAAACCGGTAAAAAAAAAAAAATTAAAGAAGAATTCACTTTCATTCAAGAACATACGGCACGTCGTTGCAGATCATAAATCAAGAAAACGACACACTGATCTGATTGCGTTTCCTTGTCGAAATAGTCAGAGGGCAATTTCCAAAAATTTTCATACATATTCCAAGATCTCATCCAACGCCCAGCAAACAAGAAATACTGATAATAATAATAATAACACAAGATATTTAACAAAATTGAGAGAAAATACCTTGCTCGTAAAAATAAATAAATAAATAAATAAAAATTCTTCAAAGATCGATCTGGAAGAATGGTGTCGTCAGATGAAGGATTTGAGATCCCAATTTGTTCTTCGACCAACCCAGAGACAGAGAGACAGGATCGACGGACGGTGGTCCGGACTGATCCAAGAATGAACTTTTAACTAAACGAATTGAAGCAGAACCATCAGGGCCACCTTGAGACCCAATGGGCCACATGATTCAAACCGACCCAATTGATCACTTTCCATTAGGCCCTAGTTTGGAAGGGGCTTGCTGTTCGATTCCCCCGAAACAGTTTGGAGTTTGGAGTGCCTTGAAGCTGTGACTCGCACATTGACCCAGTCTAGTGCCTCTTTTTTTAATAATCAAATTGGAAGTTAGAAACAACATGTAAGAAGTTTTGGCAAAAGCCAACCAACCTACAATTAAATGTGCTATGTGTTGTAGCTGGATTGCAATTTTCTTATGAAAGGTAATAAGATGTGACATTATCAAATCAAGAAAATTTTGATTTAGGAAAAATGAAAATAATAGAGAAGAAAAGGGAATTGGGTATGTTAAGAGTTTATTAGACATTAAAATACGCAACAGTGATTTTTTTAAAATTTTTTTGAATTTTTATTTTTTATTATGTTTAAATATTGAGGTTTTTTTTTTTTTTTTTGATAAAAATAAAAGCCTGGGGTTCATCTTAAAAAACACAATTAGCAGCACCTACCAGCACCTTTGTCTCTTAAACTACGTATTGACCGATGCCAAGAGCAAAGAAGATACCTTTCTTGCAAAGCTCCAAGAAGAAGTCTCCATTTGACTCTACCCCACTTGGGGAAATCTTCTTCTCATATTTTTCACACAAAAATAATATCATTGATAGTGGGTAATGATTCAAAATGGAAAGAAAGAAGACAAGCAGGTGGATCCAGCAAAACAACCTTAAGCGTTTCCTTTCTATCCTTTGTACTGTCCCGTAGTTCCCGTCAGTCAGAGGCGGATTTACAGCGGATTAAAGACAAGCAATTTCGGGGTGTCGGGGTTTTTTTTTTTTTTTTGTTTACTTCCTTGTCATTTCGTTCCCCGTCAGTTCTTCATTTTGCTTCCCCTGTTGAATTCTTGGATTCTTGGTCGTCAATTCTTGACACGAAGTATATGCGCATGTAGGGATTAAACACAAAAAGCCTTGGCGTTGACTTGTTGTTTGTGTCTTTTATTTTCTCAAATCCTTTGATTCTCACGTTCTTTGTTCTATAATTCTCGTTTTTGTTAATTCTTGAAATTCATCTTTTGTTTGAATCTTGTTCCCAAAAATTTGTTTTGAATTTCTACCTACTTCTTCAACAAGAATTTAAAGAAAATGAATTCGCAGAGCAGAAGTTTCGCTGAGCTCTTATCAGAACTGGAGGCCTCAGCAGAAGAGGTAGCATCAATCGCAAAGAGCTCTGAATCAGACAGAGAAAACCTCGCTGAATTTGGTGTTCTGATTGAGAAGTTCGCGCCAATTCTCGGAGACATAAAGAACAACGAGAAAATCATGGATAGGCTGCCAATTCGAAAAGCAGTCGAGTCCCTGGAAAAAGATCTTTTTCTCGCCAAGGATGTAATTAAAGGGAGCTGTTCAGGATCACCCACGAAGCAAATTGCGGATGTATCTCAAGATATTGGGAGATCTTTGGGCCTCGTGCTCTTTTCCATTGTAGATGTGTCTACTGAATTCAAACAAAAGATTGCAGCCCTGCATAAAGAGTTGATGAGTGCAAGGTTTGGTAACAGTTTAGGTTCTAGTCCTAGTCCTAGTTCTTGCATGAATCTTAGTCCAAGACCAAGTCCAGAATTGGGGTTCGTGAGTGACTCTGAGAAAGAAATCGAAGAGGATAAAATTATTCCTAGTGTTGATGATGTTGTTCTGCAACTTAAGTATGGTACTCATGAAGAATTCGGGCTTGCGCTTTCACAATTGAGTGTTTTGGTTGGGAATCAGGTGACTCCTAAAGATTGGATAAATGATGAAGGAGTTATTCAAATTCTGCTAAATAGGCTCGGTTGGAGTATGGCTAATAACCGGATAAGTATCCTTCAAATATTGAGAATCCTTGCTGCAGAGAATACTGAAAACAAGGTAAATCACATTTTGTGACATCAAGTATATTTCAATATGTAAGACATCTCACATTTTGTTAAAATCTGCAGGAGAAAATGGCAGATGTGGCCTCTTTGTTGCAATTGGTAAAATCCTTGGGGCGAGAAGATGCTGAACGGAGGGAAGCTGTAGGGCTGTTGTTAGCACTCTCAGATTTTCCTTCAGCTAAGAGGCAGATTGGCAGAATTCAAGGGTGTATTGTTTTGTTGGTTGCTATGCTAAATGGGGACGATCCAACTGCTTCACATGATGCCCATTGTTTATTGGTGGCATTGTCAAGCAATACTCAAAATGCACTTCACATGGCCGAGGCTGGCTACTTTCAACCTCTGGTTCATTACCTAAAAGAAGGTGCCAAATCCTCTTCTACACTTTAGTGTTCTGCATTCTGAACAAATTTTGATGGTTAGTCTGCATTCTGGTTTGAACGCATTTTGCATTTATCAGTTGGTTTGTTAGTATTCTTCCACCAAATTTTTGTTGGTGAGGATTTGACTTCCAGAGCTGGCACGTTGCTGGTTTGGAGTAAAATGTAGCAGTGAAAAACTCTATTGTTGACAAATTGCCAAGAAAAATGGCCAACCAAATTTGTCTCTCTAACTTGCTTAGGATAAGCCCCAAGACAAATTAACGAGTGAGTAAGGCAACTTTCCATTGCTTTTGTGTGCAATATATAGCTGCTAGAATCTATGAAAGAACATAATAGTAATCAATTCTCCATGTTAACTAGCATGCCATGTATTAACAATTTAGGCCACACCTATTTCCAATTTCTCCATCTTTTTATCTAAGTGTCAACCATCATTGCTTTTGCAGGCTCAGACATGGGTAAGATCCTCATGGCAAAAGCAATTTCAAGGATGGAGCTCACAGACCACGGTAGAGCTTCTCTTGGGGCAGATGGGGCAGTTGAACCCCTTGTTAAAATGTTTAGAACAGGGAATCTTGAGGCCAAATTATCTGCTTTAAATGCATTACAAAATCTGTCAAGCTTGACAGATAACATTCAGCATTTAATCATTTCTGGCATTGTAGTTCCACTGCTTCAGCTACTTTTTTCCGTGACATCTGTGCTCATGACCCTTCGGGAACCAGCATCAGCAATACTTGCTAGAATTGCTCAATCAGATACAATTCTAATTAATCAAGATGTGGCTCAGCAGATGCTCTCACTTTTGAATCTGTGTAGTCCAGTTACTCAGTATCACCTTTTACAAGCACTCAACAGCATAGCTTCACATCCTAGTGCATCCAAAGTGAGGAGAAAAATGAAGGAAACTGGTGCAATTCAGCTTCTCTCACCCTTCCTTACTGAAACTAGCACCAAACTTAAAACTGCTGCCTTAAATTTTCTTTACACACTTTCTAAAGATTCATCAGAAGAGTTGATGGAACAGCTTGGAGATACCAATCTTAACAGCATTCTCAACATTGTTTCATCCTCAACGTTGGATTGTGAGAAGGCTGCTGCCATTGGCATACTTTGCAATCTTCCCACTAGCAATAAGAAAGCAACAGATATGCTGAAGAAATCTAATGTACTGCCTATTCTGATCTCCATATTGAGTGCAAGCATATCAAATTTGACACCCACATCCACTTGGTTGGCAGAGAGTATTTCAGGCATATTCATTCACTTTACGGTTCCGTCTGACAGAAAACTGCAGCTTCTTTCTGCAGAGTTGGGTGTAATTACTTTGCTTGTCAAATTGCTGTCAATTGGGTCACCATTAGCCAAGTGTAGAGCTGCAACCTCTCTAGCCCAACTATCACAGAATACAATTGCTCTCAAAAGGTCTAGAAGAACAAGTTGGGCCTGCATGCCTGCTTCTGCTGAAACATTTTGTAGAGTTCATGATGGCTACTGTACTGCTAAAACTACACTTTGCTTAGTCAAGGCCAATGCTATCTCTCCACTTATCCAAATATTGGAAGGCGAAGGGAGGACAGCTGATGAAGCTGTTCTCAATGCCCTTGCAACTCTTGTTCAAGATGACATCTGGAAAAATGGAAGCAACTACATTGTGGAAATGTTGGGCATTGAAGGGATAGTAAGAGTACTGGAATCAGGGAATGTAAATGCTCAACATAAGGCACTATGGATATTGGAGAGGATTTTTAAGATTGAGGAACACAGGGTGAGGTATGGAGAGTCTGCTCAGGTGGTGCTCATTGATCTGGCACAAAATGGTGATCAGAGACTGAAGTCAACCATTGCAAAAGTATTGGCACATCTTGAGCTTCTGCAGTTTCAATCTAGTTATTTTTGAGGGATATTTTTTCCTTCACTGCAAGTAATACTGTGAATGAGTGTCATCTGTTTTATATTTCTACGTACAGATTTCTCCCTGTGATTCTCCGTTCATATTGATTTTTCATCAATTTTTCAGTTATCTTTTTGCAAAATTGTCAAACAAAGGATTTCGTTAAGCTGTCTGATAAATCATTGTTCCGATTTGAATTAAAAAAATAAAGGATGGATTAGTGAAATAACATTTAAGTGTTTTTGCTAGATTTGACATGTCTATTGAGCCTGAGATTGAACAACATTTTTATGTCATTGAATTCTAGTACATCGAATGTTGGATCTATTAAACATACAGTATGGTCAATCAACCTAACCATAAAAATCATTGTGCTTAGGGCACTTGTTTCCACAAGCCCCATGAAAGGCCAACTTGGAGAGCTCCAAAGTCGACAAAACACAGGTCTATGGTTATACAGAGAGGACAGAAGGATTAAAACCATGTCATAAAGCCGTGCTATTATTTTTGCCTTATTACTTTTCTTGACAGAAATATAGTAGCCATGTTTATGTGTTAAACAGTGTGAAACTAATTGTTGCTTAAATAGATAATGAGTAAGACAATATGTACAGTTAGAACATCAGATCTTTCTAACTTTATGCAGGTGGGGAATTAAATGGTGGGTTTGTACTATTCCATATTTATCAAAGCATTACAAGAAGTTGGTTGCTCTAACTGTTGTGATATCGATACCGACTTTATAATTTATGAAGCATGGAATGACATACTACGTCTGTTATTGAGAAAAAGAGGGTTATTCCTAATGCCCGAGCAAACGAGCATAATAATTTCTACCAACATGACAGGAATCTTTCTTTGAGTAGTCTTACAAAAATGTCTTGACAACAATAATGGTCTTCCAATTGTCTCTCTATATCAGCACATTTGACCAGAGCTTCCTGCTTTACTTGGATCATCATATGCAAGCACAGTTCTGTCTGTCTTTCTTCTCAAGTAAGATCGTGAATTCTCAAGTTAATACTAATTGGCATGCATGAAACTATCACTCTAATTTGATGATAAATTGGTAGGAATATGGAAGTTGCTATCACTTCAAGGGAAAACATCAAACCTGCTTTGCCTTTGGATCATCTTCAGCCTTATCAACTTTCCCTAATGGACGAGCTTACTCCAACAACCAATTTCTCCAGTCATCTTGTTCTACCCCATCAGTGATGCCTGGTGAATGATAAGTGCTCGAATGTCAAGTCAATTAAAAATGGTCACTCTCAGAGACTTTAGCTTCCTTCCATCCTCTATCCGGAAGGGTGAAAGACAGTCTCTTTGTTCACGACTACAAGTGTTCCATATACTGAAAAAAGGTAAAACTTCATTTACATGGTTTTCTTCAGAATCCTCAACTGGGGTCACTTAACAAGTTCCTTCCATGCCTACCCTTTTGTCTAGAAGCAGATCCCAATTTACCCCAATTAGCTGTCCAATTTCATATCTTTGACTGTGGCGGAGTTGCATTGTGCACGTGCTTTTTGCACAAGATCAATAATGGAACCACAGGAAGTGCTTTGCGCCAAACATGGGCAGCCAATGCAAGTGGCTCTCCTGGAAAAGTTGTTCATCCCAATCCATCAGACACGTCATTGCTCTTTCCCCCTCAGACTCGATACCATCACACTACAAATAGCCGGTGAAAAACTTCTGGTTCAGTGAAAATAGGTATGCTGCAAGGAGATTTGTGTCCGATGCTAATGCAGTAGCAACCCTCAAAGAAAAAGCCAAAACCAAATTTGTAGAATATCCTACTCGGACTCGAGCATTGAGTGCTTTTCATTTGGAAATGCGCCATGAAGGCCACCAGATCAATGTCAGGATCCCCAAGCCCATCCCATTTGGCACAATCTGTGAACTTACTTGCCTTAACAAAGCCATGCTTATCAGCAGAGTGCAACCAAGCTGCGACAAAGATGGAAATGTGTGACCTGGTAGCTCTTACAAAAGACAGTGTTGAAGGAATCAACTGTGAATTCCTGAAATCTTTATCTGGTGAAGGTGGCTCTGGAGCCATATTTGATCAGCTAAACAGGCTAGTAGACATTTCCAGGGGAAACTCTAACGCATTCACTTTCTCCAGTTGGCATACATTTGGTCTGAATGGCATAGACTTCGGATGGGGCAAGCCAATTTGGACTGCTCTTTTCGGAGAAGCCAGTCCAGATGGTCCTACGGATTCAAATTTCATGGTTTCGAAAGACACAGCGAGGAACATTGAAATCGAGGCCCGGATGACCTTAAATGAGAAGATTATTTCTATGTTGGAACATGATCCTGACTTCCTTGCTTATGCTTCTAATCCCAGCATATTAGGTGCCATACTACCTAAATCTTCCAGTGTTTTAGCATGATCATCAACAAAAACCATTCTAGCTTATTATTTGCATAGCACATAAAGGAGATTTACTGTAAGGAAAGATATTGAATATTGAATATTTGTATAGTTCCAATAATTTTTTAATGTCGACCATACTATACTGCAAAAAATAAACAACTTATATTGATTTTTTTTTTTTTTTTTTTTTATTGCCGAGAAGAAATAATTCCATTAATCTAATACAATACTCCTGGAGTACTCGATAGAGGGCAAGTTGGTGGGAGCCAGTTTTGAGCTTGAGTATCTTAAACACGGATGATTGTGGGAATGACTGGATTCTTGTTCTGGATACCACCACGGATCATGCACTTTCGTGGGTTCAACATCTGAGGATGCAATCCTTTTTGGTAATACTGTATTCATACTTTCTCATTTTTTTGACCAAAGTAAGTAGAAAAAACCAATATATTCTTTAACAAGTAAGACATGTGAAAGGCAGATATCAATACATGTGCTTGACTATATATCATTTTTCGTGCACCACAAATAAATCAATCAATTATTTTTTTTTAATTTTTGTAATTATAGTATGTTTAATTTTAAAAAAAATTATCAAAATTATATAATATTATCTACTTCTTGAACAGGTGATATGCCCTTTTGGTATCATCATGCAAATTTTTTGGACCGTAAAAAAACGAAAAATTTGCAACTTGTTGCGTTTAGGAGTATAGTGTGGAGGTGTACAATGTAAATATTTTATAAAAATAAATAAGAAAAACAATGATTCCTCTTCTTTACTTGGGCGGCCCAACAACTGTCCCAACATGGGTTTAAAAATAAAGATACAGTACAAGAAATGGATTGTACCTCTAGAATAATTAATTTATAAATTTTATATTAAAGAAAAAAAAAAGATTTAAATTTTATTTTATACATCGTCTCTTTTATCTCTTTTATATATAGGTATGAGTTCCTTAAAAGAAAAAAGGAAACGAATTGTGCAAAAGCCCCCAATTCTCAAAAGCATGGCATTGTTGCGGAGAACCAATGTCCACAAAGATCCACATAACTTATTATTCGACGTAGGAGTCTAGCGATTGTTAGACAGACTTTCTTTAACATTGACATGAATTTCTAAATAAACAAATATTTATGTTAAAATTTGATGGTAAATTTTAGATTTATTAATATTAAAATGATCAGAAAAAGCACGCAAGTTACTGTCGTTTCCGTGGAAACCACCAAACCTTCTCCGCTTGCATGTCACTGCAACCTTTCAAGTTGAGTCTTTTGGACCAGCTTACTCCCTTGTCATATTCTCCACTTACCCTTTTTTTTTATACTCTGAATGATGGTCAGTCAGATTCAGCTTTCCAAATTCTCAAGTCAGCTCAAAGGGTCACTTGCAAAGACTCTGAATACCTTTTACCCTTTGTCCGAGAGGCTGCAAGACAACACCAGAATTCAGAGTTTCCGAGCTAACGTCTTTTACCGTGGTGGATTGGCATTGGGCGCGTGTTTCTTGCACAAGATCGTTGACCGCTTTCGTCAAAACATGGGCAGCCAATACGAGTGGTTTTCAACCCACTCAGGAAGTTGGGGTTCCTAATCTATTCGAAGCATCGCTGCTTTTTCCTCCAAAAGAATCAATACCATCGAATTGTGATGATGTTTAGGGTAAAGGAAGGCTGCCTTGATGATTGTGCCAGTCAGCAAGGAGAAGCTTGCAAATGCAACAATACTTAAAGTTGAGAGAACCAGGAAAGAGGGTATATAAATGAAAGAAACAATGCACAGATTTGTAATGCTAATAGAAAGAAGTTGCCAAAATCAGTTTTTCATTCATCATTAACCTTTTTTATATAAGAAATTTTGTATATTTTTTAAATCTGAATACAAATTTTCAAATTTAAATTAAAGTTAAGATTATAAAAGTTTAATCAACAAGTTATAACTTTTTAATTCAAAATATTTCAAATTAAATTGTACAATTAACCAAACTAAGTTGCCTTGGTTGCACCTTCAACAAGCTGCATTAACTTGTAACTGTCATTAACATCAATTCAAAAACTTTGGAGGGAGGCTTTATGCAAAAGGCAACCAGCAAACTTAAGGAGGCAAAGATGAAGCACCGTGGCTCTGCCCCTTCAAATTGTTTGACATTTGCAGAAGGCTTGTGGTTTAGTATGCAAAAGTGCGCAACACGGAGATTTGTGTTCGATCCCAATGCAATAGCTAGCCTGAAAGCCAAAGTAAAAGGCCAACTTGTGGAGAATCCAACTCGGGTCCAGGCATTGTATGCTTTTATTTGGCAACGTGCTATGGCGGCTTCCAAGTCAATCTCATCACCAGGTTCGTTCTCAAGGCCTTGTATCTTCACTCAAGCAGTGAACGTAGGAAGATTAGCAAAACAACCACTGTCAGAACATTCTATTGGGAATCTTTTCTTGTATGCAATGACCAGTTGAACTCAGCAGATAGAGATGTGGGTTTGAGCAACTTGGCAGTGCTGATAGGGAAGGAAGGTGTTGCGAGAGTCGACATCGAGCACCTAAGGGCTATATCTGGTGACAAAGGCTCTGTGAAGTTTTTGGAACTGCTAAACCAATTAGCAGAGACTTTCGACGAAAACACAGAAGTTTGGTTTCTCTAGTTGGGTTTCATTTGGTCTAAGTGACTTCGATTTTGGCAATGGAAAGCCCATTTGGCTTGGTGTTTCCAGAGAAACTAATTGCAGGAACTTCACAACTCTGACAGACGCTGGAAGGATAATCCACTAGGGACATGGATGACATTTGATGAGAACGTATTGGCAATATTGGAAAATGACCAGGAGTTCCTAGCATTTGCAACCGCAAATCCCAGCATACGTTGGATTTGATTCATTGTAATCTAACTGATATTATTCACTTATCTTTGTACTTCAGTATAATGTGTTCATTTATGCCTTCTCCTTTTCCCTAAAAATAATGCGAATTAAAATAACAAATTCCTAAAATAACACATTCTTCAAACGATTAATCAATCTGGTGTGGTGTTCTAGAGGTCTCTTCGGGTCATCACTGATATGGACATCCTCAACGGGATATCAATCACATCTGGTTAGCACTCAACACGTGTTCAGCAATGGCACATTCTTTTGAAATGTCAATGCTTCATGTTATCTAATAATAAAATCCCAACTACGTGCATCAGGACCGGTCTGTGATCTTGCTTTTTCCAGTGATCCCAACCAAACTAATATGGTAACACAAAAAAACTAAAGTGAAGTTGGTGACAAAAAGGAAAAGAGAAATTGGAATATAAAGTAGACATGATCGTTATCATGTTTAAGGCGCTTTATCCTTACTGCTTTTATCACAACTGGGCCAGATCAATTCTTTTTGATCTATGGCAAAATTGTGCACATCATTCATTTTACAGGTATTAAAGCCACTTTCATATCGTTATCTTAATTCATAAGGCAACTTGAGCTACATAAAATAATAATAGCTCCTACTCAAGTAGAAAAATTTCAATTGACATAACAAGAAACATGTATGTGACAAGGCCTCTTTCCTTGTACAGGAAGTCCCCAAGCTCTCTTTCGCTAGATCCACCAGATGGTCCGTACACAGGCATTCTTGTTGTTACAGATGAACTTGCTGAAGAACAAAAAACACATTGCTGGGGTATTTGCAAGAGCAGGAGAGTCAAAAGGCTACCATTTCCTCAAGACAAGGTATTAACTGTAGTTCATTCGCTGGAGCAGGAAGACACCATGGTTAAGAAGGTCTGGTTTGTCCCAGTTCTTGATCAGCCTCTGTCAACTAATTGTTACTATGTCATCAGAGCCAAAGGCAAGCACAAAGGGTAGGCCCGACTTTGTACATGATCAATTGAACTGTTTGTATGGCTCAAAATTTGATCTTTTTCTTTGACAGTGCTATAAACTCTGCAGGTTGGCCTGCACATGCTCAAGGGAGATGGATATGCATTTGTGCTGCTTGAAGGGTGTCATAAACGATGCACGACCAAGACCCTTTGATCTGAGAAATATATACCAGCAATTCAAGATTCATCGCCACTTCAGGCACAGTTTTTTCGCCAAGTCAATTGCTCCCGATGGTTTTGCTCCAAAGTTTTTGAGGAGAAAGGGGTGGGAAGTTAGAAGCTCAAAGCTACTCAACCCTCTACTATGTGATGCAATAGGCCTGGATTCCTCTCTTAGAGCCCAACTTCCCAGCTTTAATTTTCCTGTGTCCAACAGGACCTCACCTTCTAACATCGTTGGCACATGGTATTGCCCATTTGTTTTTGTAAGGGAAGAAACAACATTAAGGGAACAAATGAAGAGGTCAATGCTGTACAAGATGACCTTCGAGCAGCACTGGGAAGATATCTATTCATGTGAGAATGCAAACAATGAATTGGGCAATATTGTGAATGTTGGTGTAAATGTACAAAGAGAAATTGATTTAGTCTTTGGCTCGGAAGCTTTGAAGGAAGATAGGACTAGCCATGGTGGGTTTACTTGGTATAATGTTAGAGACAGAAACAGACGGATCAGAGGGGTTAGTGTTGGTTTAAGTTTTGCAATTGTGGAAAAGATGAAACGGGTGCTAGAGGATGGAGGGTGGGTTGACGGGGGCGAAAGGATCGTGAGAGTGGAGCGAGTGGTAGAAATTAGAAGTGAAAGTGGGTGGAGAAAGTTCGGTTGTTATGTATTGGTGGAGAGCTTTGTATTAAGGAGGATGGATGGAAGTTTAGTGCTAAAATGTGATTTTCGGCACCCCGAAAAGGTCGAATGCAAATGTCAATAAGACCTTCAGATAATGTTGAGATGTAGGGATGGCAATAGATGCTTACTGTTCGCATGGCTTGTGAAGAGGGTTCAACTCCCGTGATGTGACTTTCAGGTAGAAACCACTTCGATGTCTTCATTTCCAAGCCAACATTGAGCCTACAAAATTGCTATATACAGAGTTGCACGCCATTTCTGCTGATCGAATCTGCCTTGTGCTGTACTCATCATGTGCTTTGCTGAATGAAAGTTCGTCTCTTTTCTCTTCTCCCTTTCGGTTACGGTAAGATAGACCATTTATGTGATGAGGTATCTTGCAATTGCCGGAATTTTCGTAATGCCCTTTCCACGGATCCACCTGAGGGGTCTAAATTCCGGCATATTAGCTCTTACACATGAAGTTGCTGAAACACAAAACACATCCTGTTGGGGTGCAATGGCTGTCCTGGAATAGATACTAAAATACCAATAAAAAAGTTTCAAATTACCCTCTCTTTACCATAGAATCCTTTTCAAGGATCTATATAGGAGGTGATCTGAATCTAGCTTAATTACTCGAGTTAATGACAGTACAACATAAATTTCTCTCAGGGTTTGTTAATTGGTTAATGAAAATGCTAGAATTGTTGCAAAGTCACGGGCAAGCGTGCGCATGCTCAGGGGAAGGGGGATCTGAACGTGTTTTGCTGCAAAAATGTTCCCAACTAGCATAAAACCAAATGCCATTCGATCAGAGAAATACCAGACGTACCAACATTTCAAGATTAGTAGCAGATACGTAGGCCTTTCCTCCATCCTCCATCCTCCACCCTCCAACCTTCCTAGCCTCAGGCCTTAGGCCTTGACGCCTTACTTTATTAATTTTATTTATTCAAAAATTTGCTAGATTGAAGTAATCACCGTTGATTAATCAACAAACGCATTGACTAAAACTAAAACTAATACGTATGCTTACGAAAAAAACAAAATGATAATAATAATAATAATAATAATTTAATTTATTTGTGAAATTAAATAAAATATAATTAATTTACGCGAAGACACGTAACGCAAGCAAAAGCCAAGAAAAGAACATGTCCGCTCCACGTTGCACGCCATAATACGTGCTTTGCGAGTGGGTCCGTCGCGACGGAGGCGACTGGTGGTAGTTAGTCCCCTCTCACCTCACCGCAGCTGGTTGTCACCCGGCGTTGTTAGTGGCAGAGAAGCCCACCCTCAGCCCCCAAAACCATTCACTTCGATTATATTGGTCCTCAACACTCGAGAATTCTGATTCATTTTGGACTCGAAAGTCTTAGAATTTCACAACCCCACCGGCTCATCATGGCAGTAACCAGTACCAACATGAAGACCATCATGAGGTCACTCTTGGTGTATTCACAGTCCTCGTTTCTTAGATTCCGGTAATTGAATCTCTAGTTCATTTCCAGTTTGTTTGTGTGTGCGTGTGTCCCCATATATATATGCATGAACATGATGTTTATCCCATCTGGGGTTTTGGTTAATTCTAGGCCCGTTTGTGGGGGTTGGTGGTATATATATATATATATTCTAGGCCCGTTTGTGGGGGTTGGTGGTATATATATATATATATATATATATATATATATGAACATGGTGTTTATCCCATTTGGGGTTTTGGTTGGTTCTAGGCCCGTTTGTGGGGTTGGTGAGAAAATGTGAAATTTTGGCAGTTTTAATCGATTGGTTTTTCTTGTGATGGTTAACTATACATAGATTCTGCCATATTTGAGGAATTGTATATATCAAGATAAATAAAACTAGCTTTAATACTTAAATTTTCTTTTGCTTAAGTTCTTGGGTTGCTCAATTATTATTATCATTAGTTTGGCTCTTCCTCTCCCTTTACGTTCTTTGCGGGTCTACTGCCAGAACATTTGTTTTCTCTGAAATGCATACTGTGTCTGGATAAGAAAGGCATTCTTGTCATCTAAAATGACGATGTTGTCTTAGCACATAATTTAACATTTGCTGATTCTTTACCTCAAAGATGATTTTTATTTTAAAACATTATGTAACTTTTGCTGATTCTTTACCTCAAAGATGATTTTTATTTTAAAACATTATGTTCTGAATTGGTACTTTTTCTCTGATTAAAGTGTCATACCACTACGTATTAGATTGCATTAGTTGTCAAATTTTCCTAGTTGTACAGGCTATAATTGCTTGGTAGTGTCATTCGAGGGAAATGCTGAACAGTTTTGTGGCTATGTCCAGGCATGGGAGGCTGTTGTCTACCAGTTCTGACCAGGTTGATGGAAGACCAAAAGTTGACAAAGCACAGACAATACAATTCACACCTCCGCTAAATGAGAAGGTTTTTGTCCACCTGAAATGAAGTGATTTGATGCATGTGGAGATTCTCCGTTTAGCTGTGTTTGGTGTATTGCTTTTTTGTGATAAAATTTTCCAATGATTCAGATACTTGTCTTGGGTGGAAATGGATTTGTTGGTTCACATATATGCAGAGAAGCTCTAAGTCATGGTTTAACAATATCCAGCTTAAGCAGGTATTACTCGCTTGGTAGCTCTCAAGTGTGAAGTGGTGTTTTGAAAGATGTAGTTTCTTGGTCCAACTCTCCATGAAAGTTTGGTTACAACAAGATTTTGTCCAAAGAAACTGAATTTTGTGACAAGTTGACAGAGCAATCACAAGTATTCCTAGCTTTTTGCTAATTTTATGTTTAATTCGGTTTTTAGGTCTGGGAGATCATCTCTCCATGATTCTTGGGCTGACAGCATCATTTGGCATCAAGGTTTACCATGACCCATATTTCTGGTCAGTTTGTCCTACTTTTCTTGGTAGGGAGTGTAATGCTAACATTTTTCTTATTCCTACCTCAGGAGATTTACTTTCACCTGATTCAATAAAGCATGCTCTGGATGGAGTTACCTCTGTGGTATGAGATCATTTTTCTGTAATTTTTGGCTTTGTTTGGTAATGCTGCTGTAATTGAATTACAGACAAGTTGAGAATCCATCATCTCATTGTGTCTGTAAAGGGACATCTTTCCTGTCATCAATATTTTGACAAATGGTAGCTACCACTCATTTGATTTTTTTTTGTTAAGGGTAGAATAAATTGTCTTACTAAGTGACATGCAATGTTGCAGACATTGGTAGAGGGGCCTCAATCTTAATTTTGCATGCTTTGGTTGGTTGCAAATGGCACAATCACAGAGTTATGTTATAGATATGTAATGACAATTTGATGGGCTTATTGGTAGATTCATGTGTCTTTTTGGGAAAGCTGTTATTGAACACTAATAAAATGCTTGCTAAGGGTTTAGAAGACAATATTTGTTATAGTCTTTGAATTGTTCAAAGCGATTTTGTTAGTTTCAATTACATTCAAGTTTGAATGAAGGATTACTATTGGATGAGTTGGCTGATGTTTTAGATATATTGAACCTAGTTGTTGTGCAATATTTCTCTTTACCAACAATGGCATTTATTCTTTGAATCCTCGGCAGAGCAAAATTCTTGTATGTTTTCTGTATTACTATTATATGAGAAGGTGACAAAGCATATGCACACAGTCATCCACTCTTGGCTCACACCCAACTTGTATCTTTCATTTATTTCCTTTGTTTTTGTCATCTGACAATTTTTGATTTGTCCTTACCTCTTCCTCCATCTCCCCTCCCTCTTCCCCCATCTATTTGTTGAGGTTTGTAATGCAGATGTTATTTTCAAGTTACTCTCTTTGATTTTTTTTTTTTTTCCCTAGAAAAGAACATTTGATTTACTAGGAAATATATTGTTCACATTTTTTTATTTATGGTGCCCTCATAGATTTCATGCGTTGGAGGTTTTGGCTCAAACTCTCATATGTATAAAATCAATGGATCTGCTAATGTAAATGCTATAAAAGCTGCCACAGACCAAGGTACAAGCATTATCCTTTCAACACACTTTAAGGACCCTTTAATTTTGGTAGAGATGCATATTGTTAATCTCATTTATCATTGATAGTGAAGAATTGTGAGGTTGATCACAATTTTAAGAAACCAGAGGGGAAGAAACAGAAAGCAGAGGGATTATCAACTTGATTTATCCATGAATTACTGGGAGATTCTGGAAATTTATTTTTAAAATTTCCAGTGACTATGTTTCCAAATATGTGTCAGGATTTAGTAAAGAAAAATTCCACAACATAAAGCTGCATCATGCACATGGTTATCCTCATGGTTTTAGCTTGTTTGTTTAGCTCCATTGCATATTGCATATCTCAGAAACAATACTTGACAATATTGTTTGACTCATGTTTGAATGGTTAAGTGGTCACAAGTGTTGATCATGTTTGAATGGTAGGCATTAGTTGTGGCCCTGTGTGATGATTGGGAACGGCATTGTTTGCCTTTGCTTCTGGTTCTCTTTCAACCTGTTAACATTTCACAATATTGCCTTAATCTTCATGTATATCTCAGGTGTAAGAAGGTTTGTATATATCTCTGCTGCCGACTTTGGGTTGGTGAATTATTTGTTACGCGGATATTATGATGGCAAGGTATTTACTTGTTAACTAATCATTGACTGATATTTCAGTAATACCATATCTCTGTTTGAAGCTCCAAAGCTCATTTTGTTTCTGCAATATTCTTCTTTCTTAAAAGAAACATTGTTAATCTCATTGTTATTGATACTATATCATTTATGCCCAGTGCTTGAGGGTATGTTTTGTGTTGGTCCATTTTCTAATTATGGCTTTTACTTGTATGCCTTGATGCAGAGATATACTGAAACAGAACTGACCAGTAGCTTTCCCAAAGGAGGTCAGGTTTCTCCTCTTATTCATGAATATTCGGATTGGCTTTGTGCAGTATGGTGGTAGTGTTTCAGCCCATTTGTGCTAATTATTCTTGTCCTGGGGTTGCAATTGCAGTTTCAATGTTTCAATCATGTACTTTACGGTATTGTTTGTTGAAGTTCTGGAGTGCATCTGCATATTGTCATACCCAACTGTTAAGTTGTCTGATTATATTGAAATTACCTTGTGATAACTTGCCCATGTTTTGCTATCCAATCTACACACACCATGTTTCTGTGTCAGAGGTATGCTTCATTTCCAGTGGCTTGAAATTCCCATATGTTGCCCTGTCGATCACTTGCTAACTTTTTGGCAACATCTGGGATCCCCAAAATGTCTGGGATCATCACTTCTTTCCCCATTTTAGTCTTGCAGTCCTTTTAGTGAAGAATGTGGAGCAATTAACACTAATAATTATTGTTCTCAACGTCTGACCTGACAACAGGTGTGATTCTTAGGCCTGGCTTCATACATGGGACACGCAAGGTGGGGAAGATAAACTTGCCTTTAAGCATAATAGGGGCACCGTTGGAGATGGTAATGCAATCTATTAGACTCCTGTCGCGTTATGTTTTAGGTCCTTCCAACAAGACAGAATACACATGTGGAGCTTTTATTGCAGGTACTCCAACATGCCAAGCTACTAACCAAAGTTCCATTGATTGGTCCTCTCTTTATAACTCCTGTCCATGTGTCTTCCTTGGCAAAGGTTGCTGTAAGAGCTGCAATAGATCCAGCATTCCCTCCTGGTATTCTTGATGTATATGATATACTGCAACAAGGTCGAAAAATCTCAACTTAGGCATCTGGGGTCATCAGACCTGTTTTCATTTTTTTTTCTTAGCTGTTTCATCATATATTGACAATGCAAGTTCTTTTTTTTTTTTTTTCTTTTTTTTTCAAGGAATTACCAAGGAAGTTAAATATGGGTGGTATGGTATATTTGATTTCATTCTCTCCTTTAAATATTATGTTTATGATGGCATCATAATTTCAGGCACATCTAAAAATAATTTAGGGAAAATTATAAGAACATACCATCAACCAACCAAGCATATTTGCTAAGGGACAGCTAAAACTATAATATTTTTAAACAAAATATTGAAAGCCTAGAGAAAAGTCTCACCAAAAACATAATGGCAAAAAGCCTTCTGAGGTCAATTCTTTTTCCTTTTTCTTTGTTTGATTTTCCAATTATAGGTTTGTCTGATCTTTCCTTTGTCACATTTTAACTTATAGATAACACAATCAACTTACAGAAACGAACCCAAAAAAAAAAAATAAAAAGTGGTGGAATATTGATAACACAATATTAGGAATAAAAAAATAGCATTATTCGGGTCGTAAAATTTTTTGAATATTTTATAATTTTAATAATTTTTTTAATGTTGACCCAATATAATAGAAAAAGATAAAAATTTAAATTATTTTTGTAATTTCAATGTTCAAGGGCTCTGAATATGGGAAGTGTGTTATATTATATATATATATATATATAGACACACTATAATTAATTTTATTAAAACAGTTTAATGCAATTAAAAGTAAATATAAGATTTCTCCGTTAAACGGCGAAAGGCCAAAACAGAAAGGTAAAACGACAATTATACTGTCGTTTTGCTTGCCGCAGGGCCGCGAACTCGCACAACGGAGCGGAAAGAAACCCTCAATCTCCTCTTTCTCTCTCTTTTTCTTACGCCTTTTCTTCTTCTTCTTGTTCTCTCTGGCGCTTAAGCTGACGGCTTCTTGTATTTGAGAAAATGTTGAGACGAAACATCCGATTGAGGAGAGAGTATTTGTATAGGAAGAGCTTAGAAGGCAAAGAGCGACTGCTCTACGAGAAGAAGCGGAAAATCCGAGAAGCCCTAGCTGGTAAATACACATCATTTTTTTTTCTTTTTTTTTTTTAAATTTAATTTATATATTTTTTGTTTTTACAAACAAAGGAATCAGAGAAATACGATTACAAATGCTCGACTGGGCTTTTAATTAGGGAAGTTTACACTGTGTTTTTAACAGAGGGCAAACCGATTCCCACCGAGCTCAGAAACGAGGAGGCCGCTCTTCGCCAACAAGTCGACCTTGAAGATACTAACACTGCCGGTATGCACACATTCTCTCTCTGTTTTTTTTTTTTTTTAATTGGGTTTTTTTCTGCAGCGATTATTTAAGTATAGTTTTTGGATTATGTTTATGTTTTATTTGGTTTCATTTATTTATTTATTTATGATATGCCTGGGTTGGGATTGAGGTTGGTATGTTCGTTGAAATTTACTAGTGCCGAGGACTCACATTGATGATGAGTATGCAAATGCAACCGAAAGAGACCCTAAAATTCTTCTCACCACGTCCCGAAATCCAAGTGCTCCTCTTATACAGTTTGTAAAGGTACTGCTCCATAATGTTTAGCTTGTTGTGGTGGGGCATTCTGTAATCTATCCATTCATTCTTCTTGTTGCTAATAAATTGCTATGAAAATGGCATTCTTTCGTTAGGAATTGAAGTTTGTCTTTCCTAACGCAGAACGGATCAATCGTGGTGGTCAAGTTAGTCTTCTTCATCTCCTTTTCTTTTGTGGCTTTATTTGTGTATGTGATCACACATTTGTTCACAAGTGCACAATCACTTCCTAAGTTTTTACTTTCTCTTCTTTGTCCTATTCGGTTCAATGTGCATCTGCAATGCACAATTCTGTTAATTTTTTACGCATTCCTAACAAATAAGTATTTTGTTTTTTCCCGATAAGTTGAGAAACAACTCCAGTCAATTTGTGTTCTTAGGAGAATATTTATACTTTTTTTTTTGTACATTTGGTTGGAGGCTCAATTATTGTTTGTGAAACAAAGAGAACTAATTCAACTTTATCGAAAAAAAAATGAATGAAAAAAAAAAATACAATCTAAAATGCTTCCTTGGTTAAATATACAGTGAAAAAAATAGAAAAAGAATATGGTTTGTGCTGTGGTGATGAATGAATGCTATTTTAATACCAGAGGGCCATGTTAGTTCATATATGAAGTTTTGGTTTCTAGATAGTGGATGCTAGGAATCAAGCAAACAATTTAACTTATTTGCAGGTCATTTCTGAGATTATTGAAAGCTGTCGGGCACATGATTATACAGATGTGATTTTGGTTCATGAGCATCGTGGTGTTCCAGATGGTTTGATCATTAGCCATCTCCCTTTTGGTCCAACAGCTTACTTTGGATTACACAATGTGGTAAGTTCCTGGATTGTTCTTTTTACTCTTTCGGACCATTAGTTGAAATTGTTTGCTTGTTCCATTAATATGCTGATCAATTGTTCAACTGCAGGTTACTAGACATGACATCAAGGACAAGAAGGCAATTGGAACAATGCCTGAGGCTTACCCCCATTTGATTCTCAATAACTTTACAACCAAGGTAACCTTTTCTTATCAATCAAGTATTTTTCTCTCTTTGTGGATTTGAATTCCTATGGGCAGTTTGTTGTTTTTCTCTGATTATGTACGTTGCTACCATATGCTGGCAGCAATGCTGCCTCAGTCCTTTTGTGTATCAGTGTTTGTGCACTTTGTTTCATCTTCATTCACCTCTATTATTTCATAATAGAATGTGATTGAATTAGCTTGTTCTATAGGTTGTTAACTGTTATGATGCCTTACCTATTTACGTCGTAGTTTTATCAATCACTGTTTACTTTCTATATTTCTAATGGGTTTGATTTCTTTGGGTATATTGTTCATAGCTTGGTGAACGAACTGCAAACATTTTGAAGTATCTGTTCCCAATGCCAAAGCCAGATACTAAACGTATCATCACTTTTGCAAATCAGTCTGACTATATCTCATTCAGGTTAGTTCCCTCTTCTACTTGGCCAAGAACACGTTTTTTCCCTGCTACCATCAATTTATTGGAGAGAGAGATGGAATTTTTGCTTCCTTGAGTTGAATGAGTGTTGTGGGGTAGCTGAAGCATTTCATGCAACTATTTCATTTTAAAGTTATTTTTTCCTGTGGAAAAGTTCCTTGACATCTACTATTGCCTTTTAGCTTTGGCACTGGCAAGATGCTTTTCTTATTTATGTTTCTCTAAATTCAACTGTTGTGCTTATCCTATTTTGCTGACTTTTGGATATATCTGTTGCTTGAGGGATTCATCACTTTTCTTATGCTGAACAAAAAATGTTTTTCATGTGGGATCCACTTTTTGGTAACATTTGTTGCTGGTCATTCATAATATGCAGGCATCATATTTATGAAAAACGTGGAGGTCCCAAATCCATTGAGCTTAAGGAGGTTGGCCCACGGTTTGAAATGCGGCTCTATCAGGTAATTCAAGTGTTGTCTATCTATTTCTTCATTTTTAGCTGTCCTGAAATCCAACCTCAGTCCCAGTGATTCAAGGTAGTCTTATGCTATGTTTGTTTTAGAGGGATCACAGAAGGAATGAAAAGGAAGATTGTGAAAGTATCCCTCTAATCCTGTTCTCTCACAACTTTCCTTTCCCTTCCCTATTGGATCCTTTCAACAAACATGGTGGTGTTAGAGTGTGAAAATTTGTATAGTACAGTTTGGTGGAGGATGACATTGATTGAGAACAGTATGGTTGGGAACTCTGTTAAAGCTGATGTCTGTGTATCTCTGTTGTTTTTTTTTTTTCCCCTGGTATCATATTGTTGCCTTGCCTGGTGTAAAAATTTTAGGTAAATAATGCTGTATTTTATGTCCTTCCATCCTTCAAAACATGATTAAGAAAAAAAAAAGTGATGTTTTATTATTTGACTATATGCCCACAAGGTTTTAGCTTGACTAGTAGGACACCAATTAGGAAACAGTAAATAATTGATTTTCTTTGCAGATCAAACTAGGAACAATGGATCAGAGTGAAGCTCAAACTGAGTGGGTGATTCGGCAATACATGAACACGACAAGGAAACGGAAATTTATCGGCAGTTGATGCATTCTTCGGACTCAAGAGTCAATGTCACACTTTCTGTTCCTTGCCTATTTTGGGCAGATGCCTATATGTGGGTCCATGGTGATTTTGTTTTAATTTTGGCTTTCAAATGCGTAGGTGAAATTACTTTTATTGTTTTAATGCGTAATTTGCCAGTTAATTGTGCATGTTTGTTCCACATATTTGTCGGTGGCTGCATTTAGATTTCGGATTGCAAATGCTAGTGTAGGAACGGGAAGAACTAGTGGGACAGAGGTTTTGTGGTTCTGTTGTCCTCTGGGATTGAAGGCAAGGCGTAAGTCAGCTGAGAGTGTGGTTTTGAACGATGGCCGGCTGTGTTGACAGGGAAAATGTGGAAGCTATCGCAATGATGGCATGGGCTTTTACGGAGAAGTAGTTTCGGGAACCTAGAGCAATCATAGAAATGGCTTATGCTAATAGCAACTTCAAATACTTCAAATACAGCATGCACCAGTTTTCCAATAGCAACTTGGGTGCAGCATTATTCCCAGATTACGGGCACAATCCAAATGATTTGAACCCGAATGAGAATGACTGGAAAGTCAAAAATGACTCGAACTTAAAATAATTAGACTTGAATTTGCCGGTCCGACTTACATAATAGCTGTACAAATAACGTACTAGACGAGGTTTTCCGGAGGGACACTCCCTGTTCACGCGCCTCTTCTCATGTAAAGTGCCATCCGCGACTGTATTTCCAGTAAATGAAATCATCTTCTAACCATCAAAACCGAAATAATTATTGGTGTGGATACAGTGTGTGTGAGTTTTTGAGTTCTTAAATTTAATAATTATGAAATTATTACTTTTAAATCAAGACGACGAATGATCTTGGTCCAGGAGCGTAAAGACGATAATTAGTACTTTTTTTTCGATACTCTTTTTTTTTACATTTCTAAAATGAAAGTTATTTAATAAATTAAATTCATGTAAAATGTGATGACGAGAAATATTTCTTTAGCAAATTATGGGTTTTAAAAATCAGATTAAATTAACTAGTTTGATTGGTAAAATAGAAAATTGATTTATTTTTAGTTTAGTGTTTTCTTAAAATGGCTGAAAATTAGAATTAATAGTTAAATCAATAAATTGAAACTTATTCTTCTGATGCAGTCAATTTACAGTTCACGACGTGACACATTAGAAATACCCCAAATAATACAAATTAAAAAGTTCTTGTATTGTATGATCTACCTTATAGGCTTGGTTTTTCTTGTATCCTTATCCTAACTTATATGCAAATTATTATTACTATTATTTTCATAATTTTTTTTTCTTTTTTTTTTTTTTTTTTAAAAAAGAAAGCATGCAAGACCTGTGCCACATGGTCGATGGGGCTCGTCCATCTCCCTCCGTCCGTCTGACTTTTGTTGATAGACTGCTATGATCCAACGGCTGCACGAGACCTGCATTTTTGGATTCATCAGTTCTCGGCAGCTATATAAAAAATAAAGGGAAAATGGAGAAACTGCCGAACTTATCAACGGCAATGGAGTAGTATCCAGCGCCCATTATTAAACACTAAACCTTATGGCCTCTTTACGGATTCAACATCAATGGCAGTGGCAGTCTTCTCTTGCCGAGAAACCCGTTACATTCATGTTGCCCAAAGCATCTCCCTTTAGACTTTCATTCTCGCTGAACCCGTCCAGTGCTGAATCTTCGAAACCCACCCCAGAAAACCCGGCCGAGCCAGGTCCTGCGGACCCTCTGAAGCTGGCCTTTGAGAAAGCTAAAGCATATAAGAAATTGCAACAAGATAGCAAAAGTTCGACATTCGGGCAAGGCCCAGTTGAGGGCGGTGGCGGAGGCTCTGACGCTGGTGTAATAGTAGGGAACGACGAAAACAACAAGCGTGTTTCAGTGCCTGATTCAGTTAAGGCTGCGAGGGAGAAAGCGAGAGAGTACAGGAAAAACAAAGACGTTGGTGGTGATGGAGGTGGTGGTGATGGCGGCGAGAAGAGAGTTTTAGAGAGCGAGATGAAAGCAGGTGATTTCTTGGAAAATTAATATAGCCAAAAAGTGAAAGAATTGGAATTTAATTCAATTGGAAGCTTTAGCTAATTGTAGTTTATGATTTGTAACATTTTGTGTTCAAATGATTAAATTGGAAGAACAAGTTGGCAGTTGCAAACATGGAGAAACTCCTTTTGTAGCATTTTTAGTGTCCCATGAACAGAATAAATATATGCACGCAAAGAAATCTAGTGATGCAAGCGTATGAATTTGTTTCAGGAGCAAAAGAAGGCAATGGTTTTGGAAGTGGCTCAGTGGATAAAGGTGCCAGTAAGAAGGAAAAACTATCAATTTCGGGCATTGATTTCGTGGGGCTTGGCTTTGCGGACAAGAAAAAGGGCAAAGGACTCCCAGCTGGATTAGTTCCAGTCACCAACCCTATTCCAGCAGGGGACTTGCCTGACGTGGAGATAATTGTCGGAGATACCAGCAAGTTTGGTGACAGCATGGCATCAATACCTAAGCCTAGCCAAGAAGATAATGTGGATCTTTACAAGCCAAAGGTTTCTACGTGGGGTGTCTATCCTAGACCTGGAAACATTTCCAAAACGGTATATTGTAATGATAGATACAGTTATTATTCTTCGCAAAATTATTGTTCATGTTTTGTTTTGCCTATTCTCTTTTCAGTCAATGCTGTTTTCAGAAGTTACTAATTACTGCTTTAACATTCATTGTCAGATAATATCATAAATTATATATGACGAACTGGACTTCAACTCAGTATTAAAAAATTTAAAGAAGACTACTTTTTCCCTGAATTTGCATTGGAAAAAACATGATTATTTGAATTATAATGAAATTTTGATGTGAGCGATAATCTTAAACATGAACATGGATTCTCAGAGCAGGAAAAGGCAATGGTAGCGAAGCACTCTGTTTTTTAGTTGCTAGTCATTTTCAGTAAACTAACTGGTCAATCTCTTTATGTCCTTGCAAAAATAGCGGAGAAAAAGATCTAGTGTCTGCTCTTCACTTTCTTGTGGTTTAAATATCAGTCTATTCTCATGTGAGGCTAGGCAGAAATTGAATTTATCAAATGGATGAACTAATTAGTTCTTTCACATGAGTAAAAAGGGTAAAACTTCAGGCCCAATGGTTTCAGACATTGCTGATTGCATCTTTTTGGTTCTCAGCCTTCCCATGAAGCAAACTCTTTGTAAATAATCTGTGTGTAATGTTTTTGGGTGCTAGTTTGGTGGAGGAAGGACTATTCGCCCTGGTGATGTGCTTGAGACAGCAGATGAAAGGGCTGCCAAAGATGAGCGCACACAACAATTACTTGCTGCCTATAGGAAGAAAATAGGCTTAAACATTGATCCGAAGCTGAGATATGAGTGTGAGAAGGTATTTCTCACTTATTCTAATTTGAGCTCCATTAAAGAAAAGTCACCATTTCAGTTTCTCAATTGTCGTGGGTAATTGCAAATACTTGGTCAGACTTTAAATTAATGGCTTTATCTAATATGAAAAGGGAGAAATCATGATTTTGTTTGGTATGTTACGTTTTAAATCAAAATCTAGAGTTTATTATTATTATTATTATTATTATTTTATTTATTTATTTATTTTTAAATATACTTTTGCTATTGCCTATCAGCAGTGGATTCGGATCATGACTGTGTTTGTTGGATGATCACTAGAATTTCATAATTGGAGACTATATCATAACTTCTTGGATCATAAATTGTCCCTTTCTTTAGTTGTTGCTATTGCTGGGCATTAATGTGCTAATGCTCATCTCTATTCATTGAGGAGAATCATGCAGATATCTTTTTCCCCTAATTTAAGTAAATGTGGTTTATAGGCCTTGGAAGATGGTGACTCCTTGATGAACTCTGGGAAGCTTAATGAAGCATTACCCTATTACGAAAGGGTTATGAAAAATTTGGCATTCCAGGTAATTTTGGCAAGACCTGATAAACAACTTTATGAGTAACTAGAGTTCTTATTCAATGAGGCGAGTGTTGGCTATTGGTGAAACCAAATCTTGGACATTACAAATGATCAATGGATTTTGTTTTGATGGGCTTTAGTGTCTCTTTGGTCCTTGCAAATGATTAGTGGTAGACTTTTCCCAGCATATTTGCTACGTAATTTTTGGTACCTAAATGCACAACTGACCATGGTAACATTATAGCATCAGACTTAACAAGCTTGATTCAACTTTGGTCCTGGATTGAATATTGGAGGCTTCATCCAATAAACATTTCTAAGTGTCTCAAGTTTGCAAGTTCAATATTAGGACTTCGTTGAGTGCAAAGCCAGCATTCACCTTAAAATAATGAAGTCTACATGTAAGCAGCAAACATTTATTTTCCTATGGCGCTTCATGGATTTCAGGATATGGCTGCTTATACTAATATTTTATTGCCAAATTTTAGTTTGAACTTAATTAGGAGGGGAATATTGCTTCCTTCTTCTTTGCTAAATTGGAAATTTTGACCAAGACACCCCAATTTGATTTCCCCAAGCTGCAAAATTGTACCTTGGAAACTAGTCAAGATGGGGGGATATTCTAATTTGCATCCAAAACAAGGCATGGGACCCCAGATCATATCTATTCCTTTAAGGGCTGTACAGTGCTACTTGATTCTTTTTTATTTCCCTTTCTTGGTGGCATGTTGGATGACATTATGGACCTCCATATGAGGGATCCAACCTGTCAGATAATGAAAGGTTTTGTTCCAGGCAAGGCAAGCAATGGAAACAGACATTGGAAATTTAGCTATGATCCTTCAATCTGCATGCAGGAGGATGAACTCAGACTTTCTAGAAATTAATGCTTCCAGAAATTAGGGAGAATATATCTTGCTCAGCTGATCTTTTTGATCTCTAAGAATTTAGAGTGTATAGCTTGTCACTGTGCATGTTCAATGTGCCATTAGTTTATGTACTGCTTCTCTCTTTGATGCAAGAGGACAAATAAGCATACATGAGCTTTTTCTTTTTATTTGATTACAGACCAATTTTTTCTGCAGAGTGAACTTCATGGACTAGCTGCTTTGCAATGGTCTATCTGTCAAGATTCGCTCAGCAGGTGCATTAATTCTATCACTAATCTGTTAGAACCATATCATTTTGAAGGTCAATTGATTCATTCTGTTGGCATTGATTTTAAACTCATTTCTTTTCAAAACTCATAAAATATTGGAAATAAGTCCTCATTGAGACTTTTCATGTGCCTTGTTCTTCCATTATTCTAGCAGCACACTTGCAGGATGTAGTTATGAAGGCACGTTTAGAATCGGATGTGCACCTATTGTATTGTTCTTACACCCTCCCAACAGAAGTGCTGATAGGAATGCTACATAAACTTTGAAGTGCTGCTAGATTACTGTGTTTATTTGTGGGTTTGATGCCTGATAATCATATGCTGAAAGTTAACCAAGTCTTTTTCCCATGGATTTCAAATGGATACTAAAAGGCTCATAATGATTGGCAGGCCAAGTGATGCTCGATCTATGTACGAGAAACTTCAGTCTCACCCAAATGCAAAAGTGAGCAAGAAAGCAAGGCAGTTTATGTTCAGTTTCCAGGTAACCATGTACTATTGGGACAATTTAGAGTCAATGCGTAGGGGCAATTTTTTTGGATAGCAAAAAACTAAGCTTCATTAAAAGTGGTCAAAAAAAAATATTTACAAGGACAACCTCTGAAAACATATCAGACAACAACTATAATGATCTTCCACAAAAGCGGCACCCATCCATCCAATAACTAAAAGCCAAGCTGTAAAAGCATCTTGCTTCTCTGACCCCATCTGTGCCAAAAATCTAAATCAAATTTTACACTTATTAAAAAATGTATGAGCTGCTGAGGATAATCCTCTCCTCCTTAAACAAGGCATAACAAGGTTGGAATCACTTTCAATAATCCACATATCGACTCCCTATCAAGTGCTGCAACAAATTCAGACATATTTGCATCAGAATATAATGCAGCAAAGACACGTGCAAGACCTTGAAATCTGTAATTGATTGTCCTTCCATTAATTATGACATGTCTGTATTGTTGGTAGGCCATGGAAATGATGAGGGTAATTGAGTCAAATTTCTCACCAAGGAGCACAGGCTACCAGAACTTTTTTGAAGCATTTGTTGAAGATAAGACCAATTACCCTCTATCAGAGGAGGAGAATGAAGATGGTGCATGGGGTCAAGCCCTCCCTTATATCATTTTTCTCGTTTCTCCTATATTTATGATACTCTTTATTGCTGCACAGGGAAGGCATATAAATTAGAATTGTGTAAGTACCAAGATATAATTGGCCAAGTATCTTTGGTATAATTATAATTGAAGATTCATCAACTAGACGTTCCTGGATCAGCTCGCTACAGTGGTAGAATAGCCCGTTTAATTGTAGAATTCTGATAAGCTCAAGAATTGTTGTACAGTATTCTAGCCATGCCCCAGGCCCAACGTCTCTCGAATCATGTACGGACACCTAACCTAACTGGTAACTATAGAGAGATTCATTATGGAAGGTAGTAAATTTGATGCATCTCTGAAATAGCTCGATCGTGCATTGAAAGACGACCAGATACATGTAACTGACCATTAAAGATGCATCAACTCAATCGTGTCTATGACTTTATCGGATTATAAAATATGCAAAAACTAACAAGTACAACTACTGACTAGCGTGTTCAATCCAGAAAATGCCTAAACAAGAGGGATCCAGATCCAGACCCAGACCAACTGTGAGTGGGTGTCAGCATCAGGCTCCTACCTCAGCCTTGTTTTCAACAAAAATGGCCACCTACTGAAACCCAGAATATAATAAAGTAAAGAAAACCATTAATTGTTTTTATTATTCAGGAACTCTTGTGTCATTCTGCTGCAGTTTCGTCTAAACACAAGAAAACTATTAACCTTCCAAAGGAATTCCTATCTCTAGGTAAAGGAAACTTGCCTTCAGCACGTCCATGATGTTTGGATCTTGATTTTCTTTGATGATACTCCAAAGGAAGGTGCCCAACAAGCATTGAATCCAAGCTGGCCATGTTAAAGCCGACCAGTGGTTGGGGAACCTGACGCCAACTTCTTGTCAGCACCAAGATGCCAAGAACAGAGGACCTGCTGTGAAGAAGAAAATGGAAAGGTCGAAATCAATCAAGCTTGCAGATATTGAGAGATTGAAATCATCACCCACATCCCAACCTGGAAAGCCTCCGCCTTCCAATACTCCAACTACTGCAGCTACCCTCCTGAACTAGCAGATGATCAAGGAAACCGACGGGTCAACAAATTACATAAGGTTGACGAGTAGTTCAGAGGCCAGAAAGGAGTGGTCCCATGTGAGTTGTGCGACTACTAGAACTGGTTTGGATGCTAAGAATCTGTGTCGAAGGAATTTAAATAGCTCAGAAGCCGGTTCAATTTCTGGTAATAGACCAACTAGAGCTTTAACGAAGACATCTAGTTTGAAGCTGGTAAGAACTTGGACGAAGGCTCCCAGTTTTGAGCCAGCCACAAGAAAAACACCCTCTACTCTGAAAGACTCAAAGTTTCCTGATTATCTCATGCTTAATCCTGGAGGTACCGAAGCAGAAGGAACTTCAGTCATTAAGGTCTGCCCATACATCTACTGCTCCCTTAATGGTCATCATCACACTCCTCTGCCTCCATTGAAGTGCCTCTTGAGGGCAAGAGGGCATTTAATGAAAATCCAAAAGAGAGACTGGAATGGCAAAAATCCATGGCAGGATCCCAGCAAATTCATTTGACTTGACAAGAATTCTGATGATATAAGAAGCAAGTATGGATTTCTTTGTTGAGGTATATGCCAATGATAAAGTAGATGATGCTGAAGCAACACAAAAGGGCACAAAGGAGGATGATATGGGGTCAAATGGATTTGCTGGCAAACATGAAGAACAGAACAATAAGTTTGCCTTTTATGGTATTGATGAAGCAGTAACTGAGAAAGAAAATAAGAGTCAAGTTTCTGGGAGCCTGTCTGACTCGTCACAGCACTTGAAGATCGATTCCAAGGAATGATTTGAAGGATACTCAGATACTGGCTTAGCGGAGATGAAGATCACAGAGTTCTTTCTGCAAGAACATGGAGCCAAAAATGCAGATCCAGGGTATTCAACGGTTTTGCATCAAGAAGAAGCAGCAACAGGATGCTTCGACAGCAGGACTGACATTGAAAGTGGATGCCATAAAGGCATGGAAGATGATGACAGCAGTTCTGAAGCTAGTGACATGGAATGGGAGGGTGGTCACTTCCTTGCTGCTTCCAAAGTTGAAGCAGAAGTTGGTCATTTGAGCGCATCAGATGATGATTTCCATGCCAACGTTGAGTACTTATCAGATATTAAGAAGCTTGATGTGTTTCATAAACCTGAGATAGTTGGAGCAGGTGAAGCTAGTGATTGCCATGACGAGATTCTAGTTGACAAGGCGCTGCAAGAGCTCTTTGAAGAGGACATTGTCGGCAGTGTTTCCAAACTGGATGGTGCACTGCAGAAACAGGAAATTCATGAATCTTCCCATATCATTGGTTGCTAAAGTAGTGACCAACTTTCTTATGCTGTAGATTCTATTCAGGAATTGCCACATATGGAGGAGAAGAAAAAAGAAGCTGAGGCTGATTTGCCTGACAGTTTGACCAGTTCAGCTCATTCACGATTTGGACAAGATGAAAATGATTGCACGCTGACATAACACCAGATGATTTGGAGCATCACCAGGAAGATAGGTCTCTCCAAGGCGATGATGCTGCCATGTGGATTCAGAGCCAAACTGCTGAAGACTACAGCATAGGCCAGAAACCTGGGGATACAAAAATTTTAGCCTTTCACATTCCCACGCTAAAACAAGAAGATCACAAGCTAGTTGCCAATGTCAAAACATTGATTGAGATACAAATTTCAGATTCATCCCAGGGCTTCTATGACATTGATCAAGATGATGCCAAGGTAAATGAAAACAAAAACTGCATCATAACTGAAGCTTGCGAGCTTATTGAAAATGCTAACAGCACTTCAAGTAGAGATTTTCATGATAGAAGCGGTCCAGCTAAGCCTCAGAATCACCAATTGGATGGTCAGTTTATGAGCATTAATGTTGTTGAAGACTTGAATTTATTAGGGGAATATCAAGCAGGAGCTTGCCAGTTCAACATCCCAGGTTCAATGGATAAGACTGATTTGAGGATCGACATGGTCAGTTCATCTAAAAACAGCAGAGGAGATCAGAAGAAGGTGGAAGAAAAAGTCTGCAATGAGTTGGAAACAGCAGAGATGTCCCACACTGATGATAATGGAACCCGCCCAATATCACAGTGCACATCCTTGCACACAAAAAGCAATTACTTTCCAATACCTGCAAGAGTGGAAAATGGAAATTCAGCGACAAGAAAACTATCAATGACTCAGATGAAGAGAGAAAATTCAACAGAAACAAATTTCCTTGATGTTGTTCTTGACCCAGAAGTAGAAAAGGTTGATCTCAGGCATCAGATTATGGATTTTGCACTCAGACGAGCGGTCAACAAACTTGCTTCGGCGAGAAAGAGGAAGGTGGCACTACTTGTTGAAGCATTCAAAACAGTCTTGCTAATACCAAAATGTGAAAGGGATATCAGGCATACTTCAACAGCTTTTTCTCACGCAAGGCCTATTCAAGCTTGTAGCTGATCGTAATCATTAAGGTGAATAACTGCTCATTCTCTGGATTTCATTTTGTCTATTTCCCTGGAATTTCTAATCAAATAAATAATCAAAACTATGAACCTTGCCAATACGTGACAGGTCTTTTGGCGTACAGATGATGGAGGGGGAGTAGCATTGGTTCGTTATTTAAGGAGTTGAATGCAAACTTGATAGACAACTATTGTACTGTCTAGCCCATTCAAGGACCACAAGTAAAGGATGGTGTCGCTGAATGGAGGTTTAAATCAAGATGCAGCGTATTGTTTCCCGTAGGCTCCCAGGGGAAGAGTGCCTAGTTTGATGTATTGCGTCTAATAACAGTGTGAACTACAGTGTTAAATACTTCCAAAAACATGGTCTCCAACTGTCATTTGAGAGGCACTTTCAGCTCCAAATGTTGTTAATTTATTTTGTTATTCTCCATTCAAGATCCCAATTTTCTTGTAAGGATAGCTCTACGGAATTAGTCCCTGAACCTGGGCCAAGAGGTTTCTTGTGGTTCTCACTGAGGGAAGCAGTTCTCTTCCGATCGCATGACCTTTACAGGAACTTAATTTCAATTTACACGGTTTCTTATTCAAATTCAGTCTACATACATACATATGCTTCATTTTGTGCTGCTGATTCTGATGAAGGGGATTTCCTGAGATTGTCACATTGTCAGCAATTTATAACAGTGACAGCTTTTATTAGTTATATTTTCTTCGGCTTCTGAATGCTGTAATTCACAGTCTGCTCCTTCCACGCGCCGTTTTCAACAAATGTTTCATAAAAGCTTACTTCACCACTTGCGCTCACCGTTAATGCAGCGCTGCTCCTTGTACCATAGAGTCCCTGCACGTTTCGTCGGAAATTAAGTACCACGCATGAACAGAACAACAGAAAACTGCACCTGCAACTGGAAAATTTTCTTGTTCCAGATGTTTTACCCTTGGGGTGTCCACTTCAACGAATATGGAGCTGAGATTGTATTCCCAGTCAGGAGAGCAAATACCAGGCAATGTGCATTTGTCAGCTTTAACTGTGTCTGTCATTAGCTTTTTCAGCATCTCTCTCGCAGGCAATTCACCATCACCATATTGATCAAGCAGATTCTCAAATTTCAGTCTTAAGCGCCGTGTCTACGCAAGAAAAAGGCATGTCATTGAATATTTTGAAAGATTTTTGGAAGAGCATACAGTCATGATGTTTTTTTTTTTTTTTCCTCGTGTAAATGTAAACAATCATAATGTAATGAATTAGAAATTCTGCCTTGTGCCAGGGGGTGTCGAGCTTTGCATTTGAAAGCACATGAATGCCAGGAGGAACCTCTTGAACGACAATGGGTTCACCTCTCGGCCTGTTGGAGATATATACCATACTTTTTGATGGAATGTCGGCCAAGATCAGGTTAAACCCTTTGTACTGATGTGCCCTCTTCATCAGTTGCTCTGCAAATTCCTTTGGACTCTTACCGCTGCTCTGCAACGGCAAGGAGAAGCGTTAGCTGCCGTCTCATGGACGCTTAAAAGAAAAGACAAAAGTAGGAACAAAAATGTTAGGTATTGGACCAAAAAAAAAAAAAAAAGTGAAAAAATTATTTTAAATTATATATTTAATATTATTTTTAAAAAATAAAATTTATTTTTATAATAATACAATAATTTTTAAAAAAATAAAATGAACAACGCTTTACACTATTGAAATTAAAAAAAAAAATGTATAATATTTTGAATTATTTTATTAAAAAAATAATATATTTTATTTTTTTAATTAAGAAAGATAACACTATATATATATCCAAAATCAAATGAAAAATGGGACCTTCAAGAAAAGAACGGGAAGTTCCCCACGACTCTTTGCTTCGGGGAGGGTGTGGAGCTCCAACACATTTGAAACTAAAGCCACTTTGCCTTCCCTTGAGCAAGCCAGCCATGTGCCGCCTGCCACCGCATCTCTCCCCCCCAGTATGTTACCATCATCGTCCCACCATGCCAATGGCTCTGTGGGCCTGTAAATATTTATTTATTTTTGATGGCATCTAAATATTTAAATTGTAAACTGGAGTAGTAAACGATTTTTTTTTTTTTTTTTTTTAAGAACAATTTACTATTAGACAAGAGGATATAGAGATATCGAGAATAAGAGTTTGAGACTTGCCTGGAATGATACTCATCTCTATTTTCCAAGAGAAGCAAAGGGTAGAGCGGGCGAACCTGCCAGATGAAAGCAGCTATGCACATAACTGGATCGGGAATAAGTAGAAGAAGAAAAAAAATGTTAATTTGAGTTTGAAAGCTCTGAGATTTGTTGATATGTTTGATTGTTACTGCAACGTACCTAACATTAGGCGAGATAACTCCTAAAACTTTGGTATATATACAACTGATCCAACCGGAAGCTTCGAAGGTTTGATTGATATTAATTTAAATTATGAGTTAATTTAAATTAAAAATTTAAATTAAATTTAATTTAAAATTTAATTATTTAAATGAGTTTAAATAATTATTTTTATAAAAAATATATAATTTATATTATTTATATATTTTAAAAATTATTAATATAATTATTTTTTAATTATTAATATGAATTATAAATATTTTTTTATATTTTTATTTTATTATATTAATAAAATTATAATATTTTTTAATAATAATATCACAATTATTTGTAAGAGTAGCACCAGAGCCACTTCTTATTTGACCCGGCACTGTGACGTAAAGTCAGAAAACCAGAAGCAAGCTTGTTTCTGTGGCTTAGGTACATTTGTGGCCCTGTGTTTTTTAGATGCGTCGAGACTGTCGAAAGAATTAAAGAAGTAACAGCACACAGAGAACTTTGTGATTATCCAAATTCGTAATAAAGTCAAATACAAAGGGTAGCTAAAACAGTGGCAAGTTTGTTTATAATAAAAGCAACTTTGTGATACCCGTGGGCATGGGTCGGTGCTCGACGGCATGCTCAAATTTTTTGGACGGCATACCCCCACAAACCGCTGCGTTTGAAGTCAACTGGGGGGCTGTCGTTTTGCAACCTTGGAAAAGCAAGTGACTGATCTTGTTCAAGCTTATCACCAATATTTAAAACTCAGTTATGGCAGCTGGGCAGCAAATGATGAAGCTGCGGTTGGTGTCTTGACATTCTTGACCTTAGTTGCATTTTGAAATTTCAACTTAACTTTTTAATTAAGTTAATAATTAGTGCATATCAGTTTAATTTTTAATAATTATATTTTTAAAATTTAAATTTAAATTTTATTTTGTAAAAGACTATAATATTATATCAATTCTTTATTTTAAATTTTATAACTTGAAAAAATTCATCTATAATGAAGTTAGAATATTTTTAATAATTATGTTTTTAAAATTTTAATTTTAATTTTAATTTTAATTTTATTATGTAAAAAGACTATAACATTATAATAACTCTTTATTTTAAATTTTATAACTTAAAAAAGTCCATATATAATGAAGTTAGAGTGCAATGAAAGGAAAGTTTTTAGTCTTCCTCCTCATACCATTCGTCCGACCCTTTTTTTTTTTTTTTTTGTTTGGTTTTAATGTTATTGTTGCGTATTTCTGCTGTCACAAAAACAGCAAGCAACTTCAGACAACTTTAGCTCAGAAACCAACAGAAGTGTCCTCGCTACCTTGCCAGGGAATTATTGAGTGGAGTATAGTCTGATTTACAAAGCTGTAGCCTTAATCAAGCAAAGATAATTGAAAAAAAAAAAAAGAAAAAGACAACCAAGCAAAGGTTTGATGTTTAGGAGTGATGATAAAGTCATTTGAACTTTGAATTTTCCTGAAGCAAGATTCCAAAGTTATATTTTAGTTGGCAAAGTTGCCCCCGAGCTTGCTTAATACCAGTAACTTGTTACATTGGAATGGGCAAAGAACGGGTTTCAATTTACTTCATCTGTGTAAATAAGGCTCCTCTAGTTGCAGAATGCTGGTAACTGAAGACAGGGGGAGGCAGGGAAATGCTTCCTTCGAAGCAATGAAAAAGTCTCCATTTATGTTTGGATTGCAGGAGTTCGAATACTGTTCTTTCCATCTCTTCCCTTCTTGTATATAAAAGCTAACCCAAAAAAAAAAAAAAAAATTGTCTCCATTTATATATGGAAACATCAAGTAGTATAATCATTCTGGCAATTATCATACGAGGAAAATAAAGGAAAAGAGAATAAAAAGGACCAAAGGTTTCTTAGAAATGCGGCAAAGCAACAAATTGAAGCCATCCCCTTTAAAGCTGTTGATCCCATCTGCCATAGAAAGACATGAACCCACCCTTGAGACCCCATCTCAAATACATGGCTTCTTTGGTTGTCAATTACTCTCTGTTAGCAACCTACATCATCCTATTCTCACCCCTTTTCCCTATCACTAGAGGAGATTTCTACGAGGAATTAGCGGAAGGCATAGCTATCAAGCGCATGGAAAAAACAACACATCTCCATTTCTACTTCCATGACATTGTAGGTGGCAAGAATCCGACTGTAGTGCGAATCGCCGGACCCCCAGACACTTCCCTGACTAGCTTTGGCAACACAATGATGACCGATGATCCCCTGACCGAAGGGCCCGAGCTTACTTCAAAGATTATTGGGAAAGCTCAAGGATTGTACGCCATGGCCGCGCAGCACGATGTCTCGTTGCTAATGGTCATGAACTATGCATTCACTGAAGGTAATTATAACGGAAGCAGCATCAGCATTCTTGGAAGGAACCATATCATGGATGACTCCAGGGAAATGCCAATTGTTGGTGGCAGCGGCCAATTCAGGCTTGCTCGTGGCTATGCATTGGCACATACCGTTCGGTTTGACGTTCAAACAGGAGATGCTACTGTTGAATATGATGTATATGTGTCACACTACTAGAAGCCCGAAACTGCTACATCAATTGGTCTATGGAATATACAAAATAAATAAATAAATTTCATATTAAATCTTTATAAATGTTTAAAATTGAATCTTCAATCTTTTTTACGTTTTAATTTCTATTTACATATTAGTTGTACCAATATTTAATCCTATTAATTGTACTATAAAATTGCAAACAAAGTATCTAAATATCGCTAATCAAGCTAAAACATACTAATTACATTAATTATCCCATTATTACATGACAAATTTTCTAGGTCTTATGTATGTTTGTAAAATTTATTCTTAGAATTTATCTGCATGTGAAACATTTTATTTATTAAAAATATTAGCGTTTTTAGTTTTATCGTTTTGTGGATGAAGTATGTGTTTTAAAGTGCTCTACAATTTCTCCAGAGTCAAAAGATTTCCTGTCACCGACATAATCAAGGGTGTTAAAAAATAGAAAATTTTAGTTTGTTGATTCATTCATTCAAAATTTTGATTAATCAAATTGAATTTTATAATCAATTAATCAAATTGATATTAATTGATTTATTAATTTAATTATAATTTTAAATTTTAAAAAATTATCATTATTGAACTAAAATATTTATATATTTTTTATTATAATAATATTACAAATTATTATTGATAAAACTAGGTATAACAAATAAATGTAACTAAAATATTATTATATTTCTAAATATGCATCAAAGTTATATATATATATATATTTTTTACAGTCAAATTAAAATTTTTAAATTTTGTTTAGAGAATTGAATTAAGTTGAAATTTTTATTTAATCAATTTCAATTTTTAAAATTATTGAACCCAAATTTTTTTTGTTCAATTTTGGTTTCAAACTTATAATAACAAACCATGAACACTCTTAGACATAACTTTAATTCTACCATCATTTATGATTTAAATTGATACCAAGTAGACCATATATATATATATATATATATATACTATTTGACTTTATCTTGAATCTTTCTCATTTCATCTTCATTAACATGAATGAAAACAATTGTTCCAAATTTCTAATTTAAAGACTTTTTTTTTATGTCCAAAATATCTCAAAAAAAAAAAAAAAAAAAAAAGGAAAAAAGACATCAAATTTTAGATTTTCAGTTGGATTCCTTTCGTGCTTACGGGAAAGGGGTAAGAAAGAGAGGTGAAAAGTTTTAGGCATGTAATTTGTACATGATAGTGTAAATTAGACTGACTAGCCAATTATTTATCCACTAATTAATTTAATAACCAGTGACTCGCCCCCTATTAGGTTGAGTTTAATCACTATGCTCCCTACACTAATCCTGTACGAATAATTAAAAAAAGAAGAGAGTAACCAAAACGAAGAGAACTTAGGCCATTGACAACAATGTTTCTTTGAGGTCCATACCCACATAAACAAGGCTCAATTTCATTTTCCACCTTCGTTCTGAACCTCAGATACAAAATACAGGGAGCCCATTTCGTTAAGAGTTATCAGTCAGGCTTCTTTGCCACGAGGCCTAATCTTCGGTGTGCTGTTTTGAACTTTTGTGGTAGTCTCTCAAGAACACCGCAGCCTTTTGAGTTTATATTTCAGAAGTCTGGAGTTTTAATTTTTAAGAAATTAAGTATGAAATTTATGCGAATGGAAAGTTATTGTCTAATGTATTTTTGTGGCATGCAATGCATACAAAAGCGTTCTGGCTTGCTTGGTTTAGTTGTTACAACTAGCAGACTATAAACTGGAAAACTGATGACGAGGAACCACCACCTTGACTGCCAAGCCCAGGGCGCCAACTTCTGGCAGCTCAATCTGCTAATACTTCTTTTAAATCAACCCTTTATCATTCCCATTACCTGAGACCAACAAAGCACTTTTTGCCTCTCTTGCCAGCTACAATGTTAGAAGCTCCCTTCAATTAACACAATGATCTCCTCTCCCTCCTGCAGGACACTCATTCTGATAGTGTCACTATAATGCTAACATCATTAGTGGGAGAAATCAACTGGTTCTTCTCCTGTCCCTTGGACAACCAACTATCCGGTGGTTGTGTTTTTGCAGCTGGAGTAGACCTACCGGCTGCCAATGGAGATTGAAATGTGATCTACCAAACATGCTCAAAACTGATCGTGCGGGTGGGGAGCAAGAATGCTCCGACTCTTTAGACATTTGGTGTAGCGTCGTGCCTGCATCCTCATATCATTTTCAGTTTATCTTTGTCCACATTTCCTCCCCAAAAGAGGGGCACCAACCTAAACCCATAACTGTTGATGATTTACCAGTTATTCAAACACTCTCCACTGCTCAACATATTATCATCCTCTGTTATCTTTTTGTTGTTCTGCCATGATGAATTGTTTGAAAGAAATTTCTTGTTTTCTTAGGTATCTTCTTCTTAGACAGTGAAGCAAGGACAATGACTCATGGAAACGTGATTGGAACATGCTAAATGGATAGGCCTGTTAGTTAGTTAGTGTATTTAAGGCTACCTCATATACTGGAAAGGAGAGTCAAGATTAGGGTGTTTATAGCACGTTGCTGATTCAAGTATTCTCAAAGATGTGATTTTAATACTAAATTCAAGAGGGCTGATCTGAAACTAGTTAATAGGGGTTGTGCGCAGGGGAAGCCCGGTGGACGCAATGCATGAGCTGCTGGGAAAAAATGGTCGACATTACTTCTTGTACTGAGACTGTCAATCTAAACCATATATGCTCGACATACAATGCCAAATTCTCATCAAGTGATGATTGGTATAGCCCACAACTTTTGTAGAACCATTAATCCCTTTTGTGTGAATGATTCATTGGAACACACTGTGAAGGATGAACCATTAAGGAAGGGCACAAGCCTACTTCCAAGCTCGTGGGAAGAGCACAGGAAATTTAATGCATTGGCTTCTCAGCACAGTCAATTTGGGCTGCTTATGGTTTGGAACTTTGCCTTTGAATAGGGTATGTACAATCTTACTAAACTATGAATTCTCGGCTGCAATCTGTTCTTTGATAATGTTAGAGAAATGCCAATTGTTGGAGGTAGCAGGCACTCCTATTTGAGGCATTCTTTTATACCTAGGACAGGAATTGAAATTGTTCAATACAATGTCTCTGTTAAGCACTTCTGATTGTTCTGCAACCACTTGCTGTATTTTTTCTTTTTATCTTTGTACCACCCAGCGCCCGCTTGCTGCAGGCTTCCACTATTGTTGCAGAGGGCAACGCTGTGGTCTGCCTGGATCTACTATTTAAAAGGTATGGATTGCCCTTTGTGTTGTTCACTTTTGTTTTATCAAATTCATTGTGTTTTTTGAAGGCACCACTTGACTAGGTGAATGAACCTCATCTGTCTCAGAATGGATATACACAAACAAGTAAGATAATTGGATTCCAAAACAGTAATGTTAATCAGAGGACAAAAGCTGCTCAAACATTTCAGTCACTGGAACATAATCTATTTCAGAATAAACCTTGACAACCTGTGTACAGAGACAGAACAGGAATAAGAAAAAAAGAAGCAAAGTGCAGTCCTCAGTTCCTCACACAATCCGTAATCTCTATTCATACCTCCTAAATCTCCAGGCTGATACAGAAAACAGTGGTCTATGCTGCCAGCAGATAACCAGGCATCCATTCTCTTCTTTGATATTGTAACCATCATAGCCATTACTCTGCAACATCCGGCTTGCCTGCAGCATACCATGGTAGCTCAGAGGAACTCGCCCAAACCTAGCCAACTCAAGACGTAGAATCCATTTCTCCAACTTTTCATGCCTTTCCTTTCTCTCGATTCCCTCACATGCAATGATGTTCTTAATTTCCTCTCCAAATAACATCTTCTCCACCTTTTGTCTTTCTATTGATGCTCTAGATACAGCTGACTCCAAGCAATCAAATAATGCAGCATAGAAGTTTAATGCTTCTTTGACCCTCTCCATCAAAGTAAAACCATTGTGATCAGATTCTTGCTCAGTTATTACCATCAATTTAGGAGAAAGACCCCAAAGTGCACTTAGAAAGCTGCCCATCTTTGGTGAGGGAGCCAGAGAGAGGGGGGACAGGGTTGAATCAGGACTCGTGTTATAAACATGGACTTGGTCTTTCTTAAGCCACTCACCTAAAGTTCTTTGGTTTGTATTGATCTTCAAGGCCGTCTTCAAGGAGTTGGAATTTCGAAAACTCAATGCTGATGCCGAGTTCATTCTAAGCATCTCATCATCAGTTGCCAAGAGAGAATGCAGTTTGAGCACAGAAATGACTGCGAGAGCTTCTCCACTCTTAACACGCAGTCTTTCAAGATCTAGATTCTCTAGTTTGCAAACTATTGGATTGAACTGGAATGGAATGTTCAACTTTTCAGCTTCTTCAGTCAATCGAAGAGCCATGTGGTCTAATACCTCTTTCTGTTGGTGGATACCTGTAATTCTCAAATGAGGTGGTCCTTCTGGCCGTGCATTTAATGTTTGAAGAATATCTAACCATTGAGCGGGCTCAAAAGCATTTAGATCAATGATGTGTACCATCTTCTCTCCTTCCATGGCTTCTATAATGGCCTGATTTGTGATCACATATGCGATCTTAAGAAATGGGCATAATTCAAAGAATAGTCTTTGAACAAGAATCTCTTCTGATATTAAAGATAGTCTTGTGGAATTCAGGGCTTTGTGCAGACCAGGCCAGCCTTTTAGCATCCTATAAGCAAGTGCCTCGGTGAAGTAAGCAGCAATTCGCTGCATGGTATCACCGTCAGGAGAGGCAAGCTGAGACATATACTCAAGGCCAATATTGGCATTCTCGATGCTACCAGCAGCTACATGGTTAGCACAAGTATTGAGAAGATGGATCAGATACAAGCCCCTCTCTTCAGATGGCAGCTCCTTCAGCCAGGGAAATGGTGATCCCAAGCCTGGAGATGGTGAAAACCATGGAAAGAATTGAAGAGGTGATGAGATTACAGATGATGATCCGTCTCCTTGAATCATCCCACCATTAACAAGAGAAAAAAAACTCAAAACCTGGAAATTAAGGCCTACACGTTAAACACAGTCGTGAATTAGTCCCAATCTGACCGAGAATAACTATCATTGCCAATCAAAAGAGCGCAAGAAAACACCTAACCAAAAAAATAAAAAAGGTTCATTTAAGCTCGAAAAATATGGCTTTTTTCTTGCATTTTCACTCGCTAACCCTGCAGAGACTATTAGGGCATCCAACAGTATCAGATGAATTACATTAGAAAGGCACGTCATTAAACCTCAAAAGAAAATAAAAAGGAAAAATTTTTTTATTCAAGAAAAAAAAAAAAGGCAACAATCCAAAGAGTACTGCAAAGTGAAGAATGATCAGCCTTCACATCGAAAACAAAATGCAAGCTTTTTTTTCTGTAGGAAACCCAAAACAAAGCCAGTCTCTTGTTTGACTTGTTTGCCTAGAAATACAAAAAGCTGTGCATCAAGAAAGAAAAAGAAGAGAAGGAAATTAAACCTTGGAAGTTAATCGGCTCCTCCTGCTAGTTACTGTTCAAGACCAGCTGCGAATCAAAAAATTCAAAACACAAGGTTTTATTAATCACTGGAAAACCCCGTCAAAACTCCCAGATAAATAGGCAAGCTTAGTAACCCAGTTTACATAATCCATCAGAGAGGATGCAGAGCACTCTCCCAGGGCCTCTTACAGGGTTTGTGGCCAAAAGGGATTTCCTTGCAAAGTTAGCAGTGAAATTAGAACTAGTAATGCTCTTGTTTTTAAGGACATACCATGGCTGCGTTGGCGACAATTTAAGAGGTTGTTTTTGTCGTCATTTGTTTTGTTTTGTCATTTGGCGCGAATCAGAAGGAATATGGAATTTCTTGAAATCCAAAGAGCCTTGGACTTTCTCCCCTCTGAAATCTGGCATTCCTCGTTCTTTCCTCTTCCCATCTGTGTCCAAAGTTAAAGTTTTTTTTTTAAAATTTTTTATAGTTTTTTTGGGTTTTTGAGATGGATGGGAATGACCAAATAGCAATTGGCCAAATGGCATTATGCTCAAACACAAACAACAATCCAAGCATGCCCCAACAAAAGAAAACACCAACTATTCCTTGCCTGGGAGTGATAGTGGGGGATTGTGCAAAGGCAAAGCCTTTTTGCTATTTGCAATGCCAACAAAAACCCGTCAGAAAAGGAGGAGTATAAAAAAACAAAAAAAAAAAAAAACAGAAGCCCCAACAAGACCCATATTTTGTTGTCTTGTGAAGGGCCACTGGTCCATTACACCATCTGCTTGGTGCTCTCTTCTTGGGTCAGGACAAAGAAACAATGAGCATGTGTGAAGAGCCAAACGTAGATATTTTTGAAAAAAAGAAAAAAAACAGTTTTTTACTTTAGGTGTGGAACCTTTGGATGCAGTTATTGGAATGTCTAGCTCCTCATCCCTTTGTTTGCATGGAATGTAATCCTGTGACTGGATCTCATTTGATAAATTAAATGACAATCCTCAAGAGAAGCCATATTATCATTGCTGGTGGCATACCGGCTCACTGTACTACCATAGATAACAATATGAATTTGTTAGTGGAATTTGCAACAACATTCATATGATACGCACTATCTATAAGTTATTATTTCGCTTGCTTTTTCAAAGTGACATTTGCCCATTTAGCGGTTGTGGTGCAAGTTGTGCTCAGAGTGGCCAGCAGTTTTAGTCCTTGTTAGTTCTTACATCCCTCTTTTGTGGGTATGCTCCATTTTGATGTGGGGAGGTATTGCTACCTCAAGTACAGAGTTTTACGTCTTCAATCATCAAAAAGGAAAAAAAAAACAAAACAAAAAGACTCCTCGCAGAAGAACCTGCCAAGCATGTTATAGGAAAAACCAGCCCATTAGAAAATGTGGTATGATCCCTTTTTTTTTCTTTTCTTTTTTTAATCGCTGGTGTCAAATGCTCTCATAATCAAGTTTAGTGATGAGGGTAAATTTAGAATTTTGTAAATTAGTTGCACCGTGTTAAGTTTAAATTTTCTCGAGTGCAGTGTATGTTTTAAGTGACAAGTACAGCATAAGGTCCGTTCTAGCAATTGCAATTTGCGCACAAAAATTTCTAATATTACATTTTTTTTAACTAAAAAGTCTATTATATTATAAGCTATATAATAATAAGAATAGTTTTATTAATTATTATAGACTTCACTCTTCTATTACCTAGCTTAAGTTTTTCTCATTTGCATAAAATTAACATCTTTTTTTCAAAATCAAAACTTATGACTTTGAAAATAAAAGTTTAAGTTTTTAAATTTTAGAGTTTACTAGTATTACAAATACCGTATACCTATGAATAAAAAAAAAATAAAATAAAATATTAACATATATTTTTAGAACCACGATATATAGCGGAATTGAGGTACATTTAACTACGTCAAAAAAGAAATACAGCATTTTCTACCTCAAAGCTATTAGATTTTCCTTTGTTCTATTTTTAAATTTCACTCTAAAAGGTCCACCCCAGAAAATTTTTTTTTTTTTTAATTTTTGTATCTACATTAATCGATAAATTATAGTTTGCTCTAATTCGTTTCTTTGTTTTCAAGATGGAGTCGATGTACTTTTGTCGGGTCTTAAGCTAAATAACAATGTGGAGGGGGATGGCACAAAAGGCATCTTCTGGCCTAGTCAGCTGCAATAATCCAATGTAAGATGACAACGATGTTTGACGAGTCAGCTACACTGTACTCAACTTTTGTGGGACAAAAATTAATGGACAACGCAGAATTATACTTTTCTCTGACGACTTTTGTAATAATATATTGCATACAGACGAATGTATTTCACAATATTGGGGGGCACTGGCAGGGTGAAGGTATACCTACGGAATAAAGACTGGGACATTTACCCGTTGAGCTTTGGACTGGAACTGCTCTCTCTCTCTCTCTCTCTTGTGCCCTGTTGTTTGTAGAGAGCAGTTCCTGCAGTTCAACAGAGAATTCAAAGATTTATCCTGGAGCCATTGCCTCCCAAAACAAAGCTTCAAGAGTTCAACTACTGTGCAGTTGGTTGATAATTTTTTATTAGTTAAGACCCTAAGAACTCTTGCATTCCAATATATATGACAATGGGTTGCATCATTAAATAAATAAATAAATAAATAATGGGGGAAAGAAAATACTAAACTAGAGGTCATAGGAATTGAATTATATGATGTGGCCACAAGAATAAGCTGCCCCATGCGACCTAACCTAAATGAAGCCTAAACCCCTTGAGCTGCAGTTGCCTGGTGGCAATTGACTATGCCCTTTACCTTGTAAATCAAAATTCAAAATTAGGATCATATATACCTGTATAATTCTTTGTGAATATCCTAAATTCTGCATACATAATTTATTTTTGTTAGACCAATTTACGACTTAAAAGACAAACAAACTGGCCTTCTACTGTGAAAGGCAGTCGTTTGTCTTAACAGCTAGTGGTCTTGGCAACGTTTGGTGGGGGTATTCTCAAGAGAACGCATTTTGTAGCTTAGTGGCCAGGTGAGGCAAGTGGGAGTTTCCCTTTTAAAATAATCTAAGTAAGAATTGCATAGAAGTTCTCTAACATTCAGCTAATTTTGGATGATTACAATGGAGACAAGAATTGAAAAGAAAAACAAAATGGCAGGGACCCCACAAGACGTACGAGCTTAATGACCGAGTTTGGCACATTTTGACTTATTTTTGGAGGGACTGCTCTTTCCCACGCCAAAGTTTGGTTAGGCATAGGCAAAACGCGGAATTCAGTTTTAACGATGTACGGGGTGTATAGTCCTGTGTGGAATGGAAGCGTCACGGGCCTGTAATTCCCAGAAAATAAGACAACCTCAGCTCTCACCCAGAAAACAAAGTTGGCTTACTTGTTAACCTTTATTTTCCAGGCTAAAGCTGGGAGATATTCGCGTCTCTAGATTCTGACTAATCATGGTAAGCACTCGAATTACAAGTGACTCATGACCCAACAGAATTATTATAATTATTGGCTTAATGAGATAAAAGCTAAACTGTTAAGTATAATAAATTATCATAATTTTTTAATTTTTATATTTGAGTTTAATGTTTCAAATTTTACATGTTTATCGTGCTCGCCTATCCCGCGTCTTTGTAATTTTGAATCCAAAGGAGAAGCCCAATGTGCAATAAAAAGTCTAAAACTTCATGAAATGGCCCAAAAATCATTTTCCAGTATATCCAGGAAGGGAAACCGGGGTGTATGCGTTAAGGGACCGGCCCAGGTCCCAGGGCCCATGGCCTGAATAACAAATAGTAATCACCCCTCAGGGTTGGAATTCTCGGAAATTTGGGCCAGCTGCTTATGTTCGGCCCATTTAAGAGCAACATGTGTTCATGTTTAATAAAAAGTCGGGTCCAGAAATGAACTATAATAAATTGATATTAGAGTTTATTTTTAAGATTAAAAATTTTAAGCTTAAATTTTAATTAAAATTAATCAACTGAAAAAAAAAAAAAAAGACTTTTACTGTAATATTAACTTTATTTCATTCTAAGTCATATATCTAAATCATTATAATTTTTTTTATAAAAATAATAATAAAATTATATATATATATATACCTTTGACAAATCTAACAAATGGGTTATATTTTATATCTTAAAGTTTAAAGGTATAATTATATTTTACACATTATATTTTCTTAAATTGCCAAAAATATACCAACATTTGTATGGGATGACAAAAACCTATGTATTTCTTCCCCCTATTTAATAAAATTTGCTCAGATGTTTCTGTATTCCTCCCCTATGCAAGGTGTCGGGGTACAAGGGACTTCAGCCTCATCTGGCAAACGCTTTACGCTTTCTGACAAAAAAAACGACAACAAGGAAAGACAACAAAGAGACGACATCGATGTTACAAGCCAATGCCAAGGCAGGCGCTGCGTTTCGGAGCCATGCTGTTCTGTCAGTACGCGAAAAAGCCATACCATCGTTCCACGGCTCCAAATATCCATTTTTAACAACTTTCAATTTCTTTCCTATTTTCCCTTTATAACAGACAACTAAATGGTTCACACAGCAACTCTGTCAAAAACAGAGTAAATCATATTTTTCCCACAACCAAAATAACAAAAAAAAAAAAAAGTTTTTTTAAGGCCAAAATCCTAGAATTTGTTGAGTAAGTTGTCATTATAAAAAAAAAAAATTGAATAAAGTATTTTGATCAATAGAAATAATTACTGTTCGCGGTTAAAATCGATTAAAGCAAAAAAAAAAAAAAAGAAAAAGAGCCAATTAATTTTATTCAAATAAAGACAAATAGATAGCTTCAGTTTATAGTATGATTGGAATTCAAAACATCATTACTAATACCCAGAGTTAATCAAACCCGGCCCGACCCAAACGGTATGACCAAAAATTCAGTGATCTAGACACCCAACCGGGCGGGGTCACACCTGCAATCAATCTGATCAAAACTCGGTCAAATCCGCCTGATTCGTATAAACCCAGTGACCCGAACTCGGTCAAAGCTGCACTGCGGCAGTTGGAATATTAGTTTTATATTCAATTGAAGTGGGGTCTTGTAACTTCAATGGCGTCGTTGCATAGTTATAGATTTAGCGGTTTCTGGTTGTCTTTCTCTCGAGTCTAAGCCCACTTGGAGTAATTATTTGCATTTCAAAATATCTCGTAACTGCAAACCAAACTCGTCATAAAGTGCGTCTCCAACCAAATCGATGGGCACTAACACAGCGACAAAAGACTCCATCGCTCTTAATTGCTTTCCTTTATTTGATTGAATCATGTATGGAAATGATTTAAATATATATATATATATATATACCCTAAAAGATTTAAATTTTATATTAAAAATTAAATTTACTGTATCTTATATTTGTTGTATTTTTTTAAAAAATAATTATTAAAAATTAATACAATTGAGGAAGGGGGGTGACAGCAACACAATCTTCGTGTCATAGAATATCCCACGATAATATTCGCCTAAATGTGCACTTTCGATGGTCCGGCATAAATGCACAATGCGGGCTAGCGACGCCTCCTGTATCCGCGGAAAACCAAACTCCGCCAAACCCGCCTGTAAGCCGAGCTGTCTATTGCAATTTACCATACGAATCCAACACTCGGATCAAACAAACAAAAGCTTTTACATGGAACCCTCAATTCCTTTTCGGTATCTCAACTTCTTTCTCTTTTCGCTAGTTTCCATTTCCTCCTCTTCTTCATATTTCTTGCCGCCCGAAATTGTCAACTCGACCGCCTTCCACCGGAATTATACTGCTATCTCGAGCTTCCGGGTTCTAAATAGAAGAAGTCTGTTACAGTGTCCTGCCTGGAACCCTCATCTCAAAATTAATGCTGCCTCCAAGCGTCCCACCCTTTCTGATGAGGATACTGTCACGGTAACGGTCAGTGGGGTTTTGGTGCCCGCAAAGGATGATTGGGTTGCCATGATATCACCTTCTACTTCTGAGTAAGATCAGATTTTAACAATTTCCATTTCTCAAACAAATTAAAACGTGCATGACATGTAATGAGTTTCAGCGTTATGATAAAATTTCTTTCCTTCTCCGAACTTGCAGTGTCAGTGATTGTCATTTGAATGAAGCTAAATATTTGCAGACTGGTGATCTTAGTAGTCTCCCTCTGCTCTGTCACTATCCTGTTAAGGTAAAACGTACATAGAGCCTCATGACTCCATATAAGTTGCCATGTTGTATGCGTTTATTGGATCAAATTTTTTGTGGGTTTTCAATGTTTGCTCTAATTAAATAAATTAAACATAATAATATACAGTAAGTTATCGAAAAATCAGCCGTCCTTTTCTTTTAAAAAAAGTACAATTTATAGCAATAAACTATAATTTATTGATACTAAAATTGTTTTTAGAGTTAAAAATTTTGAGTTTGAGTTTTGACGAGAACTTATTAACTAAAATAATAATAATAATAAATTAAGAGATATGATTAATATGCGAAAACAAAAGAGCTAGGCGTTCATGTGCGTTGGAGAACGATGTGTTGCCTTTGTTTTTTTTTTTTTTTTTTTTTCTCGGGGAACAATGTATACCATTGCTATCTGAAATGAAAAGGCGATGACGATTAATAAAGAAAAGTCACGTCCCGGAACACATAATCGGCAATGCCATGCAAAAGCTTATGGAGAGGTTAGCGGCTTCTATTAGCGATATAGGCTCCGTTACACATGTACACGGACTGCTGTAACGTGGGACAGATATTGTAAGTTGTCAATATAATAAATATTAACTGTAAATTTAAAGTATTTATTTTAATTGTAAAATAATTATAAATATACAACTAATGAAATTGGAGCGTCTGCATTTAATTTGAGTTAGGAAACTCGATTATTTGCAGATATCAATAGATGGAAAATGAGCTGGGGTCACATTGACTGACTTAAATATGTTGGCCGTCGCTTTATTATTAATTCATTCATATATATATATATATATATATATATATATATTGTTATTAGTTCAACGCATGGGCACTATTGAGAAATTGAGAAAATATATGCATTGCCAAACAAGACTTCCGAACACTCACTCGAGAAGAATATCGTTATTGTTTGGAATGGCAGGCACAATACGTGCGCAATGATCCGGGATACCTAGGCTGCAAGAGCCAGGCTCAGAGATGCAAGGAAACAAACGGCCCAAATGAATGTGACCTGACGACCACTTGCAGTGGTACATTGACCTTCGATGTCGTCAATATCCGGACAGACATTGAATTCGTGCTTTTCCGTGGCGGCTTTCACAATCCTTGCGTTTTGGCTAGGTCCGAGACATTGAAGTTTGCCAATCCAAACAAGCCATTGCATGGGCATCTTTCCAGCACAGACTCCACTGGAACATCTGTAAGAGTCGCTTCTTTTTAACTTTTTTTCGTTATAATTTATAAAACCCCGTCAAGTGCCTCCAGTACGTTGTTTCAAGTGGTAAATTATACACGGAAAACGATTAGAGTGTAACAAAGGTTTTTTGAGGCACAACCCAAGTAAGATCAAGTGTGCATATACAATTGTCAGTGTGTGTCACTGCTTGAACGAGGGGGTTCAGGATCGAACATTGTCATGGGACGGTTTATGATTAATCCTGAGGAGTTATTCCTAACTAGCACTCAAATCGTTTTTAAGATTAAATGTCTGGAATTCAAATTTTAATTATAATTATTTATATAAACAAAAAAGGCTTATGATTAATACGACCCCATTGTCTTGGCGCAGATGAGACTATCTTGGGTTAGCGGGAGTAAGGAACAACAGCAAGTGCAATATGGAAATGGACAGACGCTGGCATCAATGGTTACAACGTTCACACGAGATGACATGTGTAGTAGTGAGTTTTCCATTCTATATATATACCAAGTCATGTTTTTTTTCGATGCGCCTGTCTTTAAAAAATTTAATAAGAATGAACATTTAAATGAGATGTTATATTAATTAATTTCTGGTAAAAATAAACTACAAAGATATACCTAAATTCTAACTTTCAATTTGATTTTAATTGATTTATATATATATTTTTCATTGATGCAGATTTTGATTATACTTTGGCCAATTATAAATTTATGCATAAAATATTGTGGTATTAATATATAAATTGGTTCATTCATTGTATGTATTAAATGGCGGATTAACTACAATTATAGTCCTTAATAAATTAAAAAAAAAAACAATACTAATTTGTATGAGATAAGAACAAACATCTAAATTAATATAAGAGCTCTAAATTAGTATATGAAAACTAAAAATTGATGAATGTTTTCAACCTGATTGGTAGTTTATATTCCGTCCAGCAAAAATTTGCCACATAATAGTCTAAATAAATAAAGACACTCACTTTGAAACCAGTGTAGACATAGATATAAACATATATTAGAATGTATTCATTCGCAATTGTGCAAATTGGTTAGGTATCCTTCTTCCAAGTCCAGCCAAGGATTTCGGATGGCATGACCCTGGCTACATTCATTCAGCAGTCATGACAGGACTCAAGCCTTCAGGCAACTTCTCCTATAGATATGGAAGGTGTATACATATCTTCTTGAGTATATTCAACACCACCACCACCACCCCCCCCCCCTCCCCCCCAAAAAAAAAGAAAGAAAGAAAGGAATAAAGAAAGAAAAATAAAGACTAAGTTTTAAATTGGGACCAAAATATACACTATTGTTTTAGTTTTTTACATTTTTAGGTCAAACTTTTCTAATCATTTGAATTTATGTATTAATAGGTTATTATGTTCACTTTGTTATTATTTATATAATTTTTAATTATATAAGCAGTTCAATTCGTGACCTAATAATTGAACCGGTGACTTAATAATCTTGATGTCTGACCGAGTCAATAATAAGAATGGGTCTGATAATTATGCACAGAAACAAAGAATAGACAAAGAAAGAGAGTGTACTAATAAAATATAAACTGAATTTAGGGGTCCACGTATGAAATTAAGCATCAATTTAATTCTATTTAATGTGTATACACACACACACACACACACCATGTCAATTGTTATGTCAATTTTCGAAATTAAATGCATGATTAAAGAGAGAAAAAATAATAAAGAAAAAGTGAGATGACATGCATATACTATAAGCGTGAGAAAAAAAAAAAATGGAGCTTTGGAAATATCAAATTCAATTTGATTGATACCTAAAGAACGGTGGCCTTACTATCCCATTTCAGCGACTCAGTTGGATGGAGTGATCGAATCCAATTTCGCACTCCGCCTGCTGGAGGAGAAAATAAACTAAAATTTCTTGCATTCGGAGACATGGGGAAGGCTCCTCGTGATGCTTCTGCCGAACACTACATTCAGGTAGTTTCAAGATAATTATGTTTTTGACTAAGGTTGCCATTAAAAGATGCAAAACTGATTATTGCAAATTAATTGGAAGGATTTGATGCCAAAAATGAGATTGGTTTTACGTGCATATATTGCTGACCATTCATCTTGTATTATGTATTTTGGGTGACAAAAACTTTCAGCCGGGATCACTGTCAGTGATTAAGGCCATGACTGAAGAAGTAGAATCTGGCAATGTAGACTCCATCTTCCACATTGGAGATATAAGTTATGCTACTGGCTTTTTGGTTGAATGGGACTTTTTCCTCAACCTCATCGCCCCAATGGCTTCCCGAGTGCCTTACATGACAGCAATAGGAAACCACGAAAGGTGGTGATCGTTTTTCACTTTCATGTACCTTTCAGGATTTCCCTTTCACGGAAATCTCAGGGGAGTACTCAATTGCTGTGTGCAAAATTAATTCAGGGATTATGAACGCACGGGATCCGTGTACATACTTCCAGACTCAGGTGGGGAATGTGGTGTTCCTTATGAGACCTACTTTCAAATGCCAACTGCTGCAAAGGACAAGCCTTGGTACTCCATAGAGCAAGCAAGCATTCACTTCACAGTAATTTCTACCGAGCACCACTGGACTGTTGATTCTGAGCAGGCAATTCAACTCCAAAACTCAGTCTTGCTTTAATTTACCACATATGCAATCTTCTTTCCTACACTTCTAAGTGGTTAATGATGCAATATGCAACTGTTGCATGTTTCTTGGCGTGTCCTTGCAGTATGAATGGATGAAAAAAGACATGGCTTCCATCGATCGGTCCAAGACTCCCTGGCTTGTTTTTACAGGGTAAGTTTCGTATAAATTCATGTGCCGCATTTAATTAGCAGAGAGAATTTTGAATTCCTGAAGGAGAACATTTGTTTGGTTGTTTAATATATGGGGCCAGAAATCAAAATCATCGCAAAATTAAAATGCAGGCACAGACCCATGCATTCATCTAAGGGGAGATTCAACGTTGATCCAGAGTTTGTCAGCTCTGTCGAGCCATTGCTTCTGGAAAATAAGGTCAGCTTGGCTTTATTTCTGTACAATTGTAGTACTGGGTCCGCCATTTTTTTCCTGCTGAATGGGAAGTTTCACGTCAGAATATGAAACTGCAGGTTGATCTGGTTCTCTTCGGCCATGTGCATAATTACGAGAGGACATGCTCTGTGTATCAAAGCCAATGCCTAGCCATGCCAACAAAAGATGGAAATGGGGTCGACACTTACGATCACAGCAACTACCAAGCGCCGGTGCAGGCAGTCATTGGGATGGCCGGCTTCTCCTTGGACACATTTACTTCAACAGTACGTCAATCTTTCTCAATCCATGGCCAATTGAATTAAAACAAAGCTTATTATGTGAATTTTCTGTATAATTTGGACGTTTGTCAATAATGGACAGCACGATAGTTGGAGCTTGAAAAGGATTGCTGAATTTGGTTATCTAAGAGGGCATGCAACAAAGGAAGAGATCCGCTTGGAGGTTAGGCAAACATCTTCTCCCTCCGAGCTCTGCTTGTTTGTTCCAAAAGCAACTTTCATGAAAGTCTCTTATCTTATGATTTCTTTGCAGTTTGTGAATGCAAAAACTACCATCGTAGAGGATAGCTTCCGAATCACCAAAACTCAAAAAAGATAGGAGGAGATGACAGGAAAGCGAGAGACATAGAAGAAGATGTATATCAATAAATGAAAAGTTTCCTTTGTGAATACCAATATGGAAACACGGTGCGTTTACTCGAAAAAAATGTGTTCAATAATATGACAAAATGCAGATTCTTTTACGATTTTGCCCTTTATGTTCTTATTTTTATTTTTATCTTTATTATTATTTAATTTTCTGAATGAAAGAAAAAAAAAAAAAAAAAAGATGATATTACTACATACATTAAAAGATTCAAATAAATTCAAAGAAAAGAAATTAGACAATTATTAATATGTAAATACTCTAGTGTTAACTAAATAACGTAATGAAAGTATTAATGGAAAGCTAAGACTTCTATGAAAAAACAAATTGAAACCATAGATCGTCATCTTTATCATACATTATCTCTCACTATCTTATTTCTTATGTTTAAAATATATATAGTTTTCTTTTTCTTGTTTCATTAAGAGAAGAAACACATCAATTTCTGGAAATAAGTCTCTATGAAAACTTGATCTCATAATTATCTTTGAAAGATTTTAATCATGTTTTAAAGAATGAAAATATTTAAACTCATCATGCTTCAATGCATTCATATGAAATTATGGATGGTTGCATAACTTAACCAGTTAGTCTCATGATTCACCATTTTTTCTTATGCTGAAAATAAACTTGAAAATAGCTTAGCAGTGATGAGGTTGAGACCAATATTAACTCAACATGTCTTGCTTTGCAGGATAGTTATGGCATCCTAAGCAACGTTATACTAGAAATATGCTACAAATTCTCCCAACTTAATAGAAGATTGTTACTTTCTTAACAAAAAGGAAGATAAATTTTGATGTGATGATAAGATCACTCTGACCTGGAAGTTAAGAGTTGTAGAAATAGTTTCTTACGTAAAAGCCACTGCTCCCGAGACAATAAGGCTAGCTTGCAGCTCTGGCTTCTATATTTATTTATCAACTTACCATGTAAGGTCTTCCATGAATTATTAAAATACGTTGGAATATGAAATGGGCTAAATTGGTTCCTTACAGCCATGTTCTGTCTATCAAAGTGGATGCCTGCAAGAGATGAAGTATCGACACACCTTCGATGCTGGTCCACTGGTGCAACACCACGTTTCAGTTGTCACTGCCCCAAACAAACTGGAAGATATTCCTACTAGCAACTGCAGTGACAATGTTGTCACTCTGCTTCCTAAGCATCTCCTGTTGAGCACGCACATCACCATCCTTTCAATTGACAGAAAAACAAAAAAGTCAACGCTAACCCTAAAATGATTAGAACCCCCGGAAAGAAAACAATAAAAATGGCATGGTAATATTAAGAAACAAAGGGTGGAAGGGTGTATGAAGACCATTGTGCCTAAGCAAATGTAAGCATGTGTCACAAACTAAAGGGGCAAAGCTTTATCACGTTGAAAGTTTGTAATAGCAAGTGTATCAAGCATTGAACCATGGGGTTGACAGAGTAGACTCCATGACAAGAATTTGCACTTTTGAAATTAGTAAAATCTAGTTATTACATATTGCTCTCTTGGCTGTTCATAAAAATTAGCATCCACATTTTCACCGATTAGACCTCTAATCCATGGTCCAATCATTGTGCTACTTTGCTAGTCAATAATTAGGTTCCGGGTCATTTTCTTCTTGTCATTGGAATATCCAAGTTACGTTTCTAGCACATGTCACAGTTGACACAAAGCCTTAAAATTTTTTAGCTCCACAAGCCACATTCAGCCAGTTGGGTAATCATTGAAATCTCAATCTTGAAAAGGAAAACTCACAAGAAGAGAATAAGCTTGGGCAAGAGATAAAAGCGTGGGATACAAATCCAGAACAGCCAAGGCGACTTCCTCTGTTACTTGTGGTACCTGAATTTATTGAATATTAAGTTAGAAACAACCACATTTTCTACCCAAGTTTAACAAGAACACAAAATTGGAAATCCCTGGGCATTTTCAAATGAAAGACAATCCCAGTAGCAAATCACATTACTAGGTGTGTGGCTGTCAAACAGAACAAGAATGCCTGTCTAAGCCCTAGTTGTTATTCTGGGCATCTGTTGCTGATCAAAATTTTACCGTGCAGACACATCCAAAGGTCATAAAATTAGTAAATTTAATCCTTCAATGATAGTTTGACGCCACAGGAGAGACATAAAATATTCAGTGAGCCAAAACTTGCAAAAATAATTGCTACCTGCATGAGCTGAATGGCAAATACATCACTGACTGTCATTTTGTTCAGGTCTTCACACCTGTTGACAAATTCATCAAAAGAAGGACAGATGCCCATGCATTTGGACTGGCTCTCGGGCAGCAGTGATCTATAGTACTGAGCGATCGATTGAGTGAGGTACGCATACTTCTTCAATGTACTGTGTAAGCCACTTGTTCTCTGCACATCAAATCCCTCCAAAATCTCTGTTGTGAAACAACTGCAGAAGATGGCTAATAAAGAGTTAAATACATGACATAAGTAAAATCCCTAGCACTCATCAGCACATTTACGATCCTGGCACATTCAAAATTGCAATTGCACCATGAAAGCATTGGAAATTCCTTAGAACTCTGCAATAAAGATTAATACAAGCATTTCCTAATCTGTACACCATTGGCAAATCTAGAAGTAATCTACAGCTTCCAGGTCACCGAAACAAAACACAAAGTGTCAGCCTGTACCACTCTCTCTTTCCCTCCCTCTCCTCATGAGTGTATGCTTTTGTTTTCTTTTCTTTAACACAAGAATCTGTTGGGAAGCCTAGCTTCCTTGCTGTTCAAGCCACCGTTGCAGCATGGTGACTAAGCTCAAAGACTTGGTGCTTTTGCTAATGAATCTGGTTTCTTTTTGATGATGAAAACCAAGGAGGAGGTTAGAATTGAACCAGGATTCAGATTTTTCTAGTTTTTGGTTACAAATGATTAGTGAGAGAGATTAGAAGTTACTGTTGTTTTCTGCAGCAGCTAAGAGAAGAAATTTGCTTGTTTAAGTTTGATTACTTGTAACTTTATGTTTAAGTAATTTAACCACACTTGGTGTAATCATTTTGTTTTGTCTTTATCCTTGTAAAAGACTCCATATAGTGGAGGAGAAGATTAATGAAAGTTTTCTTGATTCTTCTCTTCAAAAAATTCTGGTTTTCTCTATTACTGCAAGTTCCTTTCTGCCTCTCTCATTAAAAATATCATTACATCTTTCAGAATCAATTGTCAGATACAACATATTACCAAAAAAAAAAAAAAAAAAGTCAAAAATTTTGACATCTAACACAAGAAATAGAAATCAATTCCTGCAGCAGAGGTTAGTTAGATGGGGGAATCAGAGGTGGGTCTGAAGTTTCAGAATCCAGTCCAACTCAAATTCCCAGCTCTTTCACCACCATTCCTTCTCCAGGAAGAGTTTCAACTAATGAGGTCTTAATCATGCCTTTTACAAATAGGAGACAGAAACTGATCTTCATTATTTGGCAACTACTTAGGCATTACTGCTTACATGGACAACTAAGTTAATAATTTTCACTTGACTATCTGCCAATCAAAGTGGACCCTAAATTATTCATGCATGGTGTCAAAGAACATTAAAAGCAACTTCAAAAGCATCATGAAAACAAACACTAAAACATCCAATCAGGATCGTGATTACAAGCAAACAGAAGATATTTATAATGTACAACAAAGAACAAGTCACTTTCTGATGTACTCAACATCAAAAAGAAAAATGGAGACTTGCAAAAAACCTTACGCTGTCTTGATGCTTTCGGCAGCCTCAGATGAATTTGGATCACCTTCCACAACATATATCAACTTCTTCAGGCCACATCTCTAGCAATATGCAAATAATGCCCATCATATCATTACAAAATATAATAACCTAAACTCATAACCAGAAGAGAGTCCACACAATCACTACTTCCGATTTTACATTCAGTAAATAAAATAAATATGAAATTCTAACACTAACATCTTCACTCCACATGTATCCAAAAACCACCAGCACTGCCAAAATGTTTGAGCATGTAGGCAGAGGCATTATGGATGCCTGTTTATTCTGACAATAATTGGGTGAAGGCACCTAACAGTTAAGCTACAGCTATGCAGTTGAGCTAATTATAAGACAAGGTGAAATTTGATCAAAACACCAAAATACTTTTCTAAATGCAAATTCCCTATTGCTAATGAATACAGAACACTTAGAATATCAAAGAAAATGCATGGCCAACTGCAAGGCAAGCATTAAATCAAAATGAAGAAGAAAAGGTATCCATAGTATCTAACAAAGACCAAGAGAATATTTAGGAATACAACTGACCCAATTCAATAAAAGAACTTATTTGGTTCCTAAAGATTAAGGTAATTCAGTATTCCTCAATTGTTCTTTTCTGACTGAAAGAACCAACAATATGTGTGGGTTAGGGTTGAACAATGGAGAAAACAATTCTCACCCAGGAACCACATTTTCAAATAAATAGTTGTTACTCAACAGTTTCTTACGTAGACGAAAAATAGTATATAAACATTCTAGAAAAGAAAGATGTCTTTCTAGATGCAGCACATACAATTTTCATATAAAGTATCTTCTTTTGTTCATTTAATTCTTATTTTGCACCCCCACCTTTTTCTTATCACTATCTAGAATGTCTAAAATAAGATTTTGATACGTGAATAAGAATCAATACCAGAAGCCTCAGTTTCTGATCTTTATAGCGGTTATCTCTGATTGAGGAGCACAAGTCATCAACCTTCTTCCTTTCAACAATAAAATCGAGAACATATTCCCTGTACAAGTATTTATGGTGAGCTATCCAGATTCCATCCCCAACTGGTAACCGCCTAACCTGAGGAATAATTGACATGTAAGCAAACAGGAATAACTACTCAAGTATCCAGAACATGGACAGCTGAATGGTAGTCTGAAAGAGAAGTACAAAACATAATCCAAATTTTTAGGACATCGAAAGGCACAAAACCAAGACTTGAAGTAGGATAGAATCTTAGAAGATTGAAATGGAAAACTGCCACCAGTTCATTTCTTTACTCATCTTTCAGAAGTACTGTGAAATATATAATTTGGACCCACCATCCTCCAACATCATCTTAAGAGGTAACAAGTCACAAAGACAAATGCCAAGAAAAGAGTGAATGAAGAGGAAACTCATTAATCCTACTTCTAATAAAACTTAGTATGACGGTTCACAAGTGGTCATTCATTCAAGTTTTGAAATATGTCAATTTTACTATTACTGTTTTATATTGTCCTATCGACCCAATCAGCAGCAGAAAAATGATCCAACCAGTAAATTGTAAAGCCAGACTGTGTATAATACCAGATCACCAATGGGCAATGTATTTACAAGTTAGGTTACATGTAAACCAGTGAAATCAGAACCAAATAATGGTCCAATAATGCCTTACTATTTGCTAAGGCTTCAAAAAATATCACATGGAGTATCAAAAAAGCTCACCTCTACATGGATTTTATGTTCCTTGCAAATGCTCTCAATAAGTTTCATGCCCCTTGACCTGTAAATTACATGCAAGTTATCAGAGTCATGCATAGCACCTGCAAGGCAAAGCTGCAATTATAGAAGTTTGATGAACCCACAATATGACGCTTATTATCTTTAATAAAAATCTGATCAGATCTAAGCACATTTTCAGATAAGCCATCAACCAGGAGTAAACAAAGCTGGACTTAATACCATTTGATGGATTCACAGGTAACAATTTTCATGTACTAACCCATGAATGGCAAAGTGCTCCCGGTCATCCAATATCAGAATGATTTCATATACATCTTCAAACCTCTCCCCAAATTTCAGAGGTGGCATGCTTAAAAAGTTGAAGTGGGCTTCTACACCCTCCAAGCTTGAATTTCTCACAGGATGATGCTGCAAAACAACAGGTGGCAATTTTTCAATCATATGAAGCATAGCTATCAGAAGTAGAAAAATGAACTGTCACACTAAAAAAGAACCACATCTGAGGACAACACAAAAGAGTATATGAGTAAATGCACAAGTACTGATGATGAGCAGCCTCTCAGCATAAATGAAGTTGATGCCAAGCTGGTCGAACAAGAACTTAGCGTTTTTCCAGCATCACAAGTCAAATCTAACTGAGTATTCCGACTGTCAACTAGCTGACCTGGACATTACCAATGCTCTAGTAAGAAAAACGGTCAGGTTGCTTAGAAAGAACAAGAGGATGAGATACTCTTGATAAGCAGGCTTTTTTACCACTTGTAGATGTGTAGGCAGTTGTTGTACAAGCCATTCTCAAGGTTTGAGGCTCTGTATGCAGACCATAAACCTGATCTTCTTGGAGATGACATAAAACTGCTGGCCACAATGATGACATCTCTGTGTTTTGAGAAGTTTCAGAAACTTCCATAAAAGTGTGAACAATTTGTTCCCTAGAGAACCCCATGCGCATGAACTACATAACGGAATTCTAAATTAGATTTAGAGGAAGTGAGAAAACTATATAATGTGCAGAAGGGAGAATCTAGCCAGTTGATACAAGAAGGACTAAATGAAGTTTCAGATGACGCTGGCTGCACAAAACAGTACTAGTAGTCCTAAAAGGACAAAAGCATTGTGATTTCAAGTATTAGGTAAGTGCATTGTCTGCACTTTCTGCCCAATGGGCTCATTCTTGAACGTGCTAGTTAGAGTTTAATATATGATCCATTTATGGGTCTCACCCAACAACTTAAGCTTTGGGTTGAATGGTTTCTTGACACAGTACAAGAAAATTCATAAAGAATGGCATCCACCATGAATAAGAATCAGATAAAATACTTTTTACCAATGAACAGGTAAAGAATAAAAATCACTCTAACAAGCAAACTAAGACCAAAGACCTTCTCAGAAAGCCAAGAACAAGGGAAGGTTGAAGAGATTCATTAGGTATTAAGGCAGATGTCACTGACAATCTTTTATAGATGCTAAAGAAAGGTAGGAGGATGCAACAGATGAAAATGGAAAAAGCTGATAGAAGCCACACCCTCTCTAGAGATTCAAGTGGAATATTAAATGGCTTCTGCTGCCTACTTAAACCAACAGTTGTAGATGTAGCTGCCCCAGCCAAATGAGCATGAGGAAACTCCAGATCTGATTCATTGTGTAACTGCACATCAGAAGACCCATCAACATTAGCTGAACACTCCCTGGGATTCACTAGACAAGATCTCATTAGACATTCACGTGCCACTTCCTGCCCCTCCTCAGTCAGCATGTACCTGAAAACAATCAAAGAAAACCCATTGATTTGCTGAACAAAAGAAATACACAATTAAAACATTGGCCTCAAAAAATGAGGCAAGCAGCATGAACCATCTGGATCAAACTAGCCATTGACATCCACGCTAAAGGCTGAAAGGCATGTTCTGCAAATCAATTTAGTGAAAAAAAAAATGGGCAAAAAAACCATTGGTAATGCATTAAGTTCATTCCCACTGGAACACTTGATCTGCAGACAAAAATAGTAAATAAGTGACTTTTCTGAGTTATAATAATGCATGAAAAAAAAGCTTCCTTTGTTTCTTTTTATAGTTGAATGTATGTTATAGCCCATTTCCATACAAAGCTGAAGAAAAGGGGAAAATTTTTATAACAGCAATAAAATGAAGTTTATGAGCTATATAGGGAAGACTAATGGAATAGACAAAGAGAAGCTTTACTTTGCTGGGCAGCTTGATCTAACAACTAATCCTTTTGTTATCAATGTCTTCATGCAGCTCCAACCACTGTACCAATTCCTTGAAGAATTTCCAAACTTATCTGGTTTTCCTGTTGCCTTTTCCGGACTGGGAACACAGAAACCCCATTCAGGATCCATCAGCATGATTTTGAAGGTAATTGAGAAATGAAATTAATAAGGATATCCAAAATGTGTAGCAATGAAACATACGCAATTGGCACTCGAGAAAGGCCACTTGCTTCAGCTGCATCAATAAGCTCCTGTTTACGCATAAATTCATTACCATTTTCAATTCCTCTGGCGTGAAAAAACCAAACACATCAACTCATATTAAACAGGTATTTTGACAACAAAGAAAAAGAAAACAAGAAGAAAAAAAAAAGTACAAAGTACATAGTTATGAAAGGGACTGGTAAGAGAGATATGTAATTACCTGTAAAGAGTAATCAATAATGCATATGCTACTGAATTTTTCTGTGGCACATATCGTTTTCTTCCTTTATCTCTCTTACCTGCATAATTGAGATAACATTTAACTTGGATAAATAACAGACACATATGATTCGATGTTGAAAACAATGCAAACCAAATGTCATCATACGCACCCTTTCTTGTTGAGTTGTCTTCTGGTTCAGAACCTCCGGAATCACCAACAAAAAATCCCTGCATCAACTTTAGAATCCATTTACCCACCCCCCTAGAGCCCAAACGCTGCAAAGTTACTCAAAAAGAGTAATTGAAGGAAAAAGGAAGAAACCAAGTACATTATCAAGAAAAGCCATAGAATTTCACATCCATTTTTTTAGTCAAATTTAATGATTCAGTGCTCGTGATGTTTTTGACCAGATCCTATAACCAATAACCCACAACCGATAAGCTGAAATAGGATTGAAGATCCCCTTCATAGGATAATTTCTTTCTTGAGCATTCGTGGGTTACAACATCGAATAGCACATCCATTTTACTAACAATCCAGCCAGATGAAGGATCAAGCATGGAGAAGGCTGCCATTATTTTAAAGGGTGTCTTGAATTTCATGCCATCATAAGTAGGCAGGCTTTGAACAAACACATAAGAAAAAGTTCAACTAACTTTCAAGAACTTCCGTCCATCTATCGCCCGTCTACCTCCCCGGATGCAATATTCGATCTTGAATGGCGAAGTGGGGGATACAGGAAAAATGCACACGGAGAAACACAATGCTTATCACGCGCACTCGTGAAATGAACATAGACATACAAAGTGGCAAAGTGCGTAACACCAAAAAAAAAAAAAGAAAAAACAGAAAAGAAAATGGAGAACTTTCAAAAGCAGAGCACAACGGAAAACCCCAAAAACAAGAAAAGAAAGAAGGGAAAAAAAAAAAAACAAAAACAAAAACAAACACGGAGAACATGGAGACGTTTCTTTATACATACGTGATGCGGGACAAGTCCTTGAGAGACTTGATGGGAGACTTTGCACAGCAGACATTGTTGTAAGCCTTGGAAAGAGTGGAATCGACGTTCTCCGATAACCCTTTGGGGGTTTCTGCCAATTCTTGCCTCTTTTGCAGCATATAGGACGCAAGCGGCTCATTTTCAGGGCACACCACGCGTTTCCAATTCTCCATTAACTGGCAATATGGACCTTGTGGGGAGTGGAGGGTGGGGAGGAAGGGCCGATCGGATTCTTGGGATTTCTTGGTAGGGGGAGCCAATTCCGACTAGGCGCTCTGGCGGATTTGGTTTATTTGAATTTTCGTAATGAGAAAGAGAGAGAAATAGAGAGAGAGAGAGAGAGCGGACAAAAGCGAAGCGGAGCGGACAAGCTGGATAGGGTAGGGCGGACCCTGGCGGATTTGGTGATTTGAATTTCCGGTTCTAACCTAAACTGTGAGAGAGAAGCGGTCTGGCCCAAACCTACCATGTGGCACACGTATATTGTACCACGTAGTTATAAGTTCAAATTTTTATCAAAATATTTCACAATTTTATATAATTTTATTAATTGTCAGGAAATCCTGCTTAGATTTTATAAAATCTGGTTTTTTACAAAATTAAATACAACAGTCCAATTCATGATCTAATATAAATTTAATACAAATATCTTCTTTGATGAAATCGTAGAACTCCACCGGTCCACGTGGCTTTATGCGCCACTGTGTTCGCACACCCCAACGGTCGCAAGGAGCATCCGTCACAAAGTGGGAAGTCTGCAACCTCCCTTCGCAAGTGTTCCCCATGCAATTCTGTTAGAACGGTTGTTAAAGTCTCGTTAATTTTATTTTTTATAAATAAAAATAATATAATTTATAGTAAAGTCTTTAAAAATTTTAAAATTAAAATTTTAAAATTTTTAATTTATTATTTAAATTTTTATTAATTAAAATTAATATTTTTTATTAATAACAAAATAATAAATAATAAATTTTAAAAATAAAAAAATAATAAATTTTATATAATTTAATCGATACAACGTATACAGTAAAGCTAGGAGATACATTCTGTGTTTTTGCCTTAGGGAATATCAAGTTTATTCTAATGGTTTGTATTTTCTCTAGTACGAGAGGGATGAGTTCCCCTGGCATAGCTTCCTGACCTTTAGGAGTATGACCTGTTTTAGTTGCAGCTAGTCTACAAGGGGAAATAGGAGCAAATATGACCCGTTCTAAGAGAGGGGGATGAGTTAACCTGACATAGCTTCCCGACCTTTAGGGATATGACCTGTTCTAGTTGCAGCCGATACAATGAGCCAATTCTTTAGTTTACAAGAAGTAAAAATATTATTAAAATAAAAAATATAAAATTAAAGTATATAAGTTTAATTAATAAAATTTTGAAACTATAAATTCATAGAGATATAGAATTTTAATTTTCTTTTATTCTCTTATATCATTACTTTTTATATATTTTTTTATTTATAAAAAATAAAAATTACAAATTATACTCTTATTTATAATATAAAATTTTAATTCTCATCTTCAAAACTCTTCATATAAAATTATTTTTTATATATCTTTGTATTTATAAAAAATAAAAGTAACAAATTATACTTTTATTTTTAATATAAAATTTTAGTTCTCACCTTCAAAACTCTCAATGTAAAATTTTTTTTATATATATCTTTTTATTTATAAAAAATAAAAATAACAAATCATACTTTTATTTTTAATATATAATTTTAATTCTCACTCTCAAAACTCTTAGGATTTGATTTAAAAATTAAATTTATTAAATTATATAAAATTGATAATTTTTCTTTTTAATTATTTTTAAAAATTATAACCAAAACTTCTCTCCTAATAAATTCGTTTCAATCGAACTAGAAAAGGTAGCGCACAGCGACTTGAAAGACTCCCTGTACCCACTAGAGATGCTCTATATAAATCCATTCCAGTCACTACAATGCTCGGCACTCTTGAAGATAAAAGGGGAGAAAGAAAAATAAAGAAAAAGAGCAGAGAACTAGCTATTGGAAAGAGGAAAAAGAAAAAGGATGGCAAACTTGAACGTGATCAGCTTCTTGGTCTTGGCTGTTCTATCAATTTGGGGTGGCAAATCGGCCCTAGGCCAAGGTGCAGGATGCCAACCTGACTTGGAGCGTTTAACAACACAATGTGCAGCGTATGTGCAGAAGACGGGGCCAACGATAGACCCATCTCAAGGTTGCTGCAATGAGGTCAAAGCGGTGGATATCCCCTGTGCATGCAAGTACGTAACCAAGGAGGTGGAGAAAGCCACTGACATGAAAAAAGTTGTGCATGTTGCTGATTTCTGTGGCAATCCACTTCGTCATGGCATGAAGTGCGGAAGTGAGTGAAAATCCTTTATTATTCATCAATTGGTATATGTGTGTGTGTGTGTGTGTGTGTGTGAATCATAAATTGATACGGGAAATCTTTTGATTTCATTTTATCTATGGCAGGTTACACAGTTCCGTGAAGCTTTCCGTTCGAGATGGCTGGTCACAAAGCTATTAGATGTATGGCTTTCATGACCTATTTGGAGAATAAATTTACTCTAGTGCTATTGTCCTGTTTCAGGCGAAAAATCCTGTAGAAAAAAAAAAAAAATGGGACAATGAAATCTATGGTATTGCTTTATGTGAGCTTGGATGTCTTTCTTTTATTTTTATTTTTTTTTCCAGTCTTTTTTTCTTTCAGAAATTAATAGAAGGGTAAATAAAAAAACATTAATTAATGGTCCTTCCCGAGAAGAAGGAGAAGTCAACTTGTGACCTACACTGGACAAAGAACCCACCTAAAAGCAGTGTCAGCCAAGTCTCGCCAACAGTAACCAGTTGTATACCGAGTCCACCCCAAACCAAAACTATATAAACCCATCAGAAAGCCCACAGAAAGAAAATTATTAATTGTGCAACACTCCCAAAAAAAAAAAATTACATAAACTTTTTTTTTTAAGATATTGAAAACAAATAACTACAACTCTTTACATGAGATAAAAAAAAAGTAATATATAATTTATAATAATTCATAAATTTAAAATTTTAATTTTTTTAAAATATAACGTAAATTTTATAATTTCATTATTTATTCATATAATGTTCATTTTTTTTCTTAAACTCACATTTTTTAATAATATTAGTTAGTGTATATATATATATATATAACATTTTAGTTATAAATATACATAAATATTTATCAAAAATTCAGTTTTTTTAAATTAACAGAATTATCATAATATAAATTGGACTTAAAAATTGACAACCTCGCTCTTCAGTCCAGTCTTTTTTTTCCTTTTTCAAACCGGATAACTTGCACAGCCCTCGCACAAATCGCGGAATTCTGAAGTAAAAAAATCTAAAAATATCTCGGGATTGATTAACTTTCGTCCGTCCGATGACCATCAATCTCTCTTTACCGTCGATTGTGCTCCCCGGTCTAGTCATATCCAACCGTCGTCATTATCCAAACCTCAAACGCTCACTCGCCACGTGTCTTTAGTAGCTTACCGACACACCGGCTGCTTTAGTTTGTGATTAAGACTATGACAGTGATTTAAAAATTTGTATTTTAAACTAAATATATTAATTTTTATTAATAAATAAAATAATTATAATTTAATTATATAATTTTTTATTTTATTAATTTTAAATATTATAAATAATTACTAATTAATTAATTAATATATTAATGATAAGATTAGATTGTAGTTTCAAATGGGCAACAATAAAGCACAAGGGGACAAAACTGGAGCACGAGAAACCGAGTGCGGTCCATCACAAAACCTCAGGTTCGGAACGAGGTTTGTTTGCCTCTCTCTCTTGCTGTCTCTGTCCTTATCCATTTTCTCCTTAATCCAGATTATCTATATACAACCTCTGTATCTAGCAGAGAAAACAATCGTGGAAAAGAGGTAGGTCAACCGATCTACGTACGATCATTTCATTGATTACCTGTTGGGTCGTCCCAAAAATTGATTTATTTTAGTTTTTTATGAGTTTGGATCTATAAAGACTGTTTCTTTTTGGTGTTTTCGATTTGCTTGTTTCAGATAAAGGTTTGATCTTTGTTTGGAAGAGAAGTGTTTATTTCGGAGGTGATGATGGCTTTGGTAGCGGAACAAAGATCGACGTTGAACCCAAATGCGCCTTTGTTCGTTCCAGCTGTGTACCGGCAGGTGGAGGATTTCTCGCCGGAATGGTGGGAGCTTGTGAAGACCTCGACTTGGTTCCGTGACTACTGGCTGAGCGAGCACCCGGAGGGAAGCTTTGACGGTGATGACCACGGTGAGGACTACGGTGATGTCGCCGATTTGCTTCCGGAATGCTTTGACCTGGACGCGGAAGTGGAAGCGGAAGCGGAAGCCGAGGCTATGTTTGACGAGATGGTGACGTTGACTGAAGCTGATCTTGAATTTAGTGGGGTGGAAAAGCAGCCTTTCAATGATATAAACATGCTTCCAATTGATCTCGAAGTTAGAGGTATAAGAAACTTAACTACTGATGTGTGCAGAGGGAGACATGCTTCATAATTCGCATGATCTGTGTTTATGTGAATTGGGTTTAAGTTGATTCTTCACCTAAACCATGTTGACAGATCTTCATAATTTGACGATGGAACCGGGAAATTAGTCTTTAATTATCGGTTTTTACGCTTTGGTCACGAGATTATTTTGTCAAAATGTTTGTTTGAAATGTTTGTTTTGAGCAGCAAAAGTGATCTGATCCAGGTTTGATGATGCGTTTCTGTGTGTTTTAGGAGACGGATCCAACTGTCGAAGTCGTCTTGTTAACTATATTTTTTTTTTTTCCAACCATTTCTGGAAGCAGGTCAGGAAATGGATGCGAAGACCTTCCTGGAGAACATGATAACTGTGGCAAAGTCTCCAAAGGAAAGGGGTCCAAAATCACCGGCAGTGGCTCCAAAGTACCCAATGAAGCCGGCCTACCGCGTGAGCCCCAAATGCACCCCTAGACGCATTAACCAGCCACGATGAAAGGCCAAGGCGTCGGATGGATGCTTTGTTTGCACTGGGTTTGTTTTGCAACATGGCTGACATCAAGTTGACCAGTTAGAGCATTGTATATAGGTTGTAACTTCCTTTTGCGTGTGTGTGTTTCTGTAGCTCTCCGTGGAACTGTGTACCACAATATCAGAGTCATCAAGTTTCCGTGTTTCATCAATGTTGATATTTACCTGGTTCATCAAATCATGGTGAAAATGCAGGTGTTCAACCATCTTGCTTTGCTTTGGATGAATTTGGATGACCCCAGGGGGAGACCATTTATATAAACATGATTCGTACAAACCAAGTGATGTTTTGCCCATTTGCGAATGCAATCATTGTGGAGTTGTGAGGTCAATGGTACTGCGATTAGTACCGGTGGGATGGATTCTCTTGCGTCGTACTGGTTTGGTTTGGTGCTGTTGTCGCGTTAAAATCATTTGAGAAAAGATTCAAGAGTGCCTAGCTCTCTATCCTGAAATTTAGCCGATTACTCAATATAAGTCTAATTATTTGTTTTTATCCAGGCAAATCAATTTGGATTAGCGTCAAGGAAATTCACGACAGAAGAAGAAATATTAATGAGGAAAATATTATATATACATGATGTACATATAGTTTTTATTAGTTTAGAAAAAATATACAACACAAGTGACTTGGGCCATGTTAAGAAAACTTTGATATTATTTATTAATTTAGCCAAAGAAATGGATGAAGTACTAGTCATCCAAATTTTTGATCATAATTGATCTCCAGCAAGAGTCAATTCTAACTTTTTTTTTTTTTTTCTATTTATTTTAGTTATGAATGTATTGAGTGACCATATTTAAAACCATGAGTCATAGAGCATATCATTTATAAATGAAAGTAACGACATTAAACGGCTAATTAGACACATGGATGAATACTCTAAAATTTAAAGATTTTAGGCTTAATCATACAAAAACACGAAATATATACATTATAATGTCACTAATTTCATTATTTAACCTCTAATATTTAGCAAGATGATGCGGGCAAAAATTTGTTTGGTTGGAAAAGAAAATTAACTTTCAACTTTCCCTTTTTTTTTTTTTTTCTTCCCAGAACATTTTCCAAACCAAAATATAATCCTTTTCTCCTTATTTTCCTCTCCCCTCCCCTTTTCCCCCCTCTCCCACACACAATGTGGCAAAATAGCAAGGTACTTATAATATATTGTCGTAATTGTGATAAAATATAGCATGCCAATGTCATTCTCAGAGTAAAACCTGAAAACTATAAAAATTGCTATAAATAAGTATCGCTTCCATCTATGCTGCACCTGACACAAGACTCTCACTTTCCAAACTTGGACACAAGCCCCTGCACCTGACACAAGACTCTCACTTTCCAAACTTGGACACAAGCCCCTGGCGCCGAGTAGACTGTAAGCAAACAATCAGATACTCTGTTCCATGCACAAGCGCTTAAATGCAACGGATTTTTCCTTCCTGGAAATTCACCTACACTTGCTTGTAGAAGAGGAGATAGGCCTGGTCATGTAAAACCTTGTTCGTCCCAATAGCAGTGACATTTGCATCATCAAAGCGCAGCCATTGGCCATTAGAGTGGCGAGCATCAGCTGTGTAATGACCCTTTGACGGTTCCCTTCCATGATGTGTTATTGTGGCAACGAGTTCATATTTTCGGCTCTGCAAATTCAGACCAGAAGAAAAGTCAATAAGTCTTGTTCTCCAAAATACTTAAAATAAAAAAAAAAGATGAAAAAGAAAGAGGCAAGACAGCCCAACATTTTATGGAAAGCTGAAAATTCTATCACTATAAGAATGTTGAAACTTGAGGAAACTTGAATGTCATAGTTCAGGAGAAGGAAAATTAAACCAACTAATTACCTCAGTTAATGAAGAAACAAGTAGTTCACGACCCAAAATCAACTCAAGAGGAAAGTGCACAGGCTTATGCAGCTTGGTGCTCCCTTGAATTCCATAACCAAAACGTGCCAGGTGCAATATCATTATCTTTGAAAGTTTCTGTATTTTCACGGATTTCCTTGCAGTCACTACACCAGCCTGCAATGCATTAACAAATGTTAATTACTGACTAACAAAAGACCATACAGTCTATGTTATGCTAGATCAGCTTGCATTACCTTGGATGCACATTCTAAAATTTTATGTTAGGCATACAAAATGACACATTAATTTAGTAGATAAGATAGAAACTACAACTGCTGAAAGAACCAGAGCAAGTTAGATAATTCAAGTGCAAGGACATTCATAATCTACTTAACAATAGAATGCATTAATAGAATGTACAAAAATATCTTCACCAAATTCCATAAGCCTCCAAACGGGTTAGTTAAGACACTTTTGCAGAATTTCATATTGAGAGGAGTCAGTTAACATAAGGAATAAATAGGTACCTTCCCAGTGCCTGATGTGCGATATCCTTCAAGGACTTCTGGGGCACAAAACAAATGAAGTGCATCCTCGACAGTGTGAACAGCTTCAGAACATATATCAAGGTGGAGCAAGAGAAATGGCTGAACAGTAGCTGACGGTTTATTTCCTACTCAATACAATAGCAAAATGCAGATCAGACCATTGTAACGCAAATTGGAAAGTAAAGAGGCAGTTAGCAGGCAGAAAATAACCTGTGCCAAAACATGTAAGAGATGATAGTAAAATGTACCATGCTAATCTCTGGCATGTTCCCCCAAGTGGTTCCAGAAATCATACATAAAATAAACAGAGGTAAAAAGAAATAGCTTCAATGTTGGTTCATTAATAGCTTCAGTGTAAAAATTCCTTCTTGAAGGGTAAGAAAATTTCACTCTCTCCTCTTCTAATCCAATTATTCAACCATGTCAAGACAATCATTAATTAACCACTATCTTGCACACAGCTCTCATCAAGAAAACGAAAGTTTGCTCTCTGAGAACAACGGAACTTTCTACATTGATGTTATGCTAACAAGTGGAATTCCAAATTCAATTAGCAGCCCAACAAATATAATGTTTGAAGTAGGAAAAGGGCAAAGAAAAAAAATACACCATACTGAATAGTGGAGAGAAATAATCAAGAAAAAAGAAAAAAAGCAAAGCATTCCCAAATTAGCCAATTTTTCACTCCTGTGTTTCGTCAATGAAAAAAAAGAAATAGCTTAGAAAAAAATGAAACACCAATGCGTACCTCTTGCTTTCACCACACTGCTCAATTGTCCTCCAAAAATATTACTTAGTGCAGAAGGAATGAAGCTTTGTGTTCTAGTCACTGCAGATTTGTTCTTTGGGCCAACAGTCTCCCATTCATCATCTTCTGCAGAAGAAACTAGAGAAGAACCGGCACCATTAATGCCAACAGGTTGTCCTTCCAGCTTAAGCAGTTCATCATGCATTCGATCCATGATGAAGCTCAAAAACTCCTGAGCATCTTCTTGCCTGAAAGTAATTTTAACAAAACAACTTCAAATTTCATCAAAAGTATCATGGTACAATATACAATATCCTACTTAATGCCTGGGCTCATATCAACAACATTCACTCATCTACCATCAAAATCACAGTATCCTTTACTGGTTATTCTATGGCTAACTTCATGTTCCAATCACCACCCCACTAAAAATATAGACCCCATTGTACCCAAACAAATTTGTTTCAATTGAAGATAAAATTTACTTTAATGATCGATCCTTGTTCCCCCATAACAGTTGTGATCAACTATAAATCATCCATCTTTTATCCATTCCTACAAATTTAAATATCTAAAACCAAAAGTAAATAAAAACCAGGAAAGAAACACAAACCTTGGCCTTCCTGATAGACTTCTTGGCAAATCTGGAGGAAAATTCTTAAGAACGCCTTCAAACATTGCAGGACTAGAAGGCCTACCAGCTTCCACAGTACTCATGTCTTTTTTTAAGCTTGAATTGCTTGGCAAATCAAAGTCGATAACAAATGCTGCAAACGCGGCTAACGTTGGAAATCCAACCTAGTAAATAGCAGGACAAGAAAGGCATGCAATTCATAAATATATGGACTTTGTCAAATAGGTAAAACTACAATAAATAGACATATTTTGCCAACTTCTGCTATTAACCAGATTGGCTAGAAAAGAAAGCAATATGAAAGACAAAGTTAACAACCTTTGGAATTTTACGCACTCTAAGTTCCTGCAAGAGTTGAACAAAAGGGGAACAGGATAACAGAGCCTGCAAAGTAGCATTGAGAAAGCACGAGTTCCCAGAATTAATCAAACCACGAGGCAATATGTTTCTAAAAACCGAGGCAGCCCCATTAGTTGCTTTCTGGATGTTTTCTTGCCTTGCAGGCACTGAAACATCACCTGCAGTCACATCCTGATCACTATCCTTTATTCCTCCAACACCATTGACATCAAAGTCAGAGCTTTGTGATTGATTTGCAAGACCATCTTCAGTGTGGAATAACTGCAAGGAATTCGAGTTGGTGCTCTCTATTTTCAAATCTTTCACACCATTACAGATAGGAGAGCTTCCAGTGGAATTGTCAATGCTCCCATTTTCCTTTGGACTTCCAAAGGGTCCAGGCACATTGTGTGCTTTTGTTGCAATCTTTTTCGCATCTTTCACTTTCTCATCTATCTTTTTGTGCTGAAAAATTATTTTCTCATTAGCAGAATCCAGTTGTCCGGCCAATCCACGATCAAAATTACCAAAAGTTATCCCAGTTTCAAGATTTAACGATCCAAACTGCAAATTTTTCTTTTCCACGGGCTTTGCAGCATTGCCCGATGATTGCCTTTGCAGCAATGATCTTGTTTCATCTTCAGTAAATGACCCAAATACTATCACCTGACAGAGCAGAAGCAAAGTTCTTAAATACACATTATTAACACAAGAACTAGATTTTAAAAAAGAAAGAAAGAAAAAAAAAAACTAGAAGCAAACAAAGAGGCCAAACACGGGCAACTTAAGGAAGAAAACATCAAGATACTAAAAAAGTAACAAAAGCTTTCAAATTTTCAGGAAATGAAACAGCGCAAAAAGAAAGAAAGAGAAAAAAAAAAAGAACCAAAAACAAAAGAGCCTCAACCTTAGAATCGCTCATGTTGTTGTGTAAAAAGGCAAAGCCAAGAGACAAGGGAGGGTCAATGAACCGAGCCCCAATGTATTAAGACAATAATCCGTGTCTTGTCGTCGATAGTGAAAAGACGGAGAGGTAAGAAAAACAAGACAGAGAGGTATGGAAACTAGGGTTTGAGACCGCTTTGTCCGCTCAGAGCAACGAGGACCAGAGGAAAGAAAGGCGTCGATTGAAGACATGAAATATGGGCTGCCTTCTTTGATGCGATTGAACCGAGAGAGCATTTAACGATTAAATCCTCTCTCTCGAGATTCGGGATGAAAGCGATACGACGGAACATAGAGAAGGATGCAGCCACCGGAGGCACACGCTAATAGACGATTTCTGGGTTAATTGTGGATTAGGGTTCTCTGGATCTGGTGTTGGGTATCTGCTCCTTTTATTCCCTAATGAACACGGAGAGAGAGAAGAGACGTGCCTTGCATCAGCAGGTGTTACGGCGTCGTTTAAACATTGTACAAACCGACTCCCTTTTCCTTTTGGATTATTTCTTTCCGGAGACTGACTGACTCAGTTTGTCACGACCTGAAATTTTAGTTTCATGTGACTTTTAGATATTACTTAATTTCTTCATTTATTTTTTAAATGAGAAAATTCATTTAACTTTTTTTTTAATATATAAACAGATTTATTATCTAAATATTATTGAGCCTAAACAACGTGTAATCTTATTGTTATTGAATTTGAAATCTAACACTCGTTTCTGCAATTTGTGTTTATATGAGAAAACATTACAAAATGCAGAATTTAGAATCCGAATGGATTCAGGAGTGTCCTGCAAACTCCAATTGTTGTTTATTCAGCCGGGGTCAGATGGGTGGTTATTTCAGGTCATAATTCAATTACTTAGGGAGGCTGGCGTGCTCAGCTCGATTATGTTACATCAACCCAAATGACTCTTTCAAAGGACAAGTTTTTCAGCATCTGTTGGCAGCACTAGCTCATCAAGAGCTATTGCTTCTGAATTGCCCCCATCAAGAAAGATTAGAGTAGAAACAGAGGACATGAAGCCACTACTCGAAAGGTTTTGGATGTGGAGAGTAGTACATCTCATGAAGCTGCTGTTCTACCATTATCTACCCCAGGAGTTGATGTTGTTCTCCCTGTAGAGCCTTGATCCACAAACTGACATGATTTCTTCTTGTCCTTCCTGTTTGAATAGCTGATCTTTGTGGTCTCATTTGCTTCAGAGGGAAGACCCGGGAAGGAAACGAAAGATCAAGCGGGCTTCCAGTTTCAGATTTTGTGTGGGGTTCAATGATTCTTCCCAATCACGATCCAAGCGCCTGAGTACATTAGAGAGAGAGAGAGAGAGAGAGAGATCCCAAATCACTTATTATCTGGTGTAGAAAAACTGTCATATGCTTAATAGAAAAGGTTTATCATTGAGTCTGAAAATTTAAGAACTAACGAGGAATCGATATAGCCTCTGTATTTAACTGATTACATTGAAAGAGAAAAAATGAGATAAAGAGAGGCAAAACATGAGAACGGAAGGTGCTTGAAAATTGTTCAAGATTAGCACATAATGACATGGAATTTTGTTCCTATGTAGGATAGAAACCTGCAAAGAAAGCAGATGCAACCTAATCAAACAGCTGCAAGGTTCCTAATTTCTGCATGCCTTTACCTGACCTGAACTCCAACACCACAAGCATGTGATCCAAATTTAGCGAGTTGCAATGATATACAAGCCTTCCCTTCATCCTCAAAAGCCTACCATTCTGAAGATAGGTGCATGATAGGAACATCTGTAAAATCTTATTTCACAGCTTTCAAGCAGTTACTCTGCCATCCCAAGCAAGAGATGCCATGAAATAATCAAAGTTGCTATCGGTCAGACAAAGGTTCTGTGACTTCACCAAACTTTTTTTTTGGCACATGATCCCTCTGAAACACACGAAATCAGATTCAAATTAGAGGAGCTAGATTTGGCATCAAGACGGAGAGAAATACTTCTGAATCCATGAATAGCATTCAAAGTTGAAGTCCCATGATTCATCATCTCTGCAACAACTGCTAAACTGACCAATGCCGCCATTAGAAGTATCAACACTCATCTTAAAGGTGGCAAAACAATTAAAAAAAAAAAAAAAAAGCTGCAATAAGAGTTCCTTGAGGTCCATTTATATTTTATTTTTCATCTTCTGAAATCTAAAAACCAAAATGTTAAACTCTTTGAACAGTGAAAATTGTGGAGGCAATTGCCAAAAAAAAAATAGAGTCTAGATTCAACTGGAATTTTCTATGCTCCTCTAGTCCTCCTAGTTTTAGGTGCTACTTATGCAGATAAGAACCATTGGTTAGAAGCAAACAGTAGCCTGCATGAAAATCCCAGTATACTATAATTTAGAGCAATTCATAGAGATAATGAGCGAGAAAATATTGACTGAAAATGATTGGAATTTGCAAACCCCAATAACTGAACAGGGTAATTGCAGTTTAAGGAAGAATTGCACAAGAAATTGAACCTATATTAATTGCCTCAAGTACGAACCATTTTGCATCTTTGTTTTAATATATATCTCCAATAAACCAGGAACTTGGTCAGCATACTTGGCAGCATATTCCTCCACAAAAGTCTTCTCAGACAAAGTCAGCAACCAGGCAACCTTCTTTTCTTCTTCAATCAGCTTCTTCGACTTCAAAATCTTAAGGACATTATACCTTGGACGAATCCTTTTGTCTATTGAATACAACAATAGTTTAGGATATGTCAGCACGGCCTTTGGTTCTAATTTCATAGTATTCAAATAGAAATCCATCGAGTTCCTAATGTTACTCTCCGAGCAACCCAAACAATACGGACACCTCTTAAAAAGTGACACAATCTCTACCTCATTCCACCCAAAACTCTTGAGCAACTCCATTTTCTTGTTCCAAGTGGGCTCGCTCATGGATACCTTCACCAAAACCGCATGCATAAATGAAGCGGCCTTTGGTTTAAGTCCCAAATCTCTGACGGCCTTCACTGCACAGGGCACTCCATCATGACCTTTCAACATCATTCTAGGAATATACGGTAGGGTCTTTCTTATATGATTCATGGGTACTCCCTCTTTTATCAGAAAATCAATTTTTGGCTGCAGATTACGCTTGAGATTCAATGTTGTCAACAACCATGAAGAACGCTTAATAGCGGCTACAATTTTCTCGTCGCCATCAAGATACGACTTCAAAAACTCCAGGGAAGGCTTAAGATGAGAATCCAAGGCCCTAGTCAAGATTCCAGGATTTGGTATAATTAACTCAGGCAAATGCTGACCTGCAAAGCCATTTTCGACAAGAAAATCCAACTTGGGCTTGAGATTCCCTGCTCTATGATTCAGGACAATAGGCCGTCTTTCGATCAATTCTGCGATCTGGGTACTGTTGAAATGGTAAGATTTCAGCAATTCGACGACAGATTGTACCCTTTGGCGAGATTTTTCGTTAAGTTGACACTTTCGGGAAGCCCAAAAAGCTGGTTTTAAGGGAAGCCCGCATGAATTTACAAGAAAATGAACGGCGGACGAGGAGGAAGAAACTCCAGAAAGTGTAGTAGTAATAGACGTTTCAAGAAAACGCTTTTGAATTAGAAAAAGCAAGAGGTTCGTTGTAGGGATATTGGCCGCTTTTCTGAAGGGAAATTGCATCTTATGCTTTAAAGGGTCTGCTGTCGGAGACAAATGGCAGAAGCTCGCCGGAAAAAGATGAATGGCCGAGTTGATGGTTCTATTGCTAGAGTCGATCAGAATCTTGGGCACAATTATTCGCATGAGTCTGAATTCTGAGTGCCAAAAAGAAGAGGGTTTAGGGTTTAGGGTATGCCAAATTTTTTATTATATATATATATATATATTTATTTATTTATTTATCGATGAAATGACAAAACAAGGTGATACTTAATGGTCCTATTAAAAAAAGGTTGAACTAATTGCACTCAACAGTGGATTGGAATTTTTGGACTGAACCAACTAAAACAACGAATATTACACTGATTCTACCGTATGGTAAATTGGGATTTTGAATAAACCCACAAAAAGAGTGGATTGAAGTTTAATTCCAATTCACGATTTGCATAATATAAATGAAATTCTTAATTGTTTGAGTGTTTGAAAAAATCATTGCTTATATTACATCGTCGATGGGTTTTTTTTTTTTTTTTTCATTCGATTGGAAGATTCTTTTATTATTTACATAAAATTAGAAGAATGAGATATATTAAGAACGCTGTACTTAGTAAACACTACAAATGGGATGAACATAAAGATCTAAGTTTTCAGAAATTTCTAATCATGTTTTAATAAATATTATTCTAATAAGAAAATAGATGGGATGCAAATGATGAGGGTTGCAAGAATGAAATCATTGGCACAAAAAGCTTGTGGCTTCACCGAACATTGTTTCAGCATATGATCCCCTCCAAAGTACAAGTTTCGAGCACTCCCTTGGACAAGATTTCGGCTTGATCTGTGTTTCAAATAGAAGAAGCTGGGACCTTGGCATCCAACCTGGAGGAAGTAACTTAGACCGGAGAAAATCACAAGCAGCTAACCTTAATTAAATTAGCATCATGCACCAACAATGTTATGGATCTACTTGCATGTCCACATCAGCTAGCCTCTCAAAGATTTCCTTCAAACAGAAAGCAACAGACACATGTTTCTTTTAAGGAGCCTCCTGAAGTTCACGGTATTTGTTAGTCACATTGAAGTAAAATGGCTGGGTGGAAGTAATACCCTCATGACCAAATTCAGTGAAGAACCGCCCAATTTGAGATGTAACCATAGTTGTTTGATCAATGGATCAAGATACCCCTGCCGATACAAGCACAGTTATTTGTGCATATGACTACCGTCATGACATGACATACGCAGGACACACGATGAAGTATGCAGAAGTAAGTGGGTTCAATTAACAATAAATGAAATTTGGCCTTTAAGTCCCCACTACCAAATGATGCATTCCACAAGGCCCCTTAACAAAAAATTACATGTTTGGAACGGGTTTTGCAAGACACGTGCCGATCCAAGCAGGACAATCCCAGTTTGATTTCCTGATAGTCATATTGGTCAAGATGTACTGTCTATTTCTGCTCAAGTGCCTATAAGAATCCGTACGTTAAAGTTCATCTGTTGAATCGAATGTTTCTCTCTCTCACACACACATATGCACATATTCATTAAACAGCAAAGCCACTAAGCAAAAACGACCTTTCAACTTCAGAGCAATTTCCAGCCCTTAGCCTTCAGCTTGGATTCCAGGCCAAAAAATTTCAATCCTGAAAGCACCAAATCTGCTGTCTTCTTCTTCATGTGTTCAACTAATATGTCATCATAGAAAATTGCCTTGGCCTCGGTCAGAAGTTTCCGTTCTCTCAAATTTGTAAATACCTTCCTTGCTCCTTCCAATGTCCCATGCTTGCACATGCCAGAGATAATAGCAGAATATATAACTTCATTGGGAGGACAACCCTCCTGCATCATCTCATTTAGCACTTCAACCACCTTCCCAGCATCACCCAATCTACACACATGAAGAATTGTTAGAGTGTACTTGAATTCCATTGGTCCACTTGCAACATTGCCCAAGCAGTCACGAACCAGCATCATAGCTGCATCAATTTCTCCCATGTTACAGAGTCCTTTGGCTAGAGAACAATAGGCTGCAACAGAGAGGACACATGACATCTCTATTATTTTATTATGACACACACATGCCTCTTGGATATTTCCATCTTCGACAAGACATATAATTGCAAAACTGTGAGTAGCTGAATCAGGTTCAAAATTCAAATCTTTCATTTCTGAAAAAATTGATAATGCCTTCTTCACCTCCCCAACCTTGATGAGTGCCTCCATAAGGATGTTGTAGATTGAAACACTTTTATAACTTTTCAATTTTGAGTCCCCAAATATTTCCCACGCCATCATAATTTGCTCCTCCCTAGCAACCAGAAATGAGAAGAATTTGGAAATACCCTCAATAGCAGTGAAACCTAATTTCTCCATCTGCATAATCAGCTTGCAAAAATCATCCATTCTTTTCATCTCTGCATAAGACACTAATATTGGATTCACTGTCTTAAAGTCTGGCTCAAGACCTTCTCGGACTGTAACATCATAAAGCTTACGAGCCTTATCAACCTGCTTCGCATTACACAGACCTTCAATAAGTGAATTATAAATTCCCAAATCAGCTCTATATCCTGAATCCATCAAATCCTTCAATAAATCACAAGCTAACTTAACCTTTTCATCAGCCACAGAAGCCTCAACCAGTACCTTATAAATTGCTCTATCAATTAAAAGTCTCTTCTCTTTCATCTCCTTGAAAAACCCATAACCCTCCTCTACTCTCCCTACTTTACACAACCCTGTAACTAAAGTTGCATATGCTGTCACATCTGGCTCTACTCCATCTTTATTCATCTCCTTCCAAACCTGCAAGCACCCATCCAAATTCCCTTCTCCAACCAAGATCCTAGCCATCGCGGTGTATGCAAAAACATCAGGTTTACACAAATTAGCCCTCATTTTGCCTAACAACGACAACATTTCCTCTATCATACCTACCTTACACATTCCTTTCATCAAAATCATGTACGTAACACTCTCTTCCACCAATCCATCACTCTTGAAATCCTCATACACTGACAACGCCAAATCCAAATGGCCCGTTTTAACTAAAGAATCCATGACCCTATTATACAAGAAAATGCGGGGTTTGACTCCAAAATTCTTCATCTTTTGATACACATGATAGACTCTAAGTCCCCTATTGGCATCAGAATGCATTCTAATCAAAATCTCAAATTGCTTTTCACTGGGTTCCTTCCCGTGCAAGTGCATTAACTCGGGTAACTGATCAGCAGCACGAAACAAGCTACTTCGATTCAAGCAATAAGCAAAAGCGTTATAAGAAGTGAAATTGTGTTTATACCCTTTCTGCTTGCCCGCCCAGTAAAAGAATTTGGAGGCTATTTGGGGATTATTTTCGAATTTCAGCACCTCGGCCACGAGGTAAGGCGTCACGCGGCGGAGCTTACGGAGTTCGGTTACCACGGGTGGGCCCCACTCATAGTGATTTTTGCGGAAGGCGTCGACGATGAAGCGGGCGATGGGGGAGAGGCGTTGAGAAATAGCGAGAGACGGCGATAGGCCATCGCCGCGGTATTTGGACGAAGGAGGCGGTGGGGATTTGCCGTCGTCCCGTGGGTCCCATTTCTGGAGATCAAACAGCTGGGGACGAGAGATGGGGTGGTTCCTGGGTTTCGATGCGCTCGGGGGGTTTAGAGTTTGGCGGTTGGAGAAGAGGCCGCCGCGCACAACAGGGCGGTTCTGGGAAGGCTTGCGGTGACCGTAGAAGAAGTAGGGCTTGTTGGGTTTCAGTGCCGGCGTGGACTGGGGTGGCATCATTGGTCTCTTGTCGGGTCACCACCCTTCTCTCCCTCTCGTCACGCCATTTCCTTGACCCTCTTTGAAAGTAGAGCCTATTGAACTTCCCTTGTTACCCGCCGCCACCAAGTTGAGCAAGTCGCATGTTTGGTTAAATAGAAAACATAATCGAACCTCCTTGTTATTTATTTATGAGTCGGTTCTGCACATCTGAGAAAACAGCAAGCTGATGGATAATTTCCTATGCCACGCCAGCAGCAGCAGCAGCAGCAGCTTTGATCATTGAAAAATAAATAAATGAAGAGCGCAGAGATCCCACCACTGCGTGTTACCCTATGAAATCAAATTAAAACAAATTAAATTTTTGATTAGTCGAATAAATTTTATAATTAATTAATTGAATAAAAAAAATGAAATTTTTGGTTCAGTTTTGATTTTTGATATAAAAAAAAAAAATAGAGTAGGATTTTATATATATATATATATATATATCTTCCCACACGCGGCTTTGATCCCCTCGTATCCTGGAAATGCCACGTTCCAAAGCCAAATTTAGGTGTCTTGACACATACATTCACAGCAACCATTAAACTAGATCAACTCATATCTTCTCTTTCTAAGTAGCTGCTCTCCATCACCACTCTCCCAACTACAGCGTCCCCTTCCAGATGAATGTCATTTTGCATTTCAGAGTTGTCCTCTACCAGCAGCATCCATAAATACGAACTTAAAAGCCTCAGGAGTGCTTTCTCCTCCTCAGACACATTGGCAGACTATGAAACCGTTCAATTGTATGGTACTCATAAATCAGACTTGCAGAATATAAATCCAAGTCTACCTGGCGTAGAGAGCGATTGTAGAATGAGCACACGTAAAAAGTAGCCAAATGAAAACAATAATACAAGGAAAAGATAAATGTTACTGGTTATCCAATGAACAAGTCAATAAATCTGTCATCACCGTTGAGCATGCTCAGGTGTCGTACAAATAAAACTACCAACAAACACAACCTCTCCACAAAAACAAAATCCCGTCTCCCAGACAGTAAAGATGATATGATTTGCATTTATTGTAAAAAGAGCTACCATTCTGGACAAAGCAAAAGTGCCAGATATCTGCTGATAGCTTTTCTAATGAAACTAAATGTATCATGCTTGTGGCACCTGGTGAGTATGCTCAGGTGTTGTACAAAAACCACACAAAAGAATCAAATTATCGTAATGCCAAAAATAAAACAAAAAGAGTCAGAATTTATATGGCAGCTGCCAAAAACCTTTCTTTCATGACATTGACTTCCACTCTAGGCAGCTAGGCATAGATAAGAGCTCGCAACTCAGACGTCAACTCACCCAAAAATGTAATCTCTCCAACATTGACTCTGTGCAAAAGCAAGACCACCTGATAATCATCCCCTCAAAACCTTATGCTTTTGTAAACTATTATATTGATAGGCACCTCCCCTTTTCCGGGAAACATCATTCCAAGCACCCCAATCACCGCCTGATTTTCTAAATCCCACGTTCTTTGGCTCATTACTGGCATTGTCCCTCCGTTTCCAACAGCGTCCATTTTTGCTAGTTCCGGTTGCCTGAAACTTACTGCTTGCCCAAGAATTGCCGCTGTTAAATCTCCCAGGTTCCTGACAGTTATTGTCCCAAGAATTAACTCTGAAGTTATCCCATTCATTGTTCTTTTCAACAGCCTGACAGCTGCTTGCCCAAGAATTGCCACTGTTAAATCTCCCGGGTTCCTGACAGTTATGGCCCCAAGAATTAACTCTGAAGTTATCCCATTCATTGTTCTTTTCAACAGCCTGACAGCTGCTGTCCCAAGGATGGGCCCCATTGCCCCAGCTATTAGACTGTTTGCCGTTGTTTTCACTACGGTTCCATGCCCACAATTTATCACTCTTATCTCCCCAAGTGTTCTGCTTCACAGCTTCATTTTCACAAGGAAAGCTGCGCTCCCAGGGATTATCATCATTGTTTACATTACCGGAGTTGTCGATAACAGTATCCCACTTGTGCCAGCCCTGCTTTTTATCTCTCAAAGCTACGTCACTTTGCAAATTTGTGTTACCTTCCCAAGGATTTCTAGTGTCACTTAGGTGCCGATTACACCCTTCGGAAGGTACAAACACCAAGTTTCTGGTCTTTTTGCTTTTACTGCCTACCTTAACATCCTTTTCTCCCTTGTCAAGAGCAAACAAATCATGCTCCAAATCCTTAATCAATTCAGGATCAATATCAGGACTCCAGTTTATTTCATCAATATACATATTGGGATCAGGTAGAGAAGTGTCGTAAGGTAGGTCATTGATCTCTGCCCAAAACCGGTCTTTTGCAATCTGAAATGCCTCTTTGCCCGCTGAATCGTCCCAGTTGAGTACATTACTACTACAATACATATACTTCCTACTATCTACAACCTTCCTCCATGGTACTGACCCAATCAAATAACAGAACTTCTTTTCCCATAAAGGCACCCCATCGTCAGCAAACCCTGTAAGAGAGTGAAAAATCAACTTCAGACCCTCAAAAAGAAAAAAGAAATATAATAATAACAAAATAGGAATTCAGCAAAATTAAATATATGAAGCCTTGCAATGACCAATGTACCATTTCTCAAACGACACCAAGAAATCCTGTAAGGACCTTACTACCACAAAAAGCTAGGAGTCCATAACTCTAGACTTCTGATTATTAACCAAAAGCCAGATAACATTTCCTTCTTTCATTGTATTTTTCTTTGTCCTTGTTTTTTTTTTTTTTTTTGATTTATCTACGACCCCTTTAATGTTCCAAAGATACGCATCGCCGTAAACAATCTAAAGATTGTAAATTTAGATAATTTTTAATAGCAAAAAATGACCAGCTAAAGAAACAAGAACACAAATCAAGAAAAATATAAACAGAAAATATAAAATTCCAAGAAACCCAACTGAGATGTTAACTGAAGAACAAACTCTACCTCTATGAGAAGGCGAATGAGGAGGGGGGTCGAGGTCGTAATTAGAAGATCTTGGAGGTCTATCTTGATTGTACAAGTATCTGCGCCGCGGAGAACGGTTTCTCCAATTGCCCATCTTGCCAGATTCCAATACAACAAACAGCAAATTAGCAGTTCAATCAAATCAATCTCTTCTCTCTCTCTCTCTCTCTCTCTCTCTAGGGAAACATAGAGACAGAGAGCTCTTACATGTGTTCTCGTGTAGGCAGAGGTTTGAACGACGACCGGCCCTGTGTTTTCCTTTCCTGTTTACGCCAATTTTACGTGGTAATTTTCTACTTATATGTTTTGTGTTTGACCGACGTAGCCCTTGAGTTATGCTGTTTTTAACTTTTTATTATTTTTAATTTCTTTTTTTAAAAACAAAATATAGGAATGACAATTAATATATATATATATATATATATATATATATATTATATACTTACTAAATAATAATAATAATAACATTTTCAAATTAAAAATATTTTTATCCTCCTTAGGACATAGGACAGGAACGTAAGAGACTGTTGAGAAAGAAAAATGACTTATTCTTACTTAAATTTTCTTTCTTTATTAATAATAATGAATAATTTAATAACAATTGTCTGAATAAATATGTTTATTACACATTTATGTATGTAAGTTTGATGAGAAAAACTTTTTTGGAAGAAAAAAAAAAAACCCCAGCATAATTTTTTCCTCGTTAAAAATAATATTAACATTGATGTTATATTTTTCAAATACAAATATTTTTAAATATATATATATTTTTTTTCAATTTAAATTATTCTTTTATGTTTTTTAGGAGCTACTCAAATTTTAAAAATAATATAAATATTTTAAATAACTCTGACTAATGAAGATCATCGGCAATGGGGTCAGCCATCAGCAACTATCTTCAGAAATAAAATATTTAAAATAAATTTAAATTCTTAATCACCAAAATTTCAACTCAAGTACTAAATAAAATTATTATAATCATATAATATAATCTTCTTCGGCTGCTCAGCGAAAAGCTGACATTCCAATGCTTATGGCCCGAGGCCTAGTGGCTTGTGGGGGTTACATATTAAATATATGTCACCCAATGTGGCCCATTTGGCCAGATCCAAGCCTAAATTGGGAACTCCCTGTCGATTCAATTTACACAATTGTGGCCCTTCCCCATGTGAATTTTGAGCCCCCATCGATTCGTCACAGTTTTGAAACTACTTATTATGCAAAAAAAAAAAAAAAAAAAAAGTAATAATACTTTAAAAATTATATAATAATAACAAAAAATAATATAATAGATTATATAAATTAATATAATAAAAAATTAAAATTCAATAAATTATTAATTTATTATTTAAATTTTTATTAATTAAATTCACAAAATTAAACCAACATTATTTATTTTGAATTATTTATTATTATTATTATTATTTTAAAAAATTATAACACAAAATTTAATATTATTTTTTAGATATTATCACTCGACTCTTAAAAATTTAACTACAAAAATTTAAAAAAGAAATAGTAACATACGAAAAACTCACCAACATTTAAAAAATCATTCTACCAAAGATGATAGCTAACAAAGTGACAAGTTCTGACAGGGACGGAGGAAAGAGAAAAGAGGACCCTCGCATTAGAGATTTAAATCCAATTTTCATCATCTTCTGATAATAAATGTTTTTATCTTTCTTCTTCCTTGAGGCACTTGGTGGCTCGAGTTTTCCATGATGGGGTCAAAAACAGTATTTCATGCTTTGCCTTTTTCCTTCATTGAATCTCTGTCATCATCTCCGGGGTCCTGCCACAACTGTGCAGATAATGATCCTAAAATAAGTAACACCCACTGACAAACTACCCTACAGATATTTTTGGGGCTTGCCTTTGTCTTTTTCAAGAGAAAGACTGGAGTGGTAAAATAAGAGAAGGAGAAAAGAAAATTACAGTTCCATAGAGTTGACAACTTACAACTACACATCTCATCTGTGTGATATATATATATAATATTTTTTTTTTTTCCCTCTTCGCTTTCTTTACCTGTGGACCAACTTACAACTACTGATATAGAGTGATGAAAATGGTACAACAAAGAAAGGAATGGCTGACCCACTTCCTTTGCCGCCCTGCACATGTGCAATTTGTATGGGAGCCAGTAGTATGATACAGACGATGACAGGTAGCTGTCGTGAAGGATGTATGTGTGGTTGTGTTGGTGGCGGTTCCCTACATGGCCTTTGATGTGAGTTTTGGTTTGGTTACACTTATCATCAATCTCCTGCAAGTTGCAAACAAGCGAATCCATCAGATAACAAATTCCATTCTGTAATTATATCAAAAAAAATTGAGGGAAAAGAGAAAAAAAGAACAGTCGATAAAGAATCCAAAGATAAAAGTTAACTTACCTAAGCGTACAAAGCTAAATTCCAACAGGGCATATCGGCCCGCCTGTGCCGGCATACAAGAACCTGAGACAAGAATCAAATGATGTCAACAAGTTATTCAACATTTTTTCAGGACCCCACAAGATAATGCTATGTCTAGCAACTAAGCAAAATGACAAAATGTAGAGGATTGGAAACTATTACAATTCCAATTATGTAGATATATTATTACCTAGGCATTTGGCAGTTTAAGGATTTGAAGGATGCCATGTTTATAGATGAACTAGGAGGGAGTAGAGTCGAAGTGACCATATCATTGTCAGAAGAAGATGAAACTGGGATAATAACATCCTTCTCAGCCTCGTTAGCACCATAACAGAAGGCCTCTAGATCCTCTCCGCAGCCTCTGGTAGGGGATGCAAAGGGGTTGTCAGGGAGGTTGTGCTCCAAACTGCAATCAATTATATATGGTCCGTAAGTACCACCTCGCTAAATTGAGAATGTGCCGAAAAAGCTAATCCATTGATTAAAAAGGAAACTTTACAGAAATCCAAGCAAAAATATGCAGATCCCACTCTGGGTTAACGCTGTTGAACTTCAATAGGTTTCCTACCTTTCATGTAAATCATTGCCTTCACCATGGGAGCTCTGTTTGCCGCTTCTGTTCTCTCCATTGCCAGTGAATTCTTCGCCTGAGTCAGCCTTTGATGCCTGCTTCTCTAGTGGAGCCGTGACAGAAATGGCTGGCATTGAGACAGACTCACTCTCTTCAGTAGGACAATTGTCTAAATAAGGCTAAGGTCACTTAACATCAAACAAAAATTTAAACTTGATTAACAAAGAACAGAAGTACCTTGTGGAGCTTCTGTCCTGCTGTAGCGGGGAGGAAAACTAACAGATTGGTGGAAAAAACTCTGAGAGTGTATGGGGGAATGGATGGGGCTGCTGGGAGAAAGAGCCCTGTTATGGTAATGCTCCTTGAAATCAAAAATCTGTAAACCCATCAATCTTCTACTCTGAAGCTCAAGGGCTTGCTGCAGGTCAGCTTGCTCCTCTAGTTTCCTCCTCCACAACACGTCTTGGGTATTGTAGAACATCCTTGCTCCTACATTCAAGAACAAGAACTGAGCTAGGTCCTAATCCATGTTTTATTTATCAAAGAAAATTGATTGGTGGTCTGTTTTCATTAATTACCAAGCTGGAGATCAAAGGGGTCTCTTGAATCAAGGCCAGTAGATGGAGACAACTCTCCTTTCTTCACTTGTTGGGGTTGTTGCTTCCTGCAAATGAAGAAAATGAATTAAATGTATCTGAAAGTTTCATTTCAAGCAAAGAAATTGCGGAACAAGTAGGGTGCTAAAAGTATTGCCTGTACTTCTCTGGAACTTTGCCTTTCTCCTTGTAAGGCTTGACAAGCACTCTAGCATCACAGACAAAATGAGGATTCCCTTTAGCCAAGATGATATTCACAGTCTCCGGATAAACAAAAGTAACAAAGCCAAACATCCTCTTCTGCTGGTATGGAATCCTCACGTCTTGTACCGGCCCATAAATACTGCAACGGTAAACATCCGAGAATCAAGCAATAACGCTTCCACATGCTTAGCACCAAGCACAAAAATGAGTTGAACGGAATAAGAACCTGAAATAGTTTGATACATCCTCCTCTCTGAAAGTGCTATCAGCTGGAAAAGTCAAGTAGATCTGTCTAGATGCTGGGTTGACCAAATCATTCTTATCTAGCGGAGAACGACCAAATTTGAGCATGTCCTCACCCATCATCAAAGCAGCAGCAGCAGTCCTACAAAAATCTCACCCAAAAATCAGTACACGCCAACATCTAGAAAAAGATAGTCCTAATGCAACATCACAACAAAATAATCATAAATTACATCTGGCTATGATTGGATTGTTGTTGAAGAAGCAAATTCATGCACTTGGACGAGTAGGGAAAGGCCGGAGTAGAATCCATTAGCAGGGAAGCAGCAGTAAATCTTTGCTGCTGAGCGGACTTGGATCTCATCGTCTCATGGCACTGGTCCATCAACTCAATCTTGTTAGGTGAACCCACCAAATTTGTACCATCTGATTCTCCTAAAGCACCGTGGCTAAACCTACAATTGCCTCCATTCTTGCAGTACCCTCTAGCAAAGTACACACACGGTCTCCATCCAAACTCCGAACTAGGATCCTCAGGCCCCAAAACGTCAGTAACGGATGAGCTCCGACGGTGAACAGAGCCACCCAAGTAAGAGGGGCACAGCGAAGGAACAGCAGCCGCACCAGTTGGACTTGATAAAGTGTCCGGTTGAGGGTAAAAAAGATCCGGCCTTTTTGAACCAAGGTTTGGCGAGCTACCGTTAAGAAAGGACAGGTGGTCTTGGAGCTGAAATTCATCCATCAAATCAGTACATCCTCCTCCATTAGCAAAGAAAGGTGCAGAGGCAGGATTAAGTGAACTGCCATTAGGACTATTCAAGTTATCTTGATTTGGAAGATCAGACATAGCACTCCAAGAAGAAGAACCATTTGGGATTGTGAGAGAAGGTGGAATGCCAAGGCCAAGCTTCAAAGAAGTGGAATTTTGCCTAGAGATGGATAATGGATTACTAGGCAACAGAGGAGACGTAGACGAGGGACTTGAAGAAGAGTTCGTTGGAGAGGCGAGTACCAGTTCATTTCTGGCCTTGAGTATAACAGAGTGAACGAGGGCTTCCGGGCCAAAAGCCAGCCTAAACATTTCCTTTTCACCATGGTCTTGCATCAAAAGGAGACCCATGATTTTCGATGCATTTTCTGGGTCCAGACTTTGGATCCTTGAAAACACAATTCTCGTCGCTTCATAAACATCCATGGCTTATTAGAGTAAGTTTGGTAGTCAGGTTTCCACACCAAACCCCACAAAAATTTTCCTCCTTGTTTTGATGCTTTGTGTACGCTAGCTCACAGAGACTATTGCTTTTCTTCTCCTCAGCTTTCTTGATTTGTGGGAGTGAAAATCAGACAGTGTGCTCACTTTACAAGTAAAACTTCTCTCTCAACCACACAAACCCCACCTACCATCTTGAAAGAAGAGTATTACTGGTAATAACAGTAGTTATAGTAGTGAAGTGGCCTCTTTCTTTTGTTCCTGCAAATAAAAAATTATAAAAAAAATAATAATAAAACCCCAAAAAGAGAAAGGCAAAGGCAGAGAAGAAACGAAAAGAAAAATGACCTAAAAAAAGGGGATGGCGTTCAAAAGGAGTATTCCCGTGTGGGTGATTAAAAGGAGGAAACTTGAATATTGTGTTTGCTAGAAGGAAAATCAAGAATAAAAAGCTACAAAAGCAATCATCCTCTAGCCCCTATTCCCTTTTGTTTTTTTGCCCCCTTTGAATTTAGTACCCCTCCCTTTGCTAGCTTACCCACGAAACTTGTGGGAATCCTGTTGAAACTTCCTCTTCTCCTTCCTCTTTTTCGGCATCTTTTTTATCCCAATAAAAAAGGGTGTCGATCGTTTTACTGTCTCGGAAATGCTGCACAAGCCAAACCACCGCCTTCTTCCAAGGCTGGCAGCAGAAGCTAAGTCGGTAGATGAACCGTCAATTACTCGATTCAACTCTACAGTGAAAGCCATGTTCCATTTACAAAGGCTTTTGGGGGCTCTAGGGGATTCTTCCAACTACTTCACAGGGAAAGCGCTGTTCTTTTTACCGTCCATTACTACTAGCAGTAGCATTCCACTTACTACACACAAATGTAGGGGCTCTCCCACCAACGTGAGCATTGCACTTACTGCACTACACTTATTACGCACGAACTACTTTCTCCGTCATTCTCTGTCTAGCCAGTACGTTTATCTCCATTGAAGTCTTTTATCTATGACATCAAAGCCTGATAGAGAGAGAAACAGGGGTGACAGAGATTGAGAGAGTGTGATTTGAGTGGATCCACATCAGTGCATCAAAGAACGCGCGTTCCCTCCCCTACCCCCCACCCTACTGACGCACAACACAACGCAACACCTCTACGTAACTTAAAAAAAACAAAAAAAACCCTTGTAACTTAAAAAAAATGCCTCGTACGTTACGAGGTCTGTCGTGTGTTTAGGATCAGGGGTTCAGGCAAATAATTTTTAAGGTTGATTTTAAGTTAATTCTTTTATATTTTAGTGATAATATTCTAAAAATTCACCCGCACATACATTTGTTTGTTTAATGAGTAAAAGGATTCGTTGAGAAAAAAAAAAAAAAAAAAGAATGGTACAACTACACTGTACATATTGAGAAGTCAATCGAATCATAGTCTATTTTGCGGTTGAAGAACTGCACCAAGAGAAAGATCTTCGTAAGCATGGGAAAGGGACTCCATAATTGATCCTTGACGATGGATGTAAGTTTCTAGAAGCTTGTTTCCCTTTCTCATTCTTAAGTGTATATATTGAAAAATAATATCATATATATACACTTATAAGCCAAAATTAAAATTTTTTTACTTATCTTTTATATTTTGTTCAATTATTTTATAAACAAGTTTATTAATTAAATAATATTAGATATGAGTAAAATTTTTTAATATTTAATTTTAAAATTTTTTATTATAATTTTAACAAAAATTACTAATATTTAAAAAATAGCGTTGATAAAAGGTTAATTTATTTTGTGGAACGGTGGCATCCATGCAATTGGATACGTGCAACAAATGATGGAGAAAACAAATCGACCACGTTACGGTCCAATCAATCGTGGCTGACAGAAAAATTACAGGTTGACCACGAACAAGAATACGTACACACTTGTATTCTCACAGCCGTATAGGCTTTGTTTCTTTTTCACTTATTAAAAAAAGAATTAAGAAAAAATAAAAATATTATATAAATTTTTTTTAAAAAAATTAAAATTTTTAATAAAAAATAATTTTATTTATAAATAATTATTTTAGAGATATAATTTAATTTTTTAAATACATAATAAATTATTATTATTAAATTTTTTAATAAATTATTATATAATTAAATAAATTTTATTATATGTTAAAAATATTTATTTATATATTTAATTATTTTTTAAAAAAATTTTAAATTTAAAAATATAATAACTCTTAACCCAGATGGCGTTAGCACATGGCGTCTTTTTTTTTTAGTTGGTGCAACTAACTTTTTTTTAAGAAAAAAAATTATTATTTTTTTTTTCCTTTTAATTTTAAAAGAAGCAAAAGGAAGGAATATTTCTTCCACGTGCTGATGCACGCACTGTCTTGCACGCGCCAATAAGTGTGGGACCCAGATGAGAAAGTTGACTCCGTCTGATTATTAGAGAGGGGCTCACAAATTCACACTTCCTTTTACTTGATTTTATTTAGCAAAATATATATATATATATATTTATTATAATAAAATTTAAAAAATAAATTATTTTTTAAAATATTTATTTAATATTGATAGATAATATTAATTTAATTAAATATTATCATTCAAAATTAAAAGTATTAAATTTAATATATTAATTAATATGACCAATAAATTTTTGGTGGGACTTTGGGGTTGATGTATTTTGGGCTACACCAAAGTGGCCCAGTGGGCCTGTTGGACGCAAGTCTCCTCTGTTTTAGAAAAAAAAGATGAGTGGCCACCTTATTTTTATACACAAATAAATTGATCCATTTTTACGTTATAAAAAACAATAATAAAAGTGAGAAGGCGAAAAAGGCAGACTTTGTGACGCTGCTACGCCTAAATGTTGTACGAGAAATGACTCAATGAATTGAGTTTTGAATGAGTGGAGGATTGATTCAAAAGCATTTTGATTGAAAATGATATTCACAGGATATGATCACACACACACAGAAGCATTATAATTGTTTTGTGTTTGTCGCTAATCGTAAAAAAAAAAAAATAATTATTATGGACATTGCTAGGCCTAAATGTTGTATCATAATATTGAATTTTTTTTTTTTAATTTTTATTTACTCAAATTAAGAAAAAAAAATATATTTTTTATGAGTAAAATCTCAAGCGGTCATATCTCATTCTTGAGTTTTTAATTTAATAACCACTCAATTATATCTAACGATGAATAATTAAATTTTTGATATATAATTGTATTAATTATATAATATATTAATTTAAGGTATTTTTTATATTAAATTAAATTTAAATTTTTGTTATTAATATTTATTTTTTAAAAATAATATTTATATTAAATGTATAGTATTAAATTTTATATTTATTAATATTAAAATTAAATATAAAAATATTTATATTTAAATAATAAATATTTTTATTAATAAAATTAAATAAAAAATTTAATTTTGTTTTATAAACATAATAATTTTGGCGTAATTTATGGAATGAATATATAGATAGCCCTAGGGATTCCATTTTGGTGGGCTCCATGTCCTTTTGACGAGACACCAAACCCAAGAAATGTACCATTATTCTCGCCTCAATCCCATCCAATCTAAATATCTTCACGCGCGCGCGCGCGGGCGCGCGCGCACACACACAGAGACAGCAGAATTGATGTAAAGACAGCGATGGATGCACCTTCGATGGAGTCTTCGCAACTCAATGCTCCAAACGATGGAGTCTATCTACTTTTGATGATTCTAGAGAGTCTAAGCGTACGTTTTAGTCTCATTAAAAAAATTTTTTGACGGGACTTTAATCCAGACATTGTCCGAAACAAACAACAGTTCCCTGCATGCAGGAGAACAAGATTGTCCAAAGTTAACTCTTCTGGTTGAACATCGAGTCAAGTGTTGCATGACTGTAACGCTGTTTTTGTTTGCGTAATCTTCAATTCTTTATTCATTCAATCCAGTTCCATTAGAAGCCTCAAGCACCACTGATCTTGAGCTATTAGAAGAAAAAAAAAGGAAGAAGGAAGAAGGAGGAGGAGGAGGAGGAGTTGGGTTGTGTTAAATGGGATACCTTTCTTGCAAGGCGGAATCGGCCGTTGCCATCTCCAGCGCTGCTCCTCGAAAGAAGATAGAAAAACCCGTCAAGATCCAGGAGTTTCAGTACAGAGATCTTGAAGCTGCCACCAATGGTTTCTCTGAACGGAAACTCCTGGGGAAAGGCAGCCACGGCTGCGTCTACAAGGCTGTTATCAAGGGCCGCCGTGTTGCCATCAAGAAACCATCTAAGGGACTTGAAATTGGTCAGGAAGTTGATAACGAGATCGAAATCTTGTCCAAGATTCAAAGCCCAAGATTGGTAAACCTGTTGGGCTTCGCTGGTGGTGATAGCAGGGATAGATTACTCGTGGTTGAATTCATGAGTAATGGTACTCTTTATGATATTCTTCACTCGAATTCAAGACCTCCCAATTGGGGTCGAAGAATTCGACTAGCTTTGCAGATTGGCAACGCTATTGACACGTTACACTCACAAAATCCACCCGTTATCCATAGGGATGTTAAGTCTGCAAATGTCTTGATTGACAAGAATTTTAATGCAAAGTTGGGTGATTTTGGGTTGGCGGTGAGGTGTGGTGTTAATGATGATTATAGACTTAGATCAACCCCACCTGCTGGGACAATGGGATATCTTGATCCAGGTTATGTTACTCCGGATAATTTGAGTACTAAAACTGACGTCTTTAGTTTTGGAATTTTATTGCTGGAGATAATTAGTGGAAGGAAGGCAATTGATATGGAGCATTCTCCACCTTCTATTGTGGACTGGGCAATTCCACTGACAAAGAAGGGGAAGCTTGGTGCTGTTTATGATCCAAGGATTGCTCCTCTCCAGGATCCTATAATCAGGAAGCAGTTGGTTTTGATTGCTGCCAAATGTGTGAGGTCTTGTAGGGAAAGGAGACCCGCAATGAAGGAAATAGTTGATTGGTTAACTGCATTGAGTAAATTGGTCCCTCTTCATTCATGGAATGGGTTAAATAATCCATGCATGATGGTGGAGACAACGGGGCATCCAGTAGAACTCAGAAATGGCCCATTGGGTTTGAAGACAGAGGGTATTGAAAAGGAGAAATTGGATGGTGTAGATGCTAAACTTGGTAGGAAATCAATAAAGCACTCACGCAGGGTTTATTCAGACTTGGGATTTCGGAGGAATTTGATGGAACTCATGGCTGGTACAGAGGTTGATGGCATCGAGTCTGATTCAAAGTCTGCAAATCAGGCTTCTAGTTCAAGTTTTGGTGTTGCGAGAGACGGTGCAAAAGGAAGATCTCATACCGGGGCTCCTGGAAACAAGAAAGTTCTCTTTAACCTCAGAAGAAACAAATCTATTGGGGATGGTTCTGAATTGTTTCCAAAAAGGAATGATGGATTAGGTCGCTCAAGTTTCAGTGCTCAAGGACACGATGATATCTAGTAGTACTTTGTAGAACTTCTGATTGAAGCTACTTGTCCACGGAGCAATCCTCAGGCTCAGAAGCCTCTGTTGCTTTTGATTATTCTTGTAGATTTATATGTAATTTTTTGATTTTCGTCTGTTTAATTTGATTGGCAATCCTCTGTGCTTGTGGAGAAATTAAATTTGTTTCTAATTTCACAGGTAGATCAAGTGGACATAGCCAATGTCCAGTATAAGCTGTGACTATTCTGTTCTGATTACATCTATGCTCTCCAAAGCTGATGTATGATAGAGAATGCTGCTGAATAATTACATTGGGCTGAAGAAGGATAAAGACCATTTGATGTTCTGCTTTCATCTCCCCTAAATCACCTCGCGGGAGTCCCAGTCCAAATAATATTTTGAATCCAATCACATGACTTGTGGCAGGAACTGAAAACATAAAAGCTGAAGATTGATTGTCCATGTTAAGGATGTGGTCTTGTCCATGTTTTAGTCACATATATTTTGGTCCAGAAGTGCATCATTCTGTGAAAACAACCTTGGCTACTTGTTTAAAAGAGAATTAGGTAAGATGAGCTCAAAGTGGGGCCATTATATCATTGAATGTTCGTTCTAAGAGGGGTTTTTAACTGTTGCCTATGACCTGTTCTTCAGTACATGTGAATGCTCATTGACAGATTTTTTTCCATTTTCGGTGGTAAGATTCCAGATGAACAACAATGACAAGGTTTCAGTTATACCCTGATAATCAGTCCCCTATTGTCACCTAGCACAGAATAGGGTGGTTATGATATGGTTTGCAAAGTCCCACCTCGATAAGGAAACCAGCTAGTCATGGCTCTATGTAAATTATTACATTGGATATCTTGTCCTGGAATAAGAAAGATGGACGAGGTAGTTTGGACTCACTACTTCAGCTTTAGGTCATGGTCAAAGTCGTTGCTTCTTGTTGCCGTCTACGGTGCGTCGTGTACCCAATAGAAAAGCTATTATTATTCTTTGAGTTCTGGACCATTCAGACAGTGTCCTGTTCATCTTTGAATAATTCTCATTAAATATTTGAATTTTAAACCATGCTCTTGAGAAACAAGCAATTGTCCTCCCTGATCAAGTTTACCAACCTTTAATTGATACTCTTAATCTACCAATAGTTTTTCTTGGATGGTCACGAGCAGAATTCATGGATGTGATTGAAATTGTCCTATGTACAACTTGGTTGAATTTATTTATTTATTTCATTTATACCGAACGGATAGGCCTCATATTTTTGTGCAGTTGTTTACTGTATAATGATTATTTTATTTTATTATATTTTTGGCTAAAAGATCCACTTGCAAATAGTCCAAGAGATAACCTTTTTCCTTCAGAGTTGGCAGATGGAATTGTAATGTCCAAGAAAACGACCATACGATAACGTAAGGTCCACCCACTTCGTGTTTATTACTGGCAAGTTGAATTCCAGCAAGTTGGACAGGAAGAAGTTGCCCAAAAGTTTGTATAAAATTCCCAAAAACTTGAAAAGACACAAAGATGGAGTCTTCTCCTGTTTAACAGCAAGTAATAAGAAGTATATTCCTTCCCACAACACATCTCAAAAGCTTTTACAGCACAAATTTTGCAATTCCATTGCATGTGCCTCCCCGCATATATATGCTACGATAGGTGTTCATGTCCCAACGTTGTAGACCACAAATTAAAACCCTCTTCAGGATGGAGGGAGGAAGGTGGTGGTGGTGTCTCTGGCAGGTCATGGAAATGGGTGGTATTTTTTGATGTCCAGTAAGAAATATCGGGGTTGAGGTCCCACTAATTTCCTAGGGAGTCTATTCGTTTGTGTCTAGATTGTTGGCTTTTCTGATGAATAGGGCGAACTTTCCCTGCCTAGTCCCAATCAATGGAACATGACAGGGGACAAGTATTATGAAACTGCACTCTTGTTGCCTAAACAATACCGGTGGTTCGGAGTGAACAATGTGTAGGACCAGTGAAGGATGGAGATGGGTCTGGTTTGTGAACACTTAAAAGAAACAATCACGTTATAAGAACTCCAAGCAATCATGCATTTATACTAGGGATATACAGTCGGGGTATCAAGAAGGCAGGAACTGTCAGGATGTATGCTACTATGAACCAAAAATTGCGCTGTCAAAACACTGGCAAGCCAACAACACCGCCCTATCTCTCGCTACTACGTGTATCAAAAGTAAACAATTGGTAATAAGTTCAATAATGTTCAGAAAACCATCTTTGCTGATCCTCACAGAAGATGCACGATCACTACCAAGTTTCTGTGGGATGCAGATACTGCAACAATTGAAAAACTCTGCAAATGCAACCCCAGAAAAGCGACTCTTTATGTTCATCAAACAAGGAAAATGAACAAAGCTGGATGAACACTGGTCAGATGGAAAAGAGTAGAGTGAAGTTCTCTTGCACGACTTAGAGCTTCAACTTGATCTTGCACCCACACCCTGCCTTGTCTTGATCATTCTTTTGAGTGTTGCTAGCCAAAAGTTGCACTCATCCCACTCACTTGTTGTAAGAAGTACCTGTTCCAGGAACAGCGAAATTAAAATCAAAACACATTTACCTTGCTTAATTAAAGAGCTAATAACGAAAATCAGAGACTATTGAAGCACCAACCTGAATTTGCAGGGCTGTGCTGAAATCATTTTTGTCCAATGCTTGGCATAGCTGAACAAGCTTATTAGAGGCATTCTTTGATATATCCCCGCTGTTGAGTTTTGCAAACAAGGCACCTATTTTCCTTGAATTATCTTCTATTTCACGCTTCCTAGCTGGATTTGCACGTGAACCTCCCAAAGCCTCTGATGTCTCATTGAAAAGTCTCGTCAAAGTCGTAATGATAGGCCTATGGTGAGCTGACGGAAATCAGAAGAAAAAAAGAAAGGATAGTCATAAATCAGCACGGTGAAAATCATTAATTTATGATCACTAACAAATCTAAAAAATAAATTTAAAAAAAAAAAATACAATAACAGTTAACCATCATACACTGGATTTAAATGCTTTAATGGCGAGGCAATTGTATGTGCTGATATAATGACAAACTTATAATAAGCATAAGATTGTTGTTTCCACAGCTTGTACCTTACAAAACAAAGTGCCCAGATTTCCAAACTTAGCCCTATTAATTTTTGAAAATGTCATTGTTATTCTTGCCATGCACATTAGAGTACCCATGCTATGATCAGAAGTTGAAAGTTTACCATCAAACAGGCGTTGAAGCCTGAGACCAAGATTTTTCTAGGATCATCAATCAACAAAGGAATTAAGATGTACCAGGTACACTTGAAGTGTCAACTGTCTGCACTGTTGGTGGAGGAGCAGCAGGGGCCACAGCTGGTTGTGCAGAGGCTGACTGAGGAGGACTAGGAGGTTGCAATGAACTGATCCGAGGTCTTTGTAAAACGCCTGTATTTGTTACAGGCCTAAAGCCCACAGGTGTCTGGGTAGGAGCCACAACCTGTGGCATTTTATGTCCAGGAATTGGGCCCGGTTGAGCTGCAACAGGGCCTTGTGAACCAGCCAAAGGCTCTACATGATGATAAGCAGGGTTAGCACGGCCCTGAAAAACATGATGAAAAACTTTTAGTGTGCCAATCAGAAAAGCTTTCACCAGACCAAATTTTGGATGCAACATACACATACAGACCGGATACAACTGAGAACCCAACGTGGGTTGCTGGTACTGCTCTGCATTTCTCAGAATTGGAACATTTGAAGGAACAAAGGTCCTGATGGGTTGCTGAAAGCCAGTTTGAGTTTGAGCAAAATTTGGCTAAAAGAACATCAACAGCAAGAAGGTAATCTATATTATGGTCAAAATTATCAGAACAAAGAATCCCTAAAACATACACACTAAAATCAAGTACTTGCAAGTGGAGGCATACTCAACTGCCACTCCCATGCTCTTATCATATAAATATTTGAAAATCTAAAGCAACACAAATCCATAATCATATCCGATGAACATACTCTGAAAATTTGACATAAATTGAGAAACTAGATCTACATACAAGCTAGCTCTTCCCATGCAACTATTACAGTGCATTTATTCTATTTTTTTTTTTTTTCAATGGTCATTTCTTATAGTTCTTTCCTTAATATGCAACAAAACAGCAGAGTATGTTTTTCAACAAGTCAAAATGAGAAAGGAACCTCAACTTTTCTATTTACTTTATTTCTAACAAAAGATAAAGAATAAAGGGAATAAATATTCCTATTGTCCAATTCAACGCAACATGAAATAATAAAAAATATCAATAAAAATATACAATACCAGATAATTAAATAATGATGAAAAATCTAAATTACTAAAATATATACATGTTAAATTCAATAAATAAATATGAATTGATTGTTATTGTATTATTTTATAATTATTTACTTTCTCAATTTTTTTTATTATTACAATTATTTATCCATTTATGTTAATTTACTTGAAGGGAAATTTACATTAAGCTTACTCCAGTTTCGGTCCGGCAATGATTCACACTCTGAATTTTAAAATGTAACAAAAAACATACAATGACTAATATCCATTAGGCAAACATAATGGAGACGTTGAAGCGAAATCTACTTTTTTTTGGCAAAGTTTATGATGTTGCAGAAAAGATGACTAACAATTAACAAATAACAAAAATAAACACATATAAAGGAATTTACCAAACTTAAATTTCAAGCAACATCATCACTAGAAAAAATTCAACTCCAAAATCCAGCTCTAAAACAATTTATTTATTTATTTATTTTTTTCCTTTAAACAAGTTAAAGGTAATTTAGTCTATTTGAGACATTAATAACAAAATTTTTGTAAATATTTTCAACTTTTATTAACAGATATTTAAAGGTTGAAACTAAATGTTACCAAACTCAAAAGTCAGTATGTTTTTTGTTACATTTTCAAATGAGAGTGGGAATCCTTACTGGATCCAAAAAAGAGTATGCTAAACATAAATATCCATACTTTTATTACTTATTACTACTATTTACCATTACTTTAGTTTTGTTCATGCATTTTTGTTCTTATCATATGATTTTATGTGTTTTTTTGGTTGTCCATATCTATTTAGATTAGCTTATTATTTACAACTTTATTTTTATCTCTTTGTTTTTGGTACTTTGGAATTATAGCCACATCTTGTGAAAATTTCAGGGAGCTAACCTCCCCCAAAAGCTTTGCTCTTGTGGCCACCTAGGCTAGCCTGGTTGTTTTGTATTTCCTATAAAAATAGCAGTTTTGTGCTAGACATGGCTCTGTAGCTAACGAGTAAAACACAACCAGGATTCATCACAAAATTAGCCACAAAAACTAAATATCTGGGGAACCTGAGATGCCTGAGATGGACTAAACATCTGGGGCTGTGGTGCATGCTGATATGATGCAGGCTGTTGGGAAACTTGATAGCCAGCAGCTTGTGGAGCAGCTTGATAGGTAGCAGCCTGTGGGGCAGGAGCAACATAACCTCTTCCGAATGAAGAACTAAGAGCTTGCTGAGAGAGAGAGAGAGAGAGAGAGAGAGAGGGAGGGAGAGAGAGCATAAAGTGAAAATAAAAATGTTGTTCAAAGTGTGTAAGTTAAGAAGATATTATTTGGCTTTTGAGACACCTATAAACAATTCATTAGAGATACAAATTGATGGAGGAAACACCTGATAATACTGCTGAGAAGCATCACTGACACCAAAATTAGATTGTTTCATACCATATACTGATCCACTTTGCTGTTGAGAGTGATCAGATACTGTAGTCTTTGCATCATTGTCTGCATAAGAAATCAAGAATCATTTACCAATGGTCAATTTGCAGACAACATTGGATAGATGTCACTCTGTATGAAAAAAAGGGTAACTTCATGTTACATGTACAGTTTCATGAACACGTTAATGGAAGCCAGACAACGAAGTAAGCAGCATTTTGTTTACTGGTCTCCAGAATAGGAGAACAGCAGCAGAGGTGCTGGCTAACAAAACAAAGCTTAACCTCAATACTTTATCATCCCAAAATACCAAGAAGGAAATAAAATGAGAGAAACACATAACTGTGAATATTAAAGGACCCATTGGAAAAACATTAACAATGAAATTCATAAGAATGTATTCTGGCTCAGTTACTGCATTCATGCAAAATAAACCAAGAGAGAAAAAAAGTAATAAAAGTAAAGAAAACATTGACAAGCACATGATCTATGCCACATAAGATTTTTCTGCCAAAAAGGGCATAAGATTTTCCACAGCATACCAGGTTCTATCAAAAGAGAAATATGATCCCTCAAGATTTTAAGTTCATGAGACAATTCATTGGACCCCAAAAGTTTCAAGTACTCCATTGCAGTTGACAAGAGACCCTGGCTGGCTAAGAGTTCAGCATATTTCTCGACAAGCTTGCAGAAAGATGCACTAAATTGTTTCTGACCACTTGCCAAGGCAAGAACAATTGTTTTCTCCATCAAATCCTAATAAAATCAAGAAAATTCAAATAATGCTTCTAGAGACAATGCATAGTACTATATACACAAAAATGTTGCACACTTACTTGGAGTAGGTCAACATGTGTTTTCCTTTCACTCGAAACCTTCAAACTCCTTGACCAAATTTCAACAGTTTTATCAATATTTCCCGCACATATATAACAGAGAGTTGCTGCTAAAGTGTTTCCAGCAGCCAGTAATTTTGAAGCAAGTGAATTGCACAACATAATCCACTCCTCATTTTGCGCAAACTGAAAATCCATCACGGGCCAAAAATCACCTTGGAAGCAGCACACAAAAGCTTGCCTATTATTTACATAATTCCAAATTTTCTCTACATAGGTCAGAAATGTGATAGAGGAGCTTGATTGTAGCTAAGGAATTTCCGTAGCTTTTTTCTACTACAAGTGGAGGGGAGGATGATGTTCCTAGGCTCAATTCAATACTGAGCAGGTGACTATATTCACATTGGTTTAAGCTAACTCCAGGTTTCTGTCTAGTAGTCTCCCTAACTCTTGGAAAGAAGCAATGGGGACTACTCATTTTCTAAGACCACCTACAGGATCAGAAGATTCTGCCTTTGACTTATTATTTTGAACCTCAAATAGGTAGATCATCTTGTTCATGCTTGTTTTTCCAAGAAGTGGTAGTTGCTTCACTCTTCAAGCAAGTTCCTAGGGTGCTTTTGTAAGAAGCCCCTCCCTTATATAGATGGGCAATCCCTTGGTAATTCAACATAATGAAAGTAAGAATGTCATCCCATTTAAACGAAGGTACCAACACAGTCAATGACAAGGCCAAAGCTTTTACTTCATAATTTCAACCTCAAGAGCCAAAGAAAAAAAAAAAAAGAAATTAAAAATATTACCGTACACAAGAGGGCAAGTGTCTCTTTCCAATATTTCAATGGCCTGGTGCTTACAAGGCTCATGAGATCATTGTTCACCACTGCAGAAACAATCTGAAATCCCAAATAGGTTTATAAAATGGATATATGTAACAAATGGAACTCATACAAGATAATTATTATACATATTGATCTAAGAACACAGATAGTTTCAATAAAAATGAAAACAGGTAGATGGACCTACCTTCAAGTAAGGTGATTGATTAATTTTAAGGAATTGTTCACGTGTTTTCTCCCACAAAGAACTGCCACCAACATGAGCAATGACTAAAGCATCAGCCAATTTATTTGCAGATATGCATTGTGCAACAGCCCCTTTGTAGTCCCCCACCACCAAAGCACACTGTATTGCATCATCAAATGATGGGTCAGCACTCTCTTGCAGCCCATCTGCTTCTTGTTGCATTTTGTCTGAACCAGCAAGATAATTCCCAGAACCATTATCACCAGCAGTTATCACAGGTTTATCAGCTTTGGGGCTAGCAAGATTATTGAAAAAATCTTCCCCATCATCAGCAGGGAAGACTGCAGTTTCTTTATTCAGTTCAAATCCCACTTTATCTGCTGTTGTATCATCAAGTCGGACAGCACTTGTGTCCCCGGACAAATTATCCTGTAAAACATCTTTTTCTTCAACAGGTACACTAAAACCAAGGTGAGCAAGCAACTTTGTTCTTGCTGTCCCATCTTCTTCAAACATAACCTTTAAAAAGCCCCAAGTTTCTCTGTCATCCTCTGATCTGCCAAGTTGATTAAACATTTAAAGGCAAAGCATTGGGAATTTGTATTGCAGAACAAGAAGCAAACATTGGTGGCAAATTTTCTGAAAAACAAAAAGTAGTACCCTAAGGGAAAGTGTGGATGCTAATTCATTTCTTAGTAGAAAACATACTCTGATTCATGAGATTTTTTATCACATAAAGCCTTCAGCAATGACCTCTCCCCATTTTGTATTGCAGATTCAAATTCGGAAGACCTACTTGCCAAACTCTGTTCTGTATCTAAGTTATGCAAAAATACCTGCAAGAAAAAACAAAGAAAACAAGAAAATCAGGAAATTTTCATGATGCAGAAAAAAAGCAGCCTAAATATGAAGCACACCTCTGAAGCACCAGCAGAAGAACCTGCAGAAGTTGATATAGGGTTAAATGATACAAGTTTTCCTCCGAACCCAAAAGATGCCCCAGCTGGACGTTTATACCACTTTGGAGCTCTTACTGTTGGCCCATGCAGAGGAAAGCAAGACAAAATACACATCATTAACCTCTGATTAGATTATATAGTGTGAAACAAAGTACAGCAAAGGAAGAAACAAAAAAAACAGAACAAAAACCAACACAAAAATAATTTGTGAACACAATTTTCAGGACCACAGAGCTTCATTTGCTCACATTGTAAATTTTCATGTATTGATATATTTCAATTTATTAATGAGATTATGTCTGCAAGTTATTCACTGTTAACGTAATAAAACAAAAGCTTTAGCCTAATTACCACAAGCCGCAGAGTCTTGCGGTAATGCCACTGGGAGCCTGGACCCTTAGTCCCAACTGCAGGGCTCAAATCTTGGTCCCAACAAACCAAAACAAAAGGCTTTAGTCTAATTGCAAAATTGGGACATGCAGCATAGCCTACTCAAAGAAAAAGTAAGATCCAGCAGATTAAAACTCTTTTTTATCTGCATTTTAATAGCTAATAGTCAGCACCAAAACTTTCTGGAATGAGACATGTGATTCATCAAGCTCAAAAGCCCATTAGGTCAAGTTCCAAGTTCATATTACTTATATACAGCAAGGCTCACCCTTCATAGGACTTGTATCACAAAAAAAATTCAAATTCAGAAAATCCTACACTCAAATTGACTTCTATGGCTACAAATCAATAAAATAAACCACATTACCTGCTCCAAAATCGCCCTCCCCAGCAGCAAATGTACTGCAACCCTGCAATGTAAGATTCATGACAAGGCATATTTGAGACTATATTTTTGCACAAGAAAACAGATGAGTATCATTTTCCCCTGGGTCAACAAAGCAAAAGAAAAATCACCAAAAAGTTGTATCTCATTATAATGTCCATTCTGTCCTTTTACAGAGGTGGTGAGATGGGTGGATGTAATTGCTTTTAACAAGGCATTTATCATAATAGGAACTTCAATTTCTTGTCAAAACAGTTGTAACAAGGAACACAAAAAATAAAAAGATTGTTAACAGCACAAAAAGAATGCATACCTCAATGTTGTAGACATTAATATTTTGATCATAAGTGGATGATATTATGATTCCTGGTATCTTTGGATACCAGTGTACATCAAAGGTCCAGCTAGAGCCAGCCAGGAGCTCATGTACAATCTATGCTTCCCCAAACCCAACCAAAAAAAAAATAAATAGGAGAGAAAAGAAAAAAAAAAAGGATCAAATAAAAGGCATCAGAAAAAAAAATTAGATTAGTGGCCAGAAGAGAAAGGAAAAGAAAACAAAATTGTATGCCCCAAATATTTTGCATTAGCCAAAGCCAAGGCTCAACCACTATAACATTCCCTACCTCTCCAGTTCCAGTGTTCCAGCAAAGAGTTCGACCATCTTTAGCACATGTCAGCAGATAGGAGCTATCATTGGGACACCATGACATCGCAGTTACACCTGATGTGAGGCAATTGCCAAAAACAGGAAGCTGGGAAATCACAGGGGAGATTTGGCCAAAATGTCACTAATATTTGCTAGTTTTCTTTTTCTAAATTTTTTTTTTTTCCGGTGAAGGCCAAAAACGAAGATGCAGCATCAGACCCAGAAACTTCAGTCACTTATCCAAACAATGTGCCAACACAACCCATATCCACAGACAAATAACAAAAATCTACATCTGTATGCATAAAGGAACTGACATCATAGTTTGACAGGATTGTGCAACTTAGGAATGATAAAGCAAAGTATACTTTCTATCAAAAAAATCACACTTGATCGTTAGATTTTCACATACCTTTGGTGTGTCCCACAAACTCTTTTACAGGTGTCATTGTGTTACGCATATCCCAAAGCTGCGTGCAAAAGGTTTTTGATTTAGACAATTACACAGACATCACTAGTAAAACAGAAAAAAATATGAATGCTAAGTCATCACCTGCAGGGCAGGATTACTGTCTTCATCTGATGCGATAACAAGCTGAGTGGCAACATCAGGGTGCCACTGCAAAACAGATAGTCGCCTTCTAAGAGAATCTTCGACACTGTTGATTTACAAATGGAAAATATGTTACAATGACATAAAAGGGAATATAATGTCACCCAATATTATGCATATAATGGCTAGAAACTTACGATATTACTGGTTTCTGCCTCTTTAGGTCCCATACCACTGTAAAAGCACAAGTTATTCAATTTAACAAGCTAACATAGATTGGTAAGTTGGCAGTAAATCCAGTATGTTCTCTCACCAGTTATTCCATTGTGGGAGGTGGATGCTAATATATGTTGAACCCTGCTATTCCAAGAAACATATGAAATTTCAGCTTGAGTTGCAGAACCACTGCCCTGCATAAAATGACCAAATTAACAATGAAATGTTCTCTAGCCTCTTCAGCCATTGAGAGAAGGAAAGGAGAAGAAGAAAAGACAAAAGTTCGGAGGCTACTTTAGCAACAGTGCATCTAGGGAATACCTCATCAGCTAACTCATCCTCAAACTTCCCTATACTGGAAATTTAAAATCATTCATCCTCAATTGAGACCCAAGAAGAAGAAACACTATAGTCCCCAAATTAATATCCGTGTATATTTCCATCAATTTCTTCACCGAGATATATCAATGCATTTATCCCAATTCATCTCCAGTCTAATAAAAGCTGCTTTAAAACAGGTAAAACACATTCTGGACAAAATATTTCCCATCTCCAGGCTAAAATAAAAAACCATGTCATTGGTAAAGAAATTTTGAATTTATACCAATTTATTACTTTAAACCACCAACTCATCAAAACATTCTTCCTTGCCTTAAGTAGCATGAACTTCTTCTTTCCTTTAACAACATTGAACTAAGGACTTCCATGACCAGGATAAACTGGATAAATAGACTCAGACACTGCTTCAACTAAGCACTCAAGAAATAGACTTCAAACAAGCCTTGAAGCTCTCGGTCCCACACAAACATCTCATTTCACCAGCCTTGTGCAGATTCCACTCTGAAAGAAGAGTTACAACTTCAAACCTAGAACACAATATTAGAACGAGATACCAACACTTTTTTACTTCATATCAATATCAACCGAAAAGCATTGTTCATATTCACCCATTTATGGCAGTGAAATTTTGAATCACTAAAAACCCTACATACCTTGAGAGGTGGGAAATGAGAAGGTTCAGTTGGTGCAGAAAAATCCCAGATGCAGATTTCGCCATCAACAGCACCAGATGCAAGTAAATTGGGGGTATAGGAATTAAACGCAAGACCACTAACCTGAAACGAGAAAAGAGTAGAATGGGCATGCCATGAAACAATAATATAATAAGCATAACATATATAACCAAATAATAACACCAAAAGCAATAGAAGAAAACTTACAGGACCCTTGTGACTCAACAGATGTGCAACAAGACCACCTTCACTTGCCTCGGATCTATGGAGAAAAGACAATGGGATATTACAGGAGCTTGATGCCAAAGAAAATAAATAAAGTCTAAAAAAAAAAAAAATTCAATTGAGTTTTGTACAGCTAAAATTTTGTCAGGCTAAAAAAAGGTAGACAATAACAATTTAACTGTGTGAGGAAAAAATGTTTAGCAAATAGAAAATCACTTGTATAAGTGTATGAAATCTGTTTTACTCAGGTAAAAGGCACAAGTGTACGACTTTCAATGGGCATATAAGTGTATGTTTTGGGAATGATGAAAAAATGTTTCGTGTGAATCACATCTAGCTAATGTTCAAACAACAAGAATCTGTTGCCGGGAAACTGCAAGATATTTCTTTCAACCACTGATGAAATTCCCTTGCAATAAAACAGAATAAGAAGAAGAACTACACAAACGTTTCAAATTAAACAAAGGTAAATGCAAATTCTGATAAATAGCTGAAACCCAGCTCATCTTTTCAATTTTAATCAAATGAAATCCATCAGCATTCATCCAACAAGAACGTAAAACCCACGTGTAGTTGCTCAATTCCATTCTTTCCCAACATTCTCCCAACTCAAAAGACCCACAAGATTCATAAACACATAAAACCTAAAGACGACCAGAAGATCCATTCCGTCATGTGAACAGCAAAATGGGCACAAATCCACTCGCCTAATTCGAAAAAAAGGAAAAAAAAAAATCAACACCAAGTACTAGTTACCGGATCAGCGATAAGGGGTTCCAGATATCGATATTGCCATCATTAAGACCACCGGCAAGAAGCCCGAGAGCGAACTGGTCGGACCCCGATCCCTTCATGCCCCAAGCAAGCCGGTTAAATTTCTCAGAACTTTGGCGTCCACCAAGCAAGGGGAGCTCACGATAATCCGACTGAAAATTGAGCTCAAAGATCTCGATGTTGGCTGCGGAGCTGAAGGAATTATCTACCACATTCGCCATGGTCCCGGCCGCCAAGTACGGCGCGTCGGGCGCCAGCGCCAACTGCGCCGATCTGCCCACCGACTTTATAGACGACATAGTATTAAGAGAATTCGTCTCCTCTTCTTCTTTCTTTATTCCAATCTACAAAGATTTCAAGAAACGCCTAGCGATACAAATAGAAGATTAAATAAAAAAAAACCACCAAAAAAAAAATGAAACACGAGTCGATCTGATTCTGTGTGGATTTATACTTGACAAAAACAAAAAAAATGAAAAGAAAAAATTGAAACAATTTAATAGAAATTTAGGTTTGATCTGCAAATTGGGAGGTGAGTTTCTGTTAGACTTTTTAACAGAAGAGTTGTGTGAGTGTGTGTGCGGGCAATTTGTCGCGGAGGCTAACGGGCAAGAGAGCTACGATTCTCTGTGGCCATGTTTGCCGGGTATTCATTGCGTACACCGTTTTCTTTTATAATTCCTTTGACCATGATGCCAGCGTAGACTCTACAGTTTAAATTTTAAAATCCTATACCTTAAATAAACCCTAAATCTAAATTTAAAAAAATAATAAAATAAAATCTTTCCTCACGGGCTCCCGTCGCTGCTAAACTTTTCTCTGTCAGCTAATGACAAGTATTAACCAAAATGACGTTGTAGTATTTAGTTATCATTATTTAAGTAGTGAATATTCTTTATAAAAAAAAAAAGTAAATCAAGAATCCCGACGATAAAAAAATGCCTTTTTTTATTGTGTTTAAAAAAAAAGAAAAAAGGGACAGTTACAAGTATCAAACAGTTCTTTTTGAGTTAAAAGTACTAAACGGTTCTTCATTGGACCATCTTACTATAGAACTCAGAATAAAATGGGCCCAAATTTATACTCAAGTTCTAGGCCCAAAATCACATTGTTCAACACGGCCTCAGCCCAACAAATCATTGATAAAATCAAGAACCCGTGCTTCATGCGGCCCATTTGGGCCCATATACGTCACCTAATAGGCAAACTTGTGTCTGTCTTTTTGGTTTTTGTTTTATTTTTTTGTTTTAGACACGGAGATTGGTTGTTACTTGTTGTGGATGAGATTTTATAATTTAACTAACTTTTTGAGTGAATTAAGTCAATTCAATGACTAATGAAATAAAAAACATGAAATTTTAACAGGCACTCTTGAATTTTTTTTTTTTTTTTTTTTGTTTATGATATCAAATACATTCAAGTGCTTTTATATTTCCCTTTTAGGCTCAAGGCCTTTTTAAGTTTCTCTCTTACTTGTTCGTGTTAGTGCGGCAATGACGCTTGAGTGTGATTTTTTTAACCCAAAAAAAAAAAAAAAAAATTGCAATTCATGTAGCATATCAAATATTTTTACAAAGTTGCGTAATTGTAACTTTTACATGTTAACACGGTGCAATTCATTGTGTCCTTCTGTTCTTAAATTATTTAAAAACGAAGAATAAAAACAGAATATGTCAATGCAGCAGAAAAATTTAACCAGAACCAGAATGCCAGAATGAATTGCAACCTCTTCACTGAAAACGTGGGGCCGGCGAGCCAGAAAGGCCAGCAGAAATGGTGCAAGGAAAGTAAAAACGGCCCCCCATAATTTTCCCAGTAAATTCATCGCCATTGGCTGCGGCTGGCGAAAGCCGTTGTTGAGTCTAATGAAAAGAAATATGAACGACGCGAGCTTTTTCTACCGCATAATTCGCCGAAAATAATTCCTATTTGACCACAAAATTGTTTCTTTTTCTATTCCTTTTGTGCCCTTCTGTCCAAATTTTCGCTATTAGTTTTAAAAACGGTAGAATAATAAATATAGTGAAAAAAACGTGGACGTTACCCGTGAGAAGTGTGAACATTTATTTCCATCTCAAAATGCTCAGAATATCTGAACGAGCCGTGTACGTCCAATTCCATCCATTGAAAATAACAAACTTGCTCAGAATGTGCAGTGGACATACGTCGTTTGTTTATTCCCTGCAAAAGGGTCCAGATTAATTATGGAAAAAAACAAAAATTCCACCTCATTCCCAAGAACAGAAAAAAAAAATATATATATATATAAGGTTGGCCCTTAGCCTACTGCTTATGCCACCATCGACCACCTGGTTCTTTTGCTAAAAATTTTTATCACACGTAATTGAAACCAAAGATGGTTCAATTTGGTTTTGGATTTTTGTGTTTATATATTTTTTTTCTTTTTAGGGGACATCTCCTCTCACAACTTACCAATTGCATTTGCCCTTCATACAGGAAGGTCTTATTGTCCACGTTATATTTGACTGCTAACCCATTTTGTTTAATTTCTGCAATCATGTTATGGCTCATATAAATATTAATCAAATAAATATATATTGAGAATTAAGATTTTCAAACACGATTCATTAAAATAAATTAATTGTTTGTTAAATATGATTATAATATTTTAAAAACTCCAATTTACTTTGAATTTTTTTGACGAGGGTCATACAAATATTAAGATTTTTCGCTTCTTAGAGAGAGAAAGAGAGAGAGAGAGAGAGAGACTTTTGTGCTAGACTAGTTTATGTAGTTGGTGGCCATATAGCAAAAAATATGAAAGGATTCTAATTTTAAAATCCTATTGAGTAGAGGTTTGTAAAATTTTTATAAATTTTATTTTAGTCATTATATTTTTAAATATTTTATATTTAATCTAAAAAAGTTATAATATTTTTAATTTATTTTATTTTTATTTTATATTTTATCAAATATAATTATTTGTATAATTCATAAAAATTTAACATTTTTAAAAAATATAAATTATAACTTTAAAATGTTAAATTAATTAAATTATTTTAATTATATCATTAATTATTATTTTTAACATGGTAATTCTTGTTTTAAATTTGAAAAGATTAAGTTAAGGTAATAATTTATTATATATTTTATTTTAAAAATTACTGTAATAAAGAAATAATATTAATTATTATGAAAATTATTTTGGGGTTATGATGAAATATTTATGAATAACTTTCTTGATGTATTAATAAGAGGTTTTATTTGACAAAAAATTATCTATTTCAATAAAAATAATATTTTAATAAAAATTGAGAAGATTTTCATAATATTTAACATTATTCATATTAAATATATAAGAAAAAATTCGCACTCTACCGTTAAAATAAGAAAATTTATGTCCATTTCAAAATGTTATAGAATATTGGACAAGAAGACCAGCTGTTTCCGTTCAATTTAATCCATTGAAGAGAATAAACTTATTCACAGAGTGTATTGGTTATATATAATTTAATTATTGCTTGCAAAATGGGCCAAATTAATTAATAGAAAAAGACAACAATTCCCCGTCAGAGCCAAGAAAAGAAAAAAAAAAAAAAGGTTGGCTGTTGGCCTGCTCCGAATTTATTAAGCAGGTTCAAACAATCGTCGACCCAATTATAATTTAATCCAAATTTTTGTTGGCACAATGTCACAATCTATAGTTTTTAATTTTTCAAGAAAGTCCCAAAAAAATATTTATTTATTTTTTTCAGATTTCGGACGCAACGGATCCAAGGAAAGCAATCTCTCAATTCTCAGCTGTTCATCACAGTGCCAGTGTGCCATGACATCATTGATCATCTCAGCTGTTCCAAGGTGAGGAATCTCTTCACTCTTAGCTTTTCCCAAAATAATCTTATTTTCATTATCGTTAATAAATCGAAATAAAATCATTTATTATTTCACACAAAAATATATATCTAGTGTTGCATACGTTAATATGATTTTTTTAACAACTAATTTATATATAAAATATCTTTTATATATACATTTTATGATATATCTTTAGTTAGTGCATATTAATTCTTTTTTTTTTTTTTTTACATACAATTTTTTTAAATTATTTATAATCTAATTATATAAATATAAAAATAATTAATTTAATTAAATATAAATAATTTTTATATTATATATAATTTTTTTATTTTATATTGATATTTTATATAATATAAAATATCTTTTATATTATATAAAAATTTTTTATATTTATTTGAATTTATCACTTTTATATTAATACACTAAATAAAAAAATAACATATTATAAATATACTTTTCATAATTAATTTTGAGGTGAATATAAATAAATTTTATATCACAATTTTTATTTTATATATAATATAAAATATCTTATATATTATATAAAAATTCTTTATATTCATTTGACTTTATTATTTTTATATCAATACACCAAAAAAAAAATGTTATAAATGTATCAATATTAAGGAATAATATAAATACACCAAAAAAAAAAAAGAATAATATGTTATAAATGTAACTTCCATCGTTCCATGTGTTTTATATGTGCATTCTGCGATTCTTCATTTGTAACTGGCAAACAGCTAGCCGTTTATCTAATTTTCTTATTTCTCGTGCTTTTTTTCTTTTTTTTCGGTGTTCTTTTGTCATCTTCCCGAACTGCTATATCTAGAATATTGCCGGGCGGCTCATGTGGTGTTACCTCATAAAATTATAATATATCCTGAAGTCCGTGATTATTTTTTTACTGGCGTTAATTAATTGGAAATGTTGGGTTGGAGGCACAAACGCAGGATGATCATCATAGTCAATGATCGTCCCATGCCATGGACTTATGCAATATCCACCAATTGACCAATCCCCCTCACATGGCATAACATGACTAGAGACAACCCCCCCCCCCCACCAAAAAAAATAAAAAGAAAATGTGAATATTACAAATTGATCGCACACCGACACACTCAAAAACATAAAAATAAAATTAAATTGTGAGTTCTCATTTCAGGTAAACCACATCAATTCACTTTTGTTTTATAAAAATTTTGAATTAAATGCTCTAACTTTCTTGATGGTCAAACATTTTTATGTCACATGCCAATAATTAAGAATTTATAGACCTTTCAAAAAAAATAAAATAAAGAAATAAATACTATTAGGTTGATCATTTATTTTGATTAAAAACTACACTCAAAATTGACTAAAAATAAAACCCAGACTTTTCTTCCTTACTATTTTTCTTGCGTCCTTATCAAAAATTTTAATTTTTCTTACTTTGAATTAGGGGTATTATTGACTTTGTACCAATAACAGTCTCCTATATAAATATGGCTGCCTGGACACAATTCTCTGTATTACCGTAATACAGCAAGCAAAAAGGGAAACAACAAGAAAAAAAAAAGGGAAAGAAAGAAACACCATGGGAAGTGGAATCAACCCTCGTTTAGTGATTGCGTTTTCTCTTCTTCTTTCATGCATTCTGATTGATCAAACGCATGGCAAGAAGCAAGGCGAGGCATTTGGCCATCTATACAATGCCAACTTGAAAGCATCTTCCGGCATTGACACCAGTCCCTTTCGAGTGTCGGATGCTGATGATGATCAACATTCTGAAATCCATTCTGATCTTCATGATGATGATGGAATGAAAGAGAAGGATAGGATTGAGAGTTTTCCTGGACAACCCCATGTGGATTTCGCACAATATGGTGGCTATGTCACTGTCGACAGGACAGCTGGTCGAGCACTGTATTACTATTTTGTCGAGGCCCAGCATGCCAAAGAATCTTCGCCCCTTCTTCTCTGGCTTAACGGAGGTAATTGGTATTTGTCTTTTCTTACTTTTCTATATATAATTTGATGCATTTCCTTTCTTTTCTTCCTAAAAGCTTTAAAAGTTTGATCATTTATTTCCATTGTTTTTCATTAATCTTCTTATCTTGAGTTTTTCTCTGTTTCCTTTATAAATTTATGGCTTTTTGGGGACACGAATCTTTTTAGCCTCTGTTCATTATTTTAGTATTTGATTTCTTTTTGTTATTATTATTATAATTATTTTAAATTTAATTGATGCCAACCCGGACTGTTAACATTTTTTATCAAAAAAAGAAAAAAACAAAAAACAAAAAGATACGTGACAAAATATATTACTAAAATTTCAATAAACTTGATGGGGTTTCTCATCATTGCTTGGTTTGTTTTTACCCCACACCACTCTTTCTTACAATCATTTCCGAACAATAATGTTGCTGAATAGAGTCTAGCTTGGCAATTTGCATGATTGATCCATGACAGGTTGCCTTCTTGGAATACTGTATGGTGTATGGGTATCAGTGCTCTTTGTAATTTGTCCCAAAAGGACAAAATTGATTTTATGTTTCTGTTGCCTAGAATGCCTTTTATTTATATATTTCTCTAAAGTTCACCATAAAGAAAATGCTCTAAATATAAATAAATTACGTGACAGCTAATACATGTTTTTACAATACATTTAGTATAAGAATACTGTAGTGAATGGATGGCAGAGCCTTAGCCTTATCTAACAAAGGAAAACGGAAGCAAGAAGGAAGGGAAGATGACAAATTTATATATATATATATAAATATGTCAATTCTGGAACATCAGGAAAATAAAAATATAATAAATGATTAAGGAAGGAAATATATATATGTCAATTCTGGGACCCCAGGAAAATAAAAAATTATCGAGAAAGGAAACTTTGCACATGCCCTAGTGGCTGTTGTGCTGCCAGTTATTGTAGTCCCCAGTCTCAGGGAGGATCTCTCTGCGTTCATATTGTAACCATCTTTGAAACTGCGAATAAAATCATCTATTCGGAGATGTATAAGCTCCATACATTTGAATGGATGGCAGAGCCTTAGCCTTATCTAACAAAGGAAAACGAAAGCAAGAAGGAAGGGAAGATGACAAATTTATATATATATATATATATATATATATAAATATGTCAATTCTGGGACCCCAGGAAAATAAACATATAATAAATGATTAAGAAAGGAAATATATATATGTCAATTCTGGGACCCCAGAAAAATAAAAAAATAAAAAATGATTGAGAAAGGAAACTTTGCACATGCCCTAGTGGCTGTTGTGCTGCCAGTTATTGTAGTCCCAGTCCCAGGGAGGATCTCTCTGTGTTCATATTGTAACCATCTTTGAAACTGCGAATAAAATCATCTATTCGGAGATGTATAAGCTCCATACATTTATGCAATAGTTAGTAAGAATACAGTAGTGAATGGATGGTAGAGCCTTAGCCTTATCTAACAAAGGAAAACGGAAGCAAGAAGGAAGGGAAGATGACAAATTTATATATATATATACATATATAAATATGTCAATTTTGGGACCCCAGGAAAATAAAAATATAATAAATGATTAAGAAAGGAAATATATATATGTCAATTCTGGGATCCCAGGAAAATAAAAAAATAAAAAATGATTGAGAAGGGAAACTTTGCACATGCCCTAGTGGCTGTTGTGCTGCCAGTTATTGTAGTCCCCAGGGAGGATCTCTCTGCGTTCATATTGTAACCATCTTTGAAACTGCGAATAAAATCATCTATTCGGAGATGTATAAGCTCCATACATTTCTCATTTTTTCTCTTTTTTTTTTTTTTTTGTGTGGGGGGGTTAATGGTTAACTAGTTACCAGGCATCACCATGGGTTAATGTGGACCATCTTTTTCTTGTCCCGTGTGTATACTCTTACAGGTCCTGGTTGTTCGTCCTTGGGTTATGGAGCTATGTCAGAGCTTGGACCTTTTCGGATATATAGTGATGGCAAGACACTATACAAAAACAGATTCTCATGGAATTATGGTAAACATATGCTTCATATGCTACTTCTATCAAGGGAATTTGAACCATACTGATATTTTATTTTATTTTATTATTATTTTTATCAACCAACTTTTGCAATATACTGAATTTCCTTATATATTCGTAATAATTCTCTTAATTGTTAAATTTTCAGCGGCAAATGTTTTGTTTCTTGAGTCTCCTGCCGGGGTAGGATTTTCCTATTCTAACAGGACATCAGATTATCAAAACAATGGAGATAAGAAAACAGCTGAAGATAATATCGTGTTCCTGAGAAACTGGCTAGAGAGATTTCCCGAATATAAAGGCAGAGATATTTACATTGCCGGTGAGAGCTATGCTGGACATTATGTCCCTCAACTTGCGTATACCGTTATGTACCATAACAAGAAGGCCAACAAGACCCTTTTCAACCTCAAAGGAATTCTGGTACACCACTTTCGCTACCCCCATTAAATCAATATGAAAAATTGTGAACTTGCAGTCCATTGGGACATTATTAATTTCCTTTCTTTCCTTCCCTTTCCATAGTAGTAAAGGAATGATTGAAACCTAGAATTTTTTTTTTTTCATTTTTCAATTTTCATTTCAATTACACCCACTTGTCCTTTGGCCCCAAGTTGAGGGCCATCCATATTTAGTCAACTTTTGTTGGCACAAAATTGTTGATTTAAAATCATATGCCCTGTGCCACATGCCATGATGATGCCCAAAATATTATGATTTAATGACAATTTGGCAATTACATTGGCAGATTGGGAATGCATTGATCAACGGTGAAACTGATACTTCGGGGATGTATGACTACTTTGGAAGCCATGCTCTAATTTCCGAGAGTGCCGCTTCTAACATCAGAAAATACTGTAATCCCCACGCTAAAGGTCAAGCTCGTGAATGCACAGCAGCACAGGATGAAGCAGAGAGAGACATTGATCCCATCAACATATATAACATCTATGCCCCTCCCTGCTTCCAAAAAGGCATCACGGCCAAGCCCAAAAAGGCTTCTGTAAATTCAGTATATACCTTTTTTATTTTTATTTTTTATTTTTTTCAGAATTAGTAATTGTAGCTAATCTATTTAATACTTTTTACTTTGTGATGCAGTTGTCAAAATTTGATCCCTGCTACGATCAGTACGTTTATTCCTATCTTAATCGGCCTGATGTCCAAGAGGCCATGCATGCCAATGTCACCAAACTTACCCATGATTGGCAGCCCTGCAGCGATGTCATTTCCAACTGGAAAGATAGCCCTTTAACAGTCATTCCACTACTAGAAGAGTTCATGGCTGCTGGACTTCGTGTGTGGATATTCAGGTAAAGCACAAGTATATAATCACGTTCACTAGCGGAATTATTGTTTTGTACCCTTGATTATCATAACGAAAACTCATCCATTGGTTTTGGTTTTCCCTTCAACATCATTGCTTGGCATAATGGCTTGTGCCTTTTCTTGAGGGGCTTCCTTGCGCGCTATGACAGTCTACAAATGTTTCAGTGACACCCTTCATGACATTATGAAACTTTTCTTCAAAGCAAAAAAAGGAAAACTTAATTTGACAAGATAATAATTACTGCCGCCATTGTTTCTCTTTGAAACCAACATTTTGCTTTCTTCTTCCTTTTTTTGGCTTTGGAGGTGGGGGGATCCAATTGAAATATGAGTATCAATTGGAACATGATTTGAGAATGTACATAAATGATAGAGCTCCAATGGTTATTCTTATTTGCACGTTATATATACAGTGGAGACATAGATGGAAGGGTCCCAGTTACTTCAACTCAGTATTCTATTAGCAAGATGAAGCTTGCCGTTAAAACTCAATGGCATCCCTGGTTCACCGGGGGAGAGGTAAGTAACATTTCCCCCTCAAACCACTTCAACATTTACTTCAATGGTAATTGATCATTCAACGAGACTCTGCGTATGGTACTCTGGATTTTCCTATTCATGGGTGTCATTTTTTTTTTTTTTTTTTTTTTTTTTTTTAAGGTTGGAGGTTATACGCAAGTGTACAAGGGAGATATAACATTTGCTACGGTAAGAGGAGCAGGCCACCAAGTACCAAGTTACCAACCTCTGAGAGCGCTTTCATTGATCAATCACTTCCTAAGTGGCACACCTCTTCCGGATAGTCCCAGAAATAGCACTTCTTCATCAAACATTCATTTCTTTCTTTAAGTTTCAAATTTCTCAAGTTGGATTAGACTTTGAAGTTCATAAGAATCATTCTTCTGGGCTATTCTTATTTAATTTAATTTAATTTTTCTTTTTAAAGGGTGCAGCCAGTTTCTTGTAAGGCTAGTCTCTTATTGAAACCTAGGCAATTAAATCATTTCCTACTATTTGCATAGTAAGTTTATTTTTGAAATGGGCTTCATGGCCCAATTACGCTTAATTGAATCCATTTCAAGTCTATTTATTTGAATGGGCATTTAGCCTGGCTAGGTTTATTTAATTAGGTTTGTGCAATTTAGTCTTTTTCATTTGGCTCCATTCCTAATCATCAAAATAAGGTTAAAAAAAAAAAAACACAGAGAAAAAAGAGCAAAGAGAAAAGAAAAATGAAAAAGAAATGTAAAAAAAAAAAAAAAAAACAAAACAAAAGGGAAAAAGAATCTAGTAGACGTCCAATTCCATCCATTGAAAATAACAAACTTGCTCAGAATGTGCCGTGGACATACGTAGTTTGTTTATTCCCTGCAAAAGGGTCCAGATTAATAATGGAAAAAAAAAACAAAAATTCCACCTCATTCCCAAGAACAGAAAAAAAAAAAAAAAAAAAAAAAGATAAGGTTGGCCCTTAGCCTACTGCTTATGCCATCATCGACCACCTGGTTCTTTTGCTAAAAATTTTTATCACACGTAATTGGGCACCAAAGATAGCTCAATTTAGTTTTGGATTTTTGTGTTTAGATTTTTCTTTCTTTCTTTTTTTTTTCTCTTTTTCTCAGGGGGAATCACCAAATGCATTTGCCCTTCATACTGGAAGACCTTATTGCCCACGTTATATTTGACTGCTAACCCATTTTGTTTAATTTCTACAATCATGTTATGGATCATATAAATATTAATCAAATAAATATGTATCGAGAATTAAGATTTTTAAATACAATTCATTAAAATAAATTAATTGTTTATTAAATATGATTATAATATTTTAAAAGATATAGATATTTTATTCAAATTTACTTTAAATTTGTTGGATGAAGGTCCAAAATCATTGGGGTTCTAAATTGCTTTTTATGGAGAGAGAGAAAGAGACACGAGATCCAAACTTTTGTGCTAGACTTGGTAAGGATTCTAATTTTAAAATCCTATTCAGTCGACTTTTGTAAATTTTTTATGAAATTTATTGTTGAAAATAAATATAAATTATAATCTTAACAAATTAAATAAATTAAACTATTTTAATTCTACCGTTAATTATTATTTTTAACATTATCTTTTTGGTATGGATTTGGAAGGATTAGGTTAAGGTACTAATTGTGTTCCAAAAAAATTATAATAATAGATGAATAATGTTAAATATTATGAAAGTTATTTTAGAGTTATGATGAAATATTATTTTTATTAAGGCAGATAATTTTTTTAATATGTTAATGAGAAGTTTTATTTGATAAAAAGTTATTTATTTTGATAAAAATAATATTTTAATAATAAATTGAGAATTTATTTTTTATGATATTTAACTTTATTCATAATAAATATATAAGAAAAAATTCGTGTTCTGCCATTATTAAAATATGAAAATTTATGTCCATTTCAAAATGTTATAGAATATTGGACATGAAGACCAGTTGTTTCCGTTCAATTCAATCCATTGAATAGAATAAACTTATCCAGAGAGTGTACTGGTTATACATAATTTAATTATTGCTTGCAAAATGTGCCGAATTAATTAATAGAAAAAGACAACAATTCCCCATCATAACCAAGACAAGGAAAAACAAAAACAAAAAAAAAAAAAAAGGAAAAAAGGTTGGCTGTTAGCCTGCTAGTTGCTCATTGCTCCGAATTTGTTAAGCAGGTTCAAACAATCGACGGCCCAATTATAATTTAATCCAAATTTTAGTTGGCACAATGTCACAATCTATAGTTTTTCATTTTTCAAGAAAGTCCCAAAAAAATATTTATTTAATCTTTTCAGATTTCAGACGCAACGGATCCAAGGAAAGCAACCTCTCAATTCTCAGCTGCTCATCGCAGGGCCAGCGTGCCATGACATCATTGACCATCATCTCAGCTGATCCAAGGAGAGCAATCTCTCCACTCTCAGCTTTTCCCAAAATAATCTTATTTTCGTTATCGTTAATAAATATAAGTAAAATTATTTCTTATCTCATACAAAAATATATATCTCATATCATATACACGTTAATATAATTTTTTTTTTACAATTTATTTGTATATATTGTATAAATATAAATATAAATATATATATATATATATATATATATATTTTTATGATATATTATTGTATAATATACATTAATTTTTTTTAAAAAAATAAATATAAATTTTTTTATTTTTAAATTATTTATAATTTAATTATATAAATATAAATATAATTAATTTAAATAAATATAAATAATTTTTATATTATATATATAAATTTTTTATTTTAAATTGATATTTTATATTATGTAAAATATTTTATATATTATATAAAAATTTTTTATATTTATTTAATTTTATCATTTTTATATTAATATACTAAATAAAGAAATAAATTATTATAAATCTAATTTATTTCATTTTTTCTATATATAATTTTTAAGTAGATATAAATAATTTTTATGTTACATATAATATTTTTTATTTTATATTAAAATTTTATATATAATATAAAATATTTTATATATTATATAAAAATTTTTTATATTCATTTAAATTTATCCTAATACATTAAATAAAAAAATAATATATTATAAATATAATTTTCATCGTATCATATTTTTTTATATATAAATTTTAAATAAATATAAATAATTTTAATATCATATTTTTTATTTTATATTAAAATTTTATATGTAATGTAAAATATTTTATATATTATATAAAAATTTTTTATACTCATTTAAAATTATTATTTTTATATTAACATATTAAAAATAATAATAATATATTATAAATATATCAATATTAAGAAATAATATAAATGCACTAAAAAAAGAATAATATGTTATAAATGTACTTTCCATAGTTCCCTGTTTCTATACATGCATTCCCTGGTTCTTCGTTTGTAACTGACAAACAGCTAGCGGTTTAACTATTTTTCTTATTTCTCGTGCCTTTTTTCTTTGTTTTTTTTTTGGTGTTCTTTTGTCATCTTCCCGAACTGCTATATCTAGAATATTGCCGGCCGGCTCATGTGGTGTTACCTCATTTTTTTACAGGTGTTAATTAATTGGAAATGTTGGATCGGAGGCACAAAAGCAGGATGATCATCACAGTCAGTGATCGTCCCATGCCATGGACTTACGCACTGTCCACCAATTGACCAATCCCCCTCACATGGCATAACATGGCTAGAGACAACCCCCCACCAAAAAAAAAATTAAAAAAAAAAAGTGAATATTACAAATTGATCGCACACCGACACACTGAAAAACATAAAAATAAAATCAAATTGTGAGTTCTCATTTCAGGTAAACCACATCAATTCACTTTTGTTTTATAAAAATTTTGAATTAAATGCTCTAACTTTCTTGATGGTCAAACATTTTTATGTCACATGCCAGTAGTTAAGAATTTATAGACCTTTCAAAAAATAAAATAAAATAAAGAAATAAATACTATTAGGTTGATCATTTATTTTGATTAAAAACTACACTCAAAATTGACTAAAAATAAAATAAAAATAAAAACTACAGCCAACGTTTAAACCAAATAACTTCCACTTCCGGGATACGCGACGAAATAAATGCTCCAAATCAAACCCAGACTTTTCTTCCTTGCTATTTTTCTTGCGTCCTTATCAAAAATTTTAATTTTTCTTATTTTGAATTAGGGGTATTATTGACTTTGTACCAATAACATTCTCCTATATAAATATGGCTGCCTGCACGCTATTCTCCGTATTACCGTAATACAGCAAGCAAAAAGGGAAACAACAAGAAAAAGAAAGAAAGAAAGAAACACCATGGGAAGTGGAGTCAACCCTCGTTTAGTGATTGCGTTTTCTCTTCTTCTTTCATGCATTCTGATTGATCAAACGCATGGCAAGAAGCAAGGCGAGGCATTTGGCCATCTATACAATGCCAACTTGAAAGCATCTTCCGGCATTGACACCAGTCCCTTTCGAGTGTCGGATGCTGATGATGATCAACATTCTGAAATCCATTCTGATCTTCATGATGATGATGGAATGAAAGAGAAGGATAGGATTGAGAGTTTTCCTGGTCAACCCCATGTGGATTTCGCACAATATGGTGGCTATGTCACTGTCGACAGGACAGCTGGTCGAGCACTCTATTACTATTTTGTTGAGGCTCAGCATGCCAAAGAATCTTTGCCCCTTCTTCTCTGGTTTAACGGGGGTAATTGGTCTTTGTCTTTTCTTACTTTTCCATATGTAATTTGATGCATTTCCTTTCTTTTCTTCTTGTTTTTTCTTTTCTTTTCTTTTCTTTTTATTTTTTATTTTCTAAAAGCTTTAAATGTTTTATCATTATTTCCATTGTTTTTCATTAATCTTCTTATCTTGAGTTTTCTCTTATTCCTTTATAAATTTATGGATTTTCGGGGACATGAATCCTTTTAGCCTCTGTTCGTTATTTTAGTATTTGATTTCTTTTTCTTATTATTATTATTTTACAAAAAATTTGATTGGTACCAACTAGGACTTTTAACATTTTTGATAGGAAAAAAAAAAAAAAGATACGCGACCAAAGTATATTACTAAAATTTCAATAAACTTTGTGGGGTTTCTCATCATTGCTTGGTTTGTTTTTACCCCACTCCACTCTTTCTTACAATCATTTCCGAACAATCATGTTGCTGAAGAGAGTCTAGCTTGGCAATTTGCATGATTGATCCATGACAGGTTGCCTTCTTAGAATACGGTATGGTGTATGGGTATCAGTGCTCATTGTAATTTGTCTCAAAAGGACAAAAATGATTTTATGTTTCTGTTACCTAGAATGCCTGTTATTTATACATTTCTCTAAAATTCACCATAAAGAAAATTCTCTACATACAAATAAATTACGTGACAGCTAATACACGTTTTTACAATACATTTAATATGCAATAGTTGGTAAGAATACTGTAGTGAGTGGATAGCATAGCCTTATCTAACGAAGAAAAACAGAAGGGAAGATGACAAATTTATATGTATATATATGTCACTTCTGGGACCCCAGGAAAAGAAAAAAAAATGATTGAGAGAGGAAATTTTGCACATGCCCTAGTGGTTGTTGTGCTGCCAGTTATGGTAGCCCCCAATCTCAGGGAGGATCTCTCTGCGTTCATATGGTAATCATCTTTGAAACTGACAATAAAATGCATTCAAAGATGTATAAGCTCCATACTTTTTTCTTTTCTTTTCTTTTTTTTCTTCTGGGGTTAAAGGTTAACTAGTTACCAGGCATCTCCATGGATTAATGTGGACCATCTTTTTCTTGTCCTGTGCGTATACTCTTACAGGTCCTGGTTGTTCGTCCTTGGGTTTTGGGGCTATGTCAGAGCTTGGACCTTTTCGAATATATAGTGATGGCAAGACACTGTACCAAAACAGATTCTCATGGAATTATGGTAAACATATGTTTCTTCTTAAGAAATATGTTACTTCTACCAAGGGAATTTGAAACATACTGATATTTTATTTTATTTTATTATTATTTTTATCAACCAACCTTTGCAATATACTGAATTTCCTTATATATTCGTAATAATTCTCTTAATTGTTAAATTTTCAGCGACAAATGTTTTGTTTCTTGAGTCTCCTGCCGGGGTAGGATTTTCCTATTCTAACAGGACATCAGATTATCAAAACAATGGAGATAAGAAAACAGCTGAAGATAATATTGTGTTCCTGAGAAACTGGCTAGAGAGATTTCCCGAATATAAAGGCAGAGATATTTACATTGCCGGTGAGAGCTATGCCGGACATTATGTCCCTCAACTTGCATATACCATTATGTACCATAACAAGAAGGCCAACAAGACCCTTTTCAACCTCAAAGGAATTCTGGTACACCACTTTCGCTACCCCCCTTAAATCAATATGAAAAATTGTGAACTTGCAGTCCATTGGGACATTATTAATTTCCTTTCTTTCCTTCCCTTTTTCTTGTCCTTTGGCCCCAAGTTGAGGGCCATCCATATATGGTCAACTTTTGTTGGCACAAAATTGTTGATTTAAAATCATATGCCATGTGCCACATGCCATGATGATGCCCAAAATATTATGATTTAACGACAATTGGGCAATTACATTGGCAGATTGGGAATGCAGCGATCAACGATGAAACTGATACTGCGGGGATGTACGACTACTTTGGAAGCCATGCTCTAATTTCCGAAAGTGCCGCTTCTAACATCAGAAAATACTGTAATCCCCACGCCAAAGGTCAAGCTCGTGAATGCAGAGCTGCACAGGGTGAAGCAGATAAAGAAACTGATCCCATCAACATATTTAACATCTATGCCCCTTCCTGCTTCCAAAATGGCATCACGGCCAAGCCCAAAAAGGCTTCTGTAAATTCAATATATACCTTTTTTATTTTTAATTTTTAATTTTTTCAGAATTAGTAATTGTAGCTAATCTATTTAATACTTTTTATTTTGTGATGCAGTTGTCAAAATTTGATCCCTGCTACGATCAGTACGTTTTTTCCTATCTTAATCGGCCTGATGTCCAAGAGGCCATGCATGCCAATGTCACCAAACTTACCCATGATTGGCAGCCCTGCAGCGATGTCATTTTCAACTGGAAAGATAGCCCTTTAACAGTCATTCCACTACTAGAAGAGTTCATGGCCGCTGGACTTCGTGTGTGGATATTCAGGTAAAGCACAAGTATATAATCACGTTCACCAGCGGAATTATTGTTTTGTACCCTTGATTATCATAACGTAAACTCATCCATTGGTTTTGGTTTTCCCTTCAACATCATTGCTTGGCATAATGGCTTCTGCCTTTTCTTGAGGGGCTTCTTTACGCGCTATGACAGTCTACAAATGTTTCAGTGACGCCCTTCATGACATTATGAAACTTTTCTTCGAAGAAAAAAAGGAAAACTTAATTTGACAAGATAATAATTACTGCCGCCATTTTTTCTCTTTGAAACCAACATTTTGCTTTCTTCTTCCTTTTTTTGGCTTTGGAGGTGGGGGGATCCAATTGAAATATGAGTATCAATTGGAACATGATCTGAGAATGTACATAAATGATAGAGCTCCAATGGTTATTCTTATTTGCACGTTATATATACAGTGGAGACATAGATGGAAGGGTCCCAGTTACTTCAACTCAGTATTCTATTAGCAAGATGAAGCTTGCCGTTAAAACTCAATGGCATCCCTGGTTCACCGGGGAAGAGGTAAGTAACATTTCCCCCTCAAACCACTGCAAGATTTACTTCAATGGAAATTGATTATTCAACGAGACGGTGCTTATGGTACTCTGGATTTTCCTATTCATGGGTGTCTTTTTTTTTTTTTAAGGTTGGAGGTTATACGCAAGTGTACAAGGGAGATATAACATTTGCTACGGTAAGAGGAGCTGGCCACCAAGTACCAAGTTACCAACCTCTGAGAGCGCTTTCATTGATCAATCACTTCCTAAGTGGCACACCTCTTCCGCATAGTCCCAGAAATAGCACTTCTTCATCAAACATTCATTTCTTTCTTTAGGTTTCAAATTTCTCAAGTTGGATTAGACTTTGAAGTTTTCAAAAATCATTCTTCTGACCTATTCTCATTTGAGAAATTCATATTTATTTCTTCAAATTATGCAATTTTTTTTTTTTTCCAAAAAACAGCGTGCAACCAGTTTCTTGTAAGCCTAGTCTCTTATTGAAACCAAGGCAATTAAATCATTTCCCACTATTTGGATAGTAGTCTATTAAGTTTATTTTTTAAATGGGCCTTATGGCCCAATTACGCTTAATTGAATCCATTTCAAGTCTATTTATTTGAATGGACCTTTAGCCTAGCTAGGTTTATTTAATTAGGTTTGTGCAATTTAGTCTTTTTCATTTGGGCTCCATGCCTAATTATCAAAGTAAGGTTAAAAAAGAAAAAACACATAGAAAAAAGAGTAAGAGAAAAGAAAAATGAAAAAAAAAAGAGAAAAAAATAAAAAAAATTATAGTATTACCATGGTTTTATAGCCCAATTGTTTGTTTACAATTAATTACACATGCATGAGTCAAGCTCAATCTATAAAATAAATAAATTATAAAATAAAATATAAATACAAAGCAGCCCAGAACAGGTCTGCCCAAGTCATTATCCCCAGCCCAAAAAGAGCTTCCACAAATATCATTAGGCCTTTAATCAGCCCAATAGTCAGCAGAAGACACCCCATTTCAGCATAATTAAAATATAAATACAGTGAGATATGTATAATTTATTTAATTTAATAATTATTTTAATTAAATTACATCACATCAAAGACGAAAAATCCCTAACATTAAATCCTCGTCCCAAAAAGTGAAGGAAAGAAAAGAGAGGAAGAGGAACGGAAGAATGGTGTGCATAAGGAAGGCGACGATCGACGATTTGATGGCGATGCAGGAGTGCAACCTGCTTTGCCTGCCGGAGAACTACCAGATGAAGTATTATTTCTACCACATCCTCTCCTGGCCACAGCTACTCTACGTCGCCGAAGACTACAACGGCCGCATCGTGGGCTACGTTCTCGCCAAGATGGAGGAGGAGTCCAACGAGTGCCACGGCCACATCACCTCCCTCGCCGTCCTCCGTACCCACCGCAAGCTCGGCCTCGCCACTAAGCTCATGAACGCCGCCCAGACTGCCATGGAACAGGTCTCCCCTCCTACCCCACCCTCCTCCTTCTTTATTTTTTTTTTTTTCCAATTTTAAAAAAGCGCCTAGAAGTTTTGAATTTTAATTTGAATTTGTTTAAGATTGAAGCAGAAAGCATCTTGTTAAGTATTTTTTTTTTTTTAGTCTTGGTTGGGTTGTGAATAACTGAATAAATGAATGAACATTGTGGGTGTGTGTGTGTGTATATATATATATATATATATATATAAGGTGTTTGGAGCAGAGTATGTGTCACTCCATGTGAGGAAGAGCAATCGGGCTGCATTCAATCTGTACACGGGGACTTTAGGTTACAAGATTCATGATGTGGAGGCCAAGTATTATGCCGATGGAGAGGATGCTTATGATATGCGGAAACAGCTTAAGGGGAAGCAAACCCATCATCATGGGCATCATCATCACCATCACCATCACCATCATCAGCATGGTGGTGGGTGTTGTGGTGCTGCTGGGCCTGAAACTAAGTCTGTGGAAGGGAAGTTGGAGTCAAAACAAGATGCCAAAGGCAGCACGAAGTCTGAATCAAAATGAACCTCATAGGGAGAGGTAAACTCAGTATTTGGACTTTGGTGCAGTGGGTGATCTGTTCCTTTGTTTTGTCATTTTGAGTGCTGTTTGTTTGTACTGAGTCTTATACTAGGAATGAAGTAGCTGTTTCTCTTCACCGCTTCCTGCTGATATATACTGCCTTAACCTTAGTTGTGCTATGGCATTGCATCCTCTTGTCAAGATCCGATTTTGTTCGGTCTCTATTATTGCCATTTCTATTTCTGATCACCCATGTCTGTTATGACAATTTGTACTGCTTCCTGCAGGCATATATCTTTATGATTTCAATTGTATTGGATTTGCTTCATATCTTCTCCCTTTGGAATTCGTCATCCTGTTTTCTTTGTTGCCATCTTTATAGATAACAAGAATGCATTCCCGTCCTATTTTGTACAACATGGAAAATGTCATTGAAAGCAAAGTGGAAATAAGAATAGAGGTTGATCAATCATTTATGGTATGCTCTTTTGTGTCCCCATACAATTGATGGAAGGATTATGGTTGACCAAATACGTGCATTTGGTGACCATGAGTAACTTGTTTGATGCTTTTTTCTGCCTGAAAAAAAAAGAGAGTGGGAGGGGGCAGGCAGGAGAATAATTTCTCATTTCTCTAGGTAAATAAGTTCCATTTCATCGGCCCTATCTAAGTGGGGTGGAATGGTGGATAACATGATAAATTCTAGGCATTATCTTATGACTCCTGAATATTGACGAACATATATTCAGTGGATGGCTCGGCCAGCCCTCGACCTTGATTCCTTTGCAGAATAGGACTGCTTGTAGGGTCAGCTCATACACATCACCCATTGTACCTAGGTGCTGGTAATCAGTATTTGACGCAGGACTCTTACCCAATTTCTTTAACCTATCTCAGCATATGCGGCCACAAATGGGAGATAAGATAGAGATAAATTTCCAAGGCAACAAGCTTTTTGTCTAATAAACCATCAAGGAGCTACTGAAAGCTTGATACTTGAGCGAGCATAACATCAGACTCGCGATTCGTTTGATACTAAATCAATTCATTCTTGTAAAGGTGCATCTTTGTTCGGCTTCCTCGATACAGAAACAAAGCTGTTCTTAATACTGTAACCTTCATTATAATCACAATGTCCGAACTTTAGTATTAAAGTAAGAATTACATTTCCCCGATACACAAATGGCTGGTTGAAAATCAGTAATTGTGGTTAAAGGGAGTGGGGTGGTCACTTGTAACAAATCGTCATTTATAACAAAATAGAGAATGTTAAATGCAAATTTCACAGAAACATAAAAAAAAATTGTTCAATTCAAGTCAGCAGCACAGGATCGTCTTCTTCTTCTGTTGCCCTTTGTACAAGTTGCCTTTCTGTGTCATCACTTTTGCGGCTAGTCAAGGATTTTCAACTTCTGCCCCTTTTTATTTTAGGGCTTCCTATTTTTCAAAGCTTTTGGTTTGTGATTCCATCTGACTTCAAATGAAAAAATGGGGGAGTCACGGCCAACTTGACATTTTTCCATGAAAAACCAGAGAGTGTGAGATAATTCTTTGGAAACTAGAGACAAGTTCGGAACCAGACCATAACTGAAACTGAAATTAAAATCAGACCAAAATTGGTTCAACCAAAATCGAATTGAAATTAAACCGTACATAGACAGTTCAATTCCAGTTGTCCTGACCATAATAATCAACAATTCTGGAACAAAATGGGACTAGGATCACCCCCTATGTATATTGACAGTTTGATTTCCATGCATGCATATATACAATAACAAATATAAACAATAAATAAATAAATAAATAAAATATAGTTATTATACTTAACCAAACCATAAAACTAGCCAACAGCATGGACCGATGAACCTGTTTATGTTTCATATGTTCGGTTCACAATTTTCCTGAACCGCAACAAGTTAGATGAGCCTGTCTGCTCGGATTTCTCAGTCAGTTTTGGGGTTCTGTATTTACCATTGATGTTGTTCTCAAAAAGACTAGATGCATGCATGTTTTATGCAGTACAGTTTGCAATAAAGTGGCACCCACGGTTACATGGTGCAAAGTGATACTTTTTGTGAGCTCCGGAGGTAAAGCAATGATTTAGCTTTGTTTATTGTCTGTAACAGGAATACATCAACAACATCATTATTCACACAATCAATTGGGAAAAGAAATCAACTCTTTTACTCCCTTATCTTTTGGATTCCAACCCAGCGTGCATAATCCACCCACCTGTTAACAGATTATAATCTATTAAGATTTGAAGGAGAAAATACAACCAACAGCCTAAGGAACTGCAGAGCATTAGCTTACATCAATGACCCCAAGAACGTGTTTCCAGTTCGAACAGCAAAGCAGATTGCACTCAGAATGACCTTGTGCTGGTGTAGCAAAGGTTCCAGAATCCGTTGCTCAATGACTCCAGCAAGAACTTGGTATCTGTTCAAGTCAAAGGTTATTGATAGTCTTTAAAAGATGGTATATTTTGATTCTATTCAACAGTTAGTATTGCTTTCTGTGCCAACTGGATATGGGATTAATTTAAGAAGCAAACTAGCCAGAGCTGCAGATCATTACCGTAGGTTGCTAGAAACTGCCATGTAGACACCATATGCAACACTGGTTGATATTATAGGCACATCCTCTGCTTCACCTGCGAAGGACTTGTCGAAAGCCTTCCTTAGATTGATCAGTGCATTTGTTATTCCTACACCAATCTGACAAAAGGCCAACATCAGCACTTTGATTTACTACTGTGATTTTAAAGTCCGCAATCCATCAAGAAAATTTCAAACAACTTCACCGTTAGTAATTCGAGGAAAAAAAAAAACTTTTTATGCATACAAAGAACTGTGAACAAAATTCAATCATGAGACAACTAAATTAAATTTTGAGTCAAACTTCTCTGAAAATTTTTTACACTAAAATTAACATTATGCAAGCTAGATTAAATGGCATACCCAATGAACAAGGCTCCTGCACACTTTGCAATCTGGAAAAGGGTAAAATGTATGCAGCCTTTTCCTTATTTTTATTATTCAAGCTAAGATCAATACCTCAAAATTAGAATGTTCCCAGTTTATCAATAATTCAAAAAACAAAATTGTGCTGAAATGGCAACACAAGTGCATGAATGTCAAAGCAGATGACAAGTACAAAGGAGAAAGATGGTACTGGGAAGACAAGTACTAGAAGGTAGTATACTTGGACTCTTCAATATATAGGTAATTTATAGGTAAATAAGCTAGGGGGGATGAATCATTACTCCCCTCCAAGCCATCATGTGGAAGCACACACACCTATGCTTCTACACTTAAAATAAACATTCTTCTAGGCACACATACAGATACAACACAAGAGGTCATGCATGGTAGTTAGCATTCAAAAAATTTCTCAACCAGTCATGCATTTCACCACATGAACTACACTGGCGAGTAGTTGGACACTGATGCGAAAATAAAATGCTCAATGCAATTACATTTTCTGATTTAAGTCACTTTATTGCTAGGAAAATTTGTAATCAAATCTCAAATGCACTTGAACTAAGCTGCATAACAGAAGATGGAAATTAGAGTAACCAATCTCAAAAAAATAAAAAATAAATAAAAATAAAAATAAAAATAGCTAAAAACCTGAAAAGCATCCTATTGAACACCAACTCAATGTCAGAAAAGGTCTAAATTGAGATAGAACTAAATGAAATTCAAGAATTAAGTCCACACTTTGCATAAACCTAGTCCATTTACATAACTAAAGTTCAAATCAACAAGCATCTTGATCAGTCCCTTTTGGTGGTGTAACCATTTCTCAAATTTAGAACATTCCATCATCTAATTGACAAAAAATTTGACCTTTCACTACTCAGGCAATGAAAATAAGTACAATGACATGGGAATTGACACATGGCACTCATGTATTCTTGGCAGAGAGTAAGAATATAAGGCGAACAAATTTAATGGCAAAGAGGTTGGCAAAAGTAATGAGAACATGATGTTTTCTTCCTGATAGAAAATTCAAAGTGCCAACATCTGATAGCTGCAGTGGTGCACGTTTCAGAAGATAACAAGCTTTTTAAACAAAGATCTTGTAAAGTATTAACCTACCAGAGATGCACTTGTGCCAACTGCAAATAGCTTGGCTCCATTACGCTGCAAAAAAAAACAAAAAGATCAATAAAATAGACACTTCAAATTTACATGGTTGATCACATTAGTATGTTTAGATGATCAGGCACATACCACAATGGCACCTATTCTCTGTAGAAATGAATAGGAAGTTCCCGCCAAAGCCAGCTGTTCACCGTCACAGGACTTTAGAACTGAAAAATATATCAATGGACATACACAAATATGATTACAAAAACAGAAAAGTAACCTGAAATGCATTTTCAGGGCAGTTGTAGAAGAACTTTGCAATGGGACCAGCACTCGTTGCCAGAGGCGGTCGTAGGGAAACAGCAGGAGCAGGAAGCCAGACAAGCATAAAGTCTGCTATTATGGCCATTACCTACAAGAGCAAATGCATTACCAGAGTACATTCAAATGGAGAAACGAACAGACTATGCATAGTTGTTTCAGTTGCCTTGCTCTTCCAACTATTGAATTGCTGAATTGCTGACTGAGGTCTGTTCAGGCAATGGGTTCTTGCCAGCTACAGTATATGTAGGTAAGGCTGAGTCCAGGTTAAAGCATTTGTGCTAGATCAGCAAAACGTATAGGTGACAAAAACTAAACCAATCCAATTAACCCACCAACATCTAACTTGACCAAACCTGCATAGACTTAAAAAGTCAATGACCCATAACCCGTAACATTATGACTGAAACTCCAAATAACTCAAACTTGAAATGACTGAAACTAGATTGGCCCAAAATCTAAATAACTTGAAACTGAAAAGTCCAAACGCAGAACCTGAAAGACCTAACATAAGAATCTGAAAAATCCAAACCCAGAACTTGAAAGACCTAACATAATTTATTTGAAACCGTATAAACCAGAACTACTTGAGACCCTGGACACAACCTGACAGATCTGTTCGCCACCTCTAACTAAAAGTCAAGTCAAGCTAGTATATTCAAATTGAATCCAGTTGACACCACCATCCAACCCATAATAACACTGATGCGAGGGATTTTGTTCCACTAGATGTAATCTTTAGATGGGATTGTGTATCTTAACTTTGCTCATTGGCAAGGACTGACAACTGTGTTGGTTCATTTGTTTAAGTAAAATGAATGAATAAGGACTCGTCAATTTTAGAACCAAATACTAAACATACATAAGTCCTGCTCCTACCACATCAGCAAAAACAAAATCCAGCTCCTTGGTGAACTTTTCTCTGCGCCTTTCCAACTCTGCAGCAGTCTGAAAAGAGAAGGAAATTTCTCAGAAATATGAAAAATGCTGAAATCACAGAGAGATAGAAGCAAACAGACCTTGGTGAAGATGCCAACACCACACTCCATAGCAACCTTAGCCAAGAACAGGTCATCGGCGAGCAATCTTTCCTTAAACCCTCCAAACTGAAGCAACCAACGGAACACCTGTGACTTCTCGAGTTCAAAGTACCTGTGTACAATTGATCCGGGCACCCTTCCGGCCTCGATTGCTGCCGCCAAGTCCCTCGGCAAGCTCTCTATGGATCTCCCCACCTTAACAAAAACCCAACAACTTAACCGGACGCGACATGCAAACATAAAACATAAAACGTTGCTCGTGGATAACACGTTACCTCTGCTAATGCGAGGATGGCCTCTCTCCTGTTGATGGGCTTGGCATCATCGTCCCCGTCGCCTCCACCACCACCACCACCACCACCACCATCACCTTTTCCTCCGCTTCCTCCGCCATGGCCAGATGAGAAAACCACTGTCGTTTGAAACCGATTACGTGAACAGGTGATCCAAATGGGAGGAATAGAGAGTTTGGCAGTTGGGGCGGCGATGCTAAGGCTCCGGCGGAGGGGCTGACAGCGATGGTGGTTTTGGCTTTGTGAATGGAGAAAAAGGACGCGCGTGGACACGCTGGAGAAAGCAGAAGCCATTGCCTCCCCCGAAAGAGAAGAAAGAGTGGAAAAAGCGTCGAGTGTCAGCAGAGTGCGTTGTTCGCTTGGTGGGTGGATCAAGGAAGTGGATGGCGCGATGACTTCAAAATGAAACCATACTCCCCCACTCTCACACGCGCCCCCACCGCTTCGCAAATTTTCCTAATTATTTTTTTCTTTGACCATAAAATAATAATAATAATAATAATTAATTAATTAACCTCTCTAACAAAACCAATAAAGTTTATTTCAGCGTCAACGACTTTTCAAATTGTCAACATAATCGGAGTGTACTTTGAAGGGTAGAAATTCGAAGGTCAAACAATGCTTGAGGATCGTAAAAGGGTGCCTCCTGAAGATTTTTCAATTAAAAAAAATTAAATTAAAATATTAATAAATAACTCCCAATTTAATGTTTTTATTTTTATTATTATAAAAAAAAAAGAGCAACCTCCCATTATTAAAACTTCTCAGGGAATGCTTTGGAATCTAATGTGATATGTGTGGTGTGACCTTCCATTGCGTCCACATATCCTTTTGAACGCGGCCAAATTTCTCGGGTCCGTAATGGTCGGATCGGGCGGGTCTAATGAAAAGTTCGGAAGTCCTGTCCGATTTTAACTATTTAATCCGACAACGGAAACGACAAATCATAAAAGTTGTGCAAGAAAAAGACCACAATCACCTGATAAGTGTAAATAAAAAAATTAATTTATTCTTATGTTAAAAATTACGCATTTAAATTTTATTAATTTATTTAATAAAATTAAACGGATTTTTTTAAAGCATACTTTTTTAACCAACGGCGTTTTGGATGAATTGCATTGGAAACTCTATTGTCACCACAAACAAAATTCAAAAAAAAAAAAAAAAGAAAAAATCCTGCATGAATGAATAGTATTAGAACAGACGTGTGTGGCTATAAGCAAACATAGTACGGATCTCCCACTTCGGCGGGTCACGGTGGAAACACGCTGACACAGTGAGAGGGTAGAAAGAAATATCTACGAAGGATGATATAGACATTGTGAAACTGAGAAGAAGAAGAAGAAGAAAAAATCTTGCAAGTCCAATCATAAACATTGCTGGACAGGACATGGAACATTTGGATTTTCATTTGGTTGGGATTAAAATTTTTTAGAGCGCCATATCCCAAGTTATCAGTTACAATTCTTTGTTTTTTTTTTTTTTATTTTTTGGTTGGATGGCCATGACCACCACCACCACCACCACTACCACCATATGCTCAACCATCTCGCCCCTCAAGTCTCCTTGCACTTCTCTTCAACCCCCATCAGTCTCTTCTTCTTCTTCTTGTTGGAAGTTTGGCACAAACTTAGTATCCAAGGAAGCGGTTACAATAGCAGCTGCTAACGAGGCAGTGGTTCTTGCAAGGGCCGCAGTGAAAGTGGCGAGAGACGCGGTGGCGTTGGCTTCGTTGACGGAAGAGGTTTGGTTTGATGGAGAGGGTGGAAGGGGAGTAGAGAGAGATGGTAGAAGCGATCTTATGTTCAGGAGGAAGAAGAGGAGAAAAAGAAGAAAAGGGTTTGGTCGTTTGGAGGTAGATGACAGGAAGGATGGTCAATGCCAGCGGCTGGTTATGTATGAGCCTGTTCAGAGTGAGTACTTTGGCTGGCCAGAAGAGGCAGAGCTTTGTCTGCGCCTGCAGGTAATGTGTTCCTTTCTATCTCTCTCTCTCTCTCTCACAGCTATGGCTCTATTATGAATTTGTCTCCTGTTTCAGGCACCTGGGCAGACTCTAAATAGGGCCATTTGTTCAGGAATTAACTTACACTTTGCTGCATTAGGCTTCTACTTTCACTTTAACTTACAGGGTGTTTTCACTTTAACTTACAGGGTGTTTTCACTTTATTGTATGGTTCTCATTAGACTTGTTTGTTTTACTTCCAAGTTCCAAGCAACATAAAGGAACTTCAAGGTGTTTGTTACCGATTGGATTCAATGATTCTTTATCACATGATCATAGGGGTGAAACATTTGATTTGATAGTCCATTTAGCCACTTGTTTGTTTTGTCAGCAATTTATACATTCTGAAAAACTGAAATTACTGCAATCAATAGGACCAAGCCAGATTGGATGCGGTCAGAAGAAGAATTGCAGAAACTCAGGAGTATGAGCCCACTTTGGAGCAGTTGGCCAAGGCCCTAAAGATGAAGAAAAGGAGTGTAAATAGGATTTTGTGTAATGGAAGAGAATCACTCAAAAGCATCACTTGCAGCCACCGGAAGCTTGTTATCTCCATTGCCATTGACTATCAAGGGAAAGGGTTAGGCCTGCAAGACCTCATTCAGGTTCTTGTGCATTTTCGGCTTTTAGATTCCTTGGAGATGTCCTTGTACATTTTTTGCTTTAAGATTCCACCCAAGGCTCTGTTAAGAACCAGTTTCAAAAATTTCATAGGAAGGGAGTATTGGACTGCTTCGAGGGGCTCAGAGATTTGATCCGAAGAGAGGATATAAGCTGTCGACATACGCTTACTGGTGGATCAAAGAAGCCATTATCTCAGCCATATCAAAGAATGGTAGACTAATTAGATTACCGGTGAGCTAGTTTTTCCCATTCTTTGCTAGTGTTTGAGCATTTTATTGAAGGATATTTCTAAGCCTTTTGTTTAGACAAATATAATCTCTAGTTGTTAAAAAGAGTGTTCTATGAGAGTTTCCTGGCAAAAAAGATTCAGCTTTAGTAGCCTTGAAAGGCTCTCATCTTGAGTTTGAGCTTTGATGGTCTTATGTTTCTGAAAACTTGTAAGAAGATTAGCTCATCTAAATTTTGTTAGAGAGGTTCAAGCTGCCAAAATATTTTTCTTTTTGTAAAAAGAGAAGATAATTCTGTGTAAATCTAACCCCTTCTCAGTCCCCATATCATGGAAGGGCTGCAGCTAAAAAGCAGTATTTGTGTGGAGGATTTAGTCAAGTGTCTCAATACGATTCAACTTCCTCTATGCTGTAATCATGCATGTTTCCTCCTTATTTCTCATCTTCACTAATGTCTTACAGCTGTTCCGTTATTCAGAATATGCTATAATTTGTGATATTTCCACTGACTTCAGGTTGAAATGACCCTTTCCCCCTTCAGTGACCTGAAAGTGGTAGAAATTTTAGGATGAATTATGTTTTAAGAAATATCAGTCCATTTTTCCCGCTCAACTTTTTCTTTACCAAAGCATGAATGTGTTTCAGGAGTTGAGCTGATGATTAGTGAATGCACAGTTAGCTTGTCTATGTAGGGAAACACATGGGCGATGGGGGCAAAAATTGCAGAAGCTAACAGTGTCTTGAGAACAGCATTAAGGCGCTCTCCTTCCTATGATGAGATTGCTGAAGTGCTCAACGTACATGTTTCAACAGTGAGACTTCATTTTGAGAGAACCAAATCCCCACTTTCACTGGATCGGTCACTAACTGATCAAGGTTGTATGACACTCCAGGTAATTCCCTTGAATCTATGAATCTACATAAATAGGCACTCTAGAGTTCTCCTGATATCTGATTTTGATCTATAAAGGCTTATACTTGTTTACTTGCATTACAGGAGATCATAGCGGGGCCGGATGAAACAATACCTGAGAAGATAGTTGAGAAACAGTTGATGAAGCAAGAGTTGGAAAAACTTCTTCAGACTCTTAGCAAAAGAGAAGCACATATACTGAGATTAAAATTTGGACTGAACGGACAGGCACCTCAGTCCTGTGAGGAGATAGGAAGACTGTTGAAGCTGTCAAGGGAAAGGATTCGACAGATCAAAGTCACTGCATTAATGAAATTAAGACACATTGGTATTGCGAACAATTTCAAAGCCTATTATGCATAGAATACTACATTGTTGATAAGTAAAGCTTCAAAAAGAATATTTTGCCGACATCAATAGATTGAAAATTGATTTTTTTTTTTTTTGTTGTTGTTTATCCCACTGTTCAATGATACACTAATTTCCCAATATAGATGAAATACCAGACGAAGTGATGCATTTCACTTCCATGAATATGCTTTGGTTTCTCCTTTGCAATGTGTGAGATCTATTTTAGGAGTTTATATTGATTTTACTTACAATTTGTGGGCATTACGGATGTGGCATCCTCTACTCTGAGTTGTGCTGATTGTGAAAGATGTACAAAGAAGCAGATGATATACAAAAATACAAACACAATAGCTTAATAGATTCCCTCATGCATTTTCACTAAACGAAACATAATGACCTATAACATGCCCCAAGTTTGTCTTCAGCCTATGAAGCGAGCAGATCCTCATCCATTTTTGGACTCACCTATGATTATTAAAAATAAGCTCAATTCAAACCCTTTAACAAACTCATAAAATATAATTGAGTTGGAGATGTTATACCAGAGCCTTAGCACAGAGCAACATAACTGGAGATGCGGAGACTGAGGTGCCTATTCTCTTGATTATGGATTAAGGAAGCAAAGAAAGATAAAAACACAGAGGAAAGATAAAAGAGCTTGAATTCAGCAAACCTTGTTTTCATATATTCCATAAACACAATCAGAGTGTCATTGATGATTTTTGCTCTTGCATTAAAGGTGTTCAGATGTCACATTCAAAAATTGATAGAGAGGAATGAAATTCTTAGTAGATTGAACTAAAAACTATAATTCTTTGAATTGAACACAAAAATACAGCTAGCAACCTAAGACAAGTCAGTAACCAACAGTATCACTCTAATGTAATGACAAGGTGTTCAAATGTCAATAATCAGCTAAGACAACTCCGTTTCAGTCACAATACAACAGTTTCATTCTGTCACAGAGAAGTGACATGGTTCGTGATTCTGCTAGAGCGTCTCACAGGAGTGATCACCTGTTCATCTTTGCTTCCCTTCAAAACCAAAACAAGAAAGTACAGACATAAGAACAGTTTTGGGTTTATGATGAAATGTAAGCATAAAAAAGCATAAATGCAGCAGTGTATACTGACGTGCTTGCTGGAAATTTTCTCATATGTGGTGAAACTGCCATGCGAAGGTGACCCCATTGAGCAGTCCGATGAAACCAAGGGTTCTCGCCTGTTGCTTTTCCGAGGCCTCCTATAACTGCTTTGCACTTCACTTGCCCACATTAGTCCTTTGTTAATGTAAGATGAGTTGCTCTTAAAACAGCTCATTTCTGATGGGCAGGAATCTCCAATCATGTCAACATTTGTTTCCAGGAATGTGTATTCTGCACCGATTGACATGGGACTGTTATTGATCTTTTTGTTATGGGGGGGGACTTGAACCACAGCAGAAGCAGCATTTCGTCTTATGATTCTCTGATTCTTCATACAAAGGAAAGATGTGGCTGCAAGGAGGCACAAAGTAAGCAAGGAAATCTGCATGACAAACTTTGCTGAAAATGTATCTTTCACTCCATTAAGCGTCAGGTTCTCAGTCTCTGAATTTTTTGGACTTATCAGTGCGGCATCCAAATACAAGCTTTCAGGGACTTTCTCCCCTAAACTACAGACAGGTTCAGAATGATTCACATCAGTTTCACCTTGAGGTTGCCTGGCATTAAAGAAACCCTGTCCAGTCTTGGTAGCTTCTGGGATTGGAATAGGCTTGTCTTCATGGTATGTTTCACTCTGAAGCTCAACATTGTAGTGGCCAGATTCAATTTCTTCTTCCATTTCCTCTGCTTCTGAATTGCCAGGTCTGACCATCTTGACTTGTGGAGCCAAATTTAGCTCTTCAGGTTCTGAAACACCAAATTCCACTGGGAAGTCAAGTTTGTTCTCTGGAACAATCTCAACATCTTCAACATACCCTGCTGCAATATTAGCCTGTTCTTCAAATTGTTGGTGCTCAAGTTCTGCATAATTTTCAACCTCCTCTTCAGCTTCCTTTGATTGAAGCTCTTCTTCTGCTAAGCCACCATCAACTCCCTCCTTGTTTGGCCCCAACACATTGTTTGCACACTTGCGTTGTGATCCTAAAGCACTCTGATCAAACATATGATCAATATCAACTAAGCCATCATTCAGCAAGATGCTCAAGTTATTGTACTTTAAGGAAGCCAGTTTGTGTGGTTCTCTGAAGCTAGCAACCAGATTGTTAGCCCAAGAGATCAACTGGTTTAATTGTTGTCTGAACTGCTGAGCTACACCTTCAAGACTTCTTCTGGTAAACTCTGAGATTTCAGGTGGCACATAGAGCAATGAGGAACTTAAATTATTAAGCACATAAGAATCCATAACTGATGAGTTAAAAAGCAGCACCAAAAAACAAGCAACAGCCAGTACTGGAAGGACAGTAAGAAGCCTTGTTCTTCTAAAGAGATGTGGCTTGGAAACCCTTTTCTGTTCAGCAAGCTTCACTCCTTTAAAAGTGCTAATGTTCAATTGAGACACAGGCAGTGCTTCATTTTCTTCTATTACCACTTTGTCTTCTACTTGCTTCACCAAATCACCTGAAGACACATCTTGAAATTCTTTTTGTGAGCCAACAGACTGGGTTTCATCTTCACTAACTTCTACATCTGAATAACTCTCAGAAACAAAACTCCCTTCATATTGCATGCCATCTCTTTCCTTGTTAAGATACTGTGCAATTCGTGGATTAGGCCTATAATGAAGAAACTGAGGCCTCAATGAGAGGTAATTAGTCCTAGGATCATAAGGCAGCATTAATGGACCCCCATCATCATAACGACACATTGATGGTTCAGCATCAAGAGGTTCCAAAGCAGGACATGGCAAAGAGCAGAGTGCCTTGGGACTAATCATAAAGCTTGGATCAAGATTAACACAGTCTTTCTCCATATCTGTGCGCTCCAACAGCAGAAATGAATGATCTTGGGCACTTGTATTGAAAAGAGAGCCAATAACTTCATCATTCTTCAGACCCTCCTCTGCATCATTTTTGGGGACCTCCATTTCCTCGAGACAAGTAATTGTTGAATCAGATGATACATCCTTTTTCTGATTCCAATCCTTTGCAGCCTTTGAAGCCAAATCTTCAGCGGAAGGGCTTTTCACATCAGAAACCAAAACTGAAGTGTGAATTGTCTCATTCCGCTCATTTAAAATTTTCTTTCTTGGGGATGCATTGATTTTTGAAGCTGCTGAAGTAGTTAGAGACATGAAATTCTTGGTGCTCAGTGAATGGACTTTGGCCTGTTTCCAGTTATGGTCTTTACCATTTTCTTTGTTCTCATAGTCACGGAAAGTGTCAATAATGCTCTCTCTGCTAATGAGCTTCCTTTGTGGACAATCTGAAAATCAAAGAGTAAAGCATGCCATTTAGAATCAGGAATCTAAAATAAACATGTATCAGGAAAACTTAGCCTAAACAATGGTTCCCAACAGAGTTATGATGATAGAGTAACAGGAGCTTGACGTCCAACCATACCAAAACCTACTGTCAAATCCCACATTTCCTTTCTCAAGGCAAAATTTGCCCCTAAGATAAAGTTTCAAGGTTAATGGTAATGAAAGAAGAAGTAAATGTCCCCACAGAACACCCAAGTGGTTAAGAACTTAGACATCTATCTTCAAAGTCTCGGATCTAATACAGGGAAAGAGAGATGAGGTTTACGGGAATAGGAAGAGCTAATAAAACACTTAGGCTCATTCTTACCATCTTTCCTTCCTCTAAATCCATTATGTAAGAGAAGTTCTGCTCAAGTATATTTCCTGTTTTCTGATACTGATACAAAATGACATGAAACCCAAATAAAAACAGGAGTCAAATGAACTAGAATTCCCAACTCAAAGCAAAACCCGGAACATATATGCACTAAAAGTTCGCTTCTTGCCACAATGTTTCTCTCAATTTCTCAGCACCAAACAAGCACATAAGACCATAATTTAGAAAGGAAAAAAAAATGAACGAAGTGAACGACGAAAAAGAAAAAAAAAAAAAAAAGGAAAAGTGAACGAGAAAGGAGGCAACCATACCCGAAGGGCTATTGGCAGGTGTGTTGGGGTTAAAGCCTCCGCCTCTTTGAACGGCCATAATGGAGGGTTTAGAAAATGGGTTTCTTGCACTAAAGCTTCTCCTCATAGGATCGTTGGCCTCTGACTTTCTTCCATTTAGGTCTCTTGGTCTACTTGACACTGGTGAGCAAGATGATAGGTTCTTGCTTGATGTTGTTGTAGCCATGGATGCTTTGTTCTCTTAACAGAAGATTGCTGATTGATTGATGGGTTAGAGGTGATTTCTTTGAAGATGGATTAAAAAAAAAAAAGAATTAATCTTTCGATGGAAAGGCCGAGTCTTGAAGGATCTGATTGCACAGATATAGAGAGAGAGAGAGAGTGTAACGGTTCTTTTTTTTTTTTGGGAGAGGGGGGAGATGAAGAATTTGAATAAAGGGTATATTTTTTGATGATTGAATATTGAAGGAAAGTTGACAGCCGTTGGATCTTTGCTCTTTGAAGGAAATTTTATTGATCAATTTATTAGTTTAATTATTAATTTTTAAAATTAATAATTTTTATAATAAATTAAATAAAACTACAGTTAAATTTTAAATTTTATCAATTTAATTGGTTTGTTCAAACGGTAGCCAAAAAAAAATAGTAACGAATGCCATTGTCATCATCAACAAGGCACAAAATATTGAGACCAGGTGAAAACAAGAAACAAATTTATAATTTTTTTAAAAAACGGAAAAAAGTTGGTTTGAGATCGCATTGGCATCATTAACATAGCACAAAAACTTGTTTCATAAATCAAGAAAAGGCCTTTTTTATTTCAAGTTTTTTAATTTCTTGAGATCCTTGAATCAAGTTGACGTCAGTGTCATATGCAGAACAACACTAATTATTGTTAAAACCGACTCCCCCAACATTAAGAGCTTCGTTATACAGACAACGACAACTTTGCACTTTCTAAACATAGGTTAATATTATACGATCGCAATCGTTTATTGTTATTATGCATTGAAACACAAAAAATAATAATAATAATAATAATAATAGTGAAATGTATAAGTTTAGATGTGGGATTACCGCATCCATGTAGTTTTTATACAAAAGTAATTGACAAGAGTTAAGAGTGCTCGTGGCTTTTCTGCATAGTTCATTCATTCAAGACAGTAAACAAAACACAATGATATTCGGAAATCATTTCAAAGCATCATTACATCCACACAGCCAAGTCACTTCGATGAATATGCCATGGTTCTAATTGGGAACTCATGGAAATTTAATTCCAGATTTTACATTAATTACGTTACTTACAAGATGCAGGCAAGGCACCCTCTACTCTGACTTGTGCAGATTATGAAGGATGTACAGAGAAGCGGATGATAGGAAAATACAAACAGAATAGCTCAAAAGATCGAGCCCAGTTGCTATTACCACCATCTTGCTCCTCTCAAACATCTTTACCAAAAGAATCATGACAATAACATGCCCCACTTTTGTCTTCAGTTCATCCAGTGAGCTAATCTTCATCCACTTTGGCCTCTCCTATGATCATAAACAGTGAAGTCAATTCAAATTCCTTACCAAACTTGAGAAACATAGGCGAAAATGATAAATGAGAGAGTCTCGCTGGAGAAATGATGCATGCAGGTACACCAGTACACTTCTAACAAAAGGCCTTAAAAGAGTTCTCAAAGTAGGAAGAAATCTTACCTTCAAAGCAAACATTCCAAACAAGGAAGACCCTTTGAGGGCACGGTCAACGTTGGGAGAAGTGTTAGGAGATACATTGCTGATAAATAATCCATATAAACCCATTCCAAATATTAACATCACGGTCCCCGCAAGATAAACATCTGCAATACATTAGTATAAAAGGTATATATTAAACAGAAATCCAGCTGAAATGATCGATATGGAGAAGTCATAAAAGTCCTCTGTAATGGATTGATGGCTGCATGTACATTTGGAATGCAGTGCTAGTGGCATCTTTACTCGTAATTATGAGTTTGGGAGATACCAGCAAACATAAAACATGAGGAAAGATACAGAAGCTCGGATTAATTTCCAGGAAGCACAGCAGATTGCAAGAGATGTGAAATTGAGTGATGCGGACTCTGGCACATTTACCATTCCATTGTCTTGAGCTGCAGCAAGTTCCAGCAACTTTCCTGAATGCTTAGAAGATAGTTTGAGCTGCTTTCAGGTGCATTGAAACTAAATTGTATGGATTTGCTGTTGTTGGTTCTCCCTGGTAACTTCAGCCATTATTTTCCCACGCCTTGTCTTGTTTGTCCCAATGCAGAGTATTGCTTTGGTAAATTGACTTGAAACTATTGCTGTTTTATTGTATGTTTTGCACAAGAATTGTAAGCTCCCAAGTCAAAAAGAAAGTAGCTTTGTTTGTGACTTTGTAATTGCAATTTTATCTCCTGTATAATGTCGAACCTTAATTAATCCAACTGATCAATCTTTCTCCAACTAAACCAGTTGTTGTCTTGATTTCTTGTCTGTGATTTCCCCTTCTTCACTGCTTACACTGAGCCTTAGCATTTTGCATTGAACTCTTAGTTTCAATTTATGTAGCTGAGGCTATTAATTTACTAATGTCTAAAACCCTTGTCTTCTAAGCCTTGAAGGGTGTGACTTGTGGTTTTACATTTGAAGTAGAAGATGAGAGATATTGGTGACAATTAGAGGCTGGATATAGCGAAACAGAAACTACATATGCAGGTGCATTGTGCTAAACTAGGAATGCGCTAAAAAATTCCAAGGAAATCTCACCAATAGCTTCAACCAAGCGTAAAACCATCTGTCCTGTGTGAATTCCTCTGAAACAGCTTGTCCAGTAGACTTTGTAAGCATCAACAATGTAAACACAACCCTAGAAAAGAGACCAAAGGTGGTCAATATTTCATATTTACATAGAGTGTGAAGTGCTATGTTACTCTTTATAAATCTGCATATCTTAAGATTAAGCTATTGCAAGTCATGCTAATAGGATGAATCAATCTGGGGTTGTTACTTGTTCATGTTAGCAACCATCCATTCATTATTGAGAAAAATCAGCATGAAATGCCACACTCCAAAGATAGGGAATGGCCATTTCTTTTGCCATGTACCATGCCAGCGACAACAATTTTTGGAACTTTATGGTCCAACACCGGCAACCTTTCTAAATAGCAAACAAAAACGAACACGAAAAGAAAATTGTTTTGCTTCAACTCTAACTTTCAGGTTGATCGATGCAGGGTATAAAGAGAGTACATTTAGGAAGCATAAGAGCGAACCAGCCAGTGAACCTCCAATAGCCAGAAGCGCCAAGAAGCGGAAATCGAAAATTGTCTGTTGTATTACACAAGAAAGAGAATACCATCATTGGATTCAGCTCTTGAACCCCAATTATGCTTTACAAAAACCATAATTCAGTCCCTGAAATTTGGGATTGCTTTTGATTTAGTCCTCAGGTTCTGATATAGTCTTAAAAAATTTAGAACTTGAGAACTGAATCAAAATCAATTCTAAAATTCAGGGACCAATTTCTGATTTACCCTCTCAATTGTAGACTCGGTAGAGCGCACGAAGCGGACAAGTCGGGGGCCGCCAACAAATGGCTTCGGTGGTGGGTTTCTTGAGGAAGCTACGGAGGAGGAGGGTGACAGCGAAGTCGACGACGCCACTGCTGATTCAGGGGACGAAGAAGAAGAAGACGAAGATGATGATGATGGACTTAAAGCGGCTACGAGGCGGCAACGTACAAATTGCGGGCGGCCGGAAGTGCGTACTGAAGGTGGTGTACTCAGTGGAGAATAGCAGATTGAAGCAAGTTGAGCCATTTGTTTGTAGAAGAAGCAAAGGGGAACCTTAAAAGAACATGACCAAAGTTGAGGAACGTCTACTACTCCTCGTTTATCATTGAAAGGGTAACTCTCACCATGGCCCCACCTCTTTTCTTCGACCTCTTGTTTTTTTTTTTGTTTTTTAAAGATTCTCAACGTAAAAAAATTGTTGAATTTTTTTAATAATGTAATTATTAGATATTGAGGAAGTAACTTAATTATAATCATTAATTATTAAATAAAAATAATTAAAATATAATATATAATTTAAATTTTAAATTTTATTTAATTATTTAAATTTTTAAATAAAATAATTTTTAAATATAATATGATAAATAGTCTTATATTTAAATAGTTAAATTATTTTTATATATTAATTGTTATAAATTTTAATCATTATATATTTTAAGTATTGTGTTTGTTTTTTTTTATATTTTTTAATAAATAAATTATTTTTACATATTAATTATAATTTAATAATTATAATTATATATTTTAAAATTTATGTTTATATATTTTTAATATTATAAAGACATATTAATTATAATTAATAATGATTGTATATATTTTAAGATTTGAGGCAGTGCCTTCTTAATAATTTTTTAATAGACAGGGTAAAATTTATGGAAAGCTCAAGATGCATTGCAGGGAAAATTTATTTAACTCTAGCAGTACTTGTTCCTGCCTTCCTGGTGCTACTAGGACTCATAGATGCGCAAAGGGAAAACTGAGAAAGGTAATCATTTCCATGGTTGAATTCTCCTTCTGCTTGCAGTCATTTTGCTTCTTCTCGTAATCAACAACCTGTCAACAACTTTATCCGCAGGGCCAAAGCAGGCGTTGCTCCAAGACCTTCTAATTGTTAGGACAATAAAGGGAGCAGTAAGCCAACTGCAAATCCCAATCCTGTGCTCTTGTAAAGCCACTTATCAATGAAGTTATTGCCATTGTCAACACCACTAGACGTCCCGTCACCAGCACTTGTGACAACATCAGCTTGGTATTTCACCAGAAGGGGACTTCCACATAGGCCTAGGTTCCCACCAAAAGAAGATGCATCAAAAGTGGACACGTGATTATTGTGAGGAATTTGGCCCGAGAAATTGTTGTTTGACGAGTTAAGATATCCCAGAAATGCCAACGCGGACATGCTTGGGAGGATTGGACCCGAAAGGTTGTTGCCCGAGAGATCAAGAGATAGCAATTGATGCAATTCTGAAATGCCCTCTGGAATATGGCCAAAGATGTGGTTTCTTGACAAGTTCAAAATCTAAGCCAACCAACTTCGTTATTTCTTCAGGGAACTCTCCGTGTAAACTGTTTCCTGACAGGTCGATGCAGGTTAGAAGAGAAAGTATTGGGAAATTTCTGGCGCTGGCCTTGTGTGTTGACAACTAAATTCTCCTCGTAATAGTGGATCCTGTGCATACCTTAGAGAAAATAATGGATTACATTTTGCTGCTGAGCCATGGCTCTGAGACCAGCAAATCCAGGAACTCTGCCAATCAAATTGTTGTCTGCTAGGTCCAGAATTTGCAATGAACTCAAATTTGAAAAGCCGGACGGAATTCCTCCACTAAAGGCATTTTACCTCAATCTAAGTATTCTAAAATTTGTGAAACTATCTCCGATCCATGGCGGAATGTTCCCCGTTAACCTGTTGTTACCAAGGTCTGGAGTTTCCAAACTTGTCAGATTATGGAGAGATGAAGGAGAAGCTGAGACAAAGTCTCTGGAATTGCCCCAGATAAATTGTTGTTTCTAAGGTCTAGGACTTTTAGGAAGGAACAATTACCAATGTTTGGAGAAATGCTTCCTGTCAAATTATTACTAGAAAGCTCAATGACTTCAATCTCCAGCATCTTTCCTACAGAATCTGGGACTGCACCAATCACTTGGTTGTTGGAAATAGAGAGGAAGACCGCATATTGCATGATTTTACCGATCTTGTCTGGGATAGGACCAGATAATTGGATATGGAAAGATCTAATATATCAACTACGACATTAGGGAGAGGAACGGGTCCTTGGAAGAGATTAGAACTCAAATCAACATCAGCATAGGGAGCAATGCTTAATGGATTTGGTTGCTGACCCTCCAACTTATTGAAAGAACCATTCAACAGAGTCATGTTGCCGGACATATCCCAAAGCCAGTTTGGTATTGGTCCTGAAATACTAGCATTTGAGAAATCTAGGAAGTTGACCTGTTTCTGAGATCTAACCCAGGTGAGAAAGGAAGGACCAAGATGGCATGAACCCATGTCAAGGAACTGGACCTGGAATGGAGGGATCCAATTGGAGCTGACATTCAAGATGAAAGAGTTTGCAGACAAAATCAGGATCTCCAATTTGCTAGGCCTTGAAAGATGTACCTGTGTTATAACACCCCACAATTGATTGATAGAATCTTCAAGGACTGACAATTCAGAAAGCTGTCCCATCCTATCTGGAAGAGTACCGTTTAGCATATTTGCTTCACGTCGGAGTTCATATAAATTTTGCAAGTTTCTAAACCAAGGAGGGATGACCTTGAAGAGAATTGTTCCACAAATTGAGTATCACGAGATTTTTAAACTCACAGAACCAAATTGGAATGTTTCCCATCAATCGGTTGCCGCTCGACACAAAATATTGCAAGCTGGGGAAGGGACTTTGAGAAGGGCAGGTATCTGTTCCTTCAAGCGATGCAGGTAAACTTCCTGTTAGATTAGTGACTGACAAATCAAGGTATTCCAAATTACAAAGCTTACCGAAGGAGCCTGGAATCCCACCATGGACATCATTGTGAAACAAATCAAGGTCAATGAGAGATGTCGTGTTTCCAACAGAAGTGAAAATTTTTCCGTGTAACTTATTTCGTGCAAAATCAAGAACTAGTAAACTTTCCCACCTTCCACTAAACAGTTGGGAGCAATTAGCCGTAAGGTTGTAATTTATACTAAGTTTCAACAACTGCAAATAGGGCAGTTCGCCAAAACCTAGAGGAATCCTTCCAAACAAGCTGCTAAAGCTGACTTCAAGAGACACAAGGCTGCTAATATTTGCAAGCCAAGTTGGTAGCTCAGAATTGAGGGTGTTTCTGCTGAGGACCAAAACAGAAAGTGAGGTAAAATTAACAAAAGTAAGAGAAGAGGTGAAACTGGACAAAATAGAAGAAGATAAATGCAACCCTGTTAAAAGGGGAAGCTTGTTTATTGCCTCCACCCATCCTAATCCTACTTTTGAAAAGTTTGATCCAGTCATTGACAAATATCTGAGTAAACCAAGACGAGCAACCCAATCAAGACTATCAGCAGCTAGCAGAAAATTTGAAGAGACATCAGCAACCTGCAAGCTAGAGAGTATCCTAAGGGCTTGAGGGACTACACCAGTAAAACCAGCATTAGATAAGTTTAGATACTATAAATTCTGCAAAGAGGAAAAAAAATCGGGAATTTTCCATTGAATATGTTGAAACTCAAGTCCAGATATCTCAGGGACTTGAGTTGTGTCAGTGAAGGTCTAATCTCCGCATTCAAGTTCCAAAATCCGTGCCTTCCAGAAGAATCGTAATTTGAGGGATATGGGTTATGGAAATCAACCACAAGAACAGCCCTGGTACTGTTGTCGCAAGCTATTCCCCACCACTGACAGCAATTGCTTCCTTGCCATGGAGACAGCCTATTTTCAGCATCTTCAATACCCATTTTCAAGTCAAGTAGCGCTTGTTTTTCAGATTCCTGGCAATTCGTCACTCGAGCAGATACATCGCAAAGCATTGCTCCTGTTATCAGCCAGATAACAAGGGGCAATACCATCCACAGAATTGTAGAGTTCTCCATGAACTAAAACAAAAAAGCAGTCTATCCTTGGGTACCGTAAACCAATACATGAACCTTGTCCGAGGGAAATGCAACAAAGTCTGCGTTATTTTCAGTTAAATAAGCTGCAACCTGCTATTGATAACGTCCCGGTTGAAAAAAATAGCAAGCCCCATGAGACAGAAAGATACGTATAACATAGGAAATTGGTTGTGGCCTTATGGGGTGCATGTAAATGGTGGGTTGGAACTCAATAAATAGTAAAAACTAACGGAACCAATCATCAATGTTAATCAATGTTCTTACAGGTTACAACTGTGGAGTTAATTTCGTTGACTGGAGCACGGCTAGCATCGTATTGGCAAGGAGTGACAAGGTTAATGTTGTTGTCTGGGGCACACATCAACTGTGACACAAGGAATTTGAAGTTAGAAACAAAGGCCAGACCAACTGCCTTAGAGCATCGGCTTTAAATTACACCCGGATACATTTTTTGGCAACCAAACCAAGTCGCAGCCAACGTTTGTCCCATATTTTGTCTTCTTCCTTTTTGTTGGATTTAATGATAGAGCACCAAAGCATATTGTATCAGCCTTTTTTAGAGAAAAAAGAAAATTATTCACTGGCAAGACACTCAAGCTTGGCTATATTTTAATCATTATAGTATTAAACTAATACAATACATAAATTTATTGTATTTATTAAAAAATGTGTGTTTATTTGTATATTATTAAAAAATAAAAAAATTAAATTATGAATCTTTTTTCAAATAAAAAAGTAAAAATAAAATTAATTTTTGAAAATGAAAATTTAAAATTTTTTCATCAAAAAATAAAAAATAGAATTTTTTTTATAAAAAAAATATTTTATTTTTAATTATAAATATTTATTTTTTAGATTTATGTAAAAAATTTATGAATATAAATAAAATAAATTATAATATATTTTTAATTTATAAATGAATAAATTAAATTCATATTAAAAAATATTAAAAAAATAAAATTCAATCAAATATTAAGATATTTTTAAAATAAATGGATCATCCTTTTAATTACAAAGGTTGAATCAGTAAATGTGGCTCTGGTCTGGCTCCGCAGCTGAGGAGGGCATGTGGAGAGAGAGAGAGAGAGAGAGAGAGAGAGAGAGATAGAGAGGATGAGTGGAAAGGGAAGTTGGTGTGTGTAACAGGAGCTTCAGATTACATAGCTTCATGGCTTGTCAAGCTCTTACTCAAACATGGTCATACCGTCAGGGCTACTGTTTGTGATCCAAGTTAGTATCTTTTTAACTCCCTCTTTTTTTTTTTTCGTGGGTCTCAAGCTCAGATTGTTGTCAAACAAGCACTTATCCTCTATTTCCTTTTGCTTTAAATAAACCTCAATTTTTTAGATTTATTTTCATTATTCATAACCTTATCAGTGTGATATTGACTACTGCTAGCTGTTTCTTGATTTGCATTGAGTAACGAGTGACGGATTGTCTGTTCAATTCAATTAATGTTAGGAACTATGAAGTGTGGAAGAATTGGCTTACGGGCCATTTTCAGATACTCGATTCTGTTACTTTTTTATTTTTAAAGAAAAAAAGAATGAACCAAACTGAAATTTGGGTCTGAAACTTTGCTGCTTCTACTGCTGTTTGAGATATGATTGTTACACATGTTTTGCGTTTGTTTTATCTGATATGCATATGCATTCAAAAAAACAAAAAAAAAAACACTTGGTATGGTTATTGGTGCTTTTTGTTTGGCAGAAGATTGTGTGTAGGAATCCTGAAGTGAACCATCTGATGATATCAATTAGTGGGTATCTCTGTTTTTGGGCATTTATTTGTTTTTGGTATCGGTGGAGGGGGAAGGGGTGTTTAAGTACAAGTGAGGTATCGATTTGAGCACTAGATCTCATTCCCAAGTTTTATACTTGGTGGTGGTTCGGGCATTTTATTTTCAGATTGTGTTTAATCAATATCCTACTTTGCGGCTTAACATGAATGCGCCATTAAATGCTTTCAATTTTGAGTCCTCATTCCCACGCTTTTCTTCCTTTCTGGCTTCTTTTTTATCACTCTTTCATAGAAATTGTCTTTGTTCGAGTAACCTTCATCCTTTTTGGTTTTTTTGTTAGTAATTCCACTTGGATGCAATAGGTGATCCAAAGAAAACAGAGCACTTACATGCACTAGATGGAGCCAGTGAAAGGCTTCTTTTACTTAAAGCGAATTTACTGGAAAAAGAAAGTTTTGATGCTGTAGTTAACGGATGTGAATGGGTATTTCACACAGCTACTACCCCTGTAATTCTGTCAACAAATGACCCACAGTTAATATTTAATCAAATTGCAGTTGCAGTATTGATGCAGTGCCACTGAGCACTTATTATGTATGGGGGGATGAAAATCGTAGTCTTACGGTCAAATGGCTAAATGCTTCAAAGCATTCATGTAATTGCCACTTTGATTGTCTTCTGTATACCTTCAATTTCAGGCTGCATTGATCAAACCTGCTATTGAGGGAACACTGAATGTTCTCAAGTCTTGTGCAAAGGTTACTTCTATTAAATGAGTGATTTTAATGTCGTCAATGGTGGCCATTGCTTTCAACGGAACACCACTGACGCCTGATGTAGTAGTTGATGAGACTTGGTATTCAGATCCTTCATATTGCGAGTCAAAGAAGGTATGTGTATAAAACTGCAGTGTTTCTTTGGTTTGATCTGAATTTTTTATCCCTGAATGAAACATAAAAGTCGTTGCATTCTGTGTCTATTATCTCAAAGACAATTTGTTCTAATACAGGGAAGGACATATTGTCCAGTCTCTAGTCTCTTACATGGAGATTTATGCTTGAATATTGACCCAGATCATCATGCACAACACTGTTCAACCCATATTTGCATGGTTGATCATTTTATGATGGTTTTGGGTCTTTTTTTCCCCTCCTTTTTCCAGTTATGGTACTTTCTTTCAAAGACCTTAGCTGAGGAAGCTGCTTGGAAATTTTCTAAAGAGAACAGAATTGACATGGTTACAATCAATCCAGGGCTTGTGACTGGTCCTCTGTTACAGCCAACCTTTAATGACTTGGTGGAGGAAATTGCTGAGTACTTTAATAATGGTATTCTTTTCAACAAGTTATGTGTTGTGTGAGATTTACATAGGCACATATTCAAGATTTTAAAATACCCTCAGCAGAGTCTTATGCGGTTTTGAGAAAGAATATGAATATCAGTTATAGTTTGGTTGACCGATAGGTCATGGATGATTTGAAATTGAGACCCCTAATTTAGAAGTTTAGATGCTTAAGCACCAGAGTACCCTCTCAAGAACATAAGAATAACCTGCTTAGCTCCTATGTCACTCGTGAAACTTGATGTGCACAATGTATGTTTGCTCAAACTTTGAGTATATCCAGCAACCTTCTGAAAAAAAAAAAAGATTTACCCCAATTATAAACACAAAGAAATAGGCATAATTCTTGTAGGAAAAAAGAAATAACTTGTTATTTAGGACAAGTTGGGGCACTCTCTCTCTCTCTCTGGTACATCGGCAAAGTGATTTTACACTCTTATTGGCCTAAAAATATCTTAATAATGGATGATGAAAAGAAAACTATAACTGAAAGGTTGAATGAAAGTAAATCTTGATGTTTTGGTACTAAGTTGAAAGTAAATCTTGTTAATAGAAATAAACATTTTCAAACATTCTCTTCAAGCAGTGTATAAATAATGTCCATGAACAAAAACAATTCTCAATACCCAATACGGCTAAATGCGGGGCATTGACCCTGAGATTGACAAAATCTACGCATTTGTCGTATTCTTTTCTCGGGGTGGGGGGAATTGGAGAGATTATACTAAATTATCCAATCAAACTAGATTGGAGAGGTGTTAAATATTAAAACTAATACTTTTGAGTATCCATCCTGACACGCCTTGACAATTCCAAATACAATTAGACTTAGAAGGAAGGATTTTCTCCCATTATCCCCGGTACAATACAACCCAAGGTATAAATCTCTCTTTATCTTATAGTTAACAGGTCACTCGTTACATGAATTTACCGCCATTTTAACAGCCCCAGGAAAACAACTTTGTCCACTTGATCGCACGCATTCGCCATTTTCTAGCAGCTTTGTTCTTCTTGAACTGTTTGTCTTCTTCACTTCATATGGTGAATGGCATCAGGGGTTTGAATTTCGTTTGAATCCAAACCCAACTGACCAGCTATCTTATCTCTCATATCTTCATTAAGATAATCACTACAGTGGGTTTCCCTGTTAGGTCCGTGTAGTCATAATATCGCTTCTGGAATACCGAGCTTGCCACTAAGATACAGTTGTGTAGGGATATCGCACTTGTGTAGATTTGAAACTGCCTCTGACTGCGTCAAAGTTAAGGACCCTGTTAATGCCAGTAAGGGCTCTAGCAAAAACGTTTGACCATCACTTTTCCTGCCCTCCTGTTTTCTCATTTCTTCCAATACACATTTACTTGTCTCGATGCCTATTAAAGAGCAAGAGCATAAGTGAAGACGTAGAAATAAAATTGACCGAAATAGTTTACATTTTGTCAAAGAGCAGAGTGTAATCACCTGCAAGATATCCCCCGTGGACATAGCCGTTGAATCTTTCACTAGTGTGTTCACCTGAGAAGAAGATGCGTCCCACCGGAGCCTGGGAAAAATAAAGGTCAAAAGCAGTTCCAGGTTATTAAAAGACAAATTGCAATGGACAGGCGCTCCTTGTAAGGGAATGCCTAAAGTAAGTCTTAATTTTCTCTAATGTTTATTGAATTTATTTTGCTTTCTGCAATCCATCAGTTGGTTAGCGTTAAATCTAGTGGCTTTGACAAATCGTAATGTGTTTTCGGTGCCAAAAAGAGAGAGCCAGAGCAAAAGGCCAAACAATAACGCAACTCAATCCCAGCACTTCCCAGAACTTGCTATACTCGTATGTCTATTATTGGACAAGAAGCCTGTGCCCTTCAATTTTTCACCAAGTGATAACAAGCAATAGCAGGCATTAAGCCAGGACAGAATAGCTCACAAACTATATTTATTATAACATTCAACCGAAAAACTGATTAGACCATTCGAGCAACACAATCCATTCAACTTCAGCGTGAGAAAGATTACCTTAATGCCATGAACAAGTTCGTTATCGTTATCTGAAGTGATAGGGTAGTTGCTGTAGCTGCCACGCTGGAATCTGTTGTTCCACCAGCGGGGCACAAGTATATCGGTGGCGTCAGGTATGTTGGGCCCAAACATGTCCCTAAGCACCCCCATAGCTTCTACCAGTGTGTCGTCATTAGGCTGAGCTTCTACACGTTTCGATTCTCCATTAGTCAATGTTACGACTAGGATGTTGGTACCAGGGTACGCATTTTCCATATGCTGATGACATAACAAGAGATCAGAAGCCACTGAGTTGACAAGTTAATCATACATACTTGATCAGTTGCACTTACTAAGTTTTACCAATCGATGAAATCAAAGATTCCACGTTGCCTTCTCAAGAAGCCACGTGTTATTGATTATCAATTTCAATCGTCTCTTATTGAACCCAAGAAGATGAATTTTTACCTTAAATGTACATACCAACTTTTTCCACACCCAACAGAATAGAAGGCTCATGTGCTTGAACCCTTTTTTCTATGCTATATTATAGGTTCGAAAGTAGCTGTCATGCATATTATGAGCCGTCTATGAGAGTGAGAGGGACTGATGGCCATGCCAGCCATTACTGTCCATTTAGCAGCTACTGTTGCCGGCTCTAAAAGGAATATTAGACAAATTACATAAAAGAGTAAGGTACAAAACAAACAATGCAGCAGACTTCAGCCTATATAATCCCTTCAAGAAAGTTAATCAACAATTTTACATCTCCAGGTGTGAAAATTTTAACAAAATTCATCAAAAAAAGGCGTATCAATAAAAGGACATCCTCTTTCAATCGGTTATAGTGTTATCGGGTCACTTCAGCTGTTTGAAACTTCAGTTAAAACGAAAAATTCATTAAGCTGATTGATAATATTTTAGAAAATCATTACGTCGACTGGAGATACATGGCTAGGTTAATAAAATTAGTTAAAAGTTGATATATTGAATTAATGTTCCAGTGATAAACTAATATGAAACTCAGAACTGATATAAAAGATATTAATTAACTTGACCTACTGTCATCTAACAGAAACGACCTAACCAATGATTAAGGGCCACGGAGTTCCCAAGATTCTACTTACTCATTCCACCAACAGCAATCAACTATAGACAATGTTCTACTGAATATAAAAATAAAGCTTCCATTTAAATGATGCAGAAAATATGAGAACGCCAAAGAAGATTGGCTAACCTGCCAAAACGTGTAGTATCCTCTCCGCTCGTGGGCATAGATGAAAAACTCTTTTTCAGGACCACATGGCCAGAATTTATAAGGAAACTTCAAGAAAATCTTGGTGTACACCATCACGTCACATTTCTCAATGGCCTCTGTTTTCCACCTCTGCGCAATTAAATTTTTGTTTTCAATCTGTTAGCTATGAGGCAACAAAGTACCAGTGTCACATAGCAACCAAGCTCTCTCGGCATAGGGACCACAATTAACATAATTTAAAACAAGAAGAAGGGTATTAGGTGGGAGGACCATTAGTACGAACTTTAATATTTGGCACAAAGTAGCCACTAAGCCAACTTGAAATATTCCCTAGAAGACCTACCTAAGTGCATCGCACATATAACGTGGAAGTTGTCATCTAGTTATTAAAAGTAACTTAAATTAGGAGTTAATTACAATTTTAACGTAGTTAGACTAATAAGTTCAATTTAATATAATTTAATTATTTAAATAAAATTAAATATTTGTAATTGTAGAAAAATATAATATATATATTATGATACTTATTATATTTATCTTTTTTTTTTAGTATAACTTACTTGTAATCATATATCATATAAATTTATTTTATTAATTTTTATTTTAAATAAATTTTATTTAATATATAGTATAAAATTATAAATAAATTATATTAAAAAAATTAAAATAAAAATTTTAAATCATATTAAATGAGTGAACAATTATCTAATTATAAGTGAATAATTTAATACAATTTTATTAATTGAAAAAAATTAGATATTTGAAATTATATAAAAATATAATATTTATATAATACTATTTATTATATTTATTAATTTTTATTGTGAGTATACAACACATAAATTTATTTTATTATTTTTATTTCAAATAAACATCACTTATTATATACTTATTTAAGTCACATAGTTGTTTTGTATTTTATTTATTTATTGAATAAATTTTCAACAATAAATATTCAAAATGTCACCATTAAAGAAGTACAAAGTGATTTTAAGTATAGTACAAGACACTTTAAGACATTTAATTCTATTACTTATACTCATATTATAACGGAAATAATAACAATGATAGATAATTAAGGTGACAAGACAATGTTTTTTTTTTTTTTTGGCTATATAAGAAGAAGATACGAGTTATTTAATTCGTAACAAAAAAAGGTGGTTGCGCCTTAGAGATGTGACATTTGTTGAAAATGAAACTTTGAATTTTAATGTTAAAGAATGGCATGACTTTTGTAGCCATCTGGTTGCTATTTGAGGAAAATAAGAATATCAAATTATAGTCCCTAATGCAAACAGAAAAGTTTGACTAGTAGTTGCTTAAAATTTTATGTCAAAGCTATTTTGAAAAAAAAAAAAAAAGATTAAAGAAAAATTATTAATAATTAATTAGATTACAAAATTATAAGATAATTTATGATAAATCTATTGATGATAATAAAGATTTAGTGCATTTGTTTAGATTTGTACTTTATGAACTTGTGTCATTTATTAAGACAATTTAATATACAAAGTAGGTGAATATTATAATTGAATAAATCAAGATAATTGAAAAGAACTTAAGAGTTAACTAATATTCCATAATATTAAAAATCTATCAATGTAAAATGAATCTTCAAAATTGAAAAAAGTCAAGTAAAAAAAATAGAGAGATATAAAGAAAGAAATAAAGAGATATAAATAAAAATTGATCTTAAAAGGATTTAAACAATATGCCTATCATGAAGTTTTCTTTCTTATTACTTTAGTGAAAACTATCAAATTTATAATTATTTTAGAATCATTGAAAAAATTATCAAATGAGTGGGAAATTAACTTTTCTCAATGATACTTTTAAAGAGTAAGTGTTTGTCAAATAATCTCCTTTGTAAAGAAAGTAATTGAAGAAAAAGTATAACAATTGAAAAAAACAAAATGTTGTATCACTTAAAATAAGTGCATAAAGTATGAAATAAGTGTATTGAGTTTTTATTTGATAAGACTAATATTAATAACTGTGATTCTAAGTGTATCATATATGTGAAAGTCAATAATTATAATGATATATTATTTATATGTTTATATGTTAATAACTTATTTTTTTAAAGTAATAATTAAAATTTTAAGAAAGATATGATTTATGAATTTAAGATAACATATTTGAGTATGATATAATATTTTATTAGTATCAAAGTAATTTAAGAAGATAATAAAATCTCTATATGTCAAAAGAGATATGTTATTAAGTTGTTAAACAAGTTTTGAATGAATGATTAAATCATGTGAGAACTTTATAGAAATTGATACTAAATTATATAAGAAAGTTAATAAAATACCAATTGATTTCATGGTTTAAACATATTATTAAAAATTTAAAATATTTAACACATACAAAGAGTTAGTTTGATTAGAGAATTTTTTATACGCAAGTTACTAAAAAAATTATATAATACATAAAAGAAATATATGATGATGATTTTTTTTAATCTAAAAGTTATATTTTTAAGTTATTCTAAAAAAAATTAGGGTAGAGATATAAATGAATGAAAGAATATTTATACTAACTATTTTAACTTTAAAATTATTGTTTATGCAACAAAAGTTTATTATTACACTTTTAATTTGTAAAACTAAATATGTATTTGCAATTTGGAGCATATATTAAATTATTTGATTGAATAATTAGCTTAGTCAAATTTATATTTTAATCAAGTGTCTTATTAGGATATTTGTTAATAAAATTTATGCAATTAATTTGGTTAAGAATATTATAATATATAGAAAAAATAAATATATTAATACTTAATTTTTTTAGAGTACATTAATAAAAAAATACAAAATTAATATATTGTAAGTTTAAAAATTAAGTAATTGATATTTTTATAAAATTATTGAAATATAAAATTTTTATCAAACTAAAAAGTACATTAAAAATGAGACCATATTAAATCAAATTTAAGAAAATATTTAATTTACTTATAATTATAAATTAATTAAAATTTTAAAATAGATAAAATTAATTTAATATGATTTTATAATTTAAATAAAAATAATTTTTTAATATATAAAAATATAATATTTATATTATTATATAATATTTTTATATTAATAAAATTAAAATTTTATATAATTAGCCAAAAGTTTATTGATCGAGCTTTCACAAAAAAGGCGTGGGAATCACAACAAGAATGGAGCAATCAAATTTCAATGCAATGCCAAATTTTTTGCTCTGTCATTTACTTTCTAAAACCAGTTCTGTATGATAAAACGCACGTGGCCTGCACAGCCGAGATGTAGAATAGAAAAATCTTTGGCAACTGGCACAGTTCATTGGAGCACAGAGACAGGTGGCTCTGGGGAAATCTAGCGTCTATGGTACAACAACGTACAAAAAACAAGATGCAACTTGTCACAGTGTTCATGGGCTACAGCCTGAAAGATTTCAAAAAAAAAAAATCTGGTATGTCCTATCTTATAGGGAACTATTCCCGAGGGTATAGGCTATCTCCTTAGGACTCTTATCCCTGTAGATTACGCTGAAGTGCTCCGCAAAATAATGCTAGGCTTTTTTTTTTTTTTTTTTAATGAACATTGAATGGCTGAGAGGACACAGAGATCATACGTTTGTGGTCAAACGCCTAGACAGAGTAAGAAATTTCAAATCGAACTTTTTCTGAGGGTCCTCGCTCTCTCTCTCCCACACACGCACACTCACGTTTTTTATTTTTTATGAACATTGAATGGCTGAGGACACAAAAATTATATGTGTCTGTGGTCAAAGGCCTAGACAGAGCAAGAAATTTCAAATCGAACTTCTTCTGAGGACAGCGTAAGAAATTTCAAATCGAACTTCTTCTGAGGGTCCTCCCTCTCTCATCCGTCAGATTTTATCTTATTTCGCAAAAAAAGTGGACCACGATAAGCATTCTACTTTACTGTAAAAAGTTCAAACTTTTTATATTAAAATGAAGTGCAGAGAAATTTCAATTTAATTTATTTAAGATTAAATTAAATCACCTTAATTTTAAATTTAAATAAAAAATTTAAGTGAAATTTAATTAAAATAAAAAAATCAAATAAATTTATGTAATGTTAAATTATGTATATGTTATATTTATAAAAATAAAAATAAAAATAAAAATAACAAGCACCTAAAGTGTATGTTTAATAAATTACTAAAATGGAAAATATTTAGAAAGAAAACCTTGCGGCTTGAAATTTAAGTTATGTTATGGCATAATAATATGACCTTATAACACACCTGAGGTGGCTAACTGGCCGGCATTTATGTGGTAACTTCTAGCCATAAGTGCATGCCTTAGTATCAAACATCGTTCAATTAAAAATCGAAAATAAAACCCTACTGGGCATTGATATTTTAGACAAGATCAACAAGAAAACATTAAAGAAAAAGGAGGGAGAAACAAGGAAGAGAAGACGTACGGGCAAGGAAGGCCTGAAGGCAATGAGGTCGCTTTGGAGAACGCCAAGGCTAACGGACAAAATCACATAATCGGCTTCGTAAACGCAACCATCCTCCGTTTTCACAATAACGCCGTTTCTCGAGTGCTGCAATTCCCTAACAACCTGCCACAATTCCATCCACTAAATTATCATCCATCTCTCAAGTAGTTTTTTATTTTTTTTCTTTTTTTTGACCAAAAACAAAAATTACATTTGGAAGATAGCGAAAACAAATACTAGATTCCAAGACAACAACTAATCAAATAAGAATCTTTCAGGTCAAACCAAGAAAATTTGTGCAGCTCAGGGCGGCACTAAAAAATAATAAGAAAAAGAAAATTTTTGAAGAAGACCCTATTGCCTATTTCCTGAAACAGACGAGGTGGGATGAATTTCTGATCTTGTCAGCAAATTGGGTGAAGACACTAACGAAAAATTAAATGAGCAAATGGACAAAAGGCCCTACCTGTTCATGACATCTCAACTCCTGGGCAATCGCCACTTGAGTCATTGAAAGGACTGTGCAGGGCAGTGAATAATGAAACAATTTGGGCCTACAAATTAATGAGTGGCAATAGTGTCTAGGGGATGGAAAAGATTGCGGCAATTCATAGCTATATGATTGAAATCTGAGTGACACGTTGGTAGGCCAAATTTGTGGCCCTATATCTGAGAGTTCTCAACTCTAAAACATCCCTAGAAGCTTGGCTCTTGTTATTAAAAATAATCCGGGGATGGTCAATGGCCAAGCTTCTAAGGTTTGACTGGCAAAATTTGAGGAGAATAATCTATTATTTAAAACAGGATAATCACAACTATTCTAAAAATATTCTAGAATTAAAATAATCGCAAGTATATTTAATTGGTTTCTTGTCAGACTTAACTAGTGTTGGTTATTGAAAGAAAACACGTTTCACCCCAGTTACATATTTTAAGCAAAATTAGTACAACTACGATGTGATACGTAGAACAGACAGGGCTTGGTTGATAACAGACAATCTTTCAAGGGTGATTAATGACCAAATGACACACATGCGTGTCGTTTTCGGCGAACACCAAAAGTGGGTCAATCAATCACAACACCAAAGGGAAATTAGTACAGGAATACAAATTAAAAGACCGAGTTTCAGGATATTTTCACTGTTTCTGCCCATTCACCACACCTTATCAATCCAGAGAGCTTCAAATTTTCACGTTTCAAAAACAAATAAATAAGAGATTAAATTGAATTTCCTTTTTACCTTGTTGAGTTTAAGGCGGGTGTCCAAGATTTTACCCTCGGAGGTAAACAGAAAATCTTCAGCCATTTTGTACAGCATATACTCGTACCCTCTTTCATCTGCCACTAGAAACTCCCTTTCACCGTAGTCCAGAAATGTTGATATTGGCTCTACCTCTGGGGAAGATTGTTTGCCATTTCTCAATGTCACAAATCAACTAAAAACAAACTTTAAAAAAATAAATAAATAAGAAAAAAAATTGTAAAATGATAAATCAGATATGAAACCGACCTGCCATCTCAAAGTCATGGAGGATGAAGTCAATGGCGAGCTCTATGGGCGTCTTTGGTGTGCTGGGACAAGCACAATAAAACAAAAGTAGAAGATCAAAGACTTATTAAAACAAAAAACCCATTTCAGTATGGGAAAAGCCAAAAATTGACTTTCCACTAAAAGAAAATACTCGCTTACCTAGTCTGTTCAATTACTTCACCTACATGGCTATGGTTTGCTTCTTGGCTCTTCAGCTTCTCAATTGCTGATGCCACCGCCTTCTTGTAAGAGTCCGCAGCTACTCCACTCGGAAATATTTTCCCACTACAACAAACTCAATCACAAAAGAAAATAACGGAATAAACGCCACCGTATAGAAAAAGGGAGGAAAAAAAAACGAATTGCAAACGAAACAAGGAAAAAACGAAAAAAAGGAAAAAGGGTAAAAAGAAGGAGCGAATGGGGAGATTGGATACCTTCGGTCATAAATGTTATAGCGAGCATTGCTATAGTCAGAAAAGCAAGTACGGAGGCCGTATTGAGAGGCAAGTTCCCAGACCGGATTGGACTCTTTGCCGCCAACTCCGGCGATCCAACCGGCTCCGAGCTCCACCGCGACGCCGCCGAAATTTTCTTTTCGGATCCTTCCGCCGATACGATCAGAAGCCTCCAGAATCACCAGTTCCTCTATTCCATTCTCCGCCAACACCTTCGCCGCCGATATACCTTTTTCAAATCATACACACAGATTAAATTAGAATTAAACGAATGCCAATCGCATGCCAATCATGCATACATATATGCACACATAAATGTTTGTTTATTTAGCAGCAGGTACGGTGAATGTAAAGAAGACGTTACCGGAGACGCCGGCGCCGATGATGATGACGGAGGAGCGAGAAGGGGAATTCATTAACGTCACGGATACGTGTGAGAGAGAGACAGGTATAAAGAAAGAGAGAAGTTTTAAGTTTGTTTCGTGTTTCGTTGGCGAGAGGAGCAGCAGCAGCAGCGGGAGTCGGTTTATATACACGCGATTTTTGTCTCTTTTTTATTTTTCATTTTTTATTTTTTATTTTTTTCCTCGCGCGCCGCGTACTGACTGCGAAGCAAGTGGGGGCATATGAGTCACTTCGGAAAGAGTGATAATAAGTTTTTTTTTTTTTTTTAACCGATAAAAATATCTTTGGTAAATATAACAGCTATATTACCTCCTTTTTTTTTTTTTAGCAAATATTAATAGTAAATACAATGAAAATTTTTGGGCGAAATGCACTAAACTGTGATTTATAAATCCTATGTTTTCTAATTTTGAAAATTGAAAATTATCGTGAGATTTTTTTTTTCTAATTTTTCAAAGGACAGAGGTATAAAATTAACTATGGGAGAATAAAATTGAGTCAAAGTTTATGAATGTTGACTGGGATGATTACATTGCAACTAACCGAGTATGTTAACAAATTGTTTCAATATAAAATCGAGTAAATCAATGTGTTAATACTTGGTCATATAACATAAGGAAAAAACAAAAGGAAAGAAATGAAGAACGACGTGACGAAAGGATGTTAATGAGATAAAAGGAATCTCCAATTGATAGGATTTTTTAAGTATGCACATGTGATGTTGCTAAAAAAATACAAAAAAGAAAAATGGATATGTGAAGACCTCAAATCAAATCACACCTAGAATTTTATATTATTTGCCTTTTTCTATAAATACTATAATTTGGGTATAAAATTATTTTATTATAAAGATTTTCATATTATGTTAAGAAATTTACCTACTTAAAAATTTAATTTGTTAAATAAAATTTAAAATATGAATTATGTATTATATTTTAATAAAAAAATATTTAGTTGAAAACTTTTGCCTCATTTTTTTTTATAATTAATTGGGGTTCATTTTCATAAGAAATTAAAAAATACATGACACTTTTTTCGTAACTCCTTGAATCCCAACTCAGACTTATGGTTTGGCTTAGTCTCTCCGTACTTCATTTAATTCTTCATAATTCATTTTCAGATTGACAGTTTTAAATTCATATTCTAATCAAAATCAATTGCCAAATGAAAATTTAATATTTTCACGACTTAAATGATATTTAAATTGTGTAGCACAATGATTGGATAATCTCTCTCTCTCTTTTTTTTTTTTTTTTACAACTGAAATAATGTAGTTTATTTTTTAAAAAAATACAGTTTATTTTCCGAAGAGTAAAGTAAGTATAATTCCAATTGGTGCGGGTAAAATAATCACTTGAAACATACGGAATTGTCATACTCTTAACACTGCGTATTTCTACCACGCGCCTCGGTGTCCTTTTCTTGTAAATTTTAACAGACCGGCGGGACAAAGCCGCACGTTACATTCCTTAATTGCACGCGCATAGCATGAATTTGGCGGCTTTGGTTAACTTTCTAAACCACCAACCACGTTGTAATCCTAATCCTGGTTGATAATATTAGGAAATAAAATATTATAAATAAAAATATTACTAAAATATATATTAATATATAAAATAATCATAAAAATAATGTTAAAATTTTATTTTATTTTTAAAAATATAATAATTATTTTTATATTTTAAAATTATATATTTAATATTAAATATATTATTTATGATTTTTAATAATTATTTTATAATATTATTTAATTTAAGTGAATAATAAAAATATTATTTTAATTAAAAATAATTAAATTAAAATAATAATTATGTAAAAATTTTTAAAAAATAAATATTATATTTATCAAATATTAAAAATTGTATCAATTTAATATTAAAATTAAATAGATAAAAATATTTTTAATTTGAAAATCTTATTATTGATGCTATTATTATTTTTAAATAAGTAAAAGAACATTAAAGATGAAGAATATGAAACATTAAATAATTATTTTATAAATAAAAAGTTAAAAAATATATATATACACATAATTAATGAATTGAATTAACTAAACATCTATTATTTCAAGATGAAGAGAATTTGGGGTAAAAATAAAACACTTCAAAATACTACAAAATGAGCAAAAACCTATGTCATGCGGCAATAATTTGTCATAAAATTGGTATATATGCGGGTTATCTTACCCGCGCTATATGTGGATATTCTAATATTTTTTTTTTTTTTGTGTTGAAAATTTTGTTTAGAGAAGATTTGAATTTACATGAATAATAATTTTAAAAAAAAAAGTTTGACATACTTAAAATATCTCGTATATATCCGTTGTATTGAATTCTTGAAATTCACTTCTGTTGTTTTTATTAATGTTAGACTCCATTTGTTTCTTTGATCGTCCTGTGCCAAGAGAAACAACTCAACCAATAAGTTTTCCGCCGCTAAATCACAAAGTGAAATTGGAGGAAAACGCAAATTATTCTCCATAATTAAGTCAAAATTAAAAATGAGAGAAGCATCTTAAAATTTTGAAATTTAAGAATGAAAGGGGTAACGTAAGGTTTTGAAAGCCAAAGAAACATTCTAATCTATGGAGAGTTTCAACAATAAATATCACAAAATTCTTCGTTTTCCATAGCACATGTAATTATGATATATAATTTCACATAATACAAACTCTTCTTCTTCTTTTTTTTTTTTTTTACCATAACGTTTTGTAGATGGCATCATTAAGCAATAATTATTTGGTTTCATTAACTCAATCAAAACTCACTAATTTATCAATTGTTATATTTATTTTTAATTGAGAGTTGATGAGTTAGGAGTTGATAATGGAGTAGTAACTAATGATCAAATGGTAAAGATGTAGAAAAGAGGTTGAAATGAAGGAGGGCAGACCAATGTCATTGAATTAGTATAGATATAGGTGTGCGATCTAAATAATCCATCCTTTATAAAATATTAATAACTATTTAGTATATCATTTGTGATGGGCAATTAAATAAAAATGATAATGAATGAATTGATTATTGAAGATTTTGTTAGCATGCAAAAATTTATATTAAAAGTTTTATAATAAATACTGTATAACATATTGTACAATCAAACACGGGTGTTACAATTTTATGGCTACGTGTGGGTTGTCCCACTATGACAAGTGGAATAAAATAACCGTGAATGGGATTTACTAAATTTGAAAAGAGTACTTAGAAATAATTTGCAATATCATTATGGTTTTGAAGTGTTTTTTTTTTTTTTTTTGGATGCTTCTTTTTGGCTGTCAATGGGGGGCTAACAAAAATGGGAGTTGGACGAATGAATCATTCTTCCCCGGAAAGGAACCAAAATTGAAATTCAATGCAATTTACCGGATTTGTGTCCCAAAGAACCAATTTCACTTGACTCTGAGGAAGAAAGCCTACCTAAAATCTTCCTGTTAAGAGATGCATACAAAAAGGCAGAGGCAAAGCCAGCGAGGACCTGCCAGCCCTTTTAGAAGTAATGGAAATTGAGACAATAACAAAGAAGTTTAGGGGACAAACGGTGGCATAAAAAAAACAAAACAAAACAAAACAAAAAAGTTATCTTATTTGTTATTATGATTAGACAGAAAACATGAATTTAAATAATATTTATGAGCCAAAAAAAAAAAAATTAAAGGGTCAGCGTAATGTCATTACTAACATTTACGTCTAATAATTGCTATTTGTTTTAGTAGAAAAATATTTAAGATCTTGTCCCTAATATTAGTAAATTACAACAACGAGAACAGCTTTTCATCGTATCTGGGTGTTATCTTGTCAAGTTTCTCTCACTCTTTTACTCGACTTTAGTTAGTGTGCGTAGTGTACCGAATTAATTGAATTTACTTCAGTAAACATGGTCAGGATTAATCAACACATATTATAAGATAGATAGACACTGAGAATTTCCTTTTTTTTTTTTTTTTAAAGCTTTCTCCAACTCCATAAGGGTAAATGCCGTCTAGCTTTGTACATAAAAAGTAGTTATTTGGACAGCCATTTACAACGTGACATGGGACAATGTTGCGCATTACCATTTTTGCACATTTATTTTTTATCTTTTCCCTTTTTGTTTTCTTTCCTTTTATGGACCCTTCTGTTTTCTTTTTTTAACCTTCTACTGGCAGTAATTCACAAATCACCTTTGGTAAACAGCCTACACGTATCCTTGTACGACTGGATGTAGACTTTAGACTCTTTTTTTTTTTAAAAAAAAAAAAAACCCGGGAGTTTCACCTATGAAACAGAGTGTACCAATTTATGACTTGGCATGTACACCAAGGACAATATCCATGTTATTTTCATGGGTTTTCCTTTCCTTTTTTTAACAAAAATTTTTGGAATTAGATGGTCCTCCTCGAAGAAAATGAAGCCCGGCCTTCTATTTCAATTGCTGCACTATAGATACTATATTGGTTTGGCTTAATTATTTTACATTGGATTAAAAAGTCCTTCGTGAGAGGATTTTTCAAATAGAATCTTGACTAGCGTCCCAATCAACAGCCATACAAGGAAAGAGTCTTCTGATTCCTTTGTCCTCGAGCTTAATATCAATACATCTTTTCTTAAGAGTCAAAGAAAAAAATTAAATAAAGATGCATCTTTTGATAGAAATTTAAATACCAGTCGTTTTTGGATCATCAGAAGTTAACAAAACGATTACTAATAAATGGGGTCAGCAAGGCCTATTTTCCCCGACGGACCACAATAGGCAACGATGACCACAAAAGAAAACGGCAAAATAAGAGGCTGAGCAACATAGAGTTGGTGACTCGACGCTGTGTCCTGTTGCCTTCGCATGTGACCCATCGGAAGCAGAAAAAGTTGCCTCTTCGAATGGAAAGTGGAAAACAGAACGGCTAAGTGCTGAGTCATACTTCTTTTGTTTTTCTTTCTCAAAAAATCCTTTTTTGCCTCTGCCGTAGATTAATGGGGGTGAGTTTTTTTTTTTTTTTTTTTGGGGGGGTGGGGCGGGGGGGGGGGTGGGGGTTGGTTTTCAATTAATGAAGCTCAATTTATGTGGTTCAAATTTGAATGCCTAATCACAACACATGTTACGTACATGTCTTGAGACGACGAGACGCATCCAGCAGTTGGATAATCTTGTAGCCTCGAGAATTAAACCCCGACGTCGATAAAATAAAAAATTAAAAATAATAATAAAAGCATAACGAGCGATGACTTTGCATAGAAGCTAAATCAATTTGGAAATTGTAACTCTTTCTTTTAATTTTGCTAATTTTCTCTTGTTTCTTATAAATGTATTGTCGTGGCATGGTATAGCTAGCTAGCGTAAGTAACAAAAAACTTTATCATAAAATGGGTAAATATTGGTGCAAAAAAATCAATAAATTTGGTGAGAGTTTTTTCAACTCGAGGTATCAAACAGGTTGAATTGATGAATTCACGTCGAGTTATTTCACATTCAAGATATTTTTCCACTGGGTTATTTTTTGTTTTGGTTCACTTGGGAGTTGGGACAAAAGGGTCAACTCGTGGGTTGACCTACTATTTTTGAAACTTTTTTTTAAAATTTTATTATGTTAAAGTAGGTGAAAAAAATGCAACACCATATATATATATATATATAAAACTTGTATTGAAAGTATTTAAGTGTATAAAAATATATGATTAATTAAATATTTACATTTTACATATTATAATGTTTAGGTAAAAGTTAAGTAATAAATAAAAATAAAAAGAAATATTAATTAAAAAACATGTTTTATTCTTTAAGAAAATGTTTATGAGGTAGTGAAAATAATAAGAACTATGTTTTTGATTATATAAGATCTATAGTTCAAATATTAAAAAATAATCTGTTTTATTCCTTTTTTCTTAAAAATACAAAATTGACGGGTTGATCTGTGGGCCAATCCAATCCGAACAAAAATTTTTTGGGTCGTTCGGGTTTGGTTCAGTTTTTGTTTTGGGTTGACAACGGGTTCATCATTTTATTTTTTGAATCAGAGTATAATTTAACAATTTTACTTGGAAATTAAACTTTTTAAGTGTGAGCGGATCGAAAATTTACACCCGATTTATGTTGCATCGCATAATAATAATAATAATAATAATAATATTTTTTTTTTATTTGTTGGAAGGAAGGGTCATATAGGCAAAGATTGGATCGTCCCATTCTTCAACATAAGGTTGATGGAGCGACTGCTACACGTAATCAATCTTGCATTGCATAATAATTAATCAGGATAAAGTGGGTTTTTAGACTGGATAACGATGGCGTCATTCTATTTCCCGGCAAAGCAAAGGTCGCTTGTGCGTCCAGCCACATCCTGATCAGCCTTGAGGCTGAAGATTGTAGATGGCCAAAATCGCAATGTTGATCAACGTGCTGTAGATCTATGATGACTCTTTGTCAATTTTCCCATCAATTGAGTAGATGGGGTATGGAAAAAAGCTCGAGAGAAAGGTGGAATCAAAGCACGTCCACCAATTGAACTTTTCATTTTCAAAGTCACCTACGGTAGTTGGCCCTTTTGTCCCTTTGATTCTGCATAACAATTTCTCATCTTGCCATAAAGTGGATATTCATGGAAGAGACCATAGAGATGTAACATTGAAATGTATGGCATAAACCCATTAAATTAAGTTGAAGAAATGTGTTGGAATATCGGCAAAAGAGGACTATAAGAGAATAAAATAAACCCCCACTTCTTGCAACTTTTATGACACTTGGGATTGTTTGAGAGCTACGTTGCCTCAGTCAATCAACCAACTTTGAGCTAGTCAGAGAATTTACAGCCCGTTAGTTTTGCTTACGTGCATCTTTTCCCCTTTTTTTTTCCCTCTTCTTTGTGTTTGAAATTTGAAAAGACCAAAAAAAAAAAAAAAAGAAAAGAACAAGCGTTAGATGTTAGTAGTCGCAAGTTGTAGACTGAGAGGCTACATCGAAGAAAGAAAAAAAAAGAGTTATGATCCATCTTTAGAAAGTTACAGCCCTTGTGTACAAAATGGGAAGCGAAGTGTGGCATAGGTTGTTGCTCCAACTAAAAAGTGTCTTAAATATTATTTTGAAGTCCCCACCCACCATTTTCTTCAGTTTTACAAATTTATCCCTACTTAAAAGATTTGGGGTGTAAATAGAAATCAGAAACCTTAAAACTTTAATCAGAGGTCCAATGATAAAAGCCAGAGAAAATTTAAAGAATCAAAAAGGAGGACCACCCATCTTGCACAGTTTTTGCTCTAAATAGGCTCCCCACCAAAGTTAAAAATAAAAAATAAAAATAATAATAAAACCATGTGGGAACACCTCTTCAAGTTGATAGCGCTATATATATCATAATTTTTTTATTTTTTTTTTTTGTTTTTAATGGGCGAAGTCGACGGTCTTAAACAGGATATGAGATGCCGGAAACGTTAAAAACTAGACGCATGTGTCACGGGCGTAAGAATTTATCACGTGCTACCCGTGCGGCCTTGAGAAAACTTCCCAAGCAGCCTTCTCACACTCAACTCACAAGAACCCTTTTGGAGAGTAACTTTAGAAGTATATTTCACTTGAATAGTGAGTGTGTACAAATGAGGGGTAGGAGGTCCCCTTTTATACAAGTTTTGGACGAGCTACAACCGTTAGATCCCCCCTTGATCTAATGGTGGATATTACATCCCTTCAACTTCCCACCTACCTACATTTATTACATTGTTCATTTCCAATGTATTCCTCTTTTCTAGAAAGTGTCTACATTCAACGTATTGTCATTCTCTAGGAGATGTCCAGGTTCAATGTATTGTTCATCCCTAGGTAAGGACCCGTGACATTCTCCCCCACCTAATCAGGCGACGCCCTCGTCGCTTCTTCCGCATGATAGGTGTCAATCTCCTTCTTGAACTGCCAAAGTGCTTCGGCAGGTTCCCAACTGGCTTCACTCTCTGGAAGGCCCCTCCATCGGATGAAGTATTCACGCCTTGGCGTGCAATACCGCTTTCGTATGACTCGATCTGCCACTATGGATTCCACTTCCCGGTCATATGAAGTTTTTGCTCCAAGTGGTGCTCGCTGGGACTCCCCTCGATTTGGATCCTCCTTGTCTTCATGGTAAGGTTTCAACATACTCACATGGAAAACAGGGTGTACCTTTAATTTTGGTGGCAGCTCCAGCTTGTATGCGACCTTCCCGACCCGTTGTATCACTCGAAAGGGCCCTTCGTAACGACGAATTAGACCCTTGTGCACATCCTTGTACCGAAGAATGGCATGTAGTTTGGCTAACGCCAAGTCCCCGACTTGGAACTCCACATGTCGTCGTTTTTTGTCGGCCCACTTCTTCATGCGTTTGGAGGCTTTACGAAGACACGCCCTGGCCAAGTCTGCTTGCTCCTGCCAATCCTTGGCAAACTTGTATGCAGGTGGGCTATTCCCCTGATAGCCCGATGCAACCGCACTTGGAGTTTGTGGTTGTTGGCCATTCACGATCTCGAATGGACTTTGGTCGGTAGACTCACTCCGCTGCAGGTTGAAGGAGAATTGGGCTACGTCAATCAACTTCGCCCAATTTGTTTGCGTTGTGCTCACATAGTGTCGAAGATAAATCTCCAAGAGTGCATTGACCCGCTCGGTTTGACCATCAGTTTGGGGGTGTAAGCTCGTGGAGAGATTTAACTCCGACCCTAACAACTTGAACAATTCAGACCAGAACCGCCCTGTGAATCGAGGATCACGATCGCTCACAATCGTTCGTGGGACTCCCCAGTACTTTACCACGTGCTTCATGAATAACTTAGCTGCCTCCTCTGCTGGGCAATCCTTTGTTGCTGGCACAAATGTTGCATACTTGGAGAATCGATCCACCACGACCATGAGAGTCCGACATCCTTCGGACTTAGGCAAGTTTACAATGAAGTCCATGGAAACACTCTCCCATGGACGAGTTGGGATGGGAAGTGGCTCTAGCAGTCCTGGCGATGAACGCTGTTCAATCTTGTCTTGTTGGCAAATAAGACAGGTCTTTACGTAGGCTTCAACGTCATCTCGCATCTGAGGCCAGTAGTATTGATCTTCGACAAGGGCTAAGGTGCGGTGGATCCCCGGATGACCTGCCCACTTCGAATCATGGCACTCACGCAACACCTCTTTCCTCAACTTTCCGTGGAGTGGCACATATAGTCGTCGCCCTTTTGTGTGTAGAAGATCGTCCTCATACCAAAACTGTCGGGTTCTGCCGTCTTGTGCATTTCCAATGAGGGCTTGAGCCTTTTGATCATGTTTGAGCCCTTCCCTGATGCGGTCGATCCATGGACAGTTAGGTCGACTTATGGTGTTTGCCATCTCCATCCTTCGACTAAGAGCGTCAGCTACGGAGTTAGCCTTCCCTGGCTTGTACTCCATCATATAGTCGAACTCTGCTAGGAAATCCTGCCATCTAGCTTGCTTCGGACTCAGCTTCTTCTGGGTCTGAAAATAACTTGTGGCCACGTTGTCTGTTCTTACAACGAACTTCGACCCCAGGAGATAATGCCTCCACGTCCTTAGGCAATGCACCACTGCAGTCATCTCCTTCTCCTGAACCGTATACCGTCGCTCGGTATCGTTCAACTTTCGTGACTCATATGCCACTGGATGTCCTTCCTGCATAAGAACACCACCAATAGCAAAATCTGATGCGTCAGTTTCTAACTCAAAAGGCTTGGTGTGATCGGGCAACACCAGCACCGGCTCCTCGGTCATGGCTTGCTTTAATCGATCAAACGCCTTCTGGCATTGATCCGTCCATTCCCATGGTTTCTCCTTTTTCAGCATGTCCGTGAGTGGTACAGTGATGTTTGAGTAGTTCCGAACAAAACGCCGGTAGTAGTTGGTGAGACCAAGGAATGATCTCAATTCCGTTACTTTCGTCGGTGGCTCCCATTCAACAATGGCTCGGATCTTTGCTGCTTCCATTTGTACTTGTCCTCCCCCGACAATGTGCCCCAAAAACGGTACCTCCTTTTGGGCAAAGGCACATTTCTCGCGCTTGACGTACAAGTCATTCTCGCGTAGGACTTGGAAAACCTGTCTAAGGTGCTCGATATGCTCCTCGAGCGTCCGGCTGTACACCACAATGTCATCAAGGTAAACCACTACAAACCGATCGAGGAACGGGTGTAATACCTTGTTCATAAGAGTGCAAAATGTGGCTGGAGCATTGGTTAGGCCGAATGGCATGACGAGGAACTCGTATGAACCATAACGAGTCACACAGGTTGTCTTTGGCTCGTCCCCTTCAGCAATCCGAACTTGATAGTAACCCGAACGTAGATCAAGCTTGGTGAACCACTGTGCACCTCCAAGTCGATCGAAGAGATCTGCAATGAGTGGAATCGGGTACTTGTTCTTGATTGTTAATTTGTTCAATGCCCGGTAATCTATGCACATCCGGAGTGACCCATCATGCTTCTTCTGGAAGAGGACAGGTGCACCGAACGGAGCCTTAGATGGTCGAATGTACCCCGCATTGAGCAACTCCTTCAACTGTTTCCTCAATTCTTCCAATTCGGGGGGCGCCATGCGATATGGGGCCATGGCAGGCGGTCGAGCGTCAGGTACCAGCTCGATCTGGTGATCCACTTCTCTACGAGGTGGAAGCTTTTTGGGCAACTCAGGAGGCATCACGTCCATGAACGAATCGAGGACTTGGCTCACTTCTGTTGGGACTTCACTCCTTTCGCTTTTGTTGTCCTCAGTTTTTAAAGTTGCTAGGATGGTCACCTCACCCTTCTTTGCTCCTTTGTTGAGTTGTATTGCCGAAATCATCTTCCGATCACGGTCTGACTTACGATGGACTGGAATCACGCACTGGCACCGTTTGTCCAGCACACAGAGACACTCGGCAAAGGGCAATATTACCGCATGGATCCTGTCCAGAAATTTCAACCCAATGACAAAGTCATAATCATCAAGAGGAATTACCTCAAGGGTCTCCTGGCTCTTCCATTGCCCAATTTGTAACTCCACGTCCCTAGCGACCCCAACGGTAGGGATTTCCTGGGAGTTAACAGTCTTAAGCCACCCAGCTCCTTTCTCAACCCGAAGGTTAAGTCTCTTAGCAGCTTCTTCCGATATGAAAAGGTCGGACGCCCCAGTATCCACAAGCGCACTCATTGTGGTTTCTCCGATCTTTACATCTGCAAACATAAGTCCCCTTGGCTCCTTCGCCTTCTTGGACTTGATTGAACTGAGGATCCGCAGTGAACCTAATCGTGCCTCCTCTTCTGGCTCATCTTCTTTGCAGAGGGCAACCAACTTTGCCTTGTTCGGGCAATCTCGTGCCATATGTGGACCATCACAAAAATAACACTTGTAAGTACGTACCTTCTTGTAACTACTGTTAGATTCTGCATGAGTCTTTGCAGGGTCAGCCTGTGGTCTACCTCCATTTGGGCGATTGAATCTACCCCGATCTCCCCCACCATTGGCCTTATCCTTTGGACGGGAGTCTGACTGGGAAGTAGAAGGTGTCTTGTACTCCACAAGAGATTCGGCCACCGTAATTGCTGTTGTAAGGTCTCCCACTTGGAACCGCTTCAGTTCCTGTTTGGTCCACGGCTTGAGACCACTCATGAACTGGTGGAATGCCTCCATCTCATTCATTGAAGGGATTTGGAGCAGCAACTCCGAAAATCGCTTCACATAGTCACGTACTGCACCCTTTTGCGCAAGGTGTTTCAGCTCGTCGCGTGCTTCCTCCTCCGCATATGCGGGATAGTAGTTCCGTCGGAATTCTTCAACAAACCTGTCCCAAGTCGTGATAGGATTTCCACACCTATCGTCCGACCGACGACGCCACCATAACAAAGCATTATCAGCTAAATATAGAGATGCGGTATTTACCCGTAATTGGCTGTCGTTGATTCCCATGACTTGGAAATAACGTTCCATATACCATAGAAAGTTGTCCACATCCTTAGCCACCCGAGATCCCATGAACTCTTTTGGCTTTGGTGCGTCGGTACGTGGTGCTTGCACGGTGATCACCCCGTTCACGCGTGCTGCCTCCGATTCTGCGAGCTTTCCCTTAAGCTCTGCAATCTCCGCGCGCATAGCCGCCATCATGGTCTCCAAGGACTCATCCCGCTGATGGAGTTCTGCCCTTAAGGTCCCCAGCAACTCTCCTCGAAGTTCTCCCATGCCGACTTTGAGCTCCTGCATCTCGGCCATGAGCTCCTCCCTTTCGGCATCTCCACTTTCGACGGACTGGGTCAGGTCATCAACCGAACCTTGGACATCAGTGACGAACGATTCAATCTTCATCATACGATGTGTCAGGTCCCCTACTGGATCCCTCGAACTCGAAACAGCACGATTCTTCTTTCCCTTGGCAGCACCTTTGTCGGCCTTCCTCCCACGATCATCGTGGTCATCACCCATGATGAGCGCCTCGTCAGAACGTGGGTCTGCCATAGCGTTTAGAATGAACCTGCTCTGATACCAACTGTCACGGGCGTAAGAATTTATCACGTGCTACCCGTGCGGCCTTGAGAAAACTTCCCAAGCAGCCTTCTCACACTCAACTCACAAGAACCCTTTTGGAGAGTAACTTTAGAAGTATATTTCACTTGAATAGTGAGTGTGTACAAATGAGGGGTAGGAGGTCCCCTTTTATACAAGTTTTGGACGAGCTACAACCGTTAGATCCCCCCTTGATCTAATGGTGGATATTACATCCCTTCAACTTCCCACCTACCTACATTTATTACATTGTTCATTTCCAATGTATTCCTCTTTTCTAGAAAGTGTCTACATTCAACGTATTGTCATTCTCTAGGAGATGTCCAGGTTCAATGTATTGTTCATCCCTAGGTAAGGACCCGTGACACATGCCTGAAGTGCAGAACGCACCATCTTCACCGAAACACCTTGCATACAGCACCCACGCGTAATTTTTACATTTTTATTTTTATAAATTTTATAATTTTTTAAGATTAAATTTTTAAATATTAAATATAAAAAATTAAGTTATTAATTATTAAAAAATCTCCCAGACGAATGGACCCGCAGATAACTGTGATGGTTTCCAAGGTTCGTTAAGTTGAAAGCTCGCCCACAACGAGATTCGCGTTGGGGGAGTTAAAAAGTGCCTTTGTCCGCGTTTTCTGGGATGGTGTTGTCACCACCGTTCTGACACGTCACGATCATAAGCCGTTAGCCTAAGGTAAGATTGGCAAACCCATCTCACAAATAATACTTCTTTCACACCCGATTAATTAATGATGTATAATACGATTTTTATCAAAAGAAATAATTTTATTTAATGGAAATAAATTTGTTATAATAAATTGAAAAAAAAAATCAAGATATACATTACTGTTATTTCAAAAAATCAAAAGAAAAAAAAAAAAAAAGAGAAGAGGATCCAAATGAACAATATTCTAATGCATATGTCATCAACTGGCTCAGAATAATGACAACCCAAGTGGGTTCTATGGGCCGCAAAGAGAAAAAAAATAGGAATCAAAAGTGTATTCATATTCAGTCTTGTAATCTTTAGATGTGTTGGCAATAGTTTATGCGACTTTACCAAATCTTGAGAATCGACTCAATGCATTCGAACTCCTCTTTTTGAAGTCACGCATCTTCCTAATCTCGAGAATCAGTTGGCAGACACTTTTGGGTTCGTACTTGTAATGATGTTCCTGAATGGAATGTCTTTGAAAAATTGGTGCACGAAGATCAACTAGAAGCAGTCTCAGTCATGGGGGGGTGGGGGTGATTGCTCCATTAGAAGCTTCTTCTTCGCTTAAATTATGGTCGGTCATGTCGGCCGCGTCCTCTTGACCCAAATCCGAGGGTGGTTCACCAGAGAGAAGGCCGTGGTCTCCATTGACCCATCATTCCCGGATTTGAATTTTGGCACTTTTGCCGCCACCCATTTTGTTCTCATCATTCCCTTTCACACCGTTTTCGGGCCTTTGAAGCTAAGGTCCCATTCAATATTTATCCTCGATTTCCTCATTCTTTTACATCAATTAACCAAAATAACAGAGAACTTGAATGAATCTTTTATATTCTTTTATTTATTAAAAAATTATTAAATTATGAGTTATATTATGATATTAAATTTCCTTAATTTTATAAATCAAACGCTTTTTTTTTTTTAAATTAAGATTTCAAATTTTAAGTTTCTAAATAAAATTTTAAATTACTAATAGGCATGATTAAAGACATTTATATTTTTTTAATTAAAAATAAAATTCTTGAATTTACGAAAAGATGAACAATTGGGAAAGCATATGTGAAGCATGTTTTCACTGATAAGGAACAACCCATGAGATACACGTTGGAATGACCCAGTTATATTATCACGAAAATGCGTATAGCGGCATCTACGTTGTCCATGGCACATGGCTCAATAAAATAAAATAAAATAAAATAAAATAATTGAATGGGATAAAGTTTAAAAGCTTCAAATTTCAAAATGGTATGATTTTATTTTATTTTTTTTTACTGATTTTATCTGCAATTTAGCCATTTTTGGACCGTGTGAGGATTGACATATGATATAATTCGGATGATCGTAAGTCCTATGATATCTTTGAATAACATATTTCAAGTGATTTTGATTGCAATACAGCTTTTTTTTTTTTTTTTTTTTTACATTATATAATAAATCCGACGATTTTGAGTTCTATTACATGTACATTGTACGTGTTCTGTCGAAATAATTTTGGGTCAAAATTGTATCAAATTTTCAAAATTCTGTACCAAAAGTCGCACAACATGTAGCACAATTTTAGAACACTGCAGCACATTATCCTCGTAAAAAGCTTTTTCGTCAAATCATAAATAATGTTAATATTATTGAATTTGGAATCTTCCAATTTATCATCAAGAAATAACCGTCAAGAATTTAAAAAAAAATCATTGGAAATGTTTTTATTTGTTCAAAATTTTTTTTTTTTGAAGCATTACCCAACTTTCTTGAAATTTTTATTTTTAACCCTGGATCCACCCCTCTCGCACTCTCTCGCATCAGTGTGTCAAAGATGAGTTCGTCCAAAAAAACAACAAAAAAAAAAGAAAAGGACAAGAATGGGTCCCACGTCGCATCATTTTTTTTTTTGAACTTTCATTAATGATAAAGCGAGATAGTGCTCAATAATTATTATGTCAGGGAAGATTATAACACTCACCCCGCGGAGTGAGACGAAGTATTATTATATTAAACTTATAGAAAAATAAACTTTATGGTATTAAATAAAGATTACCAATCAACCATAAAATTGTGTAAGATTAAATATTTGTTTAGTCTCACTAAACATTTGATTTTATTTTTTTTTTTTTTAAGTTTGTGGAGTTAGGAATAAAATTTTAAATTAAAAATTAAAAATTTAATTAATTTTATCACTAAATTTTATATTGAGTAATTGACATTTTTTTTTACTCTGTTGGGAAGGGGCGAGGTTGGGGAATCATTTTTTTCATCTCAATTTGTAGCACCACCATCATCTCTTGGGCTCAAATAGAATGAAAATTTTCTCATGAATTCTTTAGCCTGACTGCTTGGGCTGATCCAAGAAAGCACTGCTATTGAAATCTTTGTACCAAGCCCAAGCAATTATTGAAATTATTATACCAAATAAATCATTTAATATAAAAACTTAAATTATTAAATAAAATATATTAATAAATTAAATACTAATTTTTATTATACATCCTTTCATATACCAGTTCATTTATTTAGAAGTGTGAATAAAATATTAATTTTTTATATAAAATTTTATAATTAAACGTAAAGAATCAAAGAAATGCAATTTAAACTTAAAATCTTTTAATTGCATCTACTCCCTCGACCACCATGATCGTTTTCTTGCTTTTCTTTTCTTTTTTATTTTTTGTCTATTGTTAGTCATTTTCTTAATTTAGTAAAAATTAGGATTATTTTGTTCGTGCTTTTTTTTTTCTTCTTTATCTAATTTATAGGTTGTCTTTGAAATGCCAACTGTAAATGCTCATGCATTCGTTCAATACAATGTGATAATATAAAATTATCTTTATAATTTGAACAATATCATAATCTCTAAATAATAAAGAAATTAATCGAGACTTTAAGTGTTCAATATTCATCTATTCCCTCGTCCTATTATTATTATTATTATTATTTGTATTAAATTATTAAATTTAGTATATATTTTTCACATCCACTCAAACAAAGTAATAAGTAAGGGAGACCCAGAACTTTTTCCTTCTTTTCCTAAGCTAATAGCGGTAACAAAGTTTAATATAAAATTTAATTAGAGTTGGCTTTTTGTTTTTGTCAATAGCCTTTATTTATTTTTTTTTCTATTCATGTGGGCTGAATCCAATTCTCATGTCCACAAGGTGTTGAGTTGCAATCATATCCTAACTAAAGGTTCTTGAAGTTCCCGAGGATTCAGTCAAGAACCCTTTTATTAGATCAAGACGAGATATAAAAAAGACAAACCATGAAACAGAAACGTTGACACCCAACCCCAATCTCTAGGCCCATTGTATGGCAATCTTGCCTCACATTTTTCACTGGAGAAAAATGTTGAAATGGGTCCAACACAAAATTGATACAGACAGAATGCGAATCTATTTATAGGCTTCTATGCTATGACTAAAGGCGATAACCGGTAAAACAGCTACCATTGAACATCTAGCAACAAGGACAACACGACGAGTATCATTCAAAGAAAGTACTCCTTTCAATGACTACGTGTTTAAATTTGGTTCTTTTAATAAATCAACTTAAAAATTAAGGCTTAGTGTGATTGTTATTTCGATAATTAGTCGAGTCGAGCCAAGCATATATGTTTTCAATTATGGTTTATTTAGTGTACAAGCTTTGACGATTTGATCTTTTTATCAATTCGAGTCTGTGAGCTCTTTCTCAAGAGTTTGTTTAACTTTAAAGAATTAATAGAATAATTAAGATGATATAAATTTATTGTTATAAAAAGAATTAAAGTGACGAAAACATGTTTGTTCTAATAAAATTAATTATTTAAAATATCAAATTATTTAATTTACACATATAATTATATATGTATAGAACCATAATTTAAAAATGATTTAACCGAAGTGACTGTAGTGACAAATTAAAGAGTTTCTTAATAAATTTCTAAATGAGATTTAAATGAATTCTTCATAAATCTAAGCAAATCAAGTCTTTTCTCATTCAACTTGGCTCCTAAATCAGTTTTAAAAATTAGGTTTAAGTGAGCGACATTGAGCAAACTCTTATCAACCCAAATCACTAAATCCTTGACAAATTGCAGCGCTAACGTCAAAGGAAAAATGCATAATATACATATAAATAAAGTACTCAAGTAGATGTGAAAAATATGTAGATTTTATTTAGATTTTTCATTTATTATTATAATTTTTTTCTCAGTGCCAACTCTAATATTTATGGTAGACTGAGCTTTAGATAAAAAAAAAAATCAACCAAAAAGGCCGTTTCTGAATTGATAGTTAATGCCATTGATAAGCCGAAGGGGCTTGCACAAATTTAGTACAATTCTATATTAATGGGCCAGCCCCTGAACTGGACCTTCTTGGACATTAACTGGTCTCAGTTGCACTGGAAATTTCTACATGAACTAAATGGCTTAGGCAGATGGCAGTTGCGTATAATCAGCTATCCTTGATATTGCTAACCTACCAATACATTTCTTTGCCGGGGAAATTTTGGTGAAAGCTGACTAGTTTTCCATCCTCGTTCAAGATTTTTAACATGTTCTACATATCCAACCATAAGGTAAAAGGCAACAAATTATACTAGTGAACCAAGTCAACTCACACGAGAAACAGCAACCAAATCAAAAAGAAAAATCTGGGGCAAAGAGCACAGTATTTAATAGTACACAGCAGTAAGTAACAAACCAACTTGGGTAAAATAGTTGATAAGAGATGCCTAGCGTTCCCTAGCGTTGCCGCGGCCGAGTGCTTGCATCTACAATGTTACTGACTATTGAAGTGGTTTCCGGGCCAAGAAGAAAAACATCGGCGTGAAGATCTCCTTCCTGGAGGGCATAGTTATGCAATTGTTATCAATAGTTAATAAAAAAATGGTACTCTCAAAGCTCCATCAAAATTTTAAATGATGGGCGAACCAAAAAATGGAATTCGGAAACTGGCATTCACGTTATCAAAACAAGCGTATTGCAGGATTTTGAACAGCGGATGAAATCGATCGATCCCATTGTTAAAATCAAAAATTAAATTGTGATCTGATTCTATTGTCTCTAAAAATTGTTAATTCTAAAAGTAATATCTAAAATGATAAATCATTTAGTTAAATTATAAATTCATTAACTAATTATAATTTTTTTAATTTGATTAATTTATAAAAAATTTTAAAAATATTTTTTATATATTTTAAATTTTTTAAAAAATAAAAATTATATTCTTAATTTTTTTATATATATTTAATATAAAATATCAATTTTTTCAATTTTAATTTCAATTAAAAACTATTAAATTAATTGAACTGCAAATTGTTTAACTTTTCAATTGAAAGACAGATCGCTTCTTAAAATTTTGATATAATGCTTCTATTTCTTTTTTAGGTCTGGTACATGCTTCTATTTCTACCGTCCTACACTGCATTGTATCATGGTTCTTGTGAACTGTGCCCAAAACCACACGAGCCGTCTACAACTGACAATAAGAGGCCATCAGCAAGGACTGAAGGTTCCTACCATCGAAGAATATGAAATGGCAAGAAGTATCTAAAAGTGAAGAAAAGATGATGACAGAAAAGCTCACCTTCCACCTTCAACTAATCCCACCGCAGCCTTCTCGAGGAAATCTTGAACCCTTGCACTTCCCCTTGGGGCAAGTCCCAAGTATTCTAAGCCCTTGACCTACAAGGCAAGAAATTAACACTTAAATACCTGTACGGCAGCAACGACGAGATTTTGCTGACAAAAACCTGTTGAAAAGACGAGAACATGAAAAAAAAGTTAGAACAATCTTTACCATGTTTCTGGTGAAGAACCTTCCAATAGCTGTTAACCGGAAGCTACTCAGCGAGAAATGATTTTTATCCAAAGGCAAGTACCATGGAATGGGAGAGCTTGCCGCAAGATCCTCGGACCACGTAACCTTCGCAAAGATAAGAAACAACCATTTATGCCTACTTTTGTTTGATGGTTGTACCATGGGAAAGATCTGTTTTGTTTTGTTTTGTTTTATTTTATTTTAATTTATTTTATTTCATTGGGAAGGCTGGGTGAGGAGGGAGGGAGTGAGGGACATTTATCTCACCTCAAATCCAGCCTTTTTAAGAGCTTCAATGCATTGTCCAGTCCGCCTGATGTCTGGAAGGCCATCACCAATCTCTATTTCTGCCTGCGTCCAATGAGCCTAATAAGCCAATGGAAGTCAAACAGAGTACCTTTTCAGAAGCCTAAGATGGTTGACCTTAATTTTTTGATGCTCCTGGTTCTGGGGATCAAAAGAATCAGTCATGCACCACTCATATGCAGCAAAATATTGTCCAGGCTTCAATACTCTATAAATCTCGCTGTAGCATCCAAACTAAGAAAAAAAATACAAAACTTAAAGATATGACAAAACAGAGGCACGTCCACACAGAAAATACAAGCATCTAAACACAAGGAAATAACATTCAGGAAACTGAAGCTAATCAACAGATGTACCGCATCTGGTGCATGGCATGTAGCTTCAATTGCATAAACTGCATCAAAACTATTTTCTGGAAATGGCATTTTCATGAAGTCGGCCTGAGAATGAATAAAAAGGAACAGATATTGGTCATCTACATGAAAATGTTGGATTTACTAATCCAATTCAGGTTACTAACAACAGAATAGAGTAAAATGGGAGAAATTTTAAGGATTGCAAGAATATGGAATTCAAAAGGACCAGAACCTACCTTCACAAAATCACAGGTCTTATCCACTCCCACAATGCGATTTAGTTCCTAGAAACAGCAGAAGAACAAGCTTCAGAGCCACTTTAAAGAGTAGTGGCTATGAAAACAGCCAAATATGACAGACTCAAAAGAATATGCATGCACCTTCCCTCTTGATATCTGATATTCATTGTTGTTCAACCCTGTTACTGATGTTAAGCTGTAATATATCAAGAGAGAAAGAATCATGATGCTTAGAACTTCTCATGGGTACAACTTTATTAAAAGCATGTTAGCTCCATAAAATACAACAAAAAATATTGGAACATGATATCATAACCACTTGGCAGTTGTGCTGCCTCGCAGGAATGCTGACTATGTGTTGGACATTAAATGAAATGTAATGCTAACAGCCTATGATTGGCCATTTCTCTTGGGTATTAGTGTAAAACCATGATAATACAAGAATCACAAAGTAGTGTCACTATAACAAATATACTGGCAATAGAAAACAGTTATTACTAATAGCACAACTGATTGCACCAAAGTTTTTACTGATAGTATATAGAGAAAGAACAGCATTTTTCTCCCACCTAAATCGGGCAATCTCTCTCAGTGGTCCACCAATTCCACATCCTACATCCAATACCTATCATAAAAAATTACACAAGTCAACAAATGAAATTAATTGAATAAAAAAAAAAAAACACTTTGATGTCAGTAGATCCATATTCTGTGAAGGAGTCAACCTTCTGTCCAGGTCTGAGGCCAAGTTGCAAAGCAAGGAAGTGTTCATGTCGTTTAATACTCTCTTGAAGGGACTCTCCTTTATACCTACAGGGACAAATTTTATATCCATTATTAGCTTTTTAAGCATCAATTACAAATAGCTGTTCTACTTGCACAAGAAATGCAAAAGCCATTCTGTGGTACCTGTGAGCAAAGTGGAAAGACTCCCCCCAGCCAAACTCATAAAAGCTAGTAACAAGATCATAGTACTTGTTAACCTGAAGTGCAGAGAATGCATCAGTTACAAGTTAGGATTTACTGTTTAGACCAAAAATCACAATAGCATACATAACAAAGATAACAGGTTAAGCACCAGTTGGAGTAGGAAGACAATGATTCAATCATTGATGTACAATACAGAAACAATACAAAACCTGCTCATATCATGTAGAAGTTGCATATCTTCTATTGATCCAGATCTGACAAGCTTAAGAATAAATATATGTGCTAGAAAGAGCATTATTCACTTAGTGGACAGAGTTGTGCTGTTTCATTATCCCAACAATAGATAACCCAGAAACCTTGAGGCGACATAAATGACTTTATTCATATTCCTTTTCTCTTTCAGATGCTTGATAGAAATATGATTTGAGCCTGAAACATCTCTATGGTGCAAAAGACATACGAATGTTTGCAAAACATTGTTTTAGAACACCTTTATAGAAAAAAAACTGGCACAGAGGCCCATCACCTGGTCTCAAACTAACAGATATCTATAATATGGCTACTGCTGAAATGAAGGATTCCTGTAAGGGCTCTCATGGAGTGAAAACAAATATAGATACAGGGACACAACATGACAACCTTCTGTGCTATAATCCTTTTCACTTAATGCCTAACTGGCATGATATCATTGATAAAAGGCACAAAGAACCAAAACCAAATCAATGGAAGGGCAAGTAAACAAGTCAATTACTTGCAAGTAATTGACTGGGCATTATGAAAGAAAGATCACTAAGCTGTTTCTCACCATATCAGTGTAGTTAGCTTTTCTCTCTTCGTCAGCACCTCCATAATAGACGTGATACTTCTCATACCTGAAATCTTTAGGCTCGGATCAAGAGCTCAAAATAGCACATATTATAAAATGTCCATCAAGTAAACCATAAAATTAATGCCATTTTCATCCCAAAAAAGAGACAATATATACCCATAATAGGACAGTTGATGCCATTGAGTGACCATGTGTATAATTTTCCATCATAAATGGGGACCGAATTTTCCAAAGATTGGATAGAAAACTATCCACCAACTACCCAAATAAATACCTTTGGAGTTGGATTTTCAGTTTCATGTTCCATTAGCATAGCCCAACATGGAACAAAATGTAATTACTCCAGCAATCTGTAGTTTAATTTTATTAACATTAAAGCACAGAAACAGAGGCAAGTCAAATAGAAGATCCTACTGTCGTTCCATCAAATTCTTTTTAGATGCATTCCAAGAAAAATCGGGCCACTATACATATTTCATTTATTAATTCCCATTCTTTTGTTGTCCATAAGCATCTACCAACGACTATAACAGTGTTTTCGTTTTTTTCTTTTTTTTTTAACTAATGTTCTCGTTGTTCTCACATCACAACCTATACAAATTAAACCTCTATTCGTTTTACAGATTGCAAAAGGCATAAACCCTCTAATCAACCTTGGCTGCTAAAAAGTTGCAGAAGTAACTAGTCCGATAAGAAAAATTCAGGAGAGAAAGCTGCACCACAAGTCTACGCCACGTCACAGGGTCAGATTAAATGGCGGCCCACTAACGTTTTATGATTCACCCCCCCCCCCCAATTCCACCCACCTGCAATTCCCTTTAAACTATCTAAAAGTATTTTGACACTTTTAACTGTTCGCACCGACCCAGAACTGAGATTCGAGCATCTTTTTTCGGTACTGACAGAGGGATACCGTGACGTAATGGAACTGTGCGCAATAAATTTTTATCAGCGCACAAGGACGCATGTGATGTCCACTCCATGCCTTCAAGCTCTCCCTCTTAATTAAACAAGTACAAGACTGCACGTGATTTTTCTTTTTCTTTTTTTTTTTTTTTTTTTTTTTTTTTTTGCCAATTCGGAGGTATATCTTTAATATTTTAATTGCTAGGCTGGCTTAAGTGGTCCCATTCTTTGTCTTTTATAAGCGTTTGCTAGCAAATTTCTAATGGACTCACGGGTGGACATCACTCTCGCTGCCCACACCCACACTAATCACACCCTGCTACATTAAAGAATGTTTTCCAATCCTACAAATCGCTGCCATTTTAACATTTCATTTAATCTATTCAAAGCGCCCACTGTGCAAACACCTATCCTGGACAACGACTGCACCAAGCATTCCAGTCAAAAAAAGAGACTTACACGTGATTAATTTAACCAGGCCAGCTATACATTAACCCAGATCTAAAATACTGCCATTCACCTGATTAATTAAGAAGCAAAAGGACAAGAAAAAAAACAGAAAAAGAGAACAGAGTTTTCATAGACATTGAAATAAGGTTTCAATGCACCGTCGTTCTTGAGACTGACAAAGCATAAATAAATAAATAAAAGACTTAAAAAATTTCATCCTAAGGCCAATGGCGATGCAAGAAAGAACATGGATGCTGGCTACCGTTACCCGATGCATGTTGAAACAGATAGATTCGAGAAAGGAAAGTGAAAAAAATGAAGAAAGGAGGGGGAAAAAGAGAGGAGAGAGAGAGAGAGAGAGAGAGAGAGAGATAAGATACTTCTCAACAGCGGAAAGGACTTGGCTCTTTTCGATCTTTCCGCCAAGACCGGAAGCGAGATCCAATGCACCAGCTTTCGACATCTCAGACACCACACCGAAGAGAACGATTCGATTCGATTCACCTCAGTAGACCTAAAGACTCGATTATAATAATTCAAGAAAATGAATATTTACCTCTTCGGAATATTCGCAAACCAAATCCATCAAAAGAAAGGGTGGAAAGATGTTTTGCAACAAAAAAATAAAACGCCCATTTTACATAACATGGAAAATGAAAGAAATTGGAATGAATAACACGGCGAATGAATGGAGATTGACGTACGAGTGCGATGGAGAAATCGAGGGGAAAGCGGAGCAGACGACAAAGCCCGTTTTTGAATTTTAATGGCGGAGATGGATCATGAGAGAGAGAAGTTACCAGTAAGAAAGCAACACCTCGTATATATAGCAAGCAGCCCCGGCACACCTGTCTGGCTTACCGTCGCTGCTTGGAACAATTAAAAATATGCAATACTATTAATTTAAATTTAAAATTTTAATTTTAAAATTAACATCAATATTATTAAACTAAACCTTATTGGTGCTCGTAATCAAATTTTATTGAAACTAATCTTATTTTTTAAATTAAGTTTTAAATTAAGTTAGGATAAAAGATTTTTTTAAAAAATATTTAAAAGTATAGTTTAAAAAAATTATAATATTAATGATAATAATATATTTTTTATTTTTTATTAAATTATTTTTTTATAATTATATTTATATTTATATTATTTTATTAATTATATCTATTTTATAACGCATCATATATTTTAATAAATATTATAAATTAATTTTTTTAATTGCTTTTAGTTTATTGTCCCGTTTCTTGTTCTCATCACCAGCCCAACGTTTGACTTTGGAAAAAGATTGCGCGGGGATGCTTACCACCTAGTAAAGAAAAAGAAATCATTTTAAAAATAAAAATATAGTTTTATTTAATTTTTAATTTAATAAATACTTAAAATTTTTAATTTTAAAAATAATTTTAATATTATTAATTTTTTAAATAAAATAAAAAATATAAATATTAACAAAGAGAGAATGTAAAGTCTCGTGGTTTTATGCTCTTGTTGAAATATTTTTTGATTTTGACTTTGAATCTTAGTAATTTTATTTCTTTTTTTATAAATTTTTTTGTTCACTCTTATGAAAAAAAATAAATAAAAAAAAAAAATAATTAAGAAGAAAATAAAAATATCGCATTGTCATATTTGTGTCTCCACAAAAAACAAATAACACTAACATCGTGGACTGTAATTTAAAAAGCCACAAACTGCCACAAATTGTGGCGGGGTGGATTTTTTATTTCACCAAATGACAAATTGTTTTGAGCAATATATTTTTATTTATCTATAAAAATTATATTTATATATATATATATATATATATAGAGCATTCCATAAGCCTCGATACATATTGTCAATCAATTTTTCTTAATTGTCTTTATGTTGTGGTCCCATTTCTTCATCCAATCGTCGGCTCAACGGTTGACTCTGGAAAAAGATTGCGCAGGGACAAGAGGAAACTAATATGATATCTGACAAAAAAAACAAAATAAGAGCTTGGAAAATAATTGAATGACATGGGGAAGAGAATCCGGATTCCCCAAGAGAAAACCTGATCCACCCACTGCGTTAGCCTTTTTTATCAACAATCACTACTTTTAATATAAGAGTAAAATTAGAATCATAATAAATATATATATATATATATATATATATATATATTTTTTTTACTTTTTATCTTTCATAAATAATTTTTTTTTCTTCCTCACATTGCCGTTTTTGTTCAAAATTTTTATATTTTTTATTTTTTTTTTCATTTTCTTCCTTTTTACTTACTACCTAAATAAATGTAAAGAGTTACAATTTAAAATTAAATACAAGATATATTAAAAAAATTAAAATTAAAAATTTATAAATTTTTATAATTAAATTTTAAATTTATTTAATTTTTTATTTTAATACTAAATTTTTAAATTTTTTAAATAAATATTTTTATAAAATAAAAAATAATAACTATTAATAATTTAATTTTTTAATTAAAAAAATTTTTTAAATAAAATTTTAAATATATTAATATAAAAATTAAAAAAATATTAAAATTTTATATATCTCATACTTTAAAGAATAATTTGATTTTTAGTAAATTTTTTTTATTTTTAGATATTTGATAAAATGTGTAGTTTATAAAAAATAATTATAAAATTAATAAAAAATAACAATTTTTAGTAAAAAAATTATTAAAAATAAATATAAATTATTTTTTATAAATATTATAATAAATAAAAAATTAAATTATTAATATTTTTATTAATTATTATTTAATTTTATGATAATTTTTTAATATTTAATATTAAAATATATTTTATTTTATTAATAATTAATTAAAATTTTTATATATTTTTATTTTAAAAAAAATAAATTATATTAAAATTTTTAATTTTATTATTTTAATTTTATTAATAATAATTAAAATAAAAATATTAATAAAATAATTAAATAATAAAAATAATTTATTTTTTATAATTATTTTTATTAATATATTATTTTTTATTAATATTAATTTATATAAAAAATTTAATTATTTAAATAAATTTAAATATATATATATATTATTTATATTATTTATATAAATATTTTTAAATTATTATATATTTATTTTATTATATTAATAAAATTATAATATTTTTATTTGTAAGAAGCACTTTTACATCAATGTTATCAGAGCCCGGTCGTACGCGCGTTGAAGCCACAGAGTGTGATTCCGGTAATCTACGTCCACGGCCTGTTCCACATGGAACGCGCCCTGTTGATATCCTTCTGAGATTCCTCGCACCGTGCTTGTTTGATCCACGTGCTGGTATTCCATCTGACGCGCCGAATCTGATCCTCCGCTCCCGCCGCCTCCACTGCGGCACAATTTTTCCGAACCGCTGCCTTCTGTTGTTGTTGTTGCTGCTGCTGCTTCTGCTTCTGCTTCTGCCGCCTCTCCGCCTCTTGTCATTCGCGAGCTTCCGGGAGAATCTGCTTGACGGTGATATGAATTGGAGTGGGAGTATGTTTTTCCCGAACACTGCTCCGCGGTCATCCAAAAAAGAAAAGTATCAAACTGTAAATAATAAAAGTTAAAGAGTTTAATTGAAAATAATAAAAATTCACAGACCATATTGAAAAACATAAAAATTTAGGGATTAAATTAAAAAAATTATAAATTTTTATATAAATAATAAAATTTCCCTCTTAATTTTTTGTATATAAAAAAATTATAAACTAATAAAATGTATAGATAAATTTTATTTAAATATAATAAATTATTAAATATTATAAAAAATAAAATTATAAAATTTATAACAAATATTATAAAAATATAAAAAATTATCTATTAAAATAAAAAAATATTTTATTTTATTTATTATAAAAATAATAAAATTTTTTAAAAAAATTATAAAAATAACCTTATCAAGAGATGAGATGTTATAAAATATAAATAAAATTAAAAAAAATAAAAAATTAAATTTTATAATATTAATTTAAATTTTTATAAATAAAAATTTTAAAATAAATTTTAATTTATATAAATAAAATTTAAAATTTAATTATTATTATTATTTTTTTTTTTTTTCTTTTCCACTCAATTTCATCTCAATTTGTAGCACCACCGTCAGCTCTTGGGCTCAAATAGAATGAAAATTTTCTCATGAATTCTTTAGCCTGACTGCTTGGGCTGATCCAAGAAAGCACTACTATTGAAATCTTTGTACCAAGCCCAAGCAATTATTGAAATTATTATACTAAATAAATCATTCAATATAAAAACTTAAATTATTAAATAAAATATATTAATAAATTAAATACTAATTTTTATTATACATCCATTCATGTACCAGTTCATTTATTTAGAAATGTGAATAAAATATTAATTTATTACATAAAATTTTATAATTAAACGTAAAGAATTAAAGAAATGCAGTTTAAACTTAAAATCTTTTAATTGCATCTGCTCCCTCGACCACCATCGATTTATAGGGTGGGGGTGTCGAGAGATAAAATCCTGTTAGCTTGTATATAGCCGCAATCTTTATCTATTTCCTATAAATAATAATTAATTGAGAACAGGTCTTTTTCTAAAATGAAAAAAAGTTTACCCGGCCTTTTTAGCGTATAGTAAATTTGCATCATGATCGTTTTCTTGCTTTTCTTTTCTTTTTTATTTTTTGTCTATTGTTAGTCATTTTCTTAATTTAGTAAAAATTAGAATTATTTTGTTCATGCTTTTTTTTTTCTTCTTTATCTAATTTATAGGTTGTCTTTGAAATGTCAACTGTAAATGCTCGTGCATTCGTTCAATACAATGTGATAATATAAAATTATCTTTATAATTTGAACAATATCATAATCTCTAAATAATAAAGAAATTAATCGAGACTTTAAGTGTTCAATATTCATCTATTCCCTCATCCTATTATTATTTTTTTTTTTTTTTGTATTAAATTATTAAATTTAGTATATATTTTTCACATCCACTCAAACAAAGGAATAAGTAAGGGAGACCCAGAAATTTTTCCTTCTTTCTTTTTCTAAGCTAATAGCAATAACAAAGTTTAATATAAAATTTAATTAGACTTGGCCTCTTTTTTTTTTTTGACATATTATTTTATTATAATAGATATAATTGTACTAAATACTTCAAAACAATGATTGTCAAGTTAATTTTTATTTCCACCATCTACTTAAATTTATTTCCTTTTTTTATTAGAAGACTTGTTAATTTTTATTAGACATATTCAAATAAAAATATTTAATATTTTTACTCATATTTTATATAAATATAACACATAAATAATTTTATATTATACACATTTATTTATTTATAATAACTAACCCTACTCAAATTTTATTTTTTTTATTGATATTTAAAATTAAGTCAATTTAACTCCCCCATTAATTGCCCCTTTGGCCATACGAGGAGGGTGCTTATACGTAATTAAAACAAGATAACATATATACAAAAGGTGGGCTAAGCAAGAGAATGACTAATGTGCCCTAAACTACCAGAACATTCCGTGCGTGCGTGAAAGCCGAGACCAGCAAGGCAAAAGACAAAGAAAGACAGGAAAACAAAAGACAAACGCTCATGCAAATGTGCATAAAAAGCCTCACATGGCCTCCAGCCTTCCGGACCCAAAACAAAACAAGCCCCTTCCTCCTCTCCTCTCATTTCATGGGCATCAGCCTGTAGGAATAGACATTATAAAATACTGCTACAAAGATGGGGAAGTACATGGAGGTGTTAGACGCCGGGGTGAGGATCGCTGCAAGATTCCACTCTCATTGCCCGCACACTGCTCGCATGTATTACCACCCTCCGCTGGCAGGGGCAGACTCCGATGACCGCCACAACGGACACCACCACCAACAACATCAACAACACCTTGATGCCGGCAATGACATGTCCTACAAGGCGGGTTTTTGCAATTCAAAGGCAGCCACTGGGGTCGACCCGAAAGAGTTCATTCTTTCTTCTGTTTGAATTTTGGCATACAATACCGAATGTATTTCAATTAATTAATTTAGAAAAGCTTTGCACAAGCAGAAGTTTGACGATTTCGATGTTGAAGTGTTTTGTTGTTTCCCGATTTGCCAAGTAACAAATGGAAGTGTGTTCTCTGGAGAAAAATTGACCCTTTTTCTGTCCACTTAATTAAAGGCTTTTTTTTGGCAAAAAAAAAAAATTGTGAAACAAATTAGAGAACCAACTCCCCTGTTTTAAGCATATATTTCCAAGAAAATGAATTGCATGAAGATTATGCAATCAAGCATATACTCTCTTGTCAAATATACAGTGGAAGAATGGAAGAAGAAGATGGCTTATGGTGTGGGGATGAACGAATAGTATTTTAATGCATATTTGGTTCATGAACTTTTGACAATTTAATCTTAAACTTTCTAGTGACAATTTAAGGGAATTAGAGTTTGAACTCTCAGCTTGAGTCTAGATCTCTCTTTTTTCTTGTACCTTTTTCTGTTGTTGGCTACCACATATTCCCCCAGTTAACAATGACGACAACAGTTAACGATGGCTGATAATATTAGTTATAGATGTACCCAAAAAAGAAAGCAATATTCATACATGATAGCTTGCTTTTTCTTTTTCTTTTTCTTTTTTATTGGCAAATTTGGACATTGTCAAAGACAAAAGAATGATAGAAAAATTATTAAAACTGAACTGAATTGTGTGATTAATAACTGAAATCAATTAATATTTTGAACCTTGATTCATGCGGGCTGTATCCAATTCTCATGTGCACAAGCTGTTGGTTGAGTTGCAATCATATCCCAACTAAAGGTTCTTGAAGGTACCGAGGATTCGGCTAAGAACCCTTTTATTAGATCAAGACGAGATGTATTTTCTCTGAAAAAAAAAGAAGAAGAAGAAGACAAACTATGAAACAAAAACGTTGACACCCAACCCCAATCTTGAGGCCCCGCAAGACCATTGTATGGCAATCTTGCCTTACATTCTTCCACATTTTTCACTGGAGAAAAATGTTGAAATGGGTCCAATACAAAATTGATACAGACAGAATACAAATGTTTTTGTAGGCTTCTATGCTATGAACTAAAGCCGATAACAGGTAAAATAGCTACCATTGAACATCTAGCAACAAGGATAACACGACGAGTATCATTCAAAGAAAGTACTCCTTTCAATGACTACGTGTTTAAATTTGGTTCTTTTAATAAATCAACTTAAAAATAAGGCTTAGTGTGATTGTTATTTCGATAATTAGTCGAGTCGAGCCAAGCATATATGTTTTCAATTATGGTTTAGTTAGTGTGCAAGCTTTGACGATTTGATCTTTTTATCAATTCGAGTCTGTGAGCTCTTTCTCAAGAGTTTGTTTAACGGTAAAATGGTAATCGAATAATTCAGATGATATAAATTTATTGTTATAAAAAGGATTTAGAGTGACCAAAACTTGTTTGTTTTAATAAAATAATCATTTTAAAATAAAATTGTTTAATTTTAATATATAATTATAAATATAAAATTATAATTTAAAAATGATTTAATGAATGAGATTTAAATGAGTTGCTCATAAATCTAAATAAATAAAGTCTTTTCTCATTCAACTTAGCTCATAAATCAGTTTTAAAAATTAGGTTCGAGTGTCGCTCATAATTGAGCAAACTCTTATCAACTCAAATCACTAAATCCTTGACAAATTGCAGCGCTAACGTCAAAGAAAAATGCATAATATACATATAAATAAAGTACTCAAGTAGATATGAAAAATATGTAAATTTTATTTAGATTTTTCATTTATTATTATAATTTTTTTCTCAGTGCCGACTATAATATTTATGGTAGACTGAGCTTTAGAAAAAAAAAAAAAAAAATCAACCAAAAAGGCCGTTTCTGCATTGATAGTTAATGCCATTGATAAGCGAAAGGTGCTTTGCACAAATTTAGTACAATTTCTATATTTAATGAGCCAGCCCCTGAACTGGACCTTCATGGGCATTAACTGGTCTCAGTTGCACTGGAAATTTCCACATGACTCTAACTAAATGGCTTACGCAGATGGCAGTTGCGTATAATCATCTATCATTGATATTGCTAACCTACCAATAGATTTCTTTGCGCGGGGGAAATTTTGGTGAACGCTGGCTAGTTTCCCATCCTCGTTCAAGATTTTTCCCATGTTCTACATATCCAACTATATGGTAAAAGGCAATAAATTATGCTGGTGAACCAAGTCAACTCACACGAGAAACAGCAACCAGATTAAAAAGAAAAATCTGGGGCAACCAGCACAGTATTTATTAGTACATAGCAGTAAGTAACAAACCAACTTGGGTAAGATAGTTGAGAAGAGACGCCTAGCGTTGCCGCGGCCAAGCGCTTGCATCTACAATGTTACTGACTATTAAAATGGTTTCCGGGCCAAGAAGAAAAACATCGGCGTGAAGATCTCCTTCCTGGAGGACATAGTTATGCAATTGTGATCAATAGTTGACAAAAGAAATGGTACTCTCAAGCTCCCCCAGAATTTTAAGTGGTGGGCAAACAAAAAAATGGAGATTGGAAACTGGCATTCACATTATCGAAACAAGTCTAAATGCAAGATTTTGAAAACTGGATGAAATGAATCGATCCCACTAAATTAATTTTAGTCAAAACTATTAAATTAATTGAACCGTTAAACTTTTACGTCTGGTATATACTTCTATCTCTACTGTCACTGTATCATGGTTCTTGTGAACTGTGCCCAAAACCACACGAGCCGTCTACAACTGACAATAAGAGGCCATCAGCAAGGACTGAAGGTTCCTACCATCGAAGAATATGAAATGGCAAGAAGTATCTAAAAGTGAAGAAAAGATGATGACAGAAAAGCTCACCTTCCACCTTCAACTAATCCCACCGCAGCCTTCTCGAGGAAATCTTGAACCCTTGCACTTCCCCTTGGGGCAAGTCCCAAGTATTCTAAGCCCTTGACCTACAAGGCAAGAAATTACCACTTAAATACCTGTACGGCAGCAACGACGAGATTTTGCTGACAAAAACCTGTTGAAAAGACGAGAACATGAAAAAAAAGTTAGAACAATCTTTACCATGTTTCTGGTGAAGAACCTTCCAATAGCTGTTAACCGGAAGCTACTCAGCGAGAAATGATTTTTATCCAAAGGCAAGTACCATGGAATGGGAGAGCTTGCCGCAAGATCCTCGGACCACGTAACCTTCGCAAAGATAAGAAACAACCATTTATGCCTACTTTTGTTTGATGGTTGTACCATGGGAAAGATCTGTTTTGTTTTGTTTTATTTTATTTTATTTTATTTCATTGGGAAGGCTGGGTGAGGAGGGAGGGAGTGAGGGAGATTTATCTCACCTCAAATCCAGCCTTTTTAAGAGCTTCAATGCATTGTCCAGTCCGCCTGATGTCTGGAAGGCCATCACCAATCTCTATTTCTGCCTGCATCCAATGAGCCTAATAAGCCAATGGAAGTCAAACAGAGTAGCTTTTCAGAAGCCTAAGATGGCTGACCTTAATTTTTTGATGCTCCTGGTTCTGGGGATCGAAAGAATCAGTCAAGCACCACTCATATGCAGCAAAATATTGTCCAGGCTTCAATACTCTATAAATCTCGCTGTAGCATCCAAACTACTCAGAAAACAAACAAAATTTAAAAGATATGACTAAACAGAGGCATGTGCACACAGAAAATACAAGCATCTAAACCTAAGGAAATAACATTCAGGAAACTGAAGTTAATCAACAGATATACCGCATCTGGTGCATGGCATGTAGCTTCAAGTGCATACACTGCATCAAAACTATTTTCTGGAAATGGCATTTTCATGAAGTCGGCCTGAAAATGAACAAAAAAGAACAGATATTGGTCATCTACACGTAAATGTTGGACTTTCTAATCCAATTCAGGTTACTAACAACAGAATAGGGTAAAATGGGAGAAATTTTAAGGATTGCAAGAATATGGAATTCAAAAAGACCAGAACCTACCTTCACAAAATCACAGGTCTTGTCCACTCCCGCAATGCGAATGAGTTCCTAGAAACAGCAGAAGAACAAGCTTCAGAGCCACTTTAAAGAGTAGTGGCTATGAAAACAGCCAAATATGAGACTCAAGAATATGCATGCACCTTCCCTCTTGATATCTGATATTCATTGTTGTTCACCCCTGTTATTGATGTTAAGCTGTAATAAATCAAGAGAGAAAGAATCATGATGCTCAGAACTTCTCACAGGTACAACTTTATTAAAAGCATGTTAGCTGCATAAAATACAACAAAAAATATTGGAACATGATATCATAACCACTTTGGCAGTTGTGCTGCCTCGCAGGAATGCTGACTATGTGTTGAACATTAAATGAAATGTAATGCTAACAGCCTATGATTGGCCATTTCTCTTGGGTATTAGTGTAAAACCATAATAATACAAGAATCACAAAGTAGTCACTATAACAAATACACTGGCTATGGAAAACAGTTATTACTAATAGCACGACTGATTGCACCAAAGTTTTTACTGATAGTATAGAAAAAGAACAGCATTTTTCTCCCACCTAAATCGGGCAATCTCTCTCAGTGGTCCACCAATTCCACATCCTACATCCAACACCTATCATAAAAAATTACACAAGTCAACAAATGACACTACTCAGATAAGATAAACCTCTTTGATGTCAGTAGATCCATATTCCATGAAGGGGTCAACCTTCTGTCCAGGTCTGAGGCCAAGTTGCAGAGCAAGGAAGTGTTCATGTCGTTTGATACTCTCTTGAAGGGACTCCCCTTTATACCTAGAGGGACAAATTTTATATGCATGATTAGCATTTTAAGCATCGATTACAGATAGCTGTTCTTGCACAAGAAATGCTGAAGCCATTCTGTGGTACCTGTGAGCAAAGTGGAAAGACTCCCCCCAGCCAAACTCAAAAAAGCTAGTAACAAGATCATAATACTTATCAACCTGAAGTGCAGAGAATGCATCAGTTACAAGTTAGGATTTACTGTTTAGACCAAAAATCACAACAGCATACATACCAAAGATAACAAGTTAAGCACCAGTTGAAGTAGGAAGAGAATGGTTCAATCATTGATGTACTATACAGAAACAATACAAAACCTGCTCATATCGTTTAGAAGTTGCATATGTTCTATTGATCCAGATTTGACAAGCTTGAGAATAAATAGATGTGCTAGAAAGAGCATTATTCACTTAGCAGACACTTGTATTGTTTCATTATCCCAACAATAGATAACCCAGAAACCTTGAGGCAACATAAACGACTTCATTCATATTCCTTTTTCTCTTTCAGATGCTTTATAGAAACATGAATTGAGCCTGAAACTTCTCTATGGTACAAAAGACATACGGATGTTTGCGAAACATTGTTTTAGAACACCTTTATAGAACAAAACTGGCACAGATGCCCATCACCTGGTTTCAAACTAACAGATATATATAACATCGCTACTGCTGAAATGAAGCATTCCTGTAAGGGCTCTCATGGAGTGAAAACAAATATAGATACAAGGTCACAACATGACGACCTTCTGTGCTATAATCCTTTTCTCTTAATGCCTAACCGGCATGATATCATTGATAAAAGGCACAAAGAACCAAAACCAAATTAATGAAAGGGCAAGGAAACAAGTCAATTACTTGCAAGTAACTGACTGGGCATTATCAAAGAAAGATCACTAAGCTGTTTCTCACCATATCAGTGTAGTTAGCTTTTCTCTCTTCCTCAGCACCTCCATAATAGACGTGATACTTCTCATACCTGAAATCTTTAGGCTCGGATCAAGAGCTCAAAATAGCACATATTATAAAATGTCCATCAAGTAAACCATAAAATTAATGCCATTTTCATCCCAAAAAAGAGACAATATATACCCATAATAGGACAGTTGATGCCATTGAATGACCATGTGTATAATTTTCCATCATAAATGGGGACCGAATTTTCCAAAGATTGGATAGAAAACTATCCACCAACTACCCAACTAAATACCTTTGGAGTTGGATTTTCAGTTTCATGTTCCATTAGAGCATGGCCCAACATGGAACAAAATGCAATTACTCCAGCAATCTGTTGTTTAATTTTATTAACATTAAAGCACAGAAACAGAGGCAAGTCAAATAGAAGAGCCTACTGTCGTTCCATATAATTTTTTTTAGATGCATTCCAAGAAAAATCGGGCCACTATACATATTTCATTTATTAATTCCCATTCTTTTGTTGTCCATAAGCATCTACTAACGACTAGAACAGTGTTTTCTTTTTTTTCCTATTAATGTTCTCGTTGTTCTTACATCACAACCTTTACAAATTAAACCTCCATTCGTTTTACAAATTGCAAAAGTGATAAATCCTCTGCTAAAAAGTTGCGGAAACCAACTAGTCCGACAAGAAAAAATCAGGAGAGAAAGCTGCACAAGTCTACGCCACGTCACAGGGTCAGATTAAATGGCGGCCCACTAATGTTTTATGATTCACCCCCCCCCCCTATTCCACCCACCTGCAATTCCCTTTAAACTATCTAAAAGACAAAGTATTTTGACACTTTTAACTGTTCGCACCGACCCAGAACTGAGATTCGAACATCATTGTTGGGTACTAACAAAGGGGACACCGTGACGTAAACGAGCTGTAAGAAATAAATTTTTATCAACGCGCACGCACCCATTTGATGTCCACTCCACGCCTTCAAGCTCTCCCTCTTAATTAAACAAGTACAAGACTGCGCGTGATTTTTCTTTTTCTTTGCTTTTTTTTTTTGGCCAATTCCGACATATATCAGTGATATTTTCTTTAGTAAATTCTTGTTTTTCAATTCGGAGGTATATCTTTGATATTTTAATTGCTTGGCTGGCTTAAGTGTATTCAAAGCGCCCACTGTGCAAACACCTATCCTGGAAAACGACCGCACCAAGCATTCCAGTCAAAAAAAGAGACTTACACGTGATTAATTTAACCAGGCTAGCCATACATTAACCCAGACCTAAAATACAGCCATTCACCTGATTAATTAAGAAGCAAAAGGACAAAAAAAAGAAAAAGAAAAAGAAAACAGAGTTTTCATAGACATTGAAATAGGGTTTCAATGCATCGTCGTTCTTGAGACTGACAAAGCATAAATAAATAAATAAATAAAAGACTTCAAAATTTTCAACCGAAGGCCAATGGCGATGCAAGAAAGAACATGGATGCTGGCTACTGTTACCCGATGCATGTTGAAACAGAGAAATTCAAGAAAGGAACGTGAAAAAAATGAAGAAAGGAGGAGGAAAAGGAGAGGAGAGAGAGAAAGAGAAAGAGACAGAGAGAGATAAGATACTTCTCAACAGCGGAAAGGACTTGGCTCTTTTCCATCTTCCCGCCAAGACCGGAAGCGAGATCCAATGCACCAGCTTTCGACATCTCAGACACCACACCGAAGATAACGATTCGATTCACCTCGGTAGACCTAAAGACTCGATTATAATAATTCAAGAAAATGAATATTTACCTCTTCGGAATATTCGCAAACCAAATCCACCAAAAGAAAGGGTGGAAAGATGTTTTGCTAAAAAAAAAATATAAAAACCCCATTTTACATAACATGGAGAATGAAAGAAATTGGAATGAATAACACGGCGAATGAATGGTTATTGACGTACGAGTGCGATGCAGAAATCGAGGGGAAAGCGGAGCAGACGACAAAGCCCGTTTTTGAATTTTAATGGCGGGGATGAACCGTGAGAGAGACATTACCAGTGACAAAGCGACCCCTCGTATTTATAGCAAGCAGCCCTCGCACGCGTGTCTGGCTGCCGTCGCTGCTTGGAACAATTAAAAATATGCAATACCCCCGTTGGGTCTTATCCTTGCATTCGCGATGATACCCTCTTCTCTTAATTCGAATTTAAAACTTTTAATTTTAAAATTAATATCAATATTATTAAATTTAAAATTTTTTGATATCATAATTAAATTTTATTGAAGTTAATTTTATTTTTTAAATTAAATTAAATTAAAATAATTTTTTTAAAAAAAATAATTATAATTATAATTTAATAATTTATTATTATTATTATTATTATTAAATATAATTATAAAATAAAATAATTTTATTTTTTTTATTAAATTACTTTTTACATGATTATATTTATATTTATATTATTTTATTAATTTAATTTAATTATTTGTATCAATTTTTTATATAATTTTTTGATTTAATTTAAAATTATAATTAATTTTTTTAAGAATTATTTAATTTGTTTATAAATAAAAAATAAAATATAATATAATTTTAAATTTTAATTTTAAATTAAAATTTAAATTAAAATATTATTTTATTTATATTTAATTAATTCAAATTTATATAAAATTATTAAAATAAATATTTTTAACCAAAAGTATAAAGAAATTTTAAAATAAGTCAAAAATTAGTAACAATAAATAGTCATATTTACTTCTAAACATTAAAATAAATATTAAAAGTGATATTTTTTTATCAAATAATAAATTTTAATAATTATTTTATATATTGTAAAATTTTAAAATAATTTTTAAATAATTAAATTTATTTTTAAAAAAATTTAAAATTATATATCTAAACAAATTTTTGTAAGATGATAAATATCTTAAATATATATGATTTTACCATTAAATATACCATACGAATTTTGAATAGTTCAACTGATTTTTTTTATAAAAAAATTTTTATAGGATTATGTCCTGACCATTAAAAAAGAGACACGTATCAAACTAAAAACATAAGCTGACGTATGCTTCGATACATATTCAATCAATATTTCTTAATTGTCTTTATGTTGTGGTCCCATTTTTTCATCCAATCGCCAGCTCAACGATTGACTTTGGGAAAAGATTGCGCGAGGAGAAGAGGAAACTAATATTATATCTGAAAAAAAACAAAATAAGTGCTTGGGAAATATCTGAATGACGGGGGAAGAGAATCCGGATCCACCAAGAGAAATCCTGACCGACCGACTGCCTTAGCCTTTTTTATCAACAATCACTAATTTTAATATAGGAGTAAAATTAGAATTATAATATATATATATATATATATATATATTTTATAAACATTTTTTTTTTTCCTCACATTGCCGTTTTTGTTCAAAATTTTTATATTTTTCAGTTTTTTTCTCATTTTCTTTCCTTTCACCTTTCTCTCACTTATTATCTAAATAAATGGTAAAGAGTTGCAGCCCGAGATCAAATACAGAATATACAAAAAAAAAAAAATTACAATTAAAAATAAAATTTTATAAATTTTTATAATTAAATGTTAAATTTACTTAATTTTTTATTTTAATGCTGAATTTTTAAAATTCTTCTCAAATAAATATTTTTATATGATAAAAAATAATAAACATTAATCAATTAAAATTAATTAATTTAAAATTTTAATAATTTAATTTTTTAATTAAAAAAGTTTTTTATATAAAAATTTAAACATATTAATATAAAATTTCAAAAAATATTAAAATTTTATATAAATATAATAACAAGTTTTACATATCTCATACCTTAAAAGTCATTTGTTTTTTTTTTTTCTTTGAGTATTTGACAAAATGTGTAGTTTATAAAAAATATTTATAAATTTAAAATTTAAATTCAAAAATATTTTACATATCTCATATCTCATACCGTCCGATTTGGAACATCCCCTCTCCCAAATTCGTATTCAAATTCAAATTTGAACGGGCCTTTTATATTATTTTATTAATTGTGCCTAATTATCCGTGCCATTCTTATGATGTACAGCAAATATTGGTAAAAATGATATTATTCCGTGTGCATAGCTAGTCTTTGCACTCTAGATTATGTCACAAATTTTCAATATATTACATTGGCAAACCTAACAGAATGATAGATTTTATTTTTTTTTAGTATAATTTATTTATAATTTTATATTAAATAAATTTATTTTAATATTTTTTATTTTAAATAATTTATTAATATAAAATTATAAATAAATTATATTTTATTAAAAAAATCAAAATAAGATAGATAACTCTATAACGCAAGCATCAAATCTTAAAATATAGGTTTTCACGTTGCCCGAGACCATGTGCAGGCAACATCTCCATGTCTTGGAAAAAGTGAAGTAGGCTTGGACGTTCCGCAGGCACAAGAAAAGATAAACATGCCCATCATGTGCGTAGGTTCAAATCTCTAGCAAGCTGGATCAACATCAACCGTTGAATAAACATGAAAATAGGATGTATGATTATTAGTTCTTAGCTAGGAAACAGAACCAAGATCTAGGCGATGGGGAAGACCCTAACTTGGTCGAGCACGGGACCACAGAGGGATCCAAGGTCGTCAATCCTTGTATGATAGAAGGAGCTGAAGAATGTAATTCTTGTCCTAGCTGAGATGGCTGTGAACTTGTAGCTCACGGTCCTGAATTTGCCTTTTCCTTGGGAATTGAATGGAACTTTAAAGTTTTCCTTTGCAGCGAATGCCTCAACCATCATGGACCCATGGCAGCCATTCCTTGCGTCTCCAACGGTGAATGTGAGGCCGTAAACTTTGTTGGGAACTGTTCTTATGATCTGGGCAATGGCACTTTCTCTCCCAGCAACGAGCTCCACGGCGGCCAGCCCAAAAGGAACATTGAAGTGCTTAGAGTCTATGAACTTGACAGCTTTGTTTGATTCAATGATCCAGCCTGGAAGTGGAGATGTGAGATCTTCTTGTCTAGGTGGTAGAAGCACACCATTGGTTGTGTTTACAAAACGATGAGGACCCACTTCAAAGCCATAGTTCCTTATCAGGTTATCTGCAAGGAAGCATTTGTGATACTGATCAGAATTTGTTGACCATCTACAAGATCATTAACGCAGATGATCTAAACTGGAAAAAAACATAACATCATAAGCAATTGGTGAGTACTCGGTAACCATTACCTCTTGTGGGGAATGTTGGAAAGATCTCCTTGATAGCAACTGCATCTATGAGTGGTCCACAAGCAGGGTCCTCTTGGATACCAGTATTGTGAAATGTCACTGTAACAACATTAGCCCGGGCTCTAAAACCCCAAGCATAAGTATCACCCCCATTGCTGCTATACAATGTCTGCAAAGGCAGGTCCCCAGACAGAGGAGGGACGGAGACTCGCAGAACCTCATCCTGGGCACAAGTCCTTGAGGCCCCAAATGTGAGGGCATAGAGAGAGCCTTGTTTTACTGTTATAGTTTGAGAGATCGAGGCCTCATTGCCTAGCCTTACTGCATGGACACCGTGAGCCACAGCAAAGTACATGCCACCTGGTTGTGGCCCAGCAGAGATGTATTCTACTCGGCCACTGATCACCCACCCAGGTAACGAGTACTTCCCTTTGAACACTCTCTTGTTGAGGTCGCTGTGCTTCGGTTTCTGTTCAAAGTTGCCATTTTTCAGAAAACCTGAAAAAAAAAAAGAAGCAGAGCAAGTTAAATGGAGAACACTATTGAGCCAAGATCTGTGTTGAAGAAAGCGGATTCAACACACACGCAGATAAGTAAACTAGAGGGGACAAACAGAGAGTGAAAAAGCACAAATATTTCTTTGAAAACTAACAAAAAGCTCAGATCTTTATGCCACATTCTTTGTACATACAGCCAAAAAATGGTCGAAACTTAGCAAATTATATATGAGCATTACCTTCCAGATATTTAGCTGCCAAACACTGCCCAGAGAACAGCAAGAAGAAAGCAAGAAGTATAAGAGAAGCTGAAGATGCCATTTCCCACAAGATAGATTAGAGGATGAAGGGCAAGCAACGCTTGTATTTATGGTGAGACGAGACCTAAGTTAGTGAGGGAAGCAACGATGGGAAGACGGGGTTGCTAAGAGAAAATTAAAAGCTCGGGCAGAAATCTCCGTGTTTTTTTTTTTTGGGTCTCTGCATTCAAAGGACCGACCATTTCTCCACCATTCATGGAAGTGGCATTTGATGTAATTTTGGTTTTGGGACCCTTGTCTACCGTGTGCTGACCTACTTTTTCAGTTCAGCATCATTGGTTTCGCTCTCTTTTCCCTGGAAATTTGTTCACAGCCTAAGACTTCCTGTTGTGTTCTGTAAATGAGTTGTAATTCACTTGTCGTTGATAAAATTACAAGTTTTAAATTTTAATTTTAATTAAATTTAATTAAAAAATTAATATTTGTATTGAAATGTGATAGGTAAATTCACACAAGTATTAAGAAAGAATTGAGAACGAGAAGAATTCATGAAGCCATACGAGTTATGAAGTAAAAGATTGGAAAGTGCATTCGCCCCTTTCATATTTGTAAATTTTGTTCGTTGGATTGACTCAACCAAGGAATAAATGAATCGAATGCTAAACCAAAACAAATTTTTGCAATTCAAATTTTTACGTTTGTCAAGACTCAATCCAAAACGACTCAAAAATTGAAAATTTTTAACTGAAATATAAAAAAGAATTAAAAGATTTTCAATTTAGTTATCGCTCATACCCTACAAAAGTGATATGCCACGGTCAAAAATGTCATATAATCAATCACGCGATTCCAAAAATATGATGTTACAGGCACAATTGACTCTATAATGTGAAAGTTGACCCCAATCTAATATTGTTATAATTAATATTTAAATGCTAATGGGTCGACCCAAAATGTCCGCAATGTACCTTCGAAACCACACACATGTTCACATTTTACTTGTGCCGTAACCTTTCTCACAATTTGAATTCTAGGATGATTGGTTTTCAAAGAGACATCTAAATAATTAACATTTATATTTATGATTCATATTCTAAAACGAAAAATGTAAAATTTACTTTAAAAAAACCAAAAAAAAAAAAAAAGAGAAACAAATTTAGTATAACTTTCAATCAAAATTTTGATAAATTTTATTATAATTTAAATTTTACTTGTTTTTCAAAATTGGAAAAACAAGTTAACACTCCATAATCAAAAGAAGTTATAATAAGTATACGTTTAATTTTTTTAAAAAAAATTTTAGCAAAAAAAAAAAATCAAATTTGTGATTTTGTAACATAACAATAAATGATCTTTTTTATTATTACACCGCACGTTCCGTGACATTTGAAAAGCCTATCTCAAAGCATTTTGCCGCTATTGACATTCACGGCATTGGCGCTTCAAGCCATGGCACCTCTGCTCTCGTTGCAATCTTAATGAGAGGCTAGCAACATTGACGAGGTGCTCTCCCTTACATTCCAGTTTGCAAGATCACGTCAGCGGGCCCTCTTGCCTGGGCATGCTTATGTATGCCACGTGTACTTTCTGGCGACGAGAATTCAAAAATTTGCTGGAAGATTTCTCTTACTGTATTGTCACTTAATCAAATCTTAATTAGGGGGGCCCACTCCATGTGATCACATTTGGAAAGTTAGAAAATTGTTGACAGGTGTAACTCACAATCTACGAGTTTGAGATTTCTCCGTTATGGAGATTTTCCACATTCCTGTTTGTAATTATGACTTACAGAACCGACATTCCTGGCCATTACACCGATTTCTCCAGAATGCAAAACCGATTCGGATTTCACACCGTGGGTTCGTCATCTCGTTGGTGCTTCTATTTGTTCCAGGCCGTTTAGTAGATAGTTCAAAATGGGAGTCGTAATTGAATAGAATTGAAAACTATATAAATAATTTTTAAATTAAAAAAAATTTCAAATTTTATAAAATATAATACATCATATTATATAAAAAATAAAAAATTAAAAAAAAAGAAAATTAATAGAAATATGTTAAAGTCCCAACTCCATTTTATTCTTCCTGAAACAAAATCAAGTTCACCAAATTCAGTATATTACTTACGGAAGAAATTAAAGCATAGACGGTGAAAGACAGGGAAATGTTAAATGACCCAATTTTTTTGTCGCAAGGCTGGGAGAAAGGAACAAGATAAAGAAATAAATAGAGGTCGGCGCAATGACAAATGACTTTTTTTTTTTTTTTTTTGGAGAAAATGAAAATTATAAACATTAACAAGTCGATAATGAAAAGTCTTGTGGTTTTAGTATAATGGGTTATTATAATTTTGTTGAAATATTTTAATTTTGACTTTAAATTTTTGTAATTTTTTTATTATTTAATTTTTTGATCTCTGTTATAAATGTATCGCATTGTCATCGTGGACTGTAATTTACAGAGCCACAAACTGCCACGTTAATGAGTAAATTATGCATGCATGTGCCAAGAGGCCACGCAGTGGACCATTCGATCACCAAAAGACAAATTGGTTTTGAGCAACATTTCGTAATTGCATTTTTATTTATAATTTTATTTATTTATAGAAAATAAAAATATAATAAATTTATATATTTCTTTTATACATCTCATATGCTTCAACAAATGATATCAATCAATTTTTCTTAATTGTTTTTGGGTTTTTGTCCAATTTCTTCTTCCCACCACCAGCTCAACGTTTGACTTTGAAAAAAGATGGCGCAGGCATGCCTCAGCACCTACTAAAGTAAAAAAATAAATAAATAAAAATTCATTTTTTAAGATAAAAATATAGCTTTATTTAATTTTTAATTTAATTGACACTTAAAATTTTTAATTTTAAAATTAATTTTAATATTATTTAAAAAATATATTTTTTAATATAACGAAACCATGGCATCTCATTGTAAGGACAACCATACCACAAGAAAAAGATAAGAAGGGACCGTATTAAATCCTGACCGATGACTATGATTTTTGTCTGGAAGCCTATTGTTCCCAAAAATTCGAATCAGAAAAGGAAACTAATATTATATCGGAGAAAAAAAAAACAAAATAAGAGGTTAAAAAATATTTGAACCACAAGGAGAAGAATTTCTTGATCCACCAAGAACGTTAGTCTTCTCTGTCTGTACTCACTAATTTTAATATAAAAATAAAATTATAATTATAATAATTTTTTTATTTTTATTATTTATAAATAATTTTTATTATAAAAAATAATATTTCTGATATTATTTATAAAAAATTATAAAGATATTTTAATTTTATTAATATAATTAAAAATATCACTAATAATTAAAAAAAATATATAATAATATAAATAATATATTATTATATAATTATATACATGTAAATTTATTTAAATAATTAAATTTAATTAAATTAATTACTATAATAATAAATTATTAATTTAAATTAATATTAATATCTATTTTAATTATAATGAAATTATACTTTCAATTTTAACATTTAAATTTCAATTTGACAAATATATTATTATTTAATAATTTTATAAAAATAACAACCACTTAACTTTTAAATTTGTAATAAATTAATTAATTTTTGTTGTCAATTTAATCATTTAAAAAATAAAAATAAATATTAATATATTTTTTTTATGTATTATTATATTTTTTACCAAATTAATTATAAAAATATTATTAATAAATATTTTTATAAAAATTTCAATTAAAATATATATTTCATTTAAGAAATTACGAAATTAAATAGTTTGATAAATACTTAAAATTATAACTATATACTTTATTTTACAAATTGAAAATATAATAATAAATTAATTTTTGGATAAACACTCATATTTTAATACGAATATATCATGATTATTATAAAAAATATATATAATTTGTTTCAAATATTAATTGATATACTAATAAATACGTTACAAGTTTATAAATAATATATAAATAAAAAGTGCATTAAAAAACTAGTTGAATAAATATTTTAAAGTTAGTTTCCTCTTAAGAGCAATAAGAGTAAAGTTTTTTTTTTTTTGTGGTAAAAGATAAAGACGTGATAATAATTATTATAATAATAGAAATTAATGAAATTACTATAATAATAATGAAGATGGTGACAATCAATATAATAAAAAAAAATAGACTAGTCATATAAAAGTCAAGAGCAAGGAATAAGTTGCGGTTGAAGAATGTATAATAAATTTCATATTGAGTGTTACTTATATTACAAGTATGATCATTATACTAATGAGTACAAATCTTAAAAATATAATCATACAACTCATTATACACAAAAATGAGATTTGGATAATGGAAATGAAGCACTTGTAATGATTATTATATTTGCAACAAAATAAAACTACAATACCTAATTCTTTGACACTCGAAGTATTAATCATATATGTAGAAAAAAAGAGTTGTTGATTTTGATGAGTCAATCCACTATATAGTTAAGTTTGTAGATAATATTAGTGTTCTAATGATGGAAAATTGGCAAATTTTTATTAAGTTAAAAAATAAGAATCATAATTATATTTTAAATATATTTTAAATATATTTTATGTATCAAATATGAAGAGCAATCTATTGAATTTGGACCAATTACTTAAAAATAGGTATAATATATAATTATATAATAATTATTTCTTAATTTTTAATGAGAGAAACACACTCATTCTTAAATTTCCTTCAATGAAAAATCAAATATTTTAAGTTTATATTATTATTTATATTTATATTTGTTTTAATGCTATTACTAAGGATAAGTCTTAGTTGTGACGTCATCATTTTGATCACTTGAATTTTTTTTTTAATTCAAAGTTGCTTGCAAAAAAAAAAAAAAACATGGTGATATACTTATTTGGCATATATCATATTAATCAGATTTGTAAAATATATATTTTTATAAAACAAAATAGACAACTTTTATGATAAAGAATTGACATACAAATCAACTACTCCATTTTATTTACTATGATATTTATGGACCAATGAGTATTTTATCACATAATAATAATAAATATTTTTTTAACTTAATTAATGATTTTGTAGGAAAAAAATGAGTTTATTGCATATAAAAAAAGTTTAAAATATTTGATTATTTTAAAAAATTTAAAACTTATATTGAAAGATAAAGTAAATATTGTATTAAAATTTTTAAAAATAGATAAGATTAGTGAGTATATTTTTAATAAATTTAAAAAATACTGTGAAATATATGAAATAAAGTATAAAATTACAATTTTTTATATCACACAATATAATAAAATTGTTAAAACTATTAATAAGATACAATAGTTCTAATAATATTTAAATTAAAAATTTATAAAAATATTTTAATTTTATTAATCTGATAAAAGTATCACTTAATAATTAAAAAATTTACATATGATAATATATATGAAATATTTTTATATAATTACAAACACATAAATATGCTAAAATAGTCAAACTTAAATTTTAGACTCAATTAGACTAATTTTTATCATAATAAATTGTTAATTTACATTAATATTAACATTCCTCCTACTACTTTTTTGTTTAAAATTTTTATATTTTTCAATTTTTGTGCTCTTACTTTTGTCTCCTTACTATTTAAACAAATGGTGAAAAGTTACAATTTATGATCAAATATAAGATGTATATAAAAATTAATTTTAAAATTTTATAAATTTTTATAATTAAATTTTAAATAATTAAATTATTAATTAATATAAAAATTTAATAATTTTACTTTTTTTTATCAAAAAAATTAGTTAAAAAATATTTTAAATATTTAATATTAATAATATGATTTTAAAAAATAAAATTTTATATAAATATACATATTTTAATCAAATAGGATATCTCAAGGGTCATTTATTTTGATAAAATTTTTTTCTTATTTTTTAGTGTTTGACATAATAAAAATGTGTAATTAATAAAAAATAATTATAAAATTAAAAAAATAATTTTTTTTTTAACAAAATATGACTTGCGTTTAGAATAAGTGGAAGTCAATTTTTTATAGATGTTACGATGGAGAAAAGAGAGAAAATATGAGTTAGATAAAGAAATTATTACCTCCAAATTATCATCATTTTCGTTAGTTACTAGTTGATTCCATTATAATTATTTTTTTCAATAGCCAACCGTGAATCACACGTTAATTTGATTACCGTCACATTAAGTTTTTTGTGATATTTAATATTAAAATTTTTTTACCTGGTAAGTAATTAACCAAATTTTTTAAATTTTTATTTATGATACTAATTAATTTATATCAAAACTCTTAATTTTATTATTTTAATTTTAATTATAATAACCAAAATAAAAAAAATTATTTTTTAACACTATAATTAAATAATAAAAATGATTTAATTTTTTAAATTTTTAATAAATATTTTCTATAGATACATGATTTTCCCACGAACAAAAAGCCAGACCTAGATATATCTATTTTCTCTCGTTCCAGTTCCACCCTGAGACATGAAACGAATAATAATCGTCCGATTGTCAAAAACCTAATCTTTACCGTCCAATTTCGAAGCCCCTCTCCCAAATTCGTGTTCACATTCAAATTTGAACAGGGCATTTTACCGTTAGCCCATCCGGTCTTGGATAATGGATACCGGATACTGTGAAATTGCTATCTCTGCCAGCCCTGCCCTGCTCTCTCGTCATTTCGTCGCTCTCAGGAGAATTCTCTTGCAAGTCGACACCATCTCTGTGTCTCTCGAAATTTCTTTTCTCTACAAGAAATTCCATTTCAAGAAAGCCTGACTCTGCAGTCCACGATGGCTTGTGATAGGCAGGGTCCCGTTACAAACAAGCAACAACGCAAACGTGGAGCAGGCCGACGTTCTATGGCATCTGAATCTTGCTCATCTGCCCAAGTAAAATCTTTCTTGTGCTTCTCAAGGTTTTTGTACTACTCCTTCCCTTCCTTACTTTGATTTGTTCCTAAACCCTGCAAGAACACCAAAGACATAACCAACAACAGAGTGATGGTGAACAACTATTGTTAGAGAATTGTTCAAGGAATCTGACAGCACTTTTTCCTTAAAGTAAAAACCTTGCAGTACTCGATTGTCCAGGTCCTTGCATTGCCCCTCAAACTTTCCCTCCAGGACTCATGCTCAAGAATGTAGCAAAAGGATATACATTCCTTGTATGTATTATTTTATTATGTGGGCTAACCTTCACTATAGGCGTTACAAAATTCAACTAAGAAAGATGGAACTCTTAGCAATGATGGCCAGAATTTATGAACAAAATTGATCGACAGGCTTTAGATGTGGGAACCATCATGATCCTGTAAAGCATAGATATCCAAATTTTGTGGCAAACCTCAGCAGTAATAATTTTAGAAAATTAAGTGACAACAGGAAGAGGGGCTAGACCTGATCCACCGTAATCATCAATCTGCCATATCTCAAAGACTTGATAGTGAGACCATCATACTCCTTTCCTTGCTGTAAGCCAAAAATCTTGTTGATGTTCTGAATTTTCTTGCTATCGTTGATCTGCTTAGAATTGGCTTCATGCACATTCAGTAGTTTTCTTCTCAGGGGGAAGACACCACACAAGTTTTGGTCATTAATGGAAAGTGCAGAAATACCAGATACCTGTGTGTATCCACTACCGTTGAGGACTCCACATTCAAATAAATACTGACAAGATCATAGAATAAGCACAACAACTTACTGCAAGAGACTTTACGAGAGTTCTTCCCTCCAGCCTCATTGGCATCTTCCAGTTTAGGGACATCAACCCTTCCCTTCCTTGATCAATCTGTTTTCTCAAGCTTCTTTTCCTCCTTAAAACTGTACCCAAGTGATTAGATGGTTCACAATCTCAGGATTTGCCACTACAACAAAGTAAGAACAGAAATTAGAAAATTAATAGTAAAATTCAAAGAATATGTGATTGTACAAATTTATCTTTCTTCAGAAAGTCCTCGGATAGATCACATGAAGACCCGAAACCCCTCTGATGAAGGGTCAAAGTTTCCTTGGTTTGAGAATCAAAAGCAGGGTTATCAATAAGAGCACCCACAAAAAAGTATTTGCGTTATGAGCTTTGATGCTGGCCTTCTTTTGCTTCTTATTGACATAACCCTCCAGTTGGTGATCTGACTTGTTACATGCTCAACATGAGTTCCACCCTTGATTGTTGCAATGGAATTGACGAAGCTGACCTGAAAACAGCAAATATTTATGCACACACTAGTGCAACAGCAAATAGCTCTGTAAGCTGTTCAAGTAAGAGCTTTCTTCCCTGCTGGAACTGCCCCTCAGAAAGACTCACAAAGACCTCCCACCTATCATTTACTTTCTGTTAGAAGCTAATCAAAATAGAAAACTCAAATGAGAACATTCTCCACAGATTATAAGAAGATGCTCATATGCACAGTTCAAAAACTAATCCCTGGGGGTGATCTAATGTGGCTTCCAAGGCAGAATTCAGGTACAGCTTAATGTAATCCTGAAATGAACGAACAGGGATTGATTTGCCGTTTAACTCAACCTTCACAGTCTTCCTGAGGCATCCGGCCAAGTCAACCACTCACTTCTTCATCAGTGCAACAACATCATCTTCCAGATGAGTCTCATTAAATTTTGCTAAATCAAGGCTTAAATGAGACCTTGGTCCAATTCTCACTCCCTTTGCACTTGGCTATAATAGAGTGGTTGATTTACTATTTGTTTCTCATACCCTTCACAGGTATGGAAACTGATGGGCCTCAAGTGGAAGCTCCGAATAAGAAAGAACCTACCAACAGAGCTGCTGCCCAGAAGAAGCCTCTGGCAACAGTTACAGTGGCGTCTGATGATGATGATGAAAAGATGACTTGGAAGTAGATGCCCCACGAGCAGAAAACAAGGGAGGCAGAAAAGCTGCTGCAAATGCCAAGGCAGCCAGGCTCCTTGCAACAACAAAGGAAAGAGGGCCAGCCAGCAAGCAGTATCAGGTTTTGGGTCAGAAGCTTCTAATTGAAATGTTGAAGCCTGCTGAAGCTTCAGGAATATCACCAGACAAGAAAGCAAGAAAAATGAGACCATCTCCATCCAACAAGAAGAGCAGTTCTATCTGGGGTGTGTGCCTACCAAAGAAAATGAGGCCATTGATATAGAAGAAGTGTTGGGTTCAGCTTCCACCTCCGACAGCACACAAGAACACCTTGAATTGCCATCAAGAGCTAGACCACAAAGGGCAAACCAGAAGACCTATGTGTCAAGCGACTCTGACAGTAGCAATGCTGGTGATGATTCTGAAGAATCTGATGATTGTGACTTTGGTGAGGACAATGAGCAAAGTAGGCTGTACTTTCCTGGACACAGAATGGATCTTTGATTACAAAACGGAAAAGTGCACCTCATTTTCCCCCTTTAAACGCTCCGTTCCTTTGCTCAATTCAATGACATCGTTACATGTGTGTTAAGCGTCTCTGACATTTTAACGTATTGTTACAGTGTTACATTTTAGATAAAACCAAAAACTGATCAGGATAGCCTGCAAATCTCTAGAATCGATTCATATACGGTTGCGTAGGTGCTAAAGGAGCAGCTTAATAGTTAAGAGCCTAAACATTGATCTTGGACAAACAAGAAGAATGAGGCAATTAAAACAAAAATTCACCCAAAATTAAAAATAAATGGAATCTATCTGAAAATAAATTTAATATCAAATAGATATTCAATATTATCTTTATAAAATAATAGTGAAACATATTTACGCATAAATGGTTTAAGAAAATAAATAAAAATATTAAAAGTAACTAAATTATAAGTTAATATATATTTTGAATAATATAATTTTTTAGACAATAAAAATATTTAATATAATAAAATTTAAAATAAATAGAATAATAAATTCTTAAATAAAAAAATTTTTCTTCTTCTTCTTCTTTTTTTTTTTTTTTTTTGACTAAAATTTACAAAATAACAGAGAGAAGAAAGTGTTGAATTTATAAATTATATATATATATATATTATTGTGTAATTTATGATGGAATAAATCTCAATCTCTTCATGAACAAAATGAACGGCATGATTCGGTAGGCATACTGGCTTGATTTGGGCGGTTTGTGTCGGCCATTGGCTCAAACCTATAATAAATGGCATCTCAAATTGAATTCTGATTATGAAGTTCGCAGTTCTGGCAGTATATGAAAAAGGTTAGAAAGTGAAAGAAAAACAGAAGGGATTTAATGTGGGGTGAGTGTGAATGATGGAAGGTAGTTCCAAGGGAGAAGAAGACAAAGTTGGAGGATACAACAGTGGCAATGTAAAGAAGGCTAAGTTGCAGTCAACACTGGCGGCTCTACTCGATGATCCGATACTTGCCGATGTTCCCAAGAAACCTACATTATCGGACGTTGACACCCTCATCAGCCTTGAATTGGGCAGTGCCATGCGCATCTCCATCCTCAAGCTAGATGGCTCCTCTTTCGGTAAGCTAAGCTTTGCTATCCACCCTTTCTGACATTTTGACAAACACTTGATACACGATTTGCTGGTGTCTACCAAATAGCGTGAAATTAAGTTCAGTTCTCCTTTGGATTGGTTATTGGCTATTGGTTAAAGATGTAGCAATGATGAACTCGGCAACAGTTAAGGACTTGAAGCTTGCAGTTAAGAAGAAAGTGAACGAAATGGAGCAATCCAAAATGGGTCATCGCCACATATCATGGTAAAGTGAGCGATTTATCTGTTTGATATTGGACTTTCCATTGATTTCTTTTTGGTTCAATTAAAAGTACTATTTATTTTTGGATGTTATTCTCCTTTTGATCTGTAATTGGTTGTATTGGGTTTCCAGGAAACATGTCTGGGAGAATTTTGCTCTATCATACCACAATCAAAAGCTCCTTGACGACAACTCTGCGCTTCAGGATTTTGGCCTGCGCAATAATTCTCAGGTTTGGATTCTATTCCTTCGGGTTTTAAAAATAACAAATCTAACTTCGGGTTTCTATTGTTTTCATGTGGTTTATGTCTCCTATTTCTCTCAAAAATCATGGATTGCCACTTTGAATTGGATATGGTGATACGTATATGGGTTGATCTTCTTATGAATGCAGTTGGTGTGGGGCTCCTGCCCAACCTTAAAAGACTCAATATTTGGTGTATTCATGATTTCGTGGGTTGTAGGAATCTGCCATTTATGCTTTTATCATTTTATGATGTAATCATGCTGTTTTCTGTGATCATTATTCTCCTTTCATGTGTTTTTGCCAAATCTGGTTATGATGACAGCTTAACTAGAAACCATACTGAGAATACGCACTGTGTACCCCCTGAGATACTGTTATTAGTTATTTTTGGTATATGCAGGTGCAGTTTGTCTCCTATGTTAAGTCCAAGGCTTTGGGAAGGCATTCTAAACGGAAGAAACACCGTTTCTTTCATGGCCATAACAAGTATGCATGAAGTAGCGACCAAAGACTCAAGAAAATTGCATGATCCCATTCTTTTATGTCATGTTTTTGCAGGAAGTTTCCTCCCGAAATCCCTGCAAAGCATCTCATAGCTCACATTGGTTGCTATATCTTCTTGCTGTCACATTTATTAATGGGAATAGAAATCAAGTTATTATTTGACTTCCAAAATGCTTGTTGATCTATGAAATGCCATAATTGTCGAGGTATCCAAAGAACAGTCTTCATGATTGAATGCTTGGCGTGAAATGTTAATCTTTCCTTGTCTTCTGAATGTCCAGTTGTCTTGCTACAGGAATTACACATTCTCTCCCACGCTGGATATCCGCCAGCTTCATCTGTTATTGTTATCTTGCTACAGGAATTGCAATAACTTGCCTTCTAGAAGACATTACAAGTAAATGATGGTACCGATGATTCTTGTGCCAGGATCCAACCAGATGTATATTTTGTTCTTCCATCCAGAGCTAGTAACATTGGGTGGCTCTTGGCCCTCGACGGGTCTTCAATGATTTGAGTAGGAACAATTTGTGATCTCCAAGCGTATGAATATTGTGATGGAATGAAATGACAGCAGTAAGCCAGATATGCAAATCTATGGATTAAAGCGCTCAATATTCATATATATCGGCTAATTTACTGAGATGGATTCTCAGTGGGATTCATTGACTAAATCATCGGCCAATAACACGGAAATTTCCTTGACAGTTTCAGTGCTAGGAGGTGGAAGGAGAACTAGGGTCAGAGAGAGAGCGAAGGAAATGGATTGTGGGAAGATTTTAAATTTATAATTAATGTTTTAATTAAATAATATATATTCATAAATTAAGATTTATTGCGTATCATAACTACCTAAACATTGGGAATATTAAACTGGTTTGACATTAACTTTTCACCACGGTAATTCAATTTTCGTTTATCATCTAGATGTTTAGCTTATACTAGATAATGATAACGATTTAAAGAGAGTAACAAAATTCACAACTATTTTCAATTTAAGTGCAAAATGTAACGTGCACGAAGTAGCACTTGGTGAGGCCAGAATCTCTTGTCAGCAGGGTAAAATTTATATGTATATGTAATGAAAAATTACAAAATATATATATATGTATGTATGTATAAGAATACATAAAAATTAAGATATAAATAACTTATGTCTACATTTGGAAGACATTATATTTGTATGCTTCATGGAACTTATTATTGATTCAGCACTTGCATGGCTTAATCTCCTGAAATTACTCCTTGATTTTCTCCTCATGCTAAGCAATCAATTACAGCCACTCAACTCGCCCCTGTGGAGCACCGTGAAGAAAAGGAAATGATGCCAGCGACCGTTCACAGCACTCGTTCAAGAAAAGAGAAGTTTCATTGAAAGATACCAGAAAAGAAGCAAAAATAAAAAAACAAAAAAGTTTCTGCAGTTGTTCAGGAAACAAAGGGACGAAAAAAAAACAACAGAGAGAGGGAGAGAGATGAATAACATTGACAATGCCAACAAGTCGAGTGCCGGCAACAGCACATCGAATGCAGATTGCAAAAATTTCATTGTGTATACGGTTCAGAACGGTCCGGGAAAGATCATTGGCCTAGTAGTGGCATATGTTTTAAGCTATATTCTGCACCGTCTTTTAAGGCCTCTGTCGCAACCCCGCATAGCCTCCGATATTGTTGTAAGCTTGCATGCACATATTAATCTCATCAGACATACATACATACATACATGTCAGCTGTTCTTTTCTGATTCGCAGACCTTTGTTGCATGCAGGTGGGGCTGGTTATTGGCAACATACCTTGGATACGGAATTCTTTTGACGAAAAATTCATCACGACAATGAATTTTGTTACGGAGTTTGGGATGATCTGTTATGTGTTCGTGTTGGGATTGGAAATGGATCCATACGTTATCCTTAGGCCGCCAACTCAAGATGCCATGGTAGCCTATGCTGGAATTTTGTCCACTTTCATTTTAGCTTGTGGCATAACCCCATTTCTGCACTTTTCCAGGCAACCAGCGGACATAGGATTCACCCTTTCCCTCTCCACCACACTATCTGGAAGTAGCTCCCATATACTAACTCGCATCATAACCAATCTCAAAATAGGTAAATCAGATATAGGCAAGCTGGTGGTTGCAGCAGGGGTGCATTCTGATATGATATCCATGTTTCTCATTAGCATTGGATGCGTTTTTAACCCACCAGGAGTGAATTTTGCTGATATCTCAGCCCGCGTCACGAAGGCCTTAACTATGGGTTCTGCGTTGATGCTTCAAACACTTTTTGCAGCCAAAATATCGCCGATCTTTTTGGGCTGGGTGAACAATGAAAACCCAGAAGGGAAACCCATGAAAGGTTCACACTTGGTGCTTGCCATTGCCTTCATGGTATTGGTTTGCAGTGCCTCGCCAATTTATGGGTACAGTCCCATCCTCAGTGCATTCATGGCTGGAATCTTCTTCCCAAGTGATGGAAGGGTATCAAAGTGGGCAGTTGGCAAAATCAACTACCTGCTAACCACCATTTTCTATCCAATTTTCTTCTTTTGGATGGGGTATCATGCTAATTTTGGCAAATTTGAACCGGGCCGATGGGGGACATGGTTAAGGCTATTTGTCCTTACAGCAATAACAATCCCTGGGAAAGTGATCGGGACAGTACTTTGTGGAAAAATGCTAGGTTTTCATTGGCGTGAATCTGCTGAGCTTGGATTCCTTTTGACAGCAAAGGGCCACTTCCATATCTTTCTAGCCATTGTTGCAAGCATTGTAAGTTCCATCAGTTTCTTGCCTCGATATTTGTTCTTCCATTTCAGCCATATCAACCGTATATCAAAAGTAAATGTCTCGGGTGCTAACCATTAGACTTGAAAGTTGAATGTATTTGATAATCATACTGTCCGTGGGGGGAGAGAGGGAAATATTCACCAAGCTAGATTCAAGCAGAAAGGGAGAGAAAATCAAAATTGACTTTTTGCTAATCCATTTTCTCTTTGGCATGCTGTTCTACTGAATATGCAGTACAATATCATACCAACTTCAACCGGCACAATTATCATTCTTGTGGCATTCGCCACGGTTGTGCAAAGCCCCTCTGTTGTGTCACAAATCATTCAACGTGCAAGGAAACGTGCACCAACTCGTTTAAGGGCACTTCAATGGCTTGACCCCTCAAATGAGCTTCGAGTTTTGCTTTGTGTTCACGGGTCACATAATGTGCCTTCAGCCATCAATTTCATGGAAATTTCTCGGGGAACGGCTGACCCTGGAATTCTGGTATATGTTACTGACATGGTTGAACTCACCGATAAAATAGCTGCCACGTTGGTGCAGAGGGAGGGAATGGACACTGTGACAGTGACAGACAAGGAAGTAACCGAAATGAGAGATCAAGTCACCAGGAAGGTCCATGCTTATGTGGAAGAAAATGGCGATGGCATCACGCTGAGGAGAATGCTTGCTCTCTCAACATTCAATGGCATGACACAGGATATCTGCTCTTTAGCAGAGGACCTGATGATTTCCCTTGTCATATTGCCATTTCACAAGAACCAACGTCCAGATGGGACATTAGACGCCGGCCACACTGGATTCCGATATGTGAACCGTAAGGTGAAACCAACTCGCAAGTTTAGCAAATTTAGCCAACTTAGACAAGCAACAGAATGAATGAGTAAATTATTTGCTTGGATATCAGCAATAGTGAACATCCATTAAACTTTCCTCTGCAGCTAGGGATTGGGCTATGAGTTATGTAGTGAGAACTACATGTTAGTCCCCCCCCCCCCTTTTAAGGAAATATAAAAGAAGTTGACAGTTAGACTGCCCGAATAATCTTTGACCTTTGGTTTTATTGGAAGCAAAGTAAAAGATGATTCCAATCCATTGCCCTTACCAGAAGAACCAACTTCAGGTCCTCTTCATGCATGATCTTAGTTGAGTGACAAAGGAATATTTGGGAATCCTAAACAGAGCTTCTTTGCATAGGAACTTGTTCTTGAGTTCTATATATGAAGAGCTCAAGAAAGACCAAGAAAACAGAGGACAGGTTAGGAAGAAAACCTGTTTACTCAATGACATTTGCAGTGATTCATTGTGTTTCATACCTTAAATCACGAATTGGTGACCTCAGCTTAGCCAATTCACCTACTGAAGCTTTCTACGCGCATCCACACATGCGTGATAACAACTTTAAAAGGATTAGATGAAATTTTTATTTTCTTTGTTTCCTTAAACACGTTCAAAATTTCACTCGCGGTGCTAATTTTTGTAGCTTAATGATGGTTATGGCGTGATAACAGGTGCTCAGGAGTGCCCCGTGTTCCGTTGGAATTCTTGTTGACCGTGGTTTTGGCTTGACAAACAATATATCAAAAATGGTGCGATCCTTTTCAGTAGCAGTCATATTTATTGGTGGCAAAGATGATAGAGAAGCTCTAGCCTATGCAGGTCGTGTTGCTCGACACCCAGGAGTAAAACTCACGGTCCTAAGGCTTCTGCTGGACGAAAGTGCAGAAAACCCCTCAAGGAGAGGGGGCAATTTCAGGATTAATGCTGCCGAGCAAGAAGAAGAGATGAAGCTTGATGATGAATGCTTTGCTCAATTCTATGAGAGGCATGTTGCTGGGGGCTATGTTGCCTATATGGAGAAGCATCTTGCTAATTCAGCAGAGACCTATTCCACCCTGAGATCATTGGAAGGGCAGTACACACTAATTATCGTAGGGCGAGGCGGTAGAGTGAACTCAATGTTGACTGTTGGAATGAATGACTGGCAGCAATGTCCAGAATTAGGTCCAATAGGGGATGTTCTTTCAGGGTCCGAGGTCTCACATAAGACATCTGTTTTGATCATCCAACAACACAGTCTTAAAGGAGAACTGGATGGCGTAGACGATGAGTTCTCTATCATGTAAATGCCCAGTGAGATAGCTCGACACTTTAGGATACAAATTGTAGAAACAATTACTATAGGGATTCAACAGGCAGAATGGACAGAAATCATGCAGACTAACATCGGAATGTAAACCATGTTTCCTTAATGAGGAGACATGGGGAAGATTTCACCAGCCTTCAGGGAAGCTGGTAGATCTACAACGATTGAAGGTAACGTTCATTAATTTTGAAATGTTACCATGCCTCCTTAGAGTGTCTTTGCCAAACCCCCCCAAAAAAAAGGAAAGCAAGAAGCAGACGAAAAGAGTCTCAGCAAGGTCACAAATGATCTTCCTCTAGCTTCAAAGAGTGAATTGAACATCGCCCATCCATTCGTTGCTTCTCAAAAGCCCACAAGCTCAAAAGCTCCTCTGAAACTTTGAAAGCTCAGCCTATGGAAAATCAGTAGAAATGCTTGAGTGGAACATTTATGTTATTTAAAACAAAAAGATGAAAAAAATAGGAAGAGATCATAACATTGAAATGTCTTGAGGCTATACTCCAGCAACAAATAAATGAAAACTTAGCCATCACAAATCTGGTAAATATCAGTACTTCATGTTCCACCCAAACAAAGACAGCAACATGAACTCAAGAGCATGAGCCAAAATAAAAAAAATGCCCTTTTCTAACATAAGATCATGGGATTAATTGAATTTTCTTTTAGTCCTTGGGGCTCAAACTAGTACACACAGCAAAATGAAGAACAATGTTCATGCTGAACATAGAATAGAATGTCACATGAGCTGTCATCAACCAAGGTGGAAAAAATAAAAGCTACGTTGATGACACAAATTTATTTATAATCAATCTTCCAGTGTCATCTCCAAGGAAGTTGCTCCATTATGAGCACAATGTGAGAAGAATTATAGCAGAGAGTAACATGTAAAGTAAATAATTTGTTAGCAAGAATGCCAAACCTCAAATGCATTCTTCAATTGGTCAAGTTCCTTGTCTAGATCATTGATTGCCTGATTATATGCTTGCATTGGTGAAGATTGACTAGTTGTGTGAATCTACAAAAGCCACATCAAATTCATTGAAACCCTGCAAGAAAGCTAATTCCAAAATTTGCAAACTAGAGGATAAACCTATTGCAATCTCACTTCTTCACCAACAATAAGGTGCATCAGAGAGACACAAAGAGAGAGAGATGAGAGCAGAAAATACTAACCCTAACGATGCTTAGTGAACTTCAAATTTAAGCACTTGGGCAGGTGATAACCAGGATTGGAACAACAAAATGTATGCAAACTGAATCCAGTATCATACCTTAATGCTATATTATTCAAAGAATTCTGAGTCGAAAATTTGACAAACTGGAATTGCAGAGTTCTGATTTAGAGTAAAATCAGTTGAAAAGTTTAGGCATAGCCTGGCCCCATAAAGACTACCACTAATTCCCACATATTTTGTTACCTTAAACTTCTTTTCATTGCCAGTTACAAAAGATTATACTTTTGAATCACACAAGAATCACCCATTTTTGACACACCCCAGAAATTGAACCTGGCATCAACAAGCAAACTAGCTTGAGATACCATATATCCGCAATACCCGAAAATTAAACCTCATTTGTGCTAACTTATCAATTCACTTTCAATCCAAAAGGGGAAATCAGAACACAGCCCAGCTGCACAAGAAATTTCAGTGGCAACAAATGATGCGGTTTAGAAACCAAATTGCTAGATCCAATAACTGGGGACGAAACTTAGTAGGATAAAACAGAACCCTTTCCACCCATCTAAATTAACCACGAGTTGCCCATCTTTCTTCAATCATTTCACAAAGACAAGAACATAAAACCTATGGTTTCCGGCCTATGCAACTACATAACTCATTGACTTCCACATACAGAGACCCAAAGGGAGCAAAAGAGAGAGCAGAAAGTACTAACCCTAACAATGATTTTGTACTGCAGAGGGTGTGGAAGCTTGTAGCCGGCAAAGAGAACATTGTCGTCTCTGTGCAGCTGCCTATATCCCAATCCGACAACAACAACAACAACAGCAACAGAAGATCAGATTTTCAGATGCAAAAAACAACCGACACAGGCCACACACAATATATATTATGTTGTGAGTTTGTAAGAAGAGTTTAAAAAAAAAAAGTACATGCGAAGAATGTTGCCGACGGTGTGGTCTTCTCTTTCTATGGTGAACGACGCCGCATTTATAATCTTCGTGTCTCTCTCGTACGAGACCCTGATTGGAAAATAAGAGAGAGAGGGTTTGAAGAGCGGAGAGAAAAACCGAAAAAAAAAAAGAAAAAGAAAAAAGAGTGAGAAGTTGATGAAAGTACTTCTTGGTGCCTTCGGGAACGACGAATCGCTCGTAGCGGTCAGGGGCATTCATGGCTTCTCACTTCTCCTTCTTTCTCTAACTATCGGAATCGTTTGCAGAAGCACCAGCACCAACAACGAAGCCCCGATGCACTTACAAGGTTGAAACTGCGAACCGGAGTTTTAAAACCTAGACCGACCATTGGACCAAACATAAAGTCTGATTTTGGGTTAACGGCCTACTCGGTGACCCGAACGGTTGGACGAGTAAGTCAAATTTTAACGTGTTTTATTGTTGTTGTTATTATTTTTTTATTATTCATTCATTTAATTTTAAATTTTAAAAATACGATAAAATATTAGGTTAATAAGAATTTGAGCTTCTACAAATATATATTTATTTTTCAAAAAAAAAATTTTTTCAAGATAAAAAGAAAAATTAATTCAACAATAAATATGAATATGGATCCAAATCTTAATTTTTCAAGCATTAAAAAATTAGTTGCTAGCAGTAAATATCAGACAGATTTAATACTTGACAACACTATTGGTGCTGATCTAAATTTTATTATACGAAGGGATGAACGAAAGCAGAGAAATCACTCAAATAAATGGAACTCACCATGTGGCATTATTTATTTTTTAAAATTTAAATTATTAATTTTTTATTAATAAATATATGACTTAATACAACATAACTTGAACATGATTTTAAAGAGACAAGTCATTTAGTAAGAATCTGTACCATCCGACTTGGTCTCATTGTCCTGAGCCCAACATTGCTGCTTAGCTAACCGATTCTCATTGGCAGATTTTCGTGCTTTGTCTCACTTCACGGCTAATTTTTGAAAGTGGTGTGTCCTAAACGGTCTCAAAATATTATATTGTCTCTAATTGTCAAACACATTGGACAATAGCACATGTTTTGTTCATTGAACTATTATTAGATCATTAACGCCTCGAAAATAGATTTAAATTATTAGTCACATGATTCATCATATATTTAAAATTTAGCTGTTAGATCTTAAAATAAGATAAAAAAAATAAAATAAAATCGTAGTTAGATTGATAGGTCACAAAGTTCTTCTCACACACAAGCCAAATCCCTAAAAAAATAAAAAAAGAGAGCAACATTTGTGTGGAAGGGATGGCAATCAGAAAAATTGAACAGAACTACACCGTTTCTTGGCCTCCGATTTGGATGCGACGTGCCCCGGTGCAGTCAATGGAAAAGGAGCAGAGCAGCCAGGCAGCCGGGCAGCCATTATCCATGGTGGGGGCCTACCGGGGGAAAACGGAAGGGATGGAGTTAGACAGTTACTTACCGGCGGCCACGTCAGGTCTTGGCCTTGGTCTGTGGCCATTGCCGGAGGAAACAGAAAGAGGAGCGGTTGATGGTGATGGTGGTGGGTGGTGGTCCGTGGATTGCATTCGGGAATATAGGACAGGTGGATGACATGGCGAGTTGCTATTGGCAACGAACACCCGGGGTCCCACCTTCTAACACAATTGGGAGATCATATCGGCCGTACACTGTTTAAACTCCTTACGTTAAGAAGGAAGTGTTCATCCAAAAAGGAACAGATGAAAGATGGTCTACACTACAATGGCCTCTTATTTCCCCCTAGCCTCTTCGAGTTAAAAAAAAAAAAAAGTTTTTTTTTTTAATAAAAAATTAAAATATTAAAAAAATAAAAAAAGACAGCCCGACCCGACCCAGAAATTCTAATTAATTTTAATTGTTTTATTTTTGTTGGGGTGGGGGATAAAATTGAAATTTTAAAGGGATCGATCTCAAAATCTCTTTCTCTCTCTCTCTTCCCGTCTCGAACTAAAAACTCAAAAAAAATTTTCAAAATCCCAATCACTATGGCCTTTCACGTAGCTTGCCCAATTACATGGTTAGTATTACCAACTATTTACCCACACTAAAATTCCTTTCTCTCTATTTCTTCTTTTTATTTAATTTATTTTCATTTGTAAATTTCCCTTTTCTTTCTCTCCCTCTCGGTCTAAACGCTTCTCTTCTTTGGGTTTTTTTTATTATTATTATTATAAAAAAACCCATTGCCGTCGGCTTTCTTTGGTTTCGTTGTTTTTTTCACCGTTATTGTGTTTTGTTTGGTTTTTATTTTGTTCTGGGTGTTGTTTGCTGTTTGTTTTTGCAGTCGGCGGATTTGCTTTTGCTCGCTAGGGTTTCCGCGGCATCTCCACAGCGCTGATTCCAAGGCTGCCTTCCTTCTTGATGTTTCGAGAATCGAGGAGTTCTTGAGGGATCCCTCTGGATTTAGGGCTTCTACTGCTACTTCTTCTTCTTCTTCTTCCTCTTCTTCTTCTTCTTCTTCTGCCGAGGCTGTTACTGTTCAGGTTTCCGTCCCCAAGGTCGCGCCGCCCCCTCCGCCGCTCCCTCCGCCGCCGGTTTCGGCGGTTGTTTCTGCCGGAGATGGAGGTGCGGGTGGCGGTGGTGGAGGTGGCAGTGACGTGGCGGATGTCGAGTCGGTGGCTGCCGTCTCGGCGCAGACCAAGCGCGTGGCGCTTCAGAGAAAAGCGGCGGCTGCCGTGGTCGCTGCTGAGGATTATGTCCGGCGTTTTGAGGCTGGAGATTTGACGGTTAGATTCTTGCATAGCGGCAGATTTAAGAACATTTATTTATTTATCATAAAGCGTTCAATTTATTGGTTTTTTCTTTTTTGGGAAATGCATATTATTTTTTATGCGTAATTTTGGGGGACAAGATAGGGTGACTATGCATCATTATGTTGTCATTACTTCACTTGCTTTTTTATCTGTCATTTTTGTGAAATTGATTGTGTATTACTGACAAATTCTTTGTTCAATGGTTAATTGTCTTTAAATTCTGTTTAGTCTTCATTGGATTTTATGTGTTCAGTAGATGGTTGTTTTGCACTTGTGATTGGGATGTAATTATTGAGGCTGAATTTTGCTTGAATAGGAAGAAATGACTTTGTTGTTTTTTTTTCCCAATGTTTCATTTTCAGGTTGGCTCTAAAGAAATTACTGGAGAAGAGCAAGGCCTGTCAAACTCAAATATAATGTGCCGGATGTGTTTTGTGGGCGAAACAGAAGGAAGTGAAAGAGCGAGGAGGATGCTTTCATGCAAAAGTTGTGGCAAGAAGTACCACAGAAGCTGCTTGAAATCTTGGTCTCGACATAGAGGTAAAGTTAATGGACTACAAGTTTCTGAGGCTGCAAGCTTTATTTATTCTTATGTGGAAGTTGGTTGCAGATTTATTTCATTGGAGTTCATGGACCTGCCCGTCTTGCCGAATCTGTGAGGTAAAACACTGATATGCGTGCCTGTTAGTTATCATTTTTTCTCCTTAGGCCAATATATGTGTTACGGGAATCCATCACTTCTTGGCATAGTGCTGTAGTGGACAATCTGTATTATTCTTTTAGTTTGTTGGCCTTTCTTTTACCTCTTGATTGCTTTTGGTTATGTAGATTTGTCGAAGAACTGGGGATCCAAATAAATTTATGTTCTGCAGAAGGTGTGATGGTGCTTACCATTGTTATTGCCAGCATCCTCCTCACAAGGTGAGATGTCAATTGCTTATTTGCATGGTGTTATATCTGGTCTAGAATTGCATCACTGGCTCTTATGTCTTTGTTTGCAGAATGTTAGTTCTGGACCATATTTGTGCCACAAACACACCAGATGTCATAGCTGTGGATCTAATGTCCCAGGAAATGGCTTAAGTGTGAGGTATTGACCATGACTAGTTAGCTTTTGTTACAATTATTGTCTTCTCTTTATGCAGCACTACTTATCTCTTCATTCAATAGTTAATGTTTAAAGGGAAAGCAAAAATATTACAGCCCCCATTAGCCAACACAGGTCAGCACCAGATGGCTTGCTGTGCCAATAGGAGGGTTTGAATAATGAACTGTTTAACCTTCATGTCTGCATTTGTGACATTTTTGAGCATACATCATATTTGAGGAGTCAGATCATGACAACCAGAAATGGTGCAAAGCAATGTTTGTTTTATGTTAGGTTGATGGTTATCCTGATTCTGAACACTCCATGGGTTTTTAAGATGATGCAAATTAAGGGAAAAATAAACAATATGGAGCATAATTTTGGGTAGATGGTGGTAGAAGCTGCTTGCTTATACTGAGAACTGTCCATGTTTGATATATTTTCAGTTTTCTGCAACTCCCTTTCGGCCCGGAATGTTGATTATTGTTTGCATTATGAACTTTCAGATGGTTTCTTGGATATACCTGCTGTGATGCTTGCGGAAGATTGTTTGTGAAGGGAAATTATTGTCCTGTTTGTTTGAAGGTATGAAGCCTTTCATACTAAGTCACTAATTACAGATGGGTTGGTTGGAGGCTTTGCCATTAGGTAGGCTGATATTAGATGTTGTATTTGTGAGCAGGTTAGCCATACAGATTCATTCTTTTAGTTGCTTTTCTTGCTGGGCTTGTTCTCAATATTTTGTTTTGGTGTGTGCTTCTGATTGAATATCCATGTCTTTCAACATGTATATAGTTGCTTTAACATTTTTCTCAATCTTTAGGTTTATAGGGATTCAGAATCAACCCCAATGGTCTGCTGTGATATTTGCCAGCGCTGGGTGCACTGCCACTGTGATGGCATCAGGTTCGACATATATATATATGTATATATATATAGTTTTTTTTTTTTCTCAAAAACATAACCTACTGTTGTAGACTATCTTATGTTTGATTGCTGGTTTCTGAGAATTTGTTTTATGCTCTGGGCACTCTCAATTATTCATATGTACAAGCATATATCTGGGCATAAATTTCCATCATCCTGTTGTAGGGCATATTCAAACCATGTTCTCATATGGTTTAGCTGTTAGAAAGTAGCCAGGGAAGTTACATCTGTCCATGCAAAGTTCTAATTAGCAAGATCAACTTCCCTTAGTTGTGCTGGAAATAGGAAGAGACTCAGATAAATGAGAGCAATTAGCTAGAAAAGTGCATTATGAGGGAAAAAAAGTAGAGAAGAAATTCATTGTATGAGATTCACTTCTGAAATCCAGATTTGTGGAGCTCAAATGGAGAATATGGACTATAATGGAAAAGCCTGGCTTGTCAAGACAAGCTCTCAGGTGAATTAAGTGTGTTTTGATGTTGCAAATTCTTGATGCGAAATGCACTCTTGAAACTTTGTGGGAGGACTGGTGCGTAGTGTCACCATTTAGGCTTTATAGTATGCTTTGTATCCATGGAAAATGTTTCCAGACATCCCTTCTTTTCTCTTTTCCAACCTTAAAAATGAGCAATTGAAATGTCAGAATGATAACTGGTCTGTGAATTGAGAGGGCTTTGTGGGAGACATATTGTCATTATTGTATATGTCTCAACAATTTATTTTAAGACTTGAAAGTCTCTGCAGATATGGATTTTAGGGGACATTCTGTCTAGTGGTTCCTTTGCTTGCATAGCATGGCCAAGTGCCTTTTTCTTATACTTTGACTACTGGTTATATAACTTATTCCTACAATGTGACCATTTGTAGCACTTGTAAATGCATATTAAACGTGCCTTTGTGAAATAGGATAGCTAATTCTGAAAGGAATTGTTTGCAGTGATGAAAAATATCTTCAGTTTCAAGTGGATGGAAATCTTCAGTATAAATGTGCCACATGTCGTGGAGAGTGCTACCAGGTTTGTTTGCAATCGGAAGATCACTCTCTCTCTCTCTCTCTCTCTCTCTCTCTCACAATCATGTGTTTGCTTTCTTTCTTTCTTTCATGTGCTGTATGTTCTGCTTTCTTTCACTTCTGTTTCTTCTGAAAAACTAGTCATTTTATTTGTTTCCAGGTCAAGGATCTTGAAGATGCTGTTCAAGAGCTCTGGAGGAGACGAGATAAAGCTGATCAACATTTAATTGCAAGCTTGAGGGCTGCTGCAGGGTTGCCAACCCAGGAAGATATATTTTCTATTTCACCTTACTCAGATGATGAAGAAAATGGCCCTGTGATGCTGAAGAATGAAATTGGTCGCTCTATTAAGCTCTCTCTTAAAGGGCTAGTTGATAAATCTCCAAAGAAGAGCAAGGAATATGGAAAGAAATCACTGAATAAAAAATCTGCCATAAAAAAAGGCATCCAGTCATCTTTGATCAATAAGACAGAACCATATCTGCCGGAGGGCTCGCATGGACACAGTATGGATGACAACAAGAGTGAGGATACAAAGCCTCATAAAAAAAGACTGGATGTTTATTCTTCTGCTGTTGCAGGAATTGTAAACAACACTGAAGGAGTTTGCTCTGTCAATCAGCCAGGATTATTGAAGCAGAAGCTTGTTGATGAGGTGATGGTGAGCAATGGAGAGAGGACATCCAGAATTGGTAAAATTAATAGTAGTAAGCCTCATGAATTGGATGGTGGGGATGTTACTGAAAAAGTGTCTAGCAAATTGAAATCTGTTAAAGCAAAGAAGTTAGTCATAAATCTAGGTCCGCGGAAAATAGTTACCAGTTCTCCAAGATCAGATGCTTCAAGCTGTCAAAGAGAACAAGATTTGACTTCTTCCAATGGTAAGTCCTCTATGTGATTCTCTGCATGTATACGGTCTGTATTTGTCATGATTGGAACATTTACACTAGAGGCATAGGTTTTGCTCTCTGTGTTTTTCGCTGTGAGATTATCTGGCTTACATTAATCATGTTAATAAGCAGGCAGTGGAGAAACAGGCTACCATAGAATAAATGACATGTCTGCTGTGGACAGACAGGATGATGCTCCTAAACTTGATGATGGTGAGTGGTTTCTGTCCATTTATTCATTTTGTTTCTTTTTGTGCTTCCATTGGTCGTGAAGGACATTTCATTTGCTCTTATTTTTGAAGTGTGATTGATTTCTGTAACTTGCAATAATTGCAGCTAATCATTCTGGCGTGATAAGAGGTTTGAAATTTGCACGAAGGGAAGGAAATTTTATTAAGTTTGGAAAAGGTGCATCTGACTCTTCCAAATTAAATCCCAAAATTAGTAAGGGGAGCAGTGGTGATGCATATGAAACCAGAAATTCAGATCACAGACATTTTCCATCAAGTAAAACAAGCACTGAGGGAATTGGGGCTGCTGTTGGGCCAGCAGGTGACATTCCCACCTCAAGAAGGGACAAGATTTCTTTGGGGAAGCAATCAGAAGCAAGGTCTGATACATATCCTGAGAGCAATGATGATTCTGGTGAAGCACCAATTTTGCAGTCTTTGCCAAAAGATTCAAAGTTCTCACTTAAATTGAAGATCAAAAAACCTAATGTTGAGAGTCAGAATGCTCAATTACCTCTGCTGGAGGAAGAAAAGAGCTACGTTAGAGGTCAAAGATCAAAAAGAAAGAGACCATCAATTTTTGTAGAGAAGGTGCCTTCCAATGAAGGGGACGATGTCATGCAATCGATTCAGGAGAGTGAGATGATGGAAGCTAATTGGATATTGAAAAAGCTAGGTAAAGATGCAATCGGAAAGAGAGTTGAAGTTCATCAGCCATCAGACAACTCTTGGTAGGTTTTCTGCTTCCTTTAGGGGGATGAGGCTGCAATCGCTGCAATCCTAATTGTTGCTCATCTACTCTGCTTCAAAGCAAGTAACAGTTGCACAGCTACTTGATGGGTGTCTTGTTTATTCCATCATACTAACGGGGTGCCATCAAGTTGATTTGGGGGGAGGGGATGATTCCTCAGTTGTCCAACATCTTTTTCCGCTACAATAGCTTATAGCCCCTTGCCCCATCTGCATGTTCATGTATATGTCAACTTGGTGTCATCTTTTTCTGTTTAACCTTTTTGATGATTTACAGGAGTTGGGCTTAGTGTTTATCTATAGCTCTTGGTAAGTCTGGTTATGTTGTGGTCTGATCAATCTTTTCTGCTGTTGATGTTGACCTTGTATGCAGGCATAAGGGTGTGGTCTCCGACATTGTCGAAGGATCATCAATGATATCTGTTGATCTAGATGATGGTAGAGTGAAAACCTTGGAACTTGGGAAGCAGGCAGTTCGCTTTGTTCCTCAAAAGCAAAAGAGATCAAAGGTGTAAATGTTTGAGGTTCTTTATTTTTATCATCTCAGATGGAGACATCTTCCATGCGGAAATTGAAGAGATGGCCTTTCATTTCTTGTGCGTGAGGTGATTCAAGTTGCGGTTTCTTGTTGCTTGTAGTGGCACTGCTGATTTTTCAATCAAGCATTTTCACAAGGGCTGTTGAGTCACCATGAAGAGATGACTTTACCAGCAGGGCTCGCCATTTTGTTTAATTTTCTCTGATATATTATAGATTTAGGAATGCTAGGCGTCTTTGCATGACGTTTTGGAATCTTGTATCTAGGCTGCAGTGTAACTTACAGGAGTTAAATTAATTGATTGACTATTCAGAGGAAGTGCACTTCCTCGTTAGTAATAGTTGTGCTCGCCAGGTCTCCACTCCGGCCCATTGTTATTGCTCTCCATTTTATAATGTCAAGGTTTTGCATGGCGATCAGGGGAGGTTCTGAATAGAGCTATTGAATGACTTATTTATGCACATGTTGGTTGACCTAGGGCAGCTGTTGGCACATGGTCTCTGTTGATTCTCTGTCTTTTCGAAATTGGATTTGTGCATGAGAAATGCATGGTCTTTTTGTAGATGGATAACACGAATGGTGTTCTCGATAGCAGTTGTCTGAGTCCATCATACAAGAGAGCAAAATCTCTTTGGGCAACTCCAGTCAAATATGTCACAGCTAAATAAAACTCCCAAGCTCTGCCAGTTATCTCCTTGGATATCCCTCTAGTTTCTACTTACGGAAACTCCAACATTGTGAAAGTTTCTCCAAGTCGGAATTTCTGTCCTGAATCCAGCTAGCACGCAGGTTTTACCTGCAACGTTCTGTTATATTTGTTTTTCATTTTACCGTTCTTGTTATTTCGTGTGTTTTTAAGCGAGAAACTCATAGTTCAAATAATAATAATAATAATAACAATAATAGTAATTTGATAATGAGTGATTCTCACCGGGCACCTCTGGCCCCGGCTCTCTCGTCTCCCTCAATTATCAAATGGCTCTGGCAGTTAAATTCCAGTGGAAATTTGTGCTCTAGCTGATCCATCAGCTCTATGGATTGGCTTATTCTTCTGCCGTCTAGGAATGCTTCCCATATATGGAAAGATATTGCCAGTTTGCGATGTATTGATGAAGTTAGAGAGATTGTTGGAGATGGAAAGAAAATCAAATCTTGGAGTGACAAATGACGTGCTGGTTCTAGCTTGTCTTGCGAATACTCAAAGACTATTCCATATTTCTCTCAATGGCGATGGAACAATCCAAGAGATGTGGTGCTGGGACAATGGGAATTGGTCCTCGAAAATGCAACGGAGGCGGAGATTTTTTTTGTATGGGAAGAGCAATTTCTTGCAAACGTACTGTTGGAGCTTAAGAATGTATTGCTGACGTCGAAGAACATGGTAGAATGATGTGGACCTGTAACACCCGGCGTAACTTCACGGTGAGATGATCCCAAGTTGAGTTACGGAAGTACCATTGTACAAATGTCTACATTCCAAAGACATGGATGAGAATTGCCCCCCTCCGAAAGGCTTGCATTTCAATACAAAATTTCCACAAAACATTTCCTGCTTTCTAGGGGGTGACCCTTATTGAAATAGCTCATGCCCATTATGCAATTCATCTCCGGAGACAACTGAAAATTTGTTCATTCATTGCCCTTACTCATGAATGTTATGAAACTTTTCCATTGACTTCTGGGGTGTGCATTGTTACATCTCCAATTCAATTAAAGAATCTTCCTTGATCAATGGGGATCCTTGGTGCAAGGAAGTAAGCAAACTTTAATTCAGTACCGCATTATTCTCTCTCATTGTTTGGACAATCTGGACCGAGAGGAACAAGATTGTGGTCCGTGGCATTGCCTTCAAGTGGAAACACTTGGTTGATGGTTATGTTTTCTGATGGAACTCTTGGATTAATACTACTGCTAGTGATCTTCCCAGCTTTGGGCATGCTTGAATACTTTCTGGTGAGGCTTTCAAACTCTGGGCTTAGAGAGGTACTTTTCTCAAGATCAAAAAATTCTACACTTTATCAATGATTGCGCATTGGTTCATATTAGTAGAACACCAAACTCTGCTCTTGATACTCTTAACTTGACACTACAAATTTTCATTTTATTGCTTAAATTTGAGTTGATTCTGTAACCAATCACCAACATCTTGACTGGATCTTATTAATGTTCTTGATCTGCCTCTGTGCTTCACTATTATTTTTCTTAATCAAAGAAACTGCTTTGATTGATTTATCAAAAAATAAAAAATAAAAATTATATATGTACATTATTTTGTTTTTATACATTATACAAACATATACATTATATTTAATTTATATAATTTTCAGTTTACTATATATATAATTCTTTTTAGATTAATTTTACACATTTTATTTATATAATTATTTACTTTTTATTTTTATAATAATAATATATAAATTTTAGACATACAAATAAACATATACATATATATTATAAATAATATAAATATTATAATATATAAAATAAAAATAAATAATTAATTATATATCTTTTTATACTCATACTTGCATATTTTAAATATAAATTACTATATAAAAAATTAATGGTATATTTTTATTTATTTTAATATATAATAAAATAAAAATATTAAGGAAAATCAAAAAATTAATTTAAAAGAAAAAAAAAAAGGTTCTAATCTGGCTTCAACTCTAGTGACCCGAACTAGAAAAACAATCCACCCAAAAATGAGTCAAATGCAAAATAGACCGATCTATCATCCGACCCAACTCTCTTCATTGCTCTAATTTTATATAATTTCGAGCATATTAAATAAACTTGTAAAGAAAAGGGATTCGAATTTTTTTTTTTTTTAAGAATATTTCCGTAATTAAGAATTTACTTTTCAGGATATGATATGAAAGGTAGAAAGTTTTCTTATTAGTGTCACTATTACTTACCTTTGCTCAGGTCTCTCCGGCAGGCAACGGTAAGGAAGGCGAGGCTGCTACTCATCTTCCGTCCGTGTAAAACTAAACCCCCATATCCTTACTTTTTCCTCTTAGTTGTTGTTGTCTTGTTTGCCGTATTTTCCCACAACGCTCCTTTTCTGTTTGACAAAGTGTCCAACTCAATTGCTCTTCTTCTTTCAACTCTTATTTTTATTATCCATGGATTTCTTGTTGTTTTTCTTAGGTGGGTTTGGGTTTTTCTGAGTTTTAGCCTGCTTTTAACTTTTTCTTGGAGAAATGTGCAGCATGTGGCAATGGCTTGAGCAATTAAAGTTGAGTTCTTGCTATATATTACTGTTCAAAGAAGACGTAAAGGTTTCCATGTGGGTCTTTGTGTTTGTATGTATAGCTGTACATGACTATGGAATGGAATATGAATCCTGTTTGTGTTGTTGATGTGGCTACGTATGCATGCTTATCTCTGATTACCCAATGTTGAATTCTTTAAGTTATTATGAGTTATGGGCTACAAAATTTATTTACGAAGAGAAAGAAAAAAGATAAACATAAAATATGAGGAAAAAAAGAGAATGGAAATGATATGTGTGATGCTGTTTGAAGTCACCTTGTTTGTACGGTATCTAGTCTGATGCATGATGAAGTTTCCTTTTAATGACTAGGTACTAAAAAGGAGCAGGCTCTCTCTGATTAGAGGGATGGTTAACCTTTCCAGATGTTCTTTGATTTCTTCTTGTACTCCATTTCATTCCATTGTTCTGAGAAAACAACCTAGATTTTCATTAGGTGCATGTTACAAGACTACAACCAAATCAAGGGGCCAATCTGCTTATTTACAGGGACATCAACACCAAACAAAAGCTGAGATGGTTGCAAAGCACTATTTTCCCCCATTGTTTAGGTGGGACATAAGCATACATGTTTTATATGTTCTCTTCCTCAACCAGTGGATCCCTTCCAATTTATCCCATTTCTTTATTTTCAGTGTTGCTCCAATGATGGACTGGACGGATAATCACTATAGGACTCTTGCTCGGCTCATATCAAAACATGCATGGCTGTACACGGAAATGGTTGCTGCTGAAACAATTGTCTATCAAGAGGGAAATTTGGTACTTAAGTTAAAAGTTCCAACTTTTGGAAGTGCTTTCTTATGAAATTTGATATCTGTTTTACTGGGTCAGGCTAAATTGGTATTTGAGACCACTAATATGCTATGTATTGGTTTCTCAGGACAGATTTTTGGCATATTCTCCCCAACAACATCCCATTGTTCTACAAATTGGTGGGAGTAATTTAGAGAACATTGCAAAAGCGACTGAACTTGCTAATCCTTATGGCTATGATGAGATTAATTTCAAGTTAGTACACTTCCTCTTTCTGTCATTCAAGTATATTTTTTTTCCTTTGCTTGCTGAACTAAGATACCTCTCATTTTCCCAACATCTACCAGTTGTGGTTGTCCTAGTCCAAAGGTTGCTGGACATGGGTGCTTTGGTGTTCGTCTTATGCTGGATCCAAAGGTTCAGCCATTGTGTTCATTGAGTAGTCTAGCCCTGGCTAATGATTTTTTTAATCAAATTGACACCAAGCTCTTTCTTTTTCATTATAGTCTGATTAAAGTGTTTGGTGTTTGCAAGGAAAGTTTGTTGGTGAGGCTATGTCTGTAATTGCTGCCCACACAGATATTCCAGTCAGTGTAAAGTGTCGAATTGGTGTAGATAACCATGACTCATACAATGAGCTCTGTAAGATTCCTTTATCTATCTTCTTTCTTCACCTGAAGTCAATGATATTGAACCTCACAATGTTGGAAATGTCTTATGTTTTTTGGAGATGTTAAATGGTACTGCTGGATAATCAAAAATTGGTCTAACTTTAGATGGCATTTGTTAGCCACTAAATCTATCTGTATTAAACTATTTAGATGTCCCACTAGTTTATGGTAGTGTATGGTTGTGCATGTCTAATTTGTTACCAAAAGCCTTGTGTGTATGTTCTATGCCTGTTGGATCCACTTTAAACATAAGACAGGTATTAGGAAACAAAGGGCTGGAGATGTGTTACTGTGGTTTTATGATTTCTTTTCAACTTTAGTTGTGAGGCACAACTGGCCTGTGGTAACTTTTGTCTTGCTTAATTGGGTTGGAAAAAAAGGAGGATAGAGAAAAGTGTCAGTCACTTCCTGAAGAACAAACTTTAGGGAGGAAGATAAGTTGGAAAATTGAAGAAGATATTTTAGAAATGATTGTTGCTTGTTGGGTTCAACTATTTGATCATTTTTTCTCCTAAGAGATAGCATCTCAGGAGGACATGTTAATTAAATGTTGTTTCACATGCATCTTTAACATTGATGTTTCTGCCTGGCATAATTTTTCATAAAATTCTTAGATGGGTGCATGGCAAGGTCGACAGGTCCTAAATATTTTCTGACCTTTTATGTTAACGTCGCTGGCAGGGTATCTGAATTTTGTTGTTTGTTTTTTATTCTACCTTTAGGTGATTTTGTCTATAAGGTGTCATCTCTATCTCCAGTTAAGCATTTTATCATACACTCACGTAAGGCTCTGCTCAATGGCATTAGCCCAGCTGAAAATCGAAGAATCCCTCCTCTGAAGTAAGAGCTTAATTGATTGGGTTCCCTTTGATATGTAGCTAGGTTAATACAAAAGTTACTGAGGAAGTGTTTGTCTTTATCGTGCTATCTTTATCCATTGCTTGTTGCTTAATTTTTTGACTTCTTTATATGAATAATACTGGCCCTCTCTTTGATTTGTATGTAATTGACAAAGGCTTTTTATAATAGTGCAGATACGAGTACTATTTTGCCCTCTTGCGTGATTTTCCAGACTTAACATTTACAATAAATGGAGGCATAAATTGTATTGATGAGGTCAAGTTTCTTGCTTTTTTTACTGTATATAATTTGGTGTTCTTTGCATGTTGATTTTTTTTGCACATTTAACTGTTCATTTATTAAACATAATATCTGGTGTTAAGCTACAGATTTGCTTGATGATCTGTATTTCACTTGCTTCCCATGGACATTTCACATTGCAGGTAAATGCAGCATTGAAGGAAGGAGCACATGCGGTAATGGTTGGGCGTGCTGCCTACAGCAAGTATGTACATGTAGTATGAGTTTTGTAAGCTCTAATGGTTCTCGTGGGAAATTTTAATGCGAGGAAATTCACATGATCGCCAATCTTCATGCCTACCATGAGCTCTCTCAATAAGTGTAACCAAACTGTCATAGATGAGCTTTTTAAGTAATTCAAAGTGTTTACACGTACAAACACATGCATGCATCTCCATTTATCAATGGTATTTGAAAGGCAGAGAGGAAGGTAGTGCACATGTGGGCCAACTTAAAAAACCTTTGGCTGACTATTGTTTAGCAGCTTTTACATTGACCTTTTGGGAGGCTTCATAGCTCTTGATGTGCTATATTGCTTTTGGGTGATAATTAATCAATGGGAAAACTTTATTAACTTTTTTCAGCCCTTGGAATATTTTGGGACATGTTGATACTGCAATTTATGGTGCACAGAGCATTGGTCTAACACGCCGTCAGGTTTAATAGCTAATTTGCCTTACAAATAGATGTATCACCTCGATTCCATTTGCTATTTACTTCATTTTCTGGCTTTAATTTGTCTGCTAGGTCCTTGAAAGGTATCAAATATATGGTGATTCTGTTTTGGGAAGATATGGAAATAGTAGACCTAATGTCCGGGATGTTGTAAAGGTATATTGGATTGTTTTCTCAGTTATGCTTGCCTGATAACTTATTCTCTTCTTAAACACCATTCTATATATTGCAAAACATTTCTATATTGCCTTTTTCTTATCCTGTTGGGGGTGAATGAGAAGAGATATTGTCAGAAAAATGGCTATGAGTAGGAAGTTGATCTACCATTTTGCACTTCTCCATGGCTATGTGACTATGGCTGGCTATTATATAAAAAGGCAATTTTTTGTCATAGTCAATGAGATAAAGTCATTTTCTACTGGCTGTGGTTATTCAAAGGGGTTGGGCATTCTGCATGATCAGTGATAACTGCATTGATGGTGATGAGGATGCAATGTTGGTGGAGATGGTGGGGATGTTGCCAGTTGTTAAAGGATGCTGACAGTGCCCTGGGATGAGAGAGCAGGGATTGAGAATGGTTGCTAAAGAATTGCTGACGTTTCCCTTTCTGGTGAGAAGTGCCTTTTATTGGGACTTGGGTGTTGCTAGTGTAGTGGCAAAGAGTGTCTTCACAGAAAAGTAAAGGTTTAAAAACCAGGGTCCGTTTAATGCATAGGTATTTTTGCTTGCCTTTGGGTTCAAAATATGATGTGTTGGCTAACATCTTTTCTTTTTCACATCCAAATGACCACTTGTAAAAGGTTATTTACACAACTTCATGTTATTATTGATCTTCAATTGCACCCTTTATCTCATTTCAGGTTATAATGTATCCTTGCATTATGTCATATGAGTACTCTAATATACTGCAGCCTTTACTTGGTTTTTTCTATGCCGAACCTGGAAATGGTCTGTGGAAGCGCAAGGCTGATGCTGCTGTCCAGAGTTGCACGGTATGCCATTCAAAGTAAACCTAGTTGTATTTGGAAGAATGCGTCCATAGCAGCTGACTTTAGTTATATATTGAATCATCATAGATAGTATACATGATTGCCAACTGGAGGGATCTCCTCCCAACGTGGAATGGACTACTTTGATTTGAGCTGTAAGAGGGTGGGAGGGGGCTGAGTATGGTTAATACTTTGAGCATGGCACCAAGTGTGGGCATCTGGGACGGGGATCAATTGTTAGTTAGGTACCAAAAAACCTTTTGCTTGGAGCCACTAACATCATGAGACCCTGTATCTTGGAAATCTTTCCCTTTGGTCTTAGGTATCCTTTGCTCTTTTCTTTTTCTTTTTTGTTCCCCTCTCTTCAATTTTTGTAGTTTTTAACACAAATTTCAACTTTTTCAGACAATCAAATCCTTCTTCGAGGAAACTCTTACTGCAATTCCCGACAGTGTCTTGGATTCACCCGTTGGCGAGGCACCGGCCGGTCGTCAAGATCTTTTCACTAATGTCCGCAAGTTATGGCCAGCTCCATACCAAACAAGAGAACTACAAGATGTAGCATACGCATGATCTTATACCAAGTAGGCTAACTCATTACAAGCCAGTAGCCATATTAGTGTAACAATGACCGTGTCTATTGGGATGGAAAAGCATTTACAAACAGCCAAAAAGAGGAAAAAGTGGACAACTTGTTGCCTTTGCCTGTATCCATTCTTTGAGACTGGCCATTTTAACAGGCCACTTTTTGATTTTGGAGTGTAATTTATGCACTTATTTAATCTAAAGAGAAAGAGGATAGTGTTACATCAAGACCAAGATTTTAATAATTAAATTGATCATTTAACTAAAAACTTAAAAAATTTCAAATTTAACTATTTTAATTAAAATTGAATCAGTAAAATTTATATTTAATATTAAATATATAAATATAATTTTAATAACATAATTTTTATTTTTTTTAAAAAAATTAAATTATAAAAAAATATTTTTAAAATTTTTTATAATTTTTTAAATTAAAAAATTACAATTAATTTATTAATTTTTAAAATTAATAATTTTTAAAATAAAATAAATTAAATTAAATTATAATTTAATTTTTAATTTTATTAATTTTATAATTTTGTTTAAATTTTAAGATCCGTAAACGAGGCAAATGAGATTTTGAAGTGATATACTTGTAGTAATGCATTCGTGGACTGATACAAGTTCGTTTAATCTATTCGTCGAAGATTGGGCTGATGTCACGTTTTTGTTGTTATACTTTATGGACTGAGATCGGCCCAGCCCATACGATGAGCAGCTGTAATATAATGATAACTCTAATTTACACGCAATCCAAGCTAGATCTTGCCGACAGCAAAGGACGGAAAACGAACACAAGTTATGGAGTTATCGGCGATCAGTACCCATTCCGACGCCTCTTGCAGCATCGCAGCCACCTGGACCGTCGCCGGTGGTTCTTTACTAAGTTCCGTCACTTTTGAGTCATCTCTCTGCACCATCGACGACGACGCCGATAATAACCACGATCGATCATCCGCCGTCGATTCGACCGCCAAATCCCCTCTTGTCCTGTGCCCTTCCTCTCCCGATGCTACCCCATGCGAGATCACCAGTAATTTTCGGAACATCGATTTTTTATCGTCTTCTTGGTTCTGTTGTCGAACGCTTTTTATTTATTTATTTTCATGAAATGGGAAATTAGGAGTGGTTCTCCATAGTCTCACCAGGAGCATTGCGTCCATCGGGGGCGCAAAACTCCATGATCGTAGGTTTAGTCTTACCGAATGCCTCGTCGGAGGTTTAAACCCAGGACTTGTGGCCTGGTAACCAACAACCTCTATCACTTATTCTTCTTGCTACTGAGAAAACCTGTCTTGTTATTTGTGCACTACCAACAGTTGATTCAATAATAATTGTTTCCTTGTTATTACTACTGTTAACAGAAATATAACACAGAATTATGTTGAATTTTTTATACTCTTTCTGCCATATTTGATTGTTTGTTCTTGCATTTTTGTCTATATTTGTTGAAAATATTGAAGAATTTCAAACAATATAATGCAGTCACTTTTGCACAAAAACATGAGGTGCGGCAAGTTTACATTCGAAGCACTGCTCGAGTTTGTGAAATATACTATGCTCCTGAGATGCATAGTGGCAATGAGTATCTGTGCACTGTACGTTGTGGCATTGCTGCTAGGGGTGAAGAAGTGTTGTGTGCTCCTGAAACTGATGAAACGATTTTGACACATTTGAGGGGATTTACTGAAGAGCCATCTGAAGGAAAACAACAAAATGGGTGTAAACTGACCACCAATGAAGATGATTGGGTTGAAGTGAAAGTTCCGATTACTTCACTGGCTGTCAACTCAAATAGTTCTCTGACATCAAATTCTGTTGGAAATTCAGGAAAAGTATTGCAGGTACTGAATTCACTTTCTTATTCTCTCTTTGCATGTATGTGTGCTTGTGTGTGCGCACACGTGTGTGTGTGTGTGTGTGTGTGTGTGTGTGTGTGTGTAGTGTTTATATAGCATGTGTTTGCATGTATGTATGTAGTGTTTATACAGCATATGTGTTTGTGTGTTCATTTCTCTATGTAGTGTTTATATTGTGTGTGTTTGTGTATGTATGCCTGTATGTTCTAGAACCTTTCTTGTTGTTCTAGACCTTTTGGATGTAAGAAGTGGGATTTAAGTGCCTAAAGGAATCAGGTCAGTCAAGGGCTTGCTCAGATATTTATTTGAGTGGTTCTTGGAAAGGGACGCTGTCTTTTCATTTAAATTGGTGTGCTTGCAGTTCTTTTGTCTTATCAAACCCTCCCTCTTAGGATGTGGTGGAGCTCTGCAGAAGGGTTTGTTATTTGCTGTGATTGATGCAATACTAATGCTGCACAACTGTAGTGTAAACTTGAAAATCAAATAATTACATAGGATAAGCAATTTGACAGTGTTGTTTCATGTCTATGTTGGAGGAACTTTTCCAAAGGTATACTTGCCATGTTGGTTAAATAAATCAAGACGAGGGAATTCTTATCTGTGGGGATGTAAGCAGGTTTAAGAAATTAAATTAACTCCAAGTATAGCACCATGTTACTGAATCATAATTCAAGCATATTCTTTTTAGCAGCAATAAGTTACTTGTTGATTAAAATGGTCAGGTTTTGTATGAGGCCACCGCGGAGATGACTGATGCAAACCCTTGCATGTCCATTACACTCAGGCTGCTGTCTCTTCAGAATAAACATTGTGCTTTTGTTGATGAAGTCTATGTGTTTGCTGATCCTGTTGATGTAGTTGGTTCAGATAATCAAGTGGGTCCCCTTGAGAACTCTGCTGGAAGTTCACTCATAGCCATGCTTGTGCCTTCACTTTTGCAATTTTCTAAGGCAAAAGATGATCGCCAAGCACAGGATGGTAAAGAATTTGGTATGAGGGGGAAACAGATGTCAGAGGACTTTGGGTCAAAAACAAATGATACAATTGATGTTGGATGCCTACTGCAGCAGGTAAGAAAATCAAGTAAAGCTGACCACCTAGAATCAGACTTGCAAGAAGCAGCTAGGCTTCCTACTAACCCAACACAGCTTGAGATACCTCCTGAATTCCCAAATGCAGAGAGCAAGCTTGATACATCATGCAGTCATATTGAAATTGTTCTGGACCAGCTTGTGTCTCGAGTTAACAGAATAGAAGATATCTTTTTGAGGTTTGAGGAGAGAATGCTAAGGCCTATAAGCAGTATTGATGAGAGGCTCCAGCATGTAGAAAAGCAACTGGAATTGCTGACAAAGAGAACAGAGAATTCTACTTTGCATTCCACTACAAGAATTTGTGCTTCTGAATTTCCAAGTGGTGAATCAGAAACCAACTCCCACAACAATGGAAGTATGTGTGGCAGTTATGTGGCGTGTGAAGCAAAGGAGTCTCCTCCAGCCTTGTCATTGATTCCCCCTGCTCCTCAATTTCCAAGTGGTGAATCAGAAACCAACTCCCACAACAATGGAAGTATGTGTGCCAGGTATGTGGCATGTGAAGCAAAGGAGTCTCCTCCAGCCTTGTCATTGATTTCCCCTGATCCCACGAGTGTCATGGTTTCCGCAGAGTTGCATCCTAGTCTTTTAGTTACTGCCCCTGAGTTCTCAAATTGTGATGATGAGGAAGAAAATTGTACAGCAGAACCAGTGAATGATTCTTCAAAGATTAAACACAAAGATGCTATTACGATTGATGATGCTTTAGCATCTGCATTTTCTGGATTCTTATCTTCAATTTCAATTCAATCTGAAAAATATTCTCAAGCCCTTGCAATTAGAGCTCCCGAGTTTACAAGTGAAGAAGAAACTAGGAATGGTGGAACATTATCACCAAAACTTCACCCTCAAATAACAGCAACTTGTTTCAGGCAAGCTGATGAGACAGAGGGTGTTAGAAGTTCATTTTTATATTTATCAGATAAATCTTTATTGGATGGTGAAAAGAATGTGTTGGGATCCCTTGATGATGGCAGCTCTGTAAAAATGGGAGAAGGGGTTGATGAGAAAAAACATGAGGATGGGGAAGAATGCTGTTCCAAAGGAAATTTTAATGGCCATGCAGATGAACCCCTCCAGCATGACTTTAAAAGAATTGATTCCTATCAGATGACAGAAGACATAAGAGGTGCTTGTGATGGAATGAGTGGCACTTCAGTTATTGAGAAAGCTAATGGGCTGGAAGAATTGGCTGTAAACCAAACCAATGAAGGGCATGATGTTACCCCAGAATCAGCTATCTTGCAGGAAGTGATGACTTCTACAGAGGCCGCAAAAGAAAGGTCCAACCAGGATACTCTGCAGAATCTTTCTCAGTTCTCATGTGCTGCTTGCCCAGTAGATTTTGAAACTCAAATCCTGGACGTGAAATTTATTTCTGAAGAAAATTTGAATTCTAAGTCTCCCCTTGAAGCCCTTTTGGCTGTCACACCAGAGTCGATTCTCGAAGTTCCATCAATTGAGGAAAGTGGCCATGATATTTCTCAAATTGGTGTTGGACAAGGCACCTTAATTTCACTGGAAGATTGGGGAGCTACGATTTCTACAAACAATGGCCACATTCCAGTGGATATGGACTATTACAATGTGACAGACGTGCCTTTCAAAGTGGAAGGTGATAAACTGCAGGATTATCATTCCTGCAGTGCCCAGGAAATGCCTGCAGCGAGCCTCATTTGAAAAAGGGTGGGGTATGCTGCCTGTATATAGTTTTGCTTTAGGCATGCTTCTTCTTACCGTCTATTTGCCCCGTAGCCCATTTCCTGAGATTTGCAAAGCTGTAAATAATCTGTTCTAGCTATTAGGCAAGGTTTGATCCATAAATTTCTTTTGCATATCTTCCTCCTTCAAGCCTTGCTTTGAGCAAAAATTTGCAAATGCTGTGAGAACCCCATTCAATCTTGTCTTGATCAAGTAATTTACTTGTTTCACCTTCCCTGTGATATCTGGTGTCAATGCTTTGTGTGCCACACACCAAGGCATTTCCATTTCTTCCATTGACTAAACATTTCAAGTTTTGCAGCTGAAGATCGTATTTAGGATTTGATGGGAAGGGCAAAATAAAATGTTGTTTTCATTTATCTTTTGTAGTTAACAATTTTAACGTCATGATTGTTTAACTCGCATTTAGTTTATTTGGGCTTCCCTTCTTTTTTTCCCAATTCAGAATTTTGAAGCACCTCTTGATCACAATATTTTTTTATCCCCACTTTTAAGAGGCTGTTCTGCTCGATCGATGGCCATTGGCTTCTAACTAGAGGTGGAAAATAGAGGGTCGGCTTGGATTTAGATTAAGGTTTTGGGATATCATGTTATTTAAATTTCAAGTATTTTGTGTTTTGATCATATTAATATTGTAGTCAGTAAATTATGAATATGTCATATTTTAAATTAAGTTTTGATCTTCTAAGTTATGGTTTCACCAAATTTTAAATTCATTAAATTATGTATATATTGAATTTTAGATTTGAGTTATATAAATTTTGGAATACTTTTAATTTGATGTTATTAAAAATTTTAAAATTACACAATTTTAAATTTATAAAATTTTAGATTTTTAGTTTGTGTGTTTAGGTAATTTGAATTTGAATTTTTTTAAATTTATGACCTTGTTTAATCAAAATTTTCCGATTGTTCGAATTTCGGGCAATATGAATTTTTAATACTTCATTTTGGGAGTAATTGGCATTTTCCTCGAATTGACTTCTACTTGAAATTGAAGAGTGACCTCCGCTAATTTACAAGTACAAGTGGGAGAGCTCTGCTTTTGTGTTTAGAAACCAAACGCGCAAACAAAAAATAAATGAAAAAAGAAATAAATAAATAAGAGGGGTTTAAGGCAAGAGCCCAAAGACTCGCATCTCGCTGAGCTAAGGCAGTTTCGCCATTAAAATCCATGGTGTGACTGGGGAAGGGAACCAAACTGGACAGCACAGGGGACCGGCGGGCCGGCGGGCCGTGTCCTCATTTACAAAGTTATTGCCATTTCCGACTAATTTAGACATTTAATTTAGCTCAGGAGAGGTCGAAGCAGAGGTAGAGCTAGGGTTTTTGGTGTTCAAGAATGGAGGCGGCCGTCATTGACGCCGGCTCCAAGCTCCTCAAAGCGGGTACTGCTGTACCAGATCAGCTTCCTCCCATTGTAATAATTTTCTTGCTTCTTCTTCCACTAATGTCTTTATTATTATTATTATTTTTTTTCCGTTTTGGTTTCTAATCCTTGTTTACTTCTAATGAAAATGGCAAAAATAGAACTTAATTGTTCTTCTCTTTTCTTGAAATTTTCTTGCTATGAGATTCTGATATATATATATATAGGGAGAGAGAGAGAGAGAGAGAGAGAGAGTTTTTGTTTTTTGCGATCCTTGTAAGGTTTCCAGCAATATCATACCACAGAAGGGTCTTTTGTTTTGTTTTGTTTTGTTTTCTTAAAATCCCCCCTTTTTTTATTGCTAGCTTGTAAACGTCTTGAATTTCTTTTTTGCTTTGGCCCAAATATGATGAATTTAACATCTGCAATGGAATATTAAACAATGAATGAATAGGAAGGGTCTTCCTTGAGAAAAATACGGGTCACGGATCTCTTGTTTTAACATTTAAAAAAAAAAAAAAAAAAAAAAAATTCTTTTACATTGCATTTGTCATTCTATATATTGTTTATTGTTTGTGCCCCTTTTGTTGTTGATTGCAAGTATGGCATTGATTTAAGGCATTTTGACTTCTTCTGAGTGTGAACAGATAATTCCTACTCAAATGCAACGCATGCCTGGAGATGAATCTTCGGCCGATAATCCATCATTGGATGATGTTTATGTTGATCCTGTTCTTCGGGGTTTCATAAGAGATTGGGATGCTATAGAAGATTTGCTGCGTTATGTTCTATACACTGGCCTTGAATGGGAAGAGGGAAACGAAGGACAAATCTTGTTCACTGATCCACTTTGTACCCCCAAGGTCAGCATCATTTACATTTGAAAATATGAATGTATGCTGTTTTATACATTCTTCTGCTTGCTTAGTGATTTCTTTTGTGGTGAGGTGCAAGACAGCATTCTGTTTTGTTATCCTGCACAGTTTTTGGTGTGTTCCTGGCATTTCACAAGATTCTTGAGCATTTGGTGAACTCAGCATTAAGTTCTCAGCATGTTGGTATGCATTTTCGCTTGTGTCTTCTGAAGAGTGGTATTATTATATTATACAGGATAGAAATGTAGTGAAGTAGTATTTTTGTATTTATTATTGCATTAAAAGAAGATCATATTTTACAGGCTGTGAGAGAACAACTGGTGCAATTGATGTTTGAAACATTTAATGTCTCGGGATTTTATGCATCAGAGCAAGCAGTACTGTCTCTTTATGCAGTTGGACGTATTTCTGGATGCACTGTTGATATTGGCCATGGGAAGATCGGTATGTCAACTTATCTCCTTACTTGCTATTGTTGCACGGTTGGTAGCTCTTTGAAATGTTAACTTTCATTTGGGTATTTACAAGTATGGACAGTACTATGTTTGATATTCTGTGGATAATGCATGGGTTGCTTTTCAATAGCCATTAGAACAGTTGAATAACAGGTGATCATTGGAATTCTGGCAGAATACAGTTGGATGCCAGCTTAAGCAAATAGGGTTCCTGAAAACATCTGATTTTTCCCTAATGTTGCAGATATTGCGCCAGTCATTGAAGGTGCTGTTCAGCACATTGCCTCTAGAAGGTTTGAGATTGGTGGTGTTGATTTAACAAAATTGCTATCCCAAGAACTTGCTAAATCTAATCCAATGGTGAATCTCAAGATTTCTGATGTGGAGATGTTGAAGGAGAAATACTCATATTGTTCTGAAGATGAAGTTGCTTATGCAAAGGCCCAGCAGATGAATGAGACAGAGCAGCATATCCTTCCTGATGGACAGGTTTGCTTTTTCATCGGGGTTCTTATAACTGAACATGTCATTTGCCTCTATGTTGTAGTTTTTCTTCAAGTTAGTTGCTGCAATCCAATGAAAAATATGAATGGTTGGCATAAGATCAACCATTATGGCATCTTGTGTTTTCATGTTCTACCTTCAATTGGATTGTGTGGTTTCATATCTGTATTGATCAGCTGGGTTTGTATATATGGTTTCTGCCCAATTGAGTGGTTGACCTGCAGCCATTAGGAATCAATGGGCCATTTACTACATTACTTTGATGGGTTTTCTAATGCAAGGGGCTGTTTGTTGGAATTTCCTTATCCAAATGAGTGGTTTTCTGCTGCTGGGCCCTAGTTCTTAAACTGTTGGTTGTCTGTGAGAAGCTGAAAATGTATGATACTGAACATACTCCACTTTCATATGTTTTTGAGGGAGGTTGCCCCTAATTAGCTAGTATACTTTGTTCAAGCTCTTTGTGTCCAAGTTAGCTCTGTGTGGCCGTATAATTTTGAGTGAGATTACTCCTAATTATTGCATACTTCACTCAAATTTCTTTATGTTCAAGTGAGCTCACTGTGAACAAGCTTTGATATTGATTTGCTGTTGCACATGTATGCTTTGCATTTAATCTGAAGCTTAGACCTATAGCCTTGGATGCAATGCCAGGTGATAAATATTGGAAAAGAGAGATATACTGTTGGCGAGGCTTTGTTCCAACCATCTATACTGGGTTTAGAGGCACACGGAATTGTTGAGCAGCTAGTTCGTAGCATCTCAACAGTTGCATCAGAGAATCACCGTCAGCTCTTGGAAAATACTGTACTTTGTGGTGGGATAACCTCTATGCCTGGTGAGTTTTGTCATCTTTGATCATTAAGGCTCATGTTCAATACATTGGGTGCTAGGAACATTGCATCATTGCCTTTCCTTCTTTGTTTCTGGCATGAGGGGGTTGTTCTTGAGATGCCAGAGCCAGACCACAATTGTCAACACTGCAATCCTTCTATTTAGGGCTTGCCCTGAAATGCAAGTGAGGTAAAAGCTACTGTCTGTTGGGAGGTTGCTTGTGCATGCTAGTTAGTCAAGTACAATGCATTGGAGATGCTTGGCTTCAGAATCATGTTTATAGTAGAAACAGGAAGCTTCTGCTAAGACCTTTGATGTTGATTCATGTTAACCTTCTTTATTAAAAGCAATTTGTTTCTTTGAGAAGCTGATGGACTGGTTTTTGTAACCTGCTGCAGGATTTGAGGATAGGTTTCAGAAAGAAGCTAACCTGTGTTCATCAGCTATTCGTCCATCCCTTGTAAAGGTACTGCTTTACACCATTGAGGTGAACTGATAATTACCACTCTTTAAGGTATCCTGTTTGTCTCAGTTCCTACATATCTTGTATACCTGTCCTGGAGTTAAACAACAAAAAAAACAAAACCAGACTATTCATGTTTTAATTTTGCATTTTAGAGTTAAAAGCATGATTTCTCTTGATTATGTTTGATTTGAGTACCAAAATGATTGTTTTTGGCTTGAACTATGATATTGTCAGATCAGGCAGTTAGATGTTCTCTTTCATAATTGCCGGTGCATAATTAACATTAAATGTAGTCTTGTTCTGCGGTCTTCTTGGTCTATATTTTCTTTTCTACGAAGAAGTTGAATATTATTTCCTTGTAGAAGTTTGAATAAAAACTTTGAGTAGTGGTCCATTAATCTCCTTTCTCAGTAATGCAGTGTATTTTTTGATGAATGAATGAAGCCATTTATGGAAACCGGAAAAATCTCAGCAGGGAAACTAATTCATGCTATATCCCTCAATATTTACAATCAATATCAACTGACTAGTGTAACAGAAAAAAATTAAAACAAAAAGAACCTGACTAGGGCCCATAAATTTGTGGAAATATCTAGGAGACTACCCTCCAGCAATTCACCAAATTTTATCCTGTGAACAGATCTCAATCTGACTTCATTTTCTATCTGCACTATTAAAGTATTGACACTGGACTTTTTGGCCTGACGTAAACTATGTCATTCATTTGAGAAGCATTGCGCTGAAGGATTTTCATCCTTTGTTTATTACAGCCACCGGAATATATGCCAGAGAAGTTGACACAATATTCGTCATGGGTAGGGGGTGCTATACTCGCAAAAGTTGTGTTCCCTCAAAATCAGCATGTTACCAAGGGAGATTACGATGAAACTGGGCCATCCATTGTCCACCGAAAGTGCTTCTGATACATTTCTTGCTGTTAAATGTCAAGCTCTTCATTCCTTCTTGTTGCATTGCTGTGACAGCCGAGACTCCGAGACTGACTGGATTGACAATTTAGGTAAAAAGGACAAAAAAAGTAAAGGATTTCGAAACTGATATGATCTCCGCCTGTAAGTTATTGTCCATTAAGCAAGAGCATATGATTTTTCATTGTGGATTACATTTCTGGGTTATATTTTAAAGCTTCAAACATTGGCACTTTCTAGTTATTGTGTTTGTCATGTTTAACTATCATCATACATCAAAAAAATAAATATATATAATCTAATTGTCATAATATTGCGGTGGATGTCTCGGTTCTCGTCTGTGACAGTCCTAATCATTGTACCCACGCAACTTTTTCCAAATGGTAAGTATGGAATCCAGGTGCTTCTCTACTCAGATGATTGCTGAGATGAGGAGAAACATATTAGCTGCGCATCTATGGCTCTTCATAAAACCGCTTCGAAGTAGAACTGCTTCTTCGCATGTTATGTGTTCTAGTTAGTTGAGAAATGGTAGCTACTGGACGCCTGTGATCAGCATGATGTAAAAGTAATTATGGGGTAGTCGCATCTCGATTGAAATTATACAATTCATCCTAGGGCTCAATTTGCTTCCTAAAGTAGGAAAGAATAACAGGTCGTCATGTCAGGTAGAAATTGTAGATAAATTCATCAAGCTATTAACAGCTCGGGAAATACATATCGGCAACTCAGCTAAGTCAATCTTTGTGTTCCTACTTAGTGATTTGCCTGCCCCTTTTAAAATACTACTTGGGGTGAACTCCAGCGGAGACTGTAGGGAAAGCCAGAACTTCTTAATTAGGATTAATGTATATATTTATTTAAATTTATCACATGATCATAAACTTAGCTTATACTCATGAAAGTAATAATGTAGTAATTTTGGTAATAGTCGTTAAAATAAGAAGATGGTTTCGATATTTCAACTAAGGTTAGTTAAAATTAAAGGAAAGTTGACGTGTGAATAAGATAAAATAACAAGAAGACAGCTGTGTACGATTGTGCTGTCACTGGATTTAATTCAAGTCATGTAAAGCTCAAAATGAAAATTTTAGAATTTTAATTTTGCATTATCTAAAGAATAAATGAAAAAAAAAAAAATCATGTTAAATATAAAAAAATAAAGAAATAAATAATTGTAAACAAAATCAAGAAATAAGCAAATAAATAAATAAGGTCAGCGCTGCTGCTGATACCATAAAGTAGCATGGGAAACCCTGCCCCGTCGAGTGCTGTTGAGGCTTGATGTGAGGTTTACCCACTCCAGCTCCCCCGAATCATCCCATTTTTCCTCCACGGCGATAGGGTACACTAAAATCATCTACTTGTGATTGGTCAACCAGCACCTGACATTACAATGTATGGCCTCACCAACTCAATTACCGCTGTAGGGCCGTTAGCTTTGGCTATGTTGGAAAACGGGGAAAATCAAGCATTTTGAATTCACGCTGTGAACAACTATCTCCATGCAAGACATTGTAGCGCTGGTCATGGGTTAAGGGACTGCCAATGTCATCCTCTAACTGTCATCAAGGAATGGCACGCTATGCCAGGTTCAGCATTTGTTTCCAGGTAACGGAGAATCATTCCATTCGGCTATGCTTTGATCATTTCTGGGATATTGAGGTGCATCTTCCATGCGACGTTCAAGGCCACATTTTATTGCAGCTCCTGATCTTGCTACTTCAAGAAAATCAGAGACAATTCTCCACATGTTTTCTTCTGCTTCGAGGGAGACCAAGCAAACTGACACCAACGTTTCTCAGAATTACATCTGCAAAATCTGCCCTTAAATTTTTCATTAATAAAAACAATATTTCCATTTTATGATCTGCAGGGTAAACGAAGGCCCCTCACAAAATGTCGGGTTTTAGCTCGTTCTATTATACAGGTATATCATTGATATGTCAAATTTCCCGTGCTAGGTCGAGACATGGTCGACAGCTGGGTGGCATCCTTCGTACATAGCAGTATCAGCAACGGTCCTCCACTCAGCTTCCACGACAGAGCAAGCATCAACTGACCACTAATGGAAGGTATATATCCTGTAGGGTCAACAAGGTTGCCTTTCCATATGAAAGGGTCACACAGCTATGGAAACATTCCCTCTAGAAATTCATCAAAGTTTTCATCATCATCGGTTTTATGATGGCCATCTGAAGATGAAAACTTTTTACCTGCAGGGAGAGAGAACCAGTGGTATAGGTCAGAAGCTTCTATTGAGCAAGGAGAACAAATGAAAACTCATAAAAGCATTCAACAAATCTTAAGATCCATACGTGGTGACGTCATGCAGTTGCAAATATTTGTGAGGATAGCTATTTACGGGGCAAAAGGATGGCTGCACTAGGAAATGGGTGCCATCCACAGCAAAGGCCCCGAAATTCAAGCCCCAAGTTCAATTCCTACATCTGTATAGATTCTGTAACAATATTCTAAATTGGCCTTCAACAATTTCTCCCATACAGGTTCTTTTGCAATTTCTCTCCATTCTACTTTATTGTTTTATTACCTAAGATGGCTGCAGTTGAATGATAGAAAGGATTATAGGCCTATAAGTTTGACCAACAACTTCTATAAGATTCGATGAAAAGTAGTATCTAAGAGGGCAAAATGGTTAATGCATAAACTTATCTATCCAAACTAGGATGATTTTGTTAGCTTGACAAATTTTGAATGTGGCTTTGATTGCTAATGAATGCATTGATTTACACATGAGAGTAACAAGAACAATTTGGTCTACAAATTAGATATTGAAAATGCTTATGACCTTGTTAATTGGGGGTTCCTATTCTTCATCATGCAACAAATGGTTTTGGTCCAAAATGGTTGTCCTGGATTTGCAGTTGCATCGCATAGGCCTCTCTCTCTCAATTCTTATTAATGGAGAAGCCAAGGGATATTTCAAAAGTGAAAGGGGATAAAGACAAGGTGATTGTTTATCTCATTCTTTTTTATCTTTTTGGCTACAGACGACCTTACTTGTTGCTTCAAAGCATTGTTACTCCTTTGTGTTCTTGGGCTAAAACTTTCAAGCTACTTAATGAGATGATTGATTATTACTAGACAATATCTTGGCTCTACTCTGTTCAATTGAGTATAGATCTCTTTTTTTCTCTTTTATTTTACACATACCATACTGTGGTATACTTTTCCTCATGCCTTAGTATTTGGTGGCTTTATGACTAGGCGTTCTTGATGTTGTAACCATTGTACTTTATTTTTGCATTAGCAGTAAAAATTCATTCACTTACAAAAAGGTATTCCACGCTGGTCTATTGTAGTAGTATTCTTCAGGAAAAAGTGCCCTCCAACCAAAACCCGAAAAAATATAGAGACAAAAGAGATTGCAGGCTTTGAAGGTGAGATGGTTTCATAGCAGCCCACATTTTTCTTGAATATAAAGCCAATTGCATAAAAAATAAAAATTCTTTATAAACAGCAAAAAGGAAATTGCAATAGAGAAGGAATGTGACTAAGAAATATAACTCGACTTATGAAGAATAATGAGTTCAGATACCTTTTCTCCTCCTCTCCTTGTCCCTGTTGTACTCATCACTTGAATCCTCATCAATCCTTAAAGATTCCCTGTAATTAATCAGTTAAATTCAATAAGAAGAAGTGAGGCCATATCTAATAAGATTGTCAAGTTAAATTTTATTGAAAAGAAAAAATTCAAATACCATATATACCTCTTTCTTTTATGCTCTTCTTTCTTCTTTTTCTCTAATTTTTCCTTCTCTTTCCTCCTTTTGTAATTAAGCTTCTCTGCACATCTGTATACGCTCAAAAATGGTAAGAAATTTAAAGAACAGGCAGAACATAGATGCCATTGCCAGCTACTATGTACAACTTAACAGGCAAAGCATGTTCCTTAAGTTTCCTAATGCAGTCTCTCTTTTGCTTCTTCTTGCTCTTCTTCTTCTTCTTTCCCACTTTCCCTGAATTTTGAATTTAGCTGGAAAGCAGAGCAACTTCCATGCCCCTTTTAATCCAAAATCCACACCAATGATTAACACAAATCCAACTTGGAATGATAGAACAATCCTGATACAACCTAAAGATGATAGCACTTTGTTGCTCATTTAGTTAAGCAATTGTCAACGAGTGGTGGTGCTTATATTTCAGGTTCACAATAAACTTGCACGAGACAATGAGCAAAATTTCAATAAGTACCATCAGTTAGTCCAGATGAAAGCTTGACATTTGACCTCAACCTACTTGCAAAAGAAAATGTAAAAGAGCATAGCAGCCTTTGAAAATACTGAATACCTCTCACAAGTTACCAACTTCACAAGGGCTTGCTTGTTTTCTCCAGCTTCAACATAAGAAAAGTTCACCTGAAACACATCAGCCAAGCAGGCTCAAATCCTGAGCTGTAAAGAAGGCAGGAAAAATGTCAAACATGACCAGTATATATTACAACATGAAAAATAGCCTTCCTCCCTTGGTTAAGAATACTTGGTGAGAAGAGAAAAGAACATTAAAAGAGCTTCCAATTATGCAGTAAGTCTTGCATCACAGAAGTAAAGGAAAAAAATATATCACCATTTAGGGCAAGAAACACCCATCCATGAATTTTATCTTGCCAAAAAAGTATAGAAATTGATCCACATGCAAAAAATCAGGGTTTTGCATGAATAGATCGGTAATGATCCATTGCCTCCTTAAAAAAATTTTTAAATCTAATGCCCAACTCTCAACAACCCCAAAGATTGTAGAGCTGTTAAATGACTTCCTCTTACAATCAGAGAAATAAAAACTCACCTCATAGCTGGCCAAGCCATCTTTTTCATTGCAGTGTTTGTTGCCACATATGAACTGCCCTGAAAGAAGAAGATAGCAAGTCAATATGAGATTACAAGCAACTAGACATTCTCTGACACAATAGGGAACAACTGAATATTGCAACAGTGCAGAGAAAGGGTTTTGAGGTTTTGCCCACTCAAGGCATATTTTTTGGTTTTCAGCATTGTCACCGTCATGGACTCATTTTCATATTTTCCATGCCCAACTGGAGGAATGAAACTCATTTCAGTCTCAACCTTTTCACAATTATCCCTTCCCCTCCCTTTCTTCAGTCCAAACAGCATTTGAAGTGCATGGTATGGGCAGGAAGAATCTAGCATTTATGAAAGTACCAAAAGCCTAGATAAACTTCTAGATAATATCATCGCCCTCTCAGAACCTCACATTACATAATTTCCCGATTATGGACTAGTCTACGGTGCATGCTCCCCCATAGACAAGGAAGTATTATGATTACCATAGCAGAATCCATAAAGCAAGCTTTTTCTGAAGCAAAACAGATGATAAAGGACCTAAGCACTCAAGCAAACAGATTATCTATTTCCATGGAAGCCAAAACATGCCATACAATGACTATTCATGTCATAAAAAAGTTATTTCTTGCAAGTTATCAAAAAGGACGTACAGATGAACAGTCACATGATTATTCTAGGAATGAAAAAAGCTAGGATTAAACAACATGTGAAGAGACAATGAAAGTTTCCGGAACACTGGATGATGAGAATCATGTTACCTTTCCCAGATATGACTTCTTTCTCTGTCCTCCATCTGAAACCAACCTATTGCAAAGTTATTTTGAACATATTCTCACCGCCTTTACAGTGTTTTTACAGCACATGATAAACACCTTGAATTATGCCAACACTTTAAACTAGAAGTAGGGTCCAGAAAAAAAGACCTTTATTTTCCTTGACCTAAAGTGACAGAAACCCAATCTGCCCCCTTTTATAAGACTCACTGATCTCTGACAAACTTTAACCATGTGCATTTACATGCGAGTGAGGTCAAACTTATATCACCATTTGATGGGTGGTTAATCAGGAGGAGGACAAGGATAAAGAACACTAGATGATAAATTACATTTTCTACCCACATTATTTAAAAAGAAAGCATAATAAACAAAGACATCCTAGTGCACAAGGCTCCCACATTGTGGGCCTAGGGATGGGTCAAATCAAATATACACAACCTTAATCTTGTTTTCACAAAGAAACTATTTCTATGACTCAAAACCTATAACCTCTATGTTACAATGGAGTAATTTTACCATTATACCACACATTGCTTGACCTTTATAATAAAGGAGTAGGTTTACCAATAATAAAAGAAGTGACATAATACCAACATGATGACTTCAGACAACAGATAATCACATACCTTGCCACTCTTGTAATGTGACATGTCCGCTATACAGTATCTTCCAAAAGTTCAAGGCAATTTAACAAGGTATCAACAGGCAATCATAATGCTTTACAACTAACCATAACCCAAAAAAGAAAAAAACTACAAATTATGCGGTATCTACCGGGAAAGGATACTCTTTGAAAAGCTTATCATAGTAGCGTCTTACTAGCCTTTGCTCCCAGGATGTATCTGCATCATCTTCCTCAGTTCGAATGAACCTTAACAACATAGAGATACAATTGATAGCAACTGCTTAGCCTCAGTTGAGAGGAGAAAATAGACCATACAATACAGAAAAGGGAAAGTTTCCATTACTGAGAGCAACTAAAATCCAATATCATCTGACCATCTCAATCCTCTCCTTTGAGCAGTACTTCCTTTGCAGACAAAATTTCCTAACTCCTAGCTATTAGACCAAAACAATGGAACATTTTAAAGTTAAGATCATGACCGTGCACAAATCAATGAACCATTACCAGGCAATTGGAACTTGATGATTGATAATCTCTTTCCCTCCCCCATCTCCTCCCCCCCCCCCCAAAAAAAAAAATGGCAGGGGAAAGATCATCATTTTATTGACAACATATTTCAGAAGACATAACTGACCAACCATAACAGAAGGAATAATGGCCGGAAAGCATAACAAAGAGAAATGCCTTAAAATCAAAGGAACTTAAATTTTCAAAATAGAAAATTCAAATAATATCAGACACCAAGTCACAGATAGATGGGAATGCAGAAAAATTCATACAATTATTTTGTAAGAAGAAAATACCTGTATCCTTCTCTTAGGGTGTCCTGATCCGTTTTAACTGGTAACTTCACACGTGCAGAATTCTCACTACCGTAGAACCTTACTGCATATGATATAACATAACCATCTTTTCATGTAAGCACCCAAACAAACTACGCAAAGTAAAGAGATCAACAGTCTTGCAGACGAAAAACAACAACACAACACCACACAACACAGACATTTTGGCAGTAATTCATAAAAACAATAAATATTTATAAGGATGATTGTAGCCTCCTTCACTTTTCTAGGCAGAGGAGATTGTCCATCATCCGTCCATTTGCTTTAGGGCATAAGAAAGTGTACACAAACACAGAGCTCCCTGTTCGTGCAATTCCTCCTTATGTCCCCGAAATGCAGATTGTAAGATTTCGGTTTAAAATTGAAAAATCTGATACAAATTTCCATCCGATCAATTTCCTAAAATACATTCCTAAAACCACAAACACATACCGTAATCGTTCAAGAACTTCTTGTGGCGGTCGTACGCGTTGAGACCTCGAATTTGATCTTGGTATTGCCTGTTTGTCATTAATTTTTCAGATTCAATCAACCAACGCCACTTCTTGACAACGCATCCAAACAAACACACAAAATAAAGGAACAAAAAATAAAGATAAATGTAAATGTAAAGAAGAAGAAGAAAAAGAAGAAGGAGGAGAAGGAGTTACTGTTTTCTCTCTTCTCTCTCAAAGATTGCAGCCTTTAGAGACCGAAATGACGACGCCATCTCCCTTCCCCTGTTTCCAACACAACTAACAAAAACCCCGAAAGAGCCCTAAAATGGAACAATTATGCTGTTCTTGCTATGGAACCGCCACTTTATCCAATCTCCTTTGCGCCGTATCAATTCTGCAATCTCACGCGCTCTATTTTTTATTTTATTATTATGATTACAATAATTATTTTATATTTAAATTTATTTAATTATAAAATTAAATAATATATATAATTATTTTTTATTTTTTTATTTTTTTTGTTATTATTGAAACATTTTTTTGTTCATAAAAAATTTTTACTGAAGAAAATTTTGATAAAAAAATTGTTATTTTTTTATTTTATTAATTATATTTTTTTTGAGTTTTTTAAATATAAAAAAGAAAAATAAATAAAAGAAAATATTAATGTGGTGGCTCCGTTGCTGGCGGCCCGCAGCCAGCGGGCAAAGAAGCCGGTTGGACATTTTGTCTACAAAAATTTAAGGAAATGTTGAGGCTTGGAAGTTGGGAGGCAATCTCTCTCAAATTTGTATAAAAAAATAAAAAATAAATAAAAACCGGACACTTTAGCTCGTTTTCGTACTTCAAGTCATGGGGACCAGAGTCAAATGTACAAGTACTGTTTGGAAGGAGTTCTCAGCGTACCGCTGCCGAGACAAGGAAAAGGTGATGTCTAAAGGTCAAAAGTCACCCTGTCATTTCCATTCCCAGTTCATTTCCAGCTGTTTTTTTGGTTTTTCTATACCGCATTTTCAAAAAACTCCTTTTCCGATCGTTACTTCTTATTTCTCACTCTTCCTTTTTTCTCTTTGTATAATTTGTAAAAAAGAAACACATTAAACCAATTTGTGGTGTTATATATATATATATGATAAAAACAAACAAAAAAGAGAAAAAACTCTCTCTCTCTCTCTCTCTATAGCATGCACACAGAGCACACCTTGTCTGTGGACTTCGTCTAGCTCCATAAAGTAGCAGCTGTTGGGTCGCTTTCGTTTCTTGTAAGCCCCATTTCTCTACTATATACGCGTTCATCTAAAGCTAGACATTCATAAATATATATATAATCCATGCGGACAAGAAAGAGAGCTATTGCTTGATTGCTTTTGTATCGCTTGCCTGGTGGTGATAGTGCTATGCTTGTTTGCATAATTTTCTCTCATCCGTTCTCTTCTATATCGTCTGTCTCTTCCCTTACTAGGTCTGTTATTTGTACCCTTTGTTTTTTTCTGTTTGTTGAACATGGATTGCTTGTATTTTTCCGAAGAAATTCAATTTGATTGCTCGATAGGGGGCGGGGGAGTGTTTTAAAGTTTAAAGACACAGCTTAGTTTTTTTCTTCCTTGAAGATGTGGAATTGGGTTTTTGTCTTCTGCTTGGCAGCCGAGAAAGTTGAGTGCTTCCAACTGGGAATTATTCGACGTTTATATATTTTGTCAAAAAGCTAACATCTTTGCTGTCATTTTATGTCAACTAGATTTTGGGAGTCTCAGTTTCCCACCCCACTAAGTTGCCCGAAATGCATAAGACTTGTGGTCGAGTTTGTTGTAAGTGTAGTTTGATAGGCTTAATTACATTGTTCCCCGGTGGACTTCAATATGTGTATATTCACTGGTTGTTAAGAATTTCCTTTCAGTTAGTTCTTTTTCCTAACCTGTGTTTGATATATCACTTGCATTTTCACTCTGTTAAGTTGTTCTCAGCAGTTAAAGTTTGCATTTTTCATGCTTTGCTTTCTACTTTTCTTCCCTTTACAGAGGTCATGAGTTTAGACCATGCATACATATGGAAATAACAGCTGTTGATGGATACAATTTGATTCTCGCTCGGCTTTGCAGGTCTGGGCAGTGGAACTTGCTTTCATTCAGATTGGATGAATGAGAGAGATGATCTTTCGCAACTCTTTTCTGTGTTTAGGAATGCATAGATTTTACCAAGCCTGAACATACTATCCGATGTTATCATCTTCCCATGGAAAAGCATTTGTCAATGGAATCAGGAGGTGAAACTGTGGTAAGGATCACAGGCACTTGTCCTTGTTTTTGTTGTTCAAAAAGTTCCAGGGGAAGAAAAAATTGGAGTGAAAGCTTTTTGTGTTGCTTTGGGTAATAACTATGGGAAAGGTACGGGGGCAGATAAACTAAATGGGGCATCAACTTATGTTGACGGAAGATAGTCTTACCTCAGATGCTGCAAATAATGCACTGGCTCCTTTTCTATGATATCTCAAAGGCAAACGTAGCTATTTGAGTTTATTAATGCTTGGCCTTTTAATTTCTTCTGCAACTTGCTTGCTTTCAAAATTTTATTTTCTAATATTAGGTTTTTTAGAATACTAAAGTTCTCTTTGATAGATTGCTGGTGTTTCTTTTGTGAAACATATCTATTATATTCTAGGTTGCTCAGGCAAAGCCCTTGAAGAGTGTGGGTGGACAGGTCTGCCAGACTTGTGGTGATAATGTTGGCAAAACTCTGGACGGTGATCCATTCGTGGCATGCAATGTTTGTGCATTTCCAGTGTGCAGGCCATGCTATGAGTATGAAAGGAGGGATGGAAATCAGTCTTGCCCTCAATGCAAAACCAGATACAGAAAGCATAAAGGTATGTTGATCAATGCTCATTGCCATTATGCAGCTGTATCTTTCTCAGCTAATAAGAATTGAGGACATTGTATTAGTAGCCAACCTTTGCTTCGTAATGAACTGGAAAACAAATCTTGTGTTCCATCTAAATTCTTTCAATGATATAATTAGGAATAAATATAAAATCATATAAATGTTGCATTCCAGGTAGCCCTGCCATTCTTGGTGACAGAGAAGAAGATGGTGATGCAGATAATGAGGCAAGTGATTTCAATTACTCTGCAGAAGATCAAAGCCTGAAACAGAAGATTCCGGAGCGTCTGTTGGGCTGGCACATGAATTATGGACGAGGGGAGGATGCTGGGACTCCAAATTATGATAAAGAGGTTCCTCATAATCACATTCCTCTGCTAACAAATGGACAGGAGGTAGGTCAATTAGGTTCCGACATGCTGCAACAATTTTCCAGTTGGGAGGACAAGTGAAATTAATTTCCAGCCACTGCTAACTTTAGGTCTCTGGGGAGTTGTCTGCTGCATCACCTGATCATGTTTCTATGGCCTCTACTGGAGTTGGTGGCAGGAAGCACATCCATTCTCTTTCTTGCACAACTGATGTCAATCAATCTCGTATGTCTCTCTTTTCCATGTACAATGCATTTTGTCTATCTATCTTCGGTTTCATCTGTTTTAGTTTTTAGATTTGGGCTGCATTCATCTTGTAGCAAATGTAAGGGTCATGGATCCATCAAGGGAGTTTAGTTCCCCAGGCTTGGGCAATGTAGCTTGGAAAGAGAGGGTTGATGGGTGGAAGATGAAGCAGGACAAGAGTGTCGTTCCATTGAGCACTGGCCAGGCTCCTTCTGAAGGAGGCGCTGGAGATATTGATGCCAGCACAGATGTGCTTGTGGATGACTCTTTACTGTAAGATCCATTTGTGAATAAATTCTACTGTTTTTTAGCTGCTCCATGGGTGTAGTTTGTTAGCTATCATACAAAAGTCTATAATTTTAAGATTACATCTTTTTTATTGTGTCCTTGATTGAGAGCAGATACTTGATATTCTTACTATTCCCAAAGCATATTATGATACATGAAAATTTTGTACTTTATCACAAATACTGAACAGACTGTTAAGAGGTTTCTACACTCTGTCATTGTACTTGATTTCTTTATTGCAGTGAGATGAAGGGAAATTTCTTGTGTCTTTGTCTCATCTTTTGCAGGAACGATGAAGCTCGGCAACCTCTCTCGAGGAAAGTTTCCATCCCATCCTCTAGAATTAATCCATACAGGATGGTCATTGCTTTGCGGCTCATTATCCTCTTCTTTTTCTTGCACTACCGGATAACGAATCCTGTGTCTAATGCCTATGCTTTGTGGTTAGTATCGGTGATATGTGAGATCTGGTTTGCCATATCCTGGATATTGGACCAGTTCCCTAAGTGGCTTCCTGTAAATCGTGAAACATACCTTGACAGGCTTGCTTTAAGGTAGGATACTTTCTGTTTTTCTTTCCTTTAATGTCTTTCAGTGCAATCAGTTCCCTTTGGAGATGTTTCAAGAAGCTGAATAATTGAAGCTAGATGGGTTTTCCATATTTGCAGCTCTAATTATATTCTGTATAAGTAACAGCTCTGATTGTATACTGTAACAGGTATGATCATGAAGGAGAACCATCACAATTAGCTGCTGTTGACATTTTTGTCAGCACAGTGGACCCATTAAAGGAGCCTCCTCTTGTGACAGCAAACACTGTGCTTTCTATCCTTGCAGTGGACTACCCAGTTGACAAGGTCTCGTGCTATGTCTCTGATGATGGGGCTGCGATGCTGACATTTGAAGCTTTGACCGAGACTGCAGAGTTTGCAAGGAAGTGGGTACCTTTCTGCAAAAAATACAGCATTGAGCCTCGGGCTCCAGAATGGTACTTTGCCCAGAAGATTGACTACTTGAAGGATAAAGTGCAAACGTCATTTGTAAAAGATCGCAGAGCTATGAAGGTGTGAATCTAGCCTGCAGTTGCACTTGAATTCAATATTTATTTCCACAGAAGGAGTTTCCTTGTGTCATTCTATTGACTTCTGTTGCAGAGAGAGTATGAAGAATTCAAAGTTCGTATTAATGGGCTTGTTGCAAAGGCACAAAGAGTTCCTGAAGAGGGATGGATTATGCAAGACGGTACCCCATGGCCTGGAAATAACACCAGAGACCATCCAGGAATGATTCAGGTTCTTGCCTTGGCTAAGTAATTGAGTGTAAATTATGATACATATGCCCCATAAATTAAATTTTGACATTTTAATAGTGTTCAACATTTCTCTACTTGCCTAAGTTGTTATAGATCATAGGTCGTGTTGTACTTGTTGAATCCTCTACAACTGTTATGTCTGTTTTTCTCAATGATGTTAACAATACTTTTCCCCATCTCCTCTTTTTTAACATGGTGTTTCCAGTTTTGTTACCCTGCTTTTTTTTTTTTTTTTTTCTGATGGGATCTGCTGGGTCTGTGGAAGCCAGTTCAATTTTTGCCCTAACACTTAGTGTAGTTATTGTTGCTAAGACCATTATTATATGTTTTCAGGTTTTCTTAGGCCAAAGTGGAGGGCTTGATGCTGAGGGTAATGAGCTGCCCCGGTTAGTTTATGTTTCTCGTGAAAAACGTCCAGGCTTCCAGCACCACAAGAAAGCTGGTGCCATGAATGCTCTTGTAAGTTGTTGATAAAAGAAGTCAGAGATGGCTTTCTTCATCAGTCAGAGCATTTCATCTCTAGTGACATATGCAAATATTGCAGGTTCGAGTATCAGCTGTCCTTACAAATGGACCATTCTTGTTAAATCTTGACTGTGATCACTATGTAAACAATAGCAAAGCATTGCGGGAAGCAATGTGCTTCATGATGGATCCCAACCTTGGCAAACATGTCTGTTATGTTCAGTTCCCACAGAGATTTGATGGTATTGATAGGAATGATCGATATGCCAATCGGAACACTGTGTTCTTTGATGTAAGTCTCGATCCTTTTGTAATGGTGTTCCTTTGCTTTATGATGTTGTGGAATTGTTTTTTAGTAACTGCAATATCTCTTCTAAGCATTGGATTTTATTCATGGACATAAAATTGAACATTGCTATTTAGGATTGATTTTAATGATTTTTACCTTCTGAAATTCAGATAAATCTGAGAGGTTTGGATGGTATTCAAGGCCCTGTTTATGTGGGTACTGGATGTGTCTTCAATAGAACAGCCTTGTATGGCTATGAACCTCCTCTCAAACCCAAGCATAAGAAGCCAGGGTTGCTATCTTCGCTTTGTGGCAGGTCAAGAAAAAACATTTCTAAATCAAGTAAAAAGGGTTTGGACAAGAAGAAATCTGGAAAGCATGTAGATCCTACGGTGCCAATTTTCAGCCTAGATGATATAGAAGAGGGTGTTGAAGGTCCAAATTAATCTGTTTTGGTCAATTGGCTAGCTAATCCTCTTTTTTTGTTATTATTAAGCTTATTGTTGTTATTTTTAAGCTTATTCTAGATTGTGATTTGATATTATATCTAAATTTGGTGCACCTGCTAGGTAATGTTATTGTCCCTTAATGTTTATTAGGCACACACAAATAGGTCACATCAATGATTTCATGAAAGTTGTGTTGCTAGGTGGATTACCTATTGATGTATATATTTGTTGCACATTTGTAATCAAGGTGCTGGATTTGATGATGAGAAGTCATTACTCATGTCGCAAATGAACCTGGAAAAGAGGTTTGGTCAGTCTGCTGTTTTTGTTGCCTCAACACTTATGGAGAATGGTGGAGTTCCTCAATCTGCAACCCCGGAAACTCTTCTTAAAGAGGCTATTCATGTTATTAGCTGCGGATATGAAGACAAAACAGACTGGGGAAGTGAGGTATATTTCCTTACCTTAGTTTAAGGCTGTTATGTCCCTGCAAAAGTTGTGCCTTATCTCTGCATTCACTATTCCAACTGCTCATATATGTGTGAAGTCTAAATGATGAATTGGGCAAATCTTACATATGTTTATTCAGATCAAGTTGGTTTTGTTGCCAATCCAAGACATCTGTTATAGCCTGTCCTCACATCCCTGTTGGACTTCTTTTTCTCCCTGTTTACATTAATTATGACTTATTTTATCTTTTTGGCTTATGCTGGGTTCTTTCTTAAAACCATCCATTGTTTCTGTAATTTGCCAGATAGGATGGATTTATGGTTCTGTTACAGAAGATATTCTTACTGGGTTCAAAATGCATGCCCGTGGTTGGCGGTCAATATACTGCATGCCCAAGCATCCAGCCTTTAAGGGTTCTGCTCCTATTAATCTTTCGGATCGTTTGAACCAAGTGCTTCGATGGGCTTTAGGTTCTGTGGAAATTCTGCTTAGTCGGCACTGTCCCATTTGGTATGGTTATGGTGGTAGACTGAAATGGCTCGAGAGGTTTGCATACATCAACACTACCATTTATCCAGTTACGGCTATCCCTCTTCTCATGTATTGCACACTTCCAGCTGTCTGTCTACTTACAAACAAGTTCATTATACCACAGGTATGTGAGAAGAATCTTTTCCATATGGCCTCTATTCCTTGTTTAGCACTAGACAAATGTTGTTTTGCAATGCCTTTATTTCTACATAGGATGACTTCTATACTGTTATGGATGAACCAATTGACATCTATTCTCTTCCCATTTTCCATCTAACCTTTAAAAGTGTTTCCAATTGCTTACACTTTAGATGCACTGAATTTTTGGCTTGGTGGATCTGTTTGCAGATCAGTAACATTGCAAGCATATGGTTTATATCTCTATTTCTTTCAATCTTTGCAACTGGCATCCTCGAAATGAGGTGGAGTGGTGTTGGAATCGATGAGTGGTGGAGGAACGAACAATTTTGGGTCATTGGTGGTGTTTCATCCCACCTTTTTGCTGTTTTCCAAGGACTGCTCAAGGTGCTTGCCGGCATTGACACCAACTTCACTGTCACCTCCAAGGCATCAGATGACGAGGGTGATTTTGCTGAGCTTTACCTGTTCAAATGGACAACCCTCCTAATCCCGCCAACTACTCTCCTCATCATTAACATTGTAGGTGTTGTTGCCGGGATATCCTATGCCATTAACAGTGGTTATCAGTCATGGGGCCCTCTCTTTGGGAAGCTCTTCTTTGCTTTCTGGGTCATCATTCATCTATATCCTTTCCTCAAAGGTCTGATGGGCCGCCAGAACCGGACACCCACCATTGTTGTTGTGTGGTCTGTACTTCTTGCTTCCATATTCTCGTTGTTGTGGGTGCGGGTTGATCCTTTTACCATCAGAGTCAGGGGTCCGGATGTTGAGGAGTGTGGCATCAACTGTTAAAACAGAGAGTGAAACAGAAGAAAGAAACAGTACAGTTGGGGGATTGAAACCAGTTGGAATGGAGGTGGGTCTAATTATTGTTAGTGTCTTTTCACCGTCCAGGTCTACCTTTACCTGTGCATATTGTAGTCATACGAAATCAACTATCGCACTGATGTAACCAAGTTTAGATATTAAACGCTAAGGTCATGAACTTCTAGACATTGCTGCCATAACCTAATGAGATGCTCTCTATCCTCCTTTTGTTCTTGTTAACCATCATTTCGGCCAGACCCCACCCCTGGCTGAATATAAATGGAAGGAAAACAATGTCAATTAAAAAGAAAAAAAAGAGGTCACTGTCCTTGGGGAGACGCATTACATTTTTATATTAGAAGTTTCGGATTTTAATCTTAGAAAGAAAGGGAAACAAAAAAAAAAAAAAAGAAATTATTTTTTGTATCCTATATGGTTCATCAACTAATAAGTTTTTCAAAATAAATAAATAAATAAAAATCCGAACTGGCCCCTGCTTGCAAGAAAATTATGAGTAGAGTTTCAAATGTCAGTCTATATAATTATTTAATCCTTTTGAATATCTCTTGGTTGATGCTGTATATTAATCCTTTTCGTATTACCCCCCAACTCCCAGTTGGCGAGGCCCGTCTTACGGAAAGTTTGCTTACCACAAGTGAGCTAGAGACTGGAGGAATTGGCCGTGGCTCATGGGGGTGGTATAAAAACTTCCAGAAAAAAAAAAAATGCTGGTGGTAAAGAAAAACTTTAAAAACTTGGGTAATAGTGAAAAGAATTACAAAATTTTGGTTGGTGGAATCGACAAGATGTTCAGTTGATTATTTTTTTTTTGTTTTTTTGAAAAAATTGTTCGAGCGTATCTGTAATTTTTCATTTTAATAATGTTAAGAATATTATAATTATAGTTATTATTATTGTTATTGTTATTATTAATGTTGTTGTTGTTATATAACAGATAAGAGCCACCACACAGTTGTTATATATTATGTTAGTAAATTAGTATTGTCAAACTGTATTTTTTACATAGTTTAATATTATTCAAACCTAATTAATAATAATAATACACATGTTAAAGTAAAAAATGCATAGTATTAGAGTTTTTTTTTTTTTTTTTTTTTTAAATCATAGTATTGTATTATGTCTCACAGTTTAATTGTCTGACCTCAACATTTCAAAAACGAAACTCTTTTTTTTAGTGCTCCAGAGAATGCTTCACAGGAATGGTCATGGTTCATCTTAGAATCGGAATCAAACTGAAATCAGATTGGATTGAAGCCCAAATCGTTGGAAGGGGTAGTTTGATTATGCTTTGTTTCTTAACCGACAATATAATTGAATCGAAAACATTCACTCAAAAATTTTTCTTGTCTCCATTGATAATTTAAAATTGTTAGATTAATTGATATCAAGTAAACTTCATTTATTATATCTATAAAATTATAAGTGAGTTATAATAATAATAATAATAATAATAATCAAAAATCTCTCTTGTATAGTCAAAAGCCTCGTCAACCCCTGGGTAGAACAACACGTGTCATATTTTCCTGCAGTAATGGATTCATGCATGGAGGAGAAGAATTCCAAACTCTTGTATCCGTTCCACTTTTGTACTTGTGTTTTGGATTTTGCGGTATTTATAAAGTACAAATATTTTATTTCATACAATAAATTTTTCGTTCGTAGACTTTCAATAGGTAAAGAAAAAAAAAGGGGGGGGGGGGGGAAACAAGACGAGAAATATACCATTATTCAAGAGAAATTCCTATGGCTTACATGTTTTTTTATCCTATCCCTATGGCAACAATCGGCCTCTTAGAAAACGCCAAGGTCCTGTTCCAGTCCCCATCCTGCAAATACGGCGCCATTTCAATTGCCATCAACTTACACGAAGAAATAACAAGGAACTATCATGAAAGATAAGTTAATAATACTCTATAATTTTTATCTTTTAGCTTTTTTTTTTTTTTTTTTTTTGTTTCGACTCAATTAATGTGATACGATAATTGAATTTTTTTGCTTGGCTTGTATCTTAAATCAAAAAATAGGATTAAAATTTCCTGTGATGTACCAAAAAAAAAAAAAAAAAAACTCAGTTTGGTATAGTACCATAAAAATGATATAACTTAATATACCAAAATTTGATTGATTTTTTTTTTTTTTTTTTTACGGATAATTAATTGTTAGGATTTTTATGGGATATTTACTATATCCATTTACAGGCAAGGTGTTTCGGGGAAGTGAATGAGCTTGGAGCATCACTTGGTTTTGGTACGGACAAGGAAAGTTACCTCCATACACCGGCAAACATGCGGAGCGCCATGAAGATGGTTAAAGCAATCCATATTCCAATAAATCCACCCGTCTTGGATAGAACAAATATGCCTGCAATGCTTGCTATGGCCACCAGAACCTGAAGAAAGAAAATCCCGTAAAAAAAAAAAGATAAGTTCGTCAATTTGAGATGATTTGTGAAGAGCTACATTCCAATTTCAACGTAACACTGGGCTTCATGTACTTGGTTGAAGTTGGTGAATGAACTGACCATGGAATATGCAGAATATGCAAAGTCGGATGCCCCAAAGTTCACGCCATCAAACACAAACGCTATTGAGTTTAGTGGCTGTGTAGCCGCAACAAACTGTAATTGAGTGGAAAAGAAGGAACATTGACTTTAATGTCAAGAAATCAAGGCAAAGTCCCTTGGAGGACAGTAGTTGTTGGAATTTTAAATATAGTTTATGGGAATGGAGAGAAAAGGAAACCCCATTGCTATTATGGAGATAGCTTATTACCGGGATGCCTAGGCCTATAACGTGAAGAACATTATGATCTTTTGAGAAGATTCCGTCGCCGAAATGCAGACCAACTCCAACAACAGCAGTTAGCCCCAGGCCGAGGAAGAAACTCATCTGTCGAATATGGTCATTCAGGAAGAAAGTTAAACCAAACCATAAATAAATAAATAAATGCCGATGAATATATGATTAATGTGGCTAATTATGGAAGGAAAAGTTGGCTGTGGCATACCTGTAATACGCGGGCTGCAGCAGCTGTTGCCTTCTGGTAGTCCTTCTCAGCAAACGCACAAGCAATAATTGCCTAAAAAATTGAAGAATAAGAATGATTAATCCAATCCAAAACATGTGATAGTTCACTTGCCATCTTTCAACCATAGGATAATTTTTTCTTTTTTTTTTCAAATATAATTGCTTTCACCTGTCCAGCAACTGCCAAGCCATCAGCGAGCAGAGATGAAGTCAGCCAGACTTGTAAGCAGACCTGGAAAGCAGCCATGGGTGTTGGACCCAGATGGGCAGCCCTTGATGCTGCCAGGGTCACACATATTGTTGCTGCTATCACTCTTGCTAACAGAAGAAGACCTGAAACCCGGCCAGATCGAAAACTAATCAAATCTCAAGTAAAAACAACAAACTTATTCGCGAGTGATTGGTGTTAGAGATCCAAGTCCCTAATTACCACTTTTAAGAAAGCGACTGAATTGCAGATCTTTTAGACTTGGAGGTACAAGATTCACTATTCTCGTCAATTTGAGGCAGAGGATCAGCACAATCAAGTACCTGGGTGTAGGAAATAACTACATATCAATATCATGAACCAAAAATTAGAAAGTATATATACATGTATAAAAACATGTATCTGTCTAACTCTTACTGAGAGAGAACGTGTGCAATGGCTGCACCACTGACGCCCAAACGGCAGGCAAAGATGAATATAGGGTCCAGGATTATGTTTGTTACATCTCCTGCAACTGCACATTGTAGACAAAACAAAATGATAGGAAGTAAAAACAGAGTTGGTCTCAAGTCCCCAATATCTCTCTCTACGTCTGTGAAAGCATGAAACTAAAATGAGGAAGTTCTGGACCTACCAGTAGCATACAGAGGAGTTTTCGTGTCTTTAAACCCTCGAAAGATGCCTTGCATGGCTAGAGACAGGAGAACGGCGGGAGAACCTAGTGACCTTAACATCAAGTACTTCCTCGCGGGAGTTAGCATTGGGGAATCCTGTCCAATGTCACCAGAGAAAGCAACGATGAGACCAATGACAAAAACCAGATTGCCGATTCGAACGTGACAGACAAGTTACTAAAAACACTTACAGATTTAACTCCCATGACATGCAGCAGAGGCTTTGCTGCAAATATGAGCACTATAGCTTGCATGAGGCCTAGAATCGCACCAAATATCAGAGCTGTTGATGCTGAAGGGATATGCCGACTTTCCTTTCCTAATTGTCCATCAACAACTTTGCCACCCATGCTAGTACTGGAAGGGTTGCACATAGTTGACTCAGAATCTGTTGAAGAAGCTGATCACAGCCAGATAATTTATGTTAAAGCAGTGCATTATTAGTGTTCATAATTTTAGACAAAGGATCGATCAATAATTTGATCTTTTTCTTATTTCTAGTACTTGAATGTAACGCAGAGAGAAAGTGCAAGCACGCGCATACCATCCTCTGGCTGTGAATCCTTCTTTTCACACTCTGTTGGAGTGCCTTTTTCTAAATTCTCAAGCATGACATCTTGAGGTACCGACTCTTTTGTTTCCACACCCTTTTGAGAATCGGTGCTAACTCTCTGAACGGTATCTTCCTCAGCAACAAAAGAGGTCGTTATATTGACCAAAGGGAATATGGTCACCTTTGATGCTTGATTGAATATGGCAATGGAAACTCCTACTGCCGCTATTTCCACCGATCCTGCAGTATTAGAGAAGATTAACGAGGATTTAGTCCTAACATCTAAAATTATAGCAATTAAGTGGTGAGCAAGCCAAAAAATGCAGTTGCAACAGGTTAGCAGTCAGCTTGTTGAGAAGAAATGTCAAACGTTGATTGGATTGTCAAGGTTTTGAAGCAGCTTTTTCTTAGGTGATCGTCTCGTTTAATATGATGCTATGCATAGGAAAATGGCAAGAAGCAATCTAAGCTTTTGCAGCTGATGAGAAGAGTGATTAACTTTCGGGTTACATTGATTCTATTTCTCATACATCATACAGCAGGATAGATGCAGTTAAATAGTACTTTTCACCAAAAGTTCTGTGATGTCAATCTTATGCATTTCTAAGTCACACCTACCACAACCGAAAAATTAAGTAAATTAGCCTGAAACTTGCAATGAGACTACAGATCTTTAATTAATATCCATATTTTCTTATTTTTAACCGAATTAAATAGAGATCAATATGAATGAGAACTTTGAAGACAGGACAGATGAGGTGATCAGATCAGCCTACAACAAGTATGCGCTGTTGTCAAGACGCAGTCATTTTTGGAACAAACCAGAAGCCCATGAGCACATAAAAAAAGAGCCAGGGAGCATGAAAAAATACCAAGATGGCCGATGAATGCTGTGTCAATGAGGGAAGCAATGGGATCAGCAGCCAAAGCCATGGCCGCTGGGACTGCGATTCGTAGTATCTCCAGACCAAGTTCATCCATCTTGAAAACAAGTCTGGATTGAGAATCAAACCGTCCATATTTTAGCTAGCTAATAAAAAGGTATCTTCCTGTTTTCCAATACTTTTATGAAACAAAAGATTAGTAAGGAATCAACAACCTATAAATAAGCTAACGTCTACGTCCGCAGCATTTTATCCCGAGAGAAAAATGTCATTCTAGTCTTTCGGAAGCATACACAAACCACAATAGCTGAAGCTCTTAAACACTTAACAAAGATATATTATACCTTGCATCTCTGAAGAAGACAGAGAGTGGTATATTCCACTTTTTCTGAGCTGCCTGCAAAGCACTGTCCTCAGCCATGAATGCTACAAAAAATGCAGGAAAGTATTGACTGATTTTTCAAGTTTGAATGGTGTCTAATTGAGTAAAGCTTGTGGGAACGACAAAAAAATTTCAGTTCTCACAAGCCAAGCTCCATGTGTAATCTGCAGTGTACAAAATCCTAAACATAATCAGTGATTCTATTTATTTTTACATCAAATGAAGAGCTTGACGCATTGAGATGGGAGGCTACCTAATTAGAACAATAACTGAAGGCTCAACCTTGAATGATATATCATATATCAGCGTGGAGTCAGTATTGTAGTACACTCAACAACAAAGTGTGTGGGAATTTAAAGCCTTTTAGCTTTAGCTGAACAGTTAGTTGAACCTCCCTCAGTTCTGTAGATCACAACTTTCCAAGGAATTTCTCTTTAAATAATGCAGAAATTTTGGGAGAAACCATGCATGGGGCCAACTGCAAATTCCAAGCAGACAACTCAACCAATAGATTAACATTACGATAAGAAAATTTTCGATATTAAAAAAAGGGTTACGCTTTTATTATTATTATTATTATTATTTCATCAAACTATTCCTCAATCTTGACCACTTTGCCTTTGCGTTTAATTTTGTGTATCATTAATTACTTTGACACAACAAACATACCGTTCATATCGTCAATCATAAGCGCAACAAGTGGCGATAGATCTGCACAATGGCTCTCCAATTCATGGCTTTCTTAAAACGAGCTTGGAAACTCACAATTGAACAACATGGGGTGAGACATTATTGTACTCATCAATCTGGGGTGCTAATTTTAATTGTCTTAAACTACAGAAATCATAGGATAATATGATCCACGAGCGAAGTTAATTAAAAGGGATAATGTGATTCATGTACGCAGTTCAAAAAGGATAAGCCTCCCCAAGTCCCATATCTCCCCTGAAAACGACATAACACGTGCCATTCCAATTCATGTTATGCACAAACAAAATCTATATCTGTCCCTGTCATTAAATATATGTGGAAATATATGCGTTTATATATGTCATTAGGCTTACCCCATCACACCGTCCATTCCTCCCATATACAACAATAAAACTTCCATGAAAAGAGGATTCATTCAGCCTCTCTCAACGAAAAAGTGGCCAACAGGTCTACGTATGACAAATTTGGGCACGGGTCCCTAATGGGGGGTGATGTGGTGGCGGGCCCCGTACCGCTCCGAGGCTTTTTTTTCTTTTTTTCTTTTATATAAATAAACATATATACACACACACACACAAATAACACTTGATAATTGTATGTACATTTTATTCCTCCTTATGTACATTCTAATTTATCGTTTTGCATATTATTTCGTTTTTAATTATAAAAGTAAAAGACATGTGAAAGTTAGGCAGTAATGACGTTTCTAATTCTCAAAACCCTAATTTAAGAGGCTTTGTCTTTCAGCTACTTTTGGGCTGGTGGCCTAAAAGTAGCATTAATCACCGCCCAATGAAATTAAAGAACAGACACGGAAGCATTTCATGGGTTAACAAGAACAGATTTTGTAAGAACAAGCCCGAAAATATGGAAAAACAGCTGACTAAACAATGAAGAAACATAGGAAACTAATTAACGAATCACGAGTTTCTTAATTTTGAAGTTTGATGCTTCCTCTCGAAATTCCCACATACCTCGGAGAGTTTCACATAAATAATAATAATAAAAAAAAACTCGGAAAATCCTTCGTCTTCAAAAGCATGTGAGCTTCGATGGTTAATTGATGATGTTTAGCTAAGTAGTTTAAAAATTATATCGTAAACTTCAAAGGTAATTAATAATTTAAATATTTATTTTAGAATGATATACAATATTTAGAGGGGTTAAAAATAATAATAATAAATGAAGAAAAAAAAAGGAAAAATTAATTATATAACAAAAGGCACATTTTGGGATTGTTGTGGTTCCTTTTTTCTTCCAAATGCATGTAAGGGAGACCCTAGAGATCTCTGCTCCTGGCAAAAGTGCGGCAGGCACGTGCATTTGGAACAAAAGAACCTAGAGATCGCCACTACATTCGTAGCCGTCGATCGAGGAATCTTCGCAAGTTGTCCCTCATAAATTGGTACGCAAAGTTGCATGATTATGCGGCCTTGATTTTAAAACCGTCCCCTTTTTAAAAGAAGGCTTGCCGGGGTTGAATATAAAGATCGAAATCTTAGAACAAATCAAATTACAACCGGGACCATATAATTAAGTTCATTAATTAACTATTGAAGTCTGCTTTTAGACATCATATTGATAGACAGGTCAGATTGCAATTGAATCGTACATGCATGACAGAAGTGCTTAATCACGAAGGGGAAATGTCAGACTCGGTTGTGTAATCCATCGGCTTTGTGGGATAATGAAATTGAAAAGTAAAAAGAATTTATAGTGATAAAATAGGGACGAAAAAATCTATCCTAAAGTGACAAGTGTACTCTTCGTTGGGTTCAATATCGGGATGAATTTTCTAAAAACTGTTGAAAGAAGACGAGGAAATGATAGTATTGTTGAGAAATAATTAAGACAGTTAATTGCAGAAAACCTAAATTATTTAACAAAAAAAAAATAGAAAAATAAGAAATTTCGACACAAAATGAATATCAATACATAATAATAATTATGTATTAAAAAAAAAAAAAAAAAAAGGAGCCAATTAACACGTCCTCCTGATCAACCTTTTTAGTTAAATGCGTTTTCAAGTATCCGACAATGATAGAAGTGGACATCTTGCGTGGCCAGGCCAGTGCTGATCCCGTGGTCCACTAAGAGACGCGGCCACTCCTTGACTAAATAGGTCCGTACCAGTACTGATAATTTTGACTTTAGTCGTACCGAAAGTCAAAATAAATATCGTTACATAGAATTGGTTGTAGTATAACATACCCAGTAATCCAGTCCTAACTAAGGCTCAAAAAAGAAGATGGATTTGAGAATTTGAGGATCGGACTGGTTGGTTTTATGGAGAGCACACAAGTTGAAATTTTAAAGTCTTCCTGGCCATTTGCAGTCGCATTGCATTATCCAGCCATCCTACTAAAAAAGCTGATATTGCCCAACAAGAGGTTGGTGTGTGTGTGTGTGTGTACTAACACATGGGTATTAGAAGACAAGGCCTATAGGTCCAGAGAAACCGGAAAGGTATAAAACGGTTTGAACCCACGTTGTGGTGAGAAATGTTGGAAGGAAATAGAGTCGAACTCTCTCAACTTTCTCTAGAAACAATGCTCTTGTGGCGAGCCATCTCGCTTAGGTGATCGTAGTTTGTACATGTTTGCCCCATCGCTACCAAGATAAATTTATTGAATCTAATATAATTTAAATGAGCCCACAAAAAGAAACTGAAGATAGTGTAGGGAGGGGGAGCAAAAAATAAAGGAAGAGCTTATAATTTGAAGGAATTTGCGCACCTTTTGACTATGATTGCCTGTCCGGGAGACCTCTAGTCTTCAAAAGCTCTTTCCACGAAGCTACTTTGGATGCGAGCGGAATGCCCATCCACCAGCTTCCTTTTAAACCCTCGCCTCTCCTCAATGTGCCTTGTCTTTCTCCCGCGCTAAAAAACAAAAAAAGAAAAAAAAGCAGAAAATTATTCCTCGACCTTGTCGTATGAAAAATTTAAGGAAAAATGTACGCGCACCGAGTGAATGCTTGGTGCTTGTAGAGAGTGGATTAAAAAATTAATTTTTTTAATCCTTAATCTAACTCTCTTGTTTTATTGGGGCGAACACAAAAAGCCCTAACCCCACCTCTTCCTCGGTCCCTGTAATGAGCAAAAGCTCGGCACAGGACCTCGGACCTAAAATTTAATGGTAATGAGCTAATGAGACTTACTCAAAAATTACGCATACAATGAGCCCTTTATTATTTAAAAGAAAAGGTTAATAGACCCAGAGAAGACAGAGAAATTTGATTGTATAAAATTATTATTATTTTAAAAAAATCAACTTCTAGCTAAAAGTGTATAATAAAAGCATTTTAAATATATGACAAGCTGTTAAAAAATTTAATAATATTTAGTTATATATTTAACGTAATTGCATTACACATTTGAAGTAGTTGTATTATGCATTTGGTAATTTTAACCGGGAACCTAACTTTTCAAAAAAAAAAAAAAGTTTACTGTCGTTGTCTTTGACCGTGTCTTGACACTATGTACATGTAAACATTGCGACAACTTTATTTTCGAAGAAAGTAATTCTTATATTTTTCTTTTGTTTGAAAAAAACTTTTCATATCTGATTATTCTATATTTTATATTCATTAATAGATATATATATATATATATATATATATATATACTACACACTTATTACATTCGGGATTACAATTTACCTTGTTAACTATGTAGCACTCAAGTATTGCTTTAGACATGTTTGACATGGCGGAATCCCATGCAGTTGATTAGAGAACGCCAAGTGTTGCAGTGATACATTTTGGCCAATATTTCTTCAACTAGTTGTGGGTTTGTTGTATTTTCCTCCTTTTCTCATTCTGTTAACTAAACTATTAGATTCCATCTTGGAAAACAACGTGTGGCTTGAACAGTTCCATCTCAAAACCCAATGGCCGAAAATGGTATTAAAGAGGGTGGAGTGGAAGGTTGAACACTAATCGCTTTATTGGAATATGACATTGTCGCAGCTAAAACGATTTAGATATAATGAAGCCTTTAATACCAAATCGACCCTCGAGCTATTTTAATTTTGTGGGATTAATACCATATCTTTTACTTAAATTAAACATGTTTTTGGACGGAATTGCTCAATTAGATCAGCCCACAAAGTTCAATTGTCCAGACATACCGCGGGTGTGCTGTAAGTAAACAGTAGTCTTTTAGAACACCACTTCTGCCTTTTCCTTTTTTAGTCAAGATTAAAAACTTATTGCTACGAACATTGCTCGAAAGAGGGTAACAAGATTAAGTGCTTTTAGTAGGTGACATGCGAGAGCATTCAGCGGATGCGGGCTACGTAGGATTTCCATATCCTGTTCTTCGCCATTCAGATGACATTACCTAACTTTCCTCGTTGTCACCTCACGCCCATAGAAAAGCTCTCGTTTCAGAGTGAAAGAGCCTTGCCCATCTTTTCTTCTTTGCCAGTGTGTGCATGAATGAGTACAACGAGGAATAAAAAGATAAAAACGTTATCTGAATATTAATTACTGTAAGGTTTATCAAAATCTCCACCCGGAAAATAAAATAGAAAATTAGGACTAGAACTTTTGTACAATGAAAATTGAGATTTCGTGGCCAAATACTCTCAGGTCCTTACTATTATTATCATTATTATTAAACAGAAAAAAGAAAAGATAAAATAAAGTGAAAAAAATATGCAAATTAACAATAATCCTGACAATTTAATTTACACACTCATCAGCTTCCCCACAGGCATCCATTAATATTTTTATTTGTCAATTCCGTAGAAATTAAGATGAGAATAATGCATTACTCCACGCCAGTCTTTTTCTTTTTTGTGTTACTATTATTGTATTTCGAAGTTGATACAGATTATTGGGATTATTAATCATGATTATGATATGCTCAAGTACTTCTTAAACCTTTCATATCGGCGAAAATGTTACCACAAAATTAGTGGATTGATAAATCGAAAGTGCCCACATGGAAAGAGATACATGTAGCATGGGGCCATGCTTACGCCACATTTTCGTAAATATTATTTAATTGCACCTATTAGCAATTTCGCCGTTTGATCTCTTACGCTTCGGTCCAGTAGCCTGACCTATTTTGTAGTATATGTCTAACACAGTATTTTCTGATAGGACTGTAAGATGCCATCTCTTTTCTTCCATTATTGTACCCAAAAAAAATAAAAAATAAAAATTAATTGCATGATCTCAGCCACACGTTTTGAAGTCCGATCGGATTGGCTTTTTGCAAAATTAATAAGCAACGTGAAATTAGTGTAAACTGTTTTTGAGTAATACAAATGATCTACAATGATAATCAACATCATCCAACAATTAATATATCCTATTAAGCAAAAAAAAGCAAAAAAATCAAGCTTTTTTTTTTTTTTTTTTGGTTTTTGTTTAAATGCTCGGTAGTACACTTCTTTTTCGGGTGAATCAGTGACTGCAATCTATTTTCTTTGTCAACTCTAAAGCCCATAATTGACCGAATAATTTTATGCGAAAAGGATGGATGATAAAGAAAGAGTAGGCATTTATGGACCGTGACGATGATACGAGTCCATGAGGAATTTGCTATTTGTGTGCATAATTCTCCAGAGGAATTCAATAAGTAAAGATATTTAATACTTGCCCATTTATATCCAACTAAGCACCTATGTGATGGTCCTTCATCCGTGTAACTTCTTATACATGTCTCCAAATAGATTTATAGAATAGGATATGTGAATATATATATATATATATTTGAATAAAGTATATTTGATTTGAGTGACAATTTAAAAGAAACGAAATATTATTTAAATTTAAAATATTTTATATAATTATGATAATTTTAATAATATATTACTCAAAATTTAAAATTTAAATAAAATATGATATATTAAAAAAAAAAAAGTCTAATTTGAATAATTATTTAAATAAAATTTAAATTATTTAAATTTAAAATATTTTATATAATTTTAATAATTTAAGGATATTTTATTTAAAATTTTAAAATAAAATAAATTAAATTAAATTAAAATAAAAAATATTTAATTAAAATAATTATTTTAATAAATTATAATATTATTTAAATTTAAATTATTTAACTTAATTTTTATAATTTAAGTAATATATTATTTAAAATTTTAAAATTAAATAAAATAGATTAAATTTAAAAAAATTAGATCTAAATAATTTTTTTAATAAAAATTAATGTAAATGTGAATTAAATTGATCCTCATTTTAAAAAGTTAAATTAAAAATACTCTTTATTTATTGTGTCGTGGAACCACGCTGTAAGATTTGACATCCTACCAAGGTTAGACGATGATAGATTTCATCCAACTAAAAGTCGCCTTAGTGCACATTAAGGCGAAAACCCACTTAACAAATGATTGCTCTAGAAAAGGATAAAATTGGTGGCATTTGCGTTTTTGTTCTGACGAGAACATTTTTCTCTTCTAGTTTTTTTTTTTTTTTTTTCCTTTGTGTATTGCAATCTTTAGAGGTGGTAAGCTAACTTGACTCTAATAAGACCATATAATTTTAAAAGCAAAATAATTCAAAATTTTATTAATCTAAAATTCAATAACATGAAGTCAAATTTTGAAAAACAAAATAATATACCTAAAATTCAATGAATTTAAAATTAGATTTACTCCTAACTCAAAATCTGATAAACACGAAAGCCTAATGGCTAAAGAACCAAGACAAATAGGTTTGTACCCGGCCGCGAAAGCCACCTCCAGGAGACTCATTATAATTAGCATTCTAAATTTGATTCCCATAATATATTGTAAATTGTGTTGGCTTTTCCGGCCACTGTGATGGAAAGATCAGACTCACCATTGTCACTATAACATTGCATTCCATTTGTGGAGTGCTTCCACGTTGACATGTAGAGGAGTGAGTAGAGAGAGTCACGGGTGAGGCTAAAAGCTCTTCCACATGAGTGTAAGAGCTGTTTCGCAAAAATGTTGCCACATTGTTACACATATTTATTCAAAAGACGACTTGGATTTTGTCCCATCTGTGTTTCCAGCTAACATAGTATCTAATGCTTTGCTTTACGAAGGATTCACTAAAATGCACTACTAAAGGTGTCATTATGCTTCCCATGTTCTACGGGATAATGTTACTTTAATTTTCACATTCGTACAACATATATAAAAATAGACAAGAAATATCAATGGCTGTCCTTTTCAGTATGTGTGTGCGCGCGCGGGTGTGTGTCTGTGGGTGTATCATAAATTAAAGTCAAAGAAGATTAGTGTGAGTGGATAGTTTGATTTGCATTTTTTAGGTCTTTCAAGTTTTTTTTTTTTTTTTTTGGTTCTCTGCTTCCTGTTGCCATATCACCATGCGAAGGATTATGTTCTACTGGATCTAACACCCCTTTTGTGCGGAAAATACTTACAAAATTAAATTTCTTGAAAAATACTTCCAAGAAAATAATTCAATGAATTTCACTTTCATAGTTTGGATAAGCTGGAAGTGATTTCCTTTGACTAAAAGTGTAAGTTGAAAGGTTTTTTACATTACATAGGATTTGTGTTCCGTGAGATTTTTGTTGTAAGAGACTTCAAAGCTTCTGGAAATTGGTGAATGCTTTTGACCATTTTCTTGAAGATGAGAGATTTGAAATCTTATGGAGCAGGCGAATTTTTGTCAAACATACGGCCTAGAGGGATTATGACCATTTTGAATGAATTTATTACAGTAAGAGTTGTATTTGAAATTTCGGGTAAATGCCAAAGGAAAATTGAAACAGCTAATTAGAAAAGGAAATGTCTTAATTCCATTGACTTGGAGAAGGGAACTTCCAATTCTAAAAAAAAAAATAAAAAATAAAAAAAATCATTTTTTTTCATGGATTTGAAAATTAGACCAATTATTAAATTGAAAAAATCGGAGGTCTAAAACTCAACAGGGTTGAATTGAGGTCAAATTTAATTTAATTTAAAATATACATTTATTGATTTTTATAAATAATCGCATATATATAATAAGAGACGAGTAATAAATGTTATGAAATATTATTATTTAGGATCTAATTACAAGTTCAAACAAAATTTTGGACCTGATTATAAGCTTAGACAAATTCTAACTGCTAAATTGTAAAATCAAATAAAGTTTAGAAAGAAAATATATTTTATGAAATTTTGAACTAAAACAGGTTCATTAGTTTTGATGGTTGTCCCGATTTTTTTGCACAGTTTTGACTCGGATCGGTTTTATGAACGAACGAAATCAAAAATTTGACTAGTTCTCAGATTTTTTTTTGGTTCAACTCGCATGCTTGATTTGAATTTCAAAAATATTGCCGACAATTTGTAAAATTTGCACAAATTTAAAATTTTCTATACTAAATTACCCCATTGTTAATTTGTCATGTAAGGTACTTTGTTAGTCATTTTAATTTGAAATTATAAAAATGAATAATAAATTACAGCTAATTTTACATACAAAAATGAATTAAAATTTGACGAATTTTGAGGGTTAGACAATTTATTTTGAAAATTAACAAATAGTTTTACACTTTTACTCGTTACTACAACAACCATAAAAAGCCCTCCCCCCCCCCCCCGCCTTTTTTTTTCCCAAAATGAAACTGTTGTCAATGGTTTGCAAAATAAAATAAATGTTTAAATGAGTTGTAATTTGATCGCATATATACTGTGAATGATATAAATAATAGCATTGAATTGATAATGATTTGATTTTCTAATGCTTTTAAAATGTGAAGGCTTGGCAAGTATAAGTTTAAAATCTTTACTTATTTTGAATAATTGGGTATATTTTTAAATTTTATGTTGTTGAAAACAAAATGGGATCCACTAATCCTTGGTCCTGAAACTAGCTGTAGTCGAACATTATTCCATAGAGTAATGAATAGCACCGTAATGCAAAGCGCACTAAGATTTTACTAACGTTTTGATAATGAATGTGACATGTACCGACCATTTTTTTTTTTTTTTTTGGTCTTTTATGTGCATTCCAGTACCTAATATAATGTGAAATGAATTTTTCAATGTGACATATCAGATAAAGAAAACAATGTATTAGTATCTTCAAGATCACTCTTTGATCCCATTTGCCTGATTTCTTCAACCCATATTTCAAAATTACTTTTTGACTGATGCTATTGACCCTGACTTTAGTTTCCCAATTAAGTTACTTCACAGTAATACCATTACCATTGACTTAGATTTCCAAAAAGTTGCACCAATACACTAAAAAAAGAGTCAGAGTTAAACTAGAAAGCTTCCTCCTTTGATGTTTCTATTTTGTCAAATTAGGTTTGTTCACATCACTTGAGAAGGTATCAGTGTAACTTGAAACAGAAAGTCACCTAAACTAGTTGGAACTCACTCTCTCAAGGTTCTTAAGTGACAGCATATTAAATGAACTTTTATTTTGGATATAGCGTATCGGGGGCAGGCTTTTAGCTTCGCAGTTGGTGAATACAGCGAAAACATCTTTGTCGAAACCGAATTTCCATGTTATTTTAGATGGGGCACTTTCACCAAAGGATTGTTTCCACTAAAATAATTGACTCTCCAATACTTGATATTGTTGTTTAAGATGTGGTCGTTCTGGACCTTCTTGTTCTTTTCCTTTGAACTAACCGGGATTAAGGCCCCCCACATAGCTGCATTAACAGAATATATAATTAACTTGCTTTTAACGAAAGTAATATTATAAGCAAGGTTAGGTATCATCCAGCTCTTCCCGTGGCTGGTAGTCCAATTGAATTATTGGCTGTTCGAGAGTGGGTTCAGAGAAAATAATTCTTATCAAACGTGATAAGTTGACGTGAACTTGCGTTTGTCACAGAGTAGCTCTCACACGAATGCCCAAAATTAGAAAAATTTTGAAATGGAGTGCACGTAAGCAATAACATCTAAATGTAACATTTTAAAATATTAAATTTATGTCATTTTTTTATTAATATATTCCTTACTCTCTTTTTTTTTTTTCTTTACATTTTTAGTATAAAATTTTTTTAACCATACAACTTATACTTAAAATTTGAATAGACTTATTTAAAAGTTTGGCCACAATAACCATCTTCGTTTTGAACTTTTAAAAACACTTTCTCTGGGGCTAAGAGAATTACACCTCAAACCTAACGAATTTATCAAAATAGAGTACGTTGTTGTGTGACCAATAAACCTATCTCTCCAAATAACGATAAAACTGTACAAATTAGGCTTCCGTATTTTCTCTGTCAACTTACCAAAATTTAGTTCAATCGTATCACAAACGAGTGCTCAACCACACAATCGACCAAAAGTATTATTGAGATCAAAACATTGTATTATTAAAAATTAAAGTCTCAATTTTGAGGTGAAAAATGACATTTATTAGAAAAAAAATAAAAAGTTTATATCTTATATTTAAAATAAAAATTTTATTTCACATATTTATAAAATAATATTTATTTTATATTTTTTTTAAATACACAAAAAAATATCTCAGATAATAATTTTATACTATTTCTTTATTTCTTTTAACAATTTTTTAAATTCCAGTTTTCTACTTATAGAGAATTTATAAAAAATTATTATTATTTTACTTATAAAGTATAAAAAAATATATATTTTTTTAATAAAACTTTAAATTTAAACTAATATAAATAAATTTTTTTTTCTTTTAGATGCATTTAAACATTCTTTTATTCTTCTTCTTTTACCTTATTTATTTATAACCTACTTTTATATTTTTCTAACAACGTTAGCACAAGGCCAAATAATGACCCGACCATAATCAACAAAAATATGAATGTCCTCTGCCAGCTGACCAAAGTTATACATATAGTTTCTCCAAGAACACAACCTATTGATCTTAAGCTCATACTTAGACTTATAACAATCCAAACACGGTCTCCACCTATCGGAATATGGATGTGAAAATTTGAGCTCAACCAGATTACGTATTGCCTTCTGAAGGTGAGTTTAAAAATGACTCTCTACGAAAACGTCTGCACTGTCTCTCTCTCTCTCAATGTGTCGACTGCTCCTCTCTCTGTTATTCAAGTTTCAGCTCTCAAAATGATGCATGAGATCTCATTAGGTCTTTTGCGCGTGGCCACACAATAACCCTAATGGGATACCCCATTAGACAAAACCTTGTGCGGGATTTTGAGTTGATTTTCGAATTCTATGAGTATTTACGAATACCCTCTATTAAATATGCAACAATTAACAAGTCTGTTTCAGTATATAAAAATGAAATTGTCGGTCCTCATGGATCTAATTTAGTAGACCATGCTTCGTACCTTACATCTTGATGTTGGTGGTGAATTTTGAAAAAAGTGATATATCGTACGGAATACTTTAAATTCAATTCAGATTTATCATACCCAACACTCCATGTGGTTTCTGTTTAACAAATAGAAGATGTGTTTCATTGTAAAACTTGAAAAGCGTATGCAGAGAAACCATTGAGGCAAAACCATCTGTTTGCACAAATTAGAAACTCATTAGAGACTGCAAAGGTTGTTGTGTATTAAGTGAGGCATCTCAACCCAACTTTCATTTCTTTTCCATCGTGTTGGTCGCTGCTATTGTGCATGTGGGCATTTAGGTATTGTCCTTCTTATGTCGGTGGAACATTTTGTTGCTTGTTGCAATAACTAGTGTATACCATGCAGACAATGAGTGTGGTGTTTCTTGGATATTATCAATCGATGAAGATATTAGTTATCTTTAATTTGCTTCTATACTCAATATTGTAAAATGAAAAGTTTAAAGATAAAGTAAAAGGGAGAAATATACTTTATCGAAATAATTGTAATAAAATTATAATTATTATATTGAAATATTATTTATAAATATTGTTGGTCGATATTCTAGATTGATAAAACTTCCATAAAGCCTAAAAATAATATGTATTATGGTTCTTTTTTATAAACATAACAGTTGATACCACAGACCACAGACCAAAGTATAATGATATTTCAACAAACATGTTTGTTCTTGTTTGACAAACATGTTGATTATATTTACTTGCCATGATAATTTAAAAAAAAAAATCATTTATTTACTAAAAAAAATTTTTATGCAACAGTCGTATAAGTTATTCTTAAAATCGAAATGGTTAAAATTATTAAGTTTTGATCTCATTTTTAGGTGGTCTTCCTCTGCTATGTTTTGTATTTAAATTTTCAATGATACTTATAGCAATACAAAATAGGAAAATGTTAGATTGACACATGCAAAGTGAAATTGGTAAGTGGCAAATCCATTTAAAGTGCTGTATTGCAATATCATAATTAAATGCATATTTTTAATCTTTCAATATATACTCATAATGAACAATAAACTAATAAATATATAATTAACAATCATGGTATTAATACCATATCAAAAAAGAAAAAAGAAAAAAGAAAAAAATTTGCATTTATGTGATAAAGTTCTAAAAATATATCAAACAAAATTAAATTGTATTTACATGGATGTGTAAACCTCACAATTCAATTCTCTATCGATATATATTTCATTTATTTATTTTTGTTTTATTTTTAATTGTATCTATTCTTCATATTCATGTAATAAAACTAACTCGCTCTGATAGGAGACAAGTGGAGGTGGTGGAATGGTGTGTCTATTATGTGTCCCACCGAAAGTAAAAAGGTGAAAAGCCGAAAAGAAAATGGGGCCCAACTCATGGAGCATCGTGGTTTTTTTTTTTATGTGGATCTAGTAAAACTTTGGGCTGGACTTCATTATTCCTGAAGCCCAATAATTCGAAAAACCAAATGCCATGTGCACTTCATTTACATGACTTGGCTCAGCCGCTCAGGTTGAGAGTTAGCTCCTAAAAATTTTTTTGAATATGTATGTATGTATGTATGTATGTATGTATTTTTTAAAAGGGGACACACTAATTGGTCATTATTCTTTTAAATCATTAAAGATGATTGGAAGATTAAACTATTTGAGTTATATTAATATTTATATTATTTTAAGTTTACTTGATTAGGTTGGCCTTAATATTAAAAGTAATTTCAAAAGCTTGATTAAATAATTAATCCTCATTAATACTTATAAAGTATCCTTATTAGTATTAAACATATATTTTTATGCATTATGTTAGAAAATAGTAATAAAGTGAAATCATGCATTACGTCTATACACTCATAAAAGGATGGTTCACATCCCAAAAATGATAATAGAAATATTTTTATTTTTTGGTTGATAGTTTTTTTGAATAATAGAAAATTGATAATTTACCTTTCAAAGATTTCAATGATCAACATCTTGAATTATACTTCTATCTTATTAATAATATAATATTGGGAATAAGAAAAAAAAAAGTTACTCCTAAACTTATATACATTTTTTTAATTGCCTTCTAAACTTATTCAAGTGAGTCTTTTCTTTCTTTCTTTTTTTTTTACCAAAAGGGGTCAAATCATTAAATAAGTGTATTGACCATGCAGAATACAACAAAAAATAACCACTGCGTGGCAAAGCCAAACCCATATCTCTCTCTCTCTCTCTCTCTATATATATATATACAGAGACAGAGAGAGACCTCCAGATTGATTCATTATCCATATGTCTATCCAATAATAAAACCAGAATGATGTTAACACCCCTAGGGGTTGCCCTTCTTCCTGTTTCGTTAAGACATCTCTCAATTGTTCCACTATCTTTTTTAAAAAAAAAAATTTTAAGTCAGAATTTCATTTACCACCTTTTTCTGCATGCAACAACCTTTGTGGGACATAACAAGAAATTTATTTGTTAAACTCTCAATCTCTTTTCATCGTCTAGGAACTCCTTCTGTCGGTACCTTAAAAGGGGTGCTAGTTTCGCTGTAATGTGGCCCTTTACATCGTGCTTCTTTGTGTCTTGCTCCGAGTTGGACAACGTTTGAAGTTGTAGGGTTTTGCTCCAAGTAGGACAATATTGGCACTCTTTTTCCTTGTTAAATCGTACTTGATAGTTTTTCTTTACATCTTTTTTCTCTTTGATTTGCTGAGAGGGCGAACAAAAATTAGGAAAATTAAGGTTCTATGGTGGCTTTGGGTATTTGAGACACCAACGTGTGTATTTCCTTCTAGTTTTCTTTCTTTTGTTCTTCTTGTTTTTCTATAATTCGATTGGTCAATGTACTTATTTTACATTTTGATTACTTTTCATTTAAAAAGAAACTCACTTGAAACAAAATTTAAAGTTATAATACTCATTTGAGAAGTTAAAGAGGTTTGGACCCAATCGAATAAATAAATATATATTTTTATATTTAGGACCAATTTTTTTGCTTATTTCCTAATATTGTATTTCATGTCTAATATTTACTCGCAAAAAATATTATGATTAATTATATATTAACAAAGAAAGAAGAAGAAAAAAGGTGAAAGATAAGATATTCAAGGCTTGCTGAATAGTTTTGCTTTCTTGGGTCATATTTAATCATAATAGGCTTTTATATACTAATTATATTTGATGGGTTTCCTGCACAATGCGTAAAAAAAATTTAAAAAAAAAAAAAGATAATTATTTATATTTTTCAAATGCAAAATGTGTCTTATAGAAAGAATTATGGATACAGAACTAAAGATTGCATAATTTAGGATTTCAATGCAAATTTTAATAAAAATATTTGTCAGCTTGCCGACAAATACAAAGTCAACAATTTTAATAAAACCTTTTATTCATTTTGAAAATTTTTTGGTATTGATCCTTTGTTTTAGTCTTAGAAAAAAAAAAAAAAAAAAACATGAATTATACGACGCATAACTCACCCCATTGTCCACAGCATGCGACACGTCACACACCTTTTTACTCGATACATAGTCGCCACTTGAATTTTCATATTTGATACTCTCTCCCAATACTTTTAATTTATAAGAAATTTTTATTTTTAGCCATTTTCTCTATCAACTTCTAACAAATTTCATCCTATTCACATGGACAGTTGCGTATTTTATATATAGACACCCTCATAAATGAATACACCATAACTCCTTATTGGTGCCAAACATTGCCACGAAAAATTTAAAAAAAAAAAATCTTTGAAAAATATATACAATCCACCGTTTTAAATGCATTACAGATTTTACTTGTCAAACGATTCTAATTGAAATTTTGAACCGTAGTTTCATTGATAGAAGAGTCACTTGTGTCCTGTCGAAAATACATTGTCACGTCCTCAAAATAAAAATATTATTTTGTTTACTAAAATAATATATATAAAAAAAAAATGTTGCATGCTTTGACCTGTTGTAAGGTGTAAAGTCAAATGTTGAATGTGTCATCTTAAAGTTCATTTAAGAACTACAAAATAAATAATATGTTATATTATCAATTTTTGTTGTGAACATTGTAAACAAAATTTAGTACATGAATTATACTCTAATAAGAATTGAGATCACCTAAGTTAATTTTTGAGAAATAATACCGTTGAATTAGTAGTTAAAATCACGTATTAAAAATTTAAGTAAAATTAATTTTTAAAAAAAATAATTTAATTTGTTTTATAATTAAATAATATAAAATTTTATAAATTTTTAATTTATTGTTTATATTTTTATGAATTAATTTTAATTTTTTATATTTTTTATTTTTTAATAATATTTATTTTTATTTTTATTTATAAATTAAAATAATTAAATTATATAAATTTAATATTTTAAATTTTTAAAAATTATAATATGAAAGTTATCTCTAACAGACGGTAAAAAATTTGATGCGGCTGACATTGAAGAAGAAGTTGAAGAAGGCTGCTTGTCATTTTATTTGGAAAATTTATTTTTTTAAAAAAAAAAAACTCCTAATTTTAACTTACCGGTTATCGTCTTTGAAAAGACTTTAAAAAAAAAAAAAAAAAAAGAAATGAACTTGAATCCTATGCTGCCGTCGTCATCTACTGCTTTGTTGGTGCCCGCAGTTGTGGTCCCTTCGATCTCTTGGATCATAGACCAACGCCTTCTTATCTCCAACACAATTCTCTTCCTTCCCTGCAGTCCGTCAGGCTTCCTCTACCTTTTCGGGCCCCTACAAGCGTAACTTTTAACAACTTAGGCTGTGGACGGGATGGCAGCTGCTTTAATGGAGTTCTTTTTAGTTTTTATTTCTTTCGTTGTCCCCCCACACTTACATCTCATATAACGCCTACAATATGGGTATGATGCTCATTCCTGCAGCCATGGTTCACTGCAAGATACGATAAATTTTTAAATTTATTTCGCCACCAGTATACAACATATATATACAATAAAAATACTATCATCAATGATTTCATGACTATCTTACAATTAATAAACATGATAAATAGTTAAACCAAGGTTTTAAAATTAAATTCATCGTTGCATCGAAAAAATTTAAAGATTTAAATTTTAATTGGTATAACAAATTTAATTAAAATTAAATTAATAAAATAATATTTAATATTAAATATAAAAAAATAAATTATAAATATTTTTTAAACTAAATTATAATTTAATTTTTAATTTTATTAATATAATAAATTGACCTAATTTATTTTTTAAAACGTAAATCTAAAGATGTAGTCTAAAATTAAAATTTTACATTAAATTATCGTTCAAATAATTAAAATAACTCTGATTAGAATGATACCAATTAACTCTAATGCTTCATTCAAAAAATTTACAAAAATAAACACAAAAAACATTAGTGTACAGAAGGAAAGAAAAAAAATAATTTTAAAGATTTTATATTAAAAAATTATTAAAATTATAATACTAAAAATTTAAAAAATTATGCTAAATGACGTGGGACATTATTCTTTGTAGGCAGTACAATCCACGTGAAGGACAAAATATAATAGGTATTTTGTATGTATTTTATTATATTAGATATTTGAAGGTATTTTAATTTAAAAATTATTTGTTGGTAATTTTTTTTTTTTTTTTTACCAAAAAGTAGCTCATCGGTTATTGTTTAGAGGGGGTTTTTCAGTAATTTACAACCATTGAAAAATATTTACCAAACATATGATATCTGTTTTTTTGTCGCTTTACAGCAACGATTCTCCCCAAAAGCCAAAATATAATTGAACCAATATAATGTTTAATACAAAAATCTTATAGAATGGAAGTGTTGTCAACATTAATATTTGCCCAAATTCAAGTCAATTCATTCTACCATTTAAAAAAATATATATTTGTAGCTCTTTTATTTTAAAGTCTAGATCAAAGAATAAATTAATTCTAGAATTGATTACTACCCTATTAAATTAAATTGTAGGCTTAGAATTGCATTGAAGTAAAATTGGTAACACACGAGCCCTTGGTGATTTGACAAATGACGATGGTTACTGCGAGAGTTGGTTATTGTAGGAAATGTTTACTCTCACAGTAAAAATTATTAAGTTCACATAAAAGATTGTTGGCTTTGCCCTAAAAATTTATTATTTTTAATAAAAAAAGTTATAGGGAGTATATTCATCATCATTTATGTGAATTAAAATTTATATTTTTTTTTATCTATTTTACTTGTTTTATTCAACTAACTTTATAATAAATATTTATATTTAAAAAAATTAAATTTTAATATTAATAAATTTATAATTTATTATTATATTTTTAATATAAAATTAAAAATTATAAATATTATTAATCTACCTTTTAGAGTTATATTATTTAAAAGTAAAATTTTAATGATATATTTTTTATTAAGTATAATTAAGTGGATAAAAAGGGCAACATTTCTCTAACTAATTCAACTTATCATTTGACCATATCAAACAAATGATATGAAAATGACATTTTTCATTATTATTTTTTAACATTATGAGACCTTATTTAATTTTATTAATAATAATTATTATTATTAGTCTTAATTATAATTATTAATTATTAAGTAATATTGTTGATTGTTTTTATTGATAAATAAAAATTAATTATAATATTTGATTAATTCGATATTTATTTGTTTTTATTTGAATAATAAAATAACATTTTGGTATATTTTGTATGTATTTTATTATATTAGATATTTGAAGGTATTTTAATCTAAAAGTTATTTATTAGTAACTTTTTTTTTTTTGACCAAAAGCTAGCTCGTCGGTTATTGTTTAGAGGGGGTTTTTCAGCAATTTACAACCATTGAAAAATATTTACCAAACATATGATATCTGTTTTTTTGTCACTTTACAGCAACGATTCTCCCCAAAAGCTAAAACAAACATCTACCTAAAAGGTCCTGTAAATGGGTGTTCCTGGACACTATTTAAGGGATATATGTTATTTAAGTGTTCATTTATTTTATAAAATTTTTGAACTTTAGAATTTAGAATTTATTGTAGACATAAAAGGTAATAAATAAATTGTAAAATTTGTATGATATTTGTTATTTTGTCTCACTTTTTTAATTAATCAAAATAACTATTTTTTAAGGGATATTTATTTTTTTATATTAAATTATTTTTTACTCACACAAAAAATGAGTCAAAGTAAATTTAAACAATTTAAAATGAATAAATATTCAAACAATTTAACATAAATTTATCTTTTTTATTTTTGTTTTTATTCCTAAAAAAATGTATATTTATTTTTTAATCAAAATACTTAATTTCAATACCGATTGACCTTTTATCATAAATTAGAGATTGTGACACTAAAACAACAACTAAAAAAGCATTTGTATTAATAAGAAAAATATGAGATATGTGTATAGATAGTATTTAAAAGGTTAAATAGGAATAACATAAAAAATAAAATAATTATTTACGAAAATATATTAAAAGTATGTTGTTTTCCAAAATAAATGCTTCTAAAAATTTATTCGCTACTTTAAGTTTTCTTATTTGCATTTAATGCTTTAAGGCTCAGATTAGTTGCTGCTTATGTTTACTAAAATTATATATAGAGGAGGAACATTCAACGGGTGTGAAGGAGTGCTCTAGGACTAGGACCCAAAAAATAAATAAATAAATAAATACTCTCTTTGAAGTTTAAGGTACTCTTTCTAGTTAAAAAATTCAATATTTAAAAACAGTTCTTTAAACCTTACCCGCGGATAAAAATGATATACTGATGGATTGCGTTGATCTTAACTTAAGTTATTTTGAATTTTTAAGTTATTTAAATTATAAATTTATTGAAAATTTAATTATTTAAATATTAAATTATTTTCATTAAATTATATAAATTTTAATTTACCCGAAGTAGAAAATGTAAAAAAAAAAAAGTTTGGTTATTAAATTAAAGAAATGGAGATTATTATTAATACTAAAGGATGAGGATATTGAAGGAAAGAGGAAGAATGAAAAGGAACGATTGATTTCTAAAAATTAAAAAAATAAAAATTTAAAAAAGTGTGATTGATTGACTACAACCGAATCTCTCTCTTTATATATCACTTCATCAGGTCTTTTTCTTTTCTTTTTTTTTTATTCCTTCCTTTTTGTCTCTCCGTTCTCTTTGTTCTTTTTGTTTTTATTCTAAATGAAAATTGGGGAGCAGTAGTAAATAGTAATTACTAATTAAATATGTATAGTAATGAACTTTCTCTTTCATGGCAGTCTTTTCCTCCTTTCTTCCCTCTCTCTCTCTCTCTCTCTCTCTCTCTCTCTCTCTATATATATATATATATGGATTTCTCTCTCTCACTCACCATCTTTATCTTTATGTTGATGTTGTCTGTGTGTTAAATTAAAAAAAAAAAAAAAAAAGGGTCTAAATGGTGCGGAGTGCTCTTCTGATTTCGTGGAAGAAGAATTAGAATCAGAAGTAGTGCGTTGTTCATTGAGTTTGATCTAATGCAATCAATCTTCAGTTTGATGGGAGTGGGATATATGTGCTACTGGTGGTGTTGGTGGTGGGGAAGGAACTAAGAAAAAACAAAAAAAAAAAAAAATGAAATGAAATGAAATGTGAGAAGTGGGGTTTTTAATTTCTGTTGTTTGTTTTTTGAAAAAAATAAAAGCAAAAGGAGGGACCTCAAATTCAATCAAGTTTCTATAGAAATACTGCTGCTGCTATTGCTAGTTGTGACTGTAGTTGTAATTGTAATTGTGAGTCGAAACGCTTAGCTTCAACGTTTTGTTGGTTGTCGATGGGGTCCGTTCAGAATAGGTTTCCTCAGCATCAGCAGCAGCAGCAGCATCGGCAACGGGTATTTCTGTTCTTTCTCATTCTTTAAATTAATCTCACGTTGTTTAACTTTTTATTTTTATTTTTTATTTTTTTGGGGGGGAGGGATTTGGTTGGAGGAGAGGTCAGATCTGGATCTGGGGCTTTCGTTCTTTCTTTTGCTTATGCTGTTGCATCTGGTTCTTCTTGTTTTATTTGTTTTCCCTTTTATTTTTTTCTTTCGTTTCAGATCTATGTATAGTCAATGCGTGTTTTTATTTAAATTTCCCTTTATTTTCGGCTTAATTTTTCTGTTTGAAAGAAAATATTTTTCTTTTATATTTCTGAATTCCACGGATCTGCTTAATGCAAGGACTTGCTGTTCTTGCTTAATTCCTAATTAAGGTTATTTATTTTATAAGTGAAGTAGCAGGAGATGGTCAATTTCGTTCAATTTTACTTTGCTTAATGTGGTGAACCAGTTTTCTGGAGTGGTGTCTTATACTTTCTCTGAATGTGCAATTAGTTTGGACTCTGGAGGCGTAGCTGAAACCCCTTTGAGGATTTCGGACTAAGAAACCTTGCAATGGTACAAATTTATGCCCCAAAACTATAGACATTGTTCGACGGATTGAAAGTTTTGTTTTTTCACTTTGATTATTCATGGTTACTTAGGAATTAAGCATACGGTCATTGACTTAATGTCTGTTATTTCCTCTTGCCCAAGTGCTCTTTCAATGGAATATTTTGTGCAAAATGATTGATTGGGTTGGAAGGGGTGAAGAAATCTTTACTTCCTCAATTGTAGCTTTGCTACCTGATCTGTTAGTTTCAAGAAATCTTATAGATGATTTCATACTACTGAAATGAGAGACAGACTACTTCTGATTGAATAGGTTTGAATTATAATTTATATCATATATGTGATTGTGAATAAAATTATGTAATTTTACACCCACTGGGACATTGATGCATGCCTTTACTCTAAACTACGAATGCAGACATGTTCGTACACAAGTATGTATGCAGGGATGCATGCATGCATTTCTTGACATGCACAAAGCATATTTATCAATGACATTTTCTGTTTGATTTCTTATTAGTGTGTGTGCATAAAACTTTTGCCTATTTTTGTGTGAAACTTGCTTCCATTCTGGACATTGAATGTGGGAGTCATGCCAAATTTTATATTATGCTGTTTTTAAAGCTGAACATAATCTTTTGGGAGTTACTAGCTTTCCTTTTATTATATTTAAGTTCCTCCTTATTGTGATGATTTAGTTATAATGTTGTACTGTGTCAACAGCGGAAGAGATGGGGAGGATGCTGGGGTACATTATCTTGTTTTGGTGCCCAGAAGGGTGGAAAACGTATTGTACCTGCATCTCGTATTCCTGAGGGTGCTTCTGCAGCACAGCCAAATGGACCTCAAGCTGTTGCTCCAACTAACCAAGCTTCAACTCTAGCTCCATCACTTCTAGCTCCACCTTCTTCTCCAGCATCGTTTACAAATTCTGCTCTCCCTTCTACGGCTCAATCACCAAGTTGCTTCTTGTCATTATCTGCTAATTCACCTGAGGGCCCTTCATCCACAATGTTTTCCACTGGGCCATATGCCCATGAAATGCAGTTGGTATCACCTCCTGTCTTTTCAACCTTCACAACTGAGCCATCTACAGCTCCTCTGACTCCCCCACCTGAGTTGGCTCACTTAACTACCCCCTCTTCCCCAGATGTGCCTTTTGCTCAATTCCTCACATCTTCAAGGGATCTCAAAAGCACTGAAAAGTCCAGTTGCGTTACGGAAAATGATCTTCAAGCAACATATTCACTTTACCCTGGAAGCCCTGCCAGCAGCCTCATATCACCAATTTCTAGGACCTCAGGAGACTGTTTATCATCATCTTTTCATGGACGGGAATTGCCCCGACTGTGGGATCCTTCTGTCTCTCCTCAAAATGGCAAATATCCAAGGAGTACCTCCGGCAGACTTTCTGGATGCGATTCAACTGGTGGCCCCATCATATCAGAAGACTCGAATTTCTTCTGCCCTGATACATTTGCTCGATATTATCTGGATCACAATCCACCATTTCCCCATACTGGTGGCAGGTTAAGTGTTTCCAAGGACTCAGACACCTATCCTACTACTGGAAATGGGCATCAGACGAGGCACAATAAAAGTCCTAAGCAGGATGTGGAAGAAATTGAAGCTTATAGAGCATCCTTTGGGTTCAGCGCCGATGAAATTATTACTACTCCACAGTATGTTGAGATTTCTGATGTAATGGATGACTCATTTACCATGACTCCTTTTGCTTCAAATGAACCTACTGCAGAAGATAGTATGGAAGTTGGATTGCTGAGTGAGAACCAAAAACTACAGAGAAGACAAGCAAACCTGATGAGGCAGAATAGCCTTCAGTTCAATCCAGATCTAGTTGAAAATGGTGTATGTAATGAGGTGCCAGTCTCATGCAACAAATATGAAGGTGAGCTTTCTTATTGTGCCTACATTGGCCTTTTTCCTTGAGATCACCTGAGTGTACAAGATTAAAATTGGTCTTACAATAGGTATGTGATCCAAAATATAAGATATTTTTGTATATCTCAAAGGCTTGTACATCTAGAGTCTCTCTCTTTCTCTCGCCTTGTCTCTTTGTCTCTCACTTCTTTGAATGTTCTAATCACTGAGGCAATATTTCAATGTCAGTAGCCACTAGCTCTTGCCTCCTATGAGAAACCACCACAACAGTCCCTTTTTTGACATGATTTTTTTTGTCGCTGATAGGATCTCCTTCCTCTCTCTGCTTCAGCACCTTATTCATCCTATGCAATAGAGCCATTTAGCACTGGTTTTCTTCTTGTTTTGTGATATATTGTAGGATTCCAAGCTCTTCTTTAGGATTGCTTTCCTGTTAACAGCCATTTTTTCGGATGTAAATCAGATTGTAAATCAAGGAGGCAGCATGGAAGTGTCTCTGGATCAAGCACACCAGGCAACCGTGTTTTGACTGGTGATGATGGGATAGTCCTAAAGATGGCATCATCAAAAATTAGTAGAAAATATCAGTTGGGATTGTCAATTTCTGATGCTGAAGTTGAGTACAGGAGAGGAAGAAGCCTAAGAGAAGGCCGGGGAGATTTTGCATGGCATGACTAGGACAGAGAAAAGCAAAGTTGTCAGTTGTTTTGCATATGTACTAGTTTGCAGGCTGCTTTCTCATACTTTTTAATCTGGAGTTCTCTGTGATAGGTGGGATGATCTAACTTATAACCTAACCTATCTCCATTGTCTTCCTTCTCTTGTTCTGCTGTTAGTTGTGTGGCCCGATGTCTGATTGTTCAGTCTATTCTCTGTCTTCCTATTTTCCACTTCTCTGGTCGCTGATGTTTAATATAGGTGTCTGTGTTTGTGTTGCAAATATGTACATACATGTCTGCGCAATGCAATTTTCCTCCTTTATTTGTCATATGGAATGTCTTTTCTGACACTAAATTGCCTTACTTGTGGAGGAACATGGCGCCTGACCACTGTCAACAGTGCTGTGCACGAGAAAATAGTCTTTTCCCCACAGTGGAGAGAGGAGGGAGGGGGTTGTTGGTTTTCATGCATGCGATCATTCGAACATTTCTTACTGAGTTAGCAGTGGAATTATGGAAGAAAATGTCATATGATGGTGGTACTGGTTGGGAGTCTGGCGTAGGCTTGAACAGTCGTCAAGCAATACTAGATAGTGTAAATGGGCCCTCTTTCTAAGTTTTCTTAACTTTCTTTGTCATTCTGAGGGGTTGGTGTGGTGGGAACGTGGAAACTTATCCATGAAAAGGGTTGATTAACATCAGCACATGTGTGCGTACCGACATAAAAGAATGGTGTCAAAATGATTTTTTTTTTTTATTCAATTAAATAGAAACAAGAGGGGTGAACACATGCAAAATATTAGTATAGTAAAAAATATTTTGTATAGAGTAAAATGTTTTTTTTTTTTTTTTGGTGATTATTTGTGTATATTAATTTATGTTTATCTGTGGTTGTTGGAATTAAGAATCTGGTTGCCGACTAGTGGCAAAATCATAATTAATCCATCAAGACACTTGAGGCACAAATTGTTAAGTAACGGTCAACGGTTGTCAACGGCAGTTGTGGACACTTATAAGTACATTGTAAAGTAGTAAGTGATTTTTTATGCATCAATGCCAGTTAGCAATTTCTGTTTTCTAACGTAACGGATATTAAAGTAAATGAAATTTCGAACAAGGGTGGAGGTTCGGTTCAATTTTGTGCTTTTTGGACTCTTAAAATTGCAGTCAAACTGACAAATTTAAATTTTCTAAATTACAAACTTAGTTTAATTTTGTTTTTCTTAAAAATTTTGGTTGTTTCAGTTTAATTTTAAATTGTGTTGAGACCTCTATTGCCAATCATTTTATGCAATTTATTGAGACTAACTCTTAAGTTGTTCTTAGGCTAGTTTGTTTTGAGGTTAGGTTCACGGTTGTTCTTGTTGAGAATTGTCATGCTTTCTTCCAATCCTTTGTTTGGATCAGAAAGTGGGGGAGATAAAAAAAAAAAAAAAAAGAAATTTTATTTTATTTTTTTATCTCTTGAGTTTAGAAAAAGATAATAAGTGGAAGAAAAACTAAATATTTTTCATTTGAAAAGACTGATAGTGAATGATAGTAAATTAATATTTGTTATAATTTTAATTTTATTTTTATATTAAAATTAATAAATATTAATAAAAAAATTAAATAAGTAATTAGTAATTTTATGAATTAAGTAAAGGAATCAATAATTTTGCTCCTAATTATGAGAGAAATGAATTTAGCGAGGTTGGTCACTCTCTCCGCTTCAACTTGTCTGCTTAGGTGTTGCAAAATAAGGAAAAATTACAATTAAATTGAATTTAAGATACAATAATAGACTATACTGTTGACCATTAAATGTAAAAAATTCTATTTTGATCTTGATAATAAGAAGTATCTTTCTTCAAGTTTCGGTTAAAAAATATTTGAAATAATTGTAAAAATATTATTGTAATTAATACAAACTAACTAAAATACCCTTAGTTCCTTAAAAAGAAAAATTTAATGTTAAAATTTAAATAAAATAATTAAAATTTTAAATTATTTATATTTTTAATATAATTATATAAATAAATTTTTAATTATATAACAAAATTAAAATAAATAAAGTAAAAAAAATTAATCTATTTTTAATAATAACTAAAAGTGAAAATAATTTTTTTTTATAATTTTTATTATTGTTGATTAATCCTGGTTGGTAAAAGGGTACTACTTATTACTTAAAAAAAATAGAGAGTGCGGTTTACCGTACTCTAAATTCAAGTACGATGTATTTTTTTCTTACAAAATAATCATATAATAAAGTAAATTAATATATAATTTTATTTTCTCCTAAAATAAAAAAAAAAAGAATCCGACGTATTTCTTTCTCGTTTTCTTTTATTTCTTATTCTTTTACTAAATTTCTGAAAAGCATCCACAGGGAATATGCGTCTTGTTGATTTCAATTAAATTCAGTGATAGTAGCGGGCCTGCTTCGTTCCCGTTTACCGATAACCAATCAAAAGAAAAGAATGGGCGGCGCCGCCTGGAGCACGAGCAGTAGGTGGTGGTGGAGCCGGCGGGGGCTTTGGATAGCAATACTGGAATTTGCAGTGATGGGCTCAACAAATAAAATTGGAAGCGGCGGCGCTACCACTTCCAAACCTCTCGTTTCCCGAATCGCATTTGGTTCCTGTGCCAACCAAAGCGCTCCTCAGGTTTCTCTCATAAACTTCAGTTTATATGATTACAAATGAATGAAAGCGACAGTTTTTTTTTTTTTTTTTGGCAATATTATTATTATTATAAAAACTATCATTCTATGCAGCCTATATGGAATGCAATTATTGACTTTGATCCCCAAGTTTTTATTTGGCTTGGCGACAACATTTATGGAGATGTTAGACGCCCTTTAAAATTGCTTGGAAAGGAAAGAACGATTGGACCCTGGAAGAATGCTCCACTGTTTGTTCCTTCCTCTGAGCACGAAATGGAGTCGAAATACAAGAAAGCTAAGGCTAATCCTGGTTATTCCCGTCTCCGACAGACAGCTTCTGTAGGTCACTTAATCTTGTTATCCTTTATATTTTTCATTCTTACTGTTTGGTTGGACCCTGTTGAGAGTTTTTCCTTTGCTTATTATTTGAATAAAGCGATTGTTTTCAGTAGATCATGATGTATATGGTTGCCTTTCGCTGACAATGCATGGCTGTCGCAGGTCATTGGCACCTGGGATGACCATGATTTTGGATTGAATGATGCAGGGAAGGAATTTAATGGGAAAATCACAAACCAAAGGCTGCTTCTTGATTTCTTAGATGAACCTCAAGGCAGTCCACGGTAGGAACTGTCTTGTTTGGTGTATCTTTCAGCATTTTGTCTTGTCTGTGTTACATGTCCCTTCAAGTTGGTAAATTTAGGTCACTTATGTCATATTTGTTTGCTTGTATGTCCAATTAAATGGTGGTGAAAAAAAAAATAAATTTTGTAGTCATTCTTGGACGATGAATTTGCAATAATTGTGGCTCAAAATTATAGGCACAAACAGGATGGAGTATATGCATCATATACTTTTGGCCCTGCAGGTAGACAAATCAAGGTATAAAAGCATCACTTCATCGGTATCTTCCAGAAGAATTAAAACAGTGTTTGCATGGCTCATTGCTTTAGTTTTTTATTTCCGTCGGCTTTATTTAAGGATACTTAGTCACTGTAGCTCTGTGGGCCCTTATTCAGGTTATCCTCTTAGATACTAGATACCACCGAGACCCTTTGCGTAGTGATGGAACTATTCTTGGGAGTTCTCAATGGACATGGTTAGAAAAAGAGTTGAATGGACCAAAATCAGCTATTACTATAATTGGATCTTCAGTTCAGGTATTGCAAGGAAATTAATTGTCTTATTATATTTATGAGGTTTATGATTGAACAAATGTGTCATATGAACAGACAAGCATGCATAGATGTAACTCAAGTGCTTGTGCACACATATGCATGCATATTGGCATGTGGCATGGTTACCATATTGAATAATCTTCTGCCTGAATTGTTTACTCGTGCATATTTTCCTAAGCATGCTTGAAGGTTGTGTTTGTAGCTGTGTAAAATAAGATGAGTTGTTTCCAGTTACTGAAGGAATCATACTTGTTGTCTTCATAGTCCAGGGTTTTTCTTGTGCAACATGTAGCTGTTTTATTTTACTCAACCTGAGCTTGATCTAGTTATGTGTTGAACTGTCATGTGGTTAAGGATTCACCTGCCCAGTACATAGATCTCACCAAACTTAATGTGATCAACTCCCAGAAATGATCCCTCTGCTGTAGAATCTGGGATGATGATACATAGTCAAGAATGCATCTCAATGAGCCTTTTTTTGGACGATATGTTTGGAGCCTGCAGATGCTACTTTCCACTGCGGCATATGTTACTGCTATCTTTAATGGCTACAAAGTATTGTGCTGATCTTGAAGCATGTTACCTTGTGATATTAATATTACATTCCAAGCCAATGAGCATTTTGTTCTTCTGGGATGAGTATCTTTAGTGCATTGCTTCAGAAGTTGTTTAAATTTGCTGCTAATTTTTCTGAATAGGTAGATTTACAGTCTTGTTCTTTGCTAACTTTGTAGTCTCATTTTCACAACCTGCCAGGTTATATCAAATCATTCAGCAACTACTAGCCTATTTTATTATTTGGAGTCTTGGGGATGCTTTCCGAAGGAGAGGAGTCGCCTTTTTAAATTGATAGCAGATAGTAAGGTAGCAATGTCCCAATGATAGTGTTTCACATCCCTGACTAGACTAAATGACTTTTACTATCTCAAGTTCCTTGATCAAAGCTGGTGTAGAGCATGTATTTCAACTGTTTTTATCTTTAACTTTCCTAGGTTCCACAGTTGTAGTTCCTTTCTTCTTGTGCAGCGAGAAGCTGTCTTCTTTATTAGTGGAGATGTTCATTTTGGAGAAATATCCCGATATGATTGTGCTACTGGATATCCACTCTATGACATAACATCAAGTGGGCTTACACAATCTGTTGAGAAGGCAGTCCCGAAACCATTGAATTTCCTTTTAAGGGCTATGGCATGGTTGGCACCAACTACAATGAGAGTGATGGCTCACAACTGCAGATTCAGGTCATGTACATATGGTATGAAATAACTGCTGCAGATTGTTATTGGTAATACCTATTGAGCAAGAAAATGAATTACATGTTCTATGGTAACCTTGACTATTTGAAATGCAATACTTATTTAGGACTACCAAATTTTGGAGCAATTGAAATAGATTGGGATGCAAGTCCAGTGAACTTGAAACTGGAAGTGAGGGACGTTAATGGATATGCTGTTACTGGTGTAAAAATTTCATTATTGGAACTGCATTTGCATGGTATGGATTCTGTCGAATTGCTTAAAGCTCAAGAATATCGAAGGCACTGCTCCCTGGAGGTTAATCTGCCATGGATTGTCAGACATCGCCTGGCTATTCTATTCTACTTTGCTTTATCTGGTAAGATATTTCTATATTTGCAGCATCTTGCCTGGTGTGGCTGCCTGAACTCTGTTAATTTCCGCTGTCCATATATTTGTTTTCTTTTACATGTCAATCATGCAAGTATTGGAATTTTCCAGATGGATCCTCTGACCAATGCACTTGTGCACGAACCATTTTACTTCAATCAAGAATAACCATTCATCCACTCAGTTACTTGGCTTTGGACCTTGTCTAAAAAATGATGCCAGAAATGTGCAGAAGCTTTTTGCTTTTTTAATTGTTGCTGAACTTGGCTTCTATGTTTCTTTTTCTTCTCATAATGAATTCACATTCAAATATCTAAGGAAAGGAAATATGTCAGACAGGATTGGATAATGTTTATTTGCGTTTTGTTTGAACAATTCCTTTATAATTATTGGCTGTCTTCTTGTCATATATTACCTCATTAATTTATGGTATTGTCAATTGAATGCTGCTTGCAGTGTTACTTGTTGCTGTGGTAGGACTGAGTTATGTGGCTCTTGCAGCCTCACGGCAATGTCTGCACAAATGCAAGCTTGAATGACCACAGGAGAAAAAAAGGAACTTCAACTTTTCAATTGAAGGAACATATTGTTTTGCAAATGATATAGAAAACGTCAGAGTGAGAGAGAGCAGAAGATTGAGTTGTTTATTGACACGTTAGTTGTATGATCCCTTCCCAGTGGTATTATAGAGCAATTCATGAGTACAATTTTGACATAATTTATTACTGGCTTTATTGCTAATTATCAACTAATTATTATCTCTTTGCACAATAATTTTTTGTCTTTTGTCAAATTAGGGAGATAATTAACTCTCTAAGTTTTCTGTTCAAGAACTGATTTTGATGATAACAAACACGTTGATAAAGTTGACTAATGATTCACATTAAGTGCTTGTAAGTTCCTAACATATGCTACAAGTAGTGGCAAGTTCAGAAACTTTTATCCGTGCAGGCAAAGCTCATGTACACCTACAGAAAATAACAAAATTCAATGAATTCAAAAGATAGCCAAAGTAATTAGTTTAAAAATTTTGATATTGATCTTTTTTTTTTTTTTTTCTCTTATGAGTTTCTATATCTTGAAATCTTTTTATTTTTTTTATTCATTATTAATGTTATTAAATACATCTTAACCTCATGAAGAATTTAGGTGTAACTTGACTTCAAAAATACTCATTCAAAAATGCACCAAAAAAAAAAAAAAAAAAGAGTCAGTCAAAGAAATGCCAAAAGCCTATCTTGATAAACATGAACTCCATTCAACTCAGCATTTGGTGAATGGAGTAACTACTAAGGGAATAAGAGTCAAAGAAGAATGCTTGTAAGTTGCAGTGATAGAAAAAAGAAATTAAAAATTTATTAATTAGTCTTTTTAAAGATATTTTAGTAATTAAAATTAAAATTTTTATCGTAAAATAAAAGTGTGAAATTTATTAAAAAAATAATAAAAAAAAAAATCACTTCCCTGTTAACAACTGTAAATTGAACGGCTAAAGAAAGGGAAGAAGCAATTTTTAACTTAAAAACCATCTTTTTTAAAATAAAGAGTGTTTTCTACAATTAAAAGAAAGATGTGAAGGCAAAACAAAATTCCCACTGGGGCAATAATAAAAAATTTAACTGAATTATTTATAATTTCTTCATTTTAATAGGCAGATATCAGGACTCATTAGTTTGATCTTGACGTGAATCCTTCTCGGAATATCGAAAATCAAAGCGCTGGGCAAGTGTCGTGGGTGAGACGAAGGGACAAGTCATTTTTTAAATACTACTAGTAGGCATATTAAAAGGCTGATTAGACCAGAAAAAGAAAAATTTAAATTCTTGACTATTAAAATATCCATTAAGAAATGAATATCATATGTAATTTTCGGCACTCATATATAAAGACACTTGAAGATTGACATGATCATTTTTAGCCACAACCGTGTGCTCTCCACACCAGCATAAGCTGCAGTCCCTGCTGACAAGAACAAGGGGATTAAACTGCGGAAGAGTAGAAGTCAATGTTCTAATGCGTGTGCCCCAGAAAATTTTTTTTGGTAAATCTTATGGAAGATTTTTCAAATGAGCATGCTGGAAATTTTATAGCTTGATAATGTTATCAAAAGTCATGAACAATTCCTTAACAAACGACAGGCTACAAACATGCAAGACATCGTACCATCTATCATAAAATGTCGGAAAATTCTGACATACGATAGAAGAAAAACTAAACCAATTCTCTCAATTTACTTCTCAAGAAGTGTTCAGCACCTAAACTACTTCTATGGTACATGCTTAGCTATGCTTGCATGATTATTCCAGAACAAAAATGGGATAAAGATGGTTTCTTTCAACACATTCTTTGTGCTCTTCCAGCCTACAAAAACAGTTGATGGCTGCTCATCTCTTAAAACTGACTAGGAAAGAGTTCATTGCACAAGGGTGAAGCCATTTTCTCGGTGAAGAGTAGGAGAAGAAAAAAAATACAACAATTGTGTTACTGCCAATATGAAGTCTGCCAAAAAATTTCATGCCGCAACATTACCATTTGTTTTCTGTTTTTGGGCATCTAATGATGCCAAGCCCTTCCCTAGTCCAACAGGAGCTTTCTCTGGATCCAATGTTTCATTTTTTTTGGCATTGTCAACGGAAGGTTGGCCGTTGGCCTCCTTCACTCCATTTGCTTTCACGTCGTCAACTGCATCTGGGGTCACACCTGAATTAATTAAGTTAAAAAGCTGAGTAAGTGGTGGCAATGCCTGCCCAGGAACACCATGTGGCCGAATTGAGAGGCCCCTGGCTGCTGCCTTCTTCCTTGCTTCTGCTGCTGCATGAGCAGCTCGTTCATCTACCCCCCTGCCCCGGGGAAGGCTCTCACCAATTACTGCTGCATTAAGGGACTTATTAATTGAGGCACTGCCAGATCCTCCAGCCACGGCAGCAGCTTGGAATGCTTGTATCAGGTCAGGATGGGCCTATCACACAGAACAACATGTCAACATTATCATATGGACACATTGACATGGATAATATGCGCATTTACTGACACTATAAATACTGGTACAGCAGAAATTGATATGTACCAAACACTACAACTGTAATTAGGATACAGAAGCAGGACTTAGTTTATGTAGGTAATAAAAAATCTAAAAAGCCGAGATCATCTCAGTCAGCTCAAACAAAGAACAGTCAAAAGCCTATGCAAGGATTTTTAGCTAAGTTAAATGTTGGGCAACTGAAAAGTTTCTGACTGATATCAAGTATTCAATTATATCAGTCTACAAACACCACCTTCAACGCAACAAATTCATATGGTACTTCATGGGCAAATCACCTTCAAGATATCAATTGTGTTTTGAGTGGAAACTGCATTCAAAGCTTGGCCTTTCTGCTTCTGTGCATTCATCTGCCAAAATCCAATTAAAAAATTAAAAAAACTTTAAGGATAATAAAAATTTAAGAAAAAAAATGTGACACTGCAGCAACCTGTAGTTCTTGCATCTTAAAAGTCTTCAGCCAGTTTTGGGAGTCACGTGTTCTTGAGTCATCCTCGCCTAGCTGTTTAACGAGGATATCATAGGTTTTCTTCTCATGCTGTGTACAACAAAAGACACAATCAGTCATATGGATACTTGTTTCCAAGCAGCACAAGATCCTATAAATATGTCCACCTAAGATACATGCCTGATGTGAGACTTTGAATCTGCCCATGCAGTTAAATGCAATGGCAAGAGCATGATAACAGACAGCAGTTTGAATATGCTCCTCGCCTAAGAGGCGCTCATTTTTTTTCAATGCCTCTTGCAAATAACGAAGAGCAGTGTTCATCTTTCCAATATCCTGGCACATCATTGCCACATTTATGAAAGTTGCTGCTACATCGGGGTGATCTGGGCCAGATGACAAACTCAGCAAAAGCAGTGCATGAGACATGTGCCGCAGTGCAAGTTCAGTTTGGCTAAGCCCATGATAGAAGAGGGCTATATTACCATAGCTACAGAAACATAGTAGCAAAACAAATAAGATGTCTATACTATACACACAGTTCAAAAATGAAAAAGTCAAATCTGAAATGGACACAGCATAAGGGATTTCCAACTGTTCAATGAAGAACTTGAGATTGAACAATCTCAAATCTCAATTAGTAAAAGGGAATTATAATTACAAATATGATACACAAATTCCATTAGCTCAGCAAAACATCATATATTTATTTCTTTTTGTGCACATAGAAATGCTCATCATCATTCCAAAAGAATGGCAAGAAAAAGGAGAAACTAATAAAAGCATAAGAAAAGGAAAAGGGAGGGGGGGAGTGGCAAACAATGTTAAAAAGAAGATGGCAAAGGGACCAGCCTGTGAGCTGTATCAGGGTGGTCTAATCCCAGGCAATGCTCATTTATGATTAATTCCTTGTGCTGTTGTATTATAGCTCCAGCCATATCTCCAGCATGATACAGAACCATGGCAAGGTACCTGAAAATTTGAGATCAATTACACATAAATGAAACTATGGATTATAGTTTAAAAATTAGTTATAATTTGCAAATTCAGAGCAGTTGGATTGGTAATACCATTTTCATTAAAATAATCTTAACCAAGAATTGCCACTAGAAGCCATTCAATAAGATGAGAAAGAGATATCAGATGCCAAAAGTTGCAGTTTGTAAGACTATTACCGGGAACAGTTGGCTACCTCTCGATGCATTGGACCAGTCACCTAGAAAACAAAAATAAAAAAATAAAAAATAAAAATTGAAATGGGTACATTGAAGATTGAAACAAGTGCTAAATATTTAATACCTGTTGAAGAATGGAAAAGGCCTCTGAGAATGATGTGGAAGCTTCAGTAAGCATACCCTGAAGTGAAAGTACCACAATACTTCGTAATCAATCCTACCTTCAATACCATAAATAATATGGCCGCAACAACATGCTGGATAGGAAAAATTATATGCTCAAGGATTACTCCAAGCTACTGAAAATTAGTACCATACTATTATGGGTTCTAGAAAATCAAGTACTATTGAATTCATGACACATCTATCAGATATTGAAATATGCTTCATCTCTTGTCTGATTCAAAGTTGGACCTAGTTTCTAGCCTCGGTAAAGACTATAGCTACATTTTCTGGTAAAACTTCAGGATTTCAAAAAGACCTATGCTTCCATAGACATTCATGACTTAGTGTTGTTTAAAGCCCTAGGTAATAAGGCAATGTGGCTTTTTATCTTCCAAGGTGCTAGGCGCTTGCCTGAGTATGACAAGGCACTATATATGTATGCACAGAACAAGAAAAATGGAGGAATGGGATACAGACCAAAACAGTTCTTTTATGGAGGAAAAAAAATTCAAGAATCGTACGTTTAAGATTTTATTAATTGAGGATGCCTCCTTTATTTATTTATTTATTTTGTCAACTGAGGACTCAACTCTTTAAAATAAGTCCATCAAGGATAATTCCTAATTCAGCTGCAGTGCTTCATTAATGAGTTAAAAGTAGGAGCCCTGAATAAGTCTTTGTGCCTTGTTTAATGTATTAAAGGGAATTGTGCCATGTGAGGGGTAGGATAGAGAGTAATAACAAATTAGAGAGAGCAGGAAAGGAGTGAGAAAGAAAGAAAAAAAAGGAGAAAAAAAAACAGTAAAAAAAAAAAAAAAGGAAGATTATGATCTATACACTGGTGGCTAATTTTCCCCTTCTCTTGGACTACTTTCACTTTTTACGCTGAGGTTTAAGTGACAATGGCCAACTATCTTTGCATTTTTAATTGAATAAATGCATATTTAACAACTTTGCACCTTTTAAAATAATTTTCATTAGTTAAGACAAGGGTATAAAAGGGAGAAAAAGGCAGAAGACTACAAATGAATTCAGGAGGCTTTTGACATGCCCTGGGGCCTCTTGGCCTTGTGCCTCAAGACAGGCACTGGCCTAGGCAAAGCCTGATTGAAGGTAACTGAATTGGATCCAGGCTGTGTGCTGCATGCTGGTTAGCCTGAAGGCACCTGAATTGGACCCAGGCAACATGCCTAAGCTGCACCTGACCTTGCCTGGGACCCTACGCAAATTCCTGAATTGCTTTGAACACTGTTCACACCTGGCCGTGGCAACTTAACGCTGTGTGATCCTTTTAAGACATTTGGGTAAGACAATTAAGCCTAGTACATACCTCAGCCAATTGAGCTTTTCCTGTTTCTACTAGGTCCTTTGCTTCTGTACATACAGGCACTGAATGCTTCACCACAGGCTGGAGATCCAAAATATCTGATGTCTGGAAAGGTGTTGGAGCATTAAGATCATACTTGCGAGCAGCAATGCAAATGCCCACCTGTTAACAAAGTCAAATCAAAGCATATTATTTAAAAATGTAGCCTCTCAAGCTCAACTGTCAAAGCAAATTCAGTTGACATAAATTTCTTGCCTATGAATACCATTGCAAGGCTGAGGAATACATTCAAAGGAAAGCCTTGTTACAACAACAAAACCATAACTGAACAAAGCTCAATTCCACCGTTTGAAGATTTAAAAGGCAACAAAACACATACTCTGGAATAAGGGTTGGGAGAGGCACAAGAAGCACAGAATGAACCAGGGAAGGAATGAAAATAATGGATGCTGAAAATTCCCCCCACATGAAAATTCAAAATTCGGACCAAAAAAAAATAAAAAAATCAAAATTCAGGTATTTTTAGATCAAATAGGAATCAAAACTACCTTTTGGCAAAAATTGCGTATCACATGTACTTTCTTCAGCCGGAACCTTGCATCCTCTGGTAACTCAAACTATGCAAAGGATGAAAAATAAACAGCCAAATATTACCACCATTATTGTAGCAAAACAGTAGACAAGCTTATAGTTAGAGAATTCCATGGAATATTGAACAGCAATATAGCTTGTACACATACATGCATTGCCATATACAAAAGAAAGGCCTTTAAATGTCTAAACCTTTTATAAAGAATTTACAAAGGTCAAAAAAAAAAAAAAAAAACCTGATACTTAAGTTTTGCAAATTCCTCAATGTCAGACCACAAAGAATCTGAACTCATGCTCATATAAGATGACTGATTCTTTCTTGCAGGTGCTACTTTCATCTTTGAATGGCCCCTAGAGGACTTTCCTGGAGATTGCTGAGCAGCTTGATCCTGTAAATAGTTGAAAATAAATAGAATGCCCATTAAACCACAGATTACGGATAATAGAAGTAACAACAGCCAACATTCCAACTTTCAGATGTCTATGCCCATTGAATCAATTCATGGCACCCACTTATCCTCTCTGAACATACCTTCTTATGTGCCCTTGAAATAGTTTTCATGCCAACAGCCTGCAAATATCCAAATAAGCAGTTGAAAAAATGTGAAATTGCAGGGCTGAGTTCATGATCTTCTGTTTCTCGCAAAATTTCCTGCACACAGGTGGGTGGAAGAAAGGCAAAGCACTTATTGAATGAGGCACAAAGTTGAAGGCCATGGGAAGGGGCTAGAAGAAGAAAAACAATAAACTGTGAGAAACTTCTTAAACATCACAATGTGGGTAATCTAGCACTGATCACCTTGAGGATGTGCTTTGCAGACCTGATGACAATCTCATTAATACAAAAATCCCATAAATGAGGTAAATGTTTTGTCCCATTAGCTACCTGAAGAAATAAATCATTTAATAATCTCCAATGGCAATATATAAACAAGTCTAATCTTAAGTTATTGTTGCCTCAACAAAAAATCATACTCATCAGAACAAAGCAACTGAATAATCAAAAGATACATCAACTAGGACATGAAGCTTACCTTTCCGAGGTAGCGGACATTAATTCCATGTGCATGGAGTGCTTCTGTAAGTGTTTGTCCATCCATGGGAGACAGTTCAAGTGTGCAAAGGTCTTGGATGAACTTTGGAATTACAGTATCAACTAGGTATAAACTAGCTTTTCTCACATTTTCCTCATCTGCTGCAATCTCCTGATGAATAGCAAAGAAAAGGAACAAATCAAGAGTTGCTGAATGAGATACATTTACAAGAAAATAACTTAATAGGCTCAACATTCACCTCTGGGCTCCCTGCCAATTTAAACTCAGTAAAAACATTGGGGTTGAAAAGCATCTCATTGTATGATTCAGAGGCTTCAGCAGGAATTGGGGCAGATTTATTGACATCCTCAGAATTCTCATCTTTGGTTATCTCCTGCAGACCAATACAACAGGCCTCATAATTTCAGATAATTGCCAAAATATTGCACCATAACAAATTGAATATCCCTACATATTTGGACTAAAGCTCCATTTGATTCTAAAAGAACAACGCAAAGCCAATCATCAATGGCCACAATACATTTTCAGCCAAGAGTTCTAAGCTTACACGTCCTTTCAAAGTACGTATGGCCACCAGAGCATTGCTCATTGCTTAATGTTGCTGATTAAGGGCAACATGTAGTTTTACACCAAAATATGATAACCTAACCAATGACAAGGATACATACTTAATTGTAGATGAAGATACCAGAAAGGAGCATGCATCTACAAATATCAATCAAACATGGACCTCATGTCCTATAATGGTTTGCAAGTGCAACAGTAGTCAAAACAAGGTACAAAAACAATCTTACCTTACTGTCAGAAGAAGCTGAGGACAGAAATGCATCAGGTCTCAACCGTTCATCATTACCAGCAACTTTTGAAGACTCCACCACCATTTTGGACTTACTCTTCAATCTTTCTGCAGATTTAGCCTTGACCCATAACATAAAATAATATCAGCAAAGGAATTACAGAAACATGCCAAAGAATATGTCAAGTAAGAAGATTCATGATTAAAACCTGACAAAAGGCAGCAACCAGTTCAGGTCTCAAAATGCAGAACCGAGAGCCAGGTCTGGTATAATTTGCATCGCGAGGAGTTACTCTCATGAGGTCCAGAAGATAATGCCTAGATTTTTAGAGAATAGTAAGCTCGTGCATAATAAAACTTCTGCATACTGCCACACCATTCAAAATTACTAGATTTGATGAAGATGATAAATATACACACAACTACTTCATCCCAAACCAAGAACAGTTACAGCATCAAAATATATGAAGACAATATCTAAGATCTAAAATAAACAACAACAAAGCCTCAATCCCAAATTTATTTAGGGCTGGCTATATGAATTTTTTATTGTATTCTGTCTTATTATACACTGAGTTAGGTGTGAGTGAGACCTAATTGCTCAAAATCCGTAATAAGTCAACCTAGGTCTTCCAGTCCTCTCCTCTCCTCTCATTATCCACGTGAGTTTGATCACCCCTTTTAATTAGATCTAAGATCTAAAGTAACAGGACTAAATATTTTGTGAGATTTAATAAAGTATAGAATTATTTGAAGAACAATGTTGGGCAGCAGCATAAATAACATATTGTTATTGTTGAAGCATGAGGAGAAGTCTGGATATAGGTACAACTAGCAGCACCAATTACAACATTAAAAAACAAGAAAGAAAGAAGAAAGCTGCACAACATGAAGGATGGGGAGAAAAATTATAAAGAAAGGCAACCCAAGATAATAATTACCGGTCATCACTACCAACAATACCCTTGCATTCCACTGATGCAGCTAATCTGAAAGCAGTACCAGATCCATCTAGGACTGTGTGCTCTTTTAGATGAAGGTGTTTGGCAGCTTCCAATACCTAAGACATGCAAAACTCAGTGCCCATAAGACAAATATTTAGTTGATACAGTGTCGCGAAATAGCAAAACTCAACTGTGCATTAAAAAATGTTACTAAAGAAAGAAGAATGTAGATGGTGCCGAAAGAGGAACATACAACAGAATGAAATAGATGACACGTCAAAAACATTTTGACTAAGGTATATCCAGCTGAAGGATGAATAATTGTAAACACAAAACATAACCAGATTTTAATATCTCACCTTGGAGTGAAAATCTTCATTCCAGCATATTTTCTTGCCATTGTCAACAGAACCATACAGAAGAGAATCTGATTTGTTCCCTTGAAGAATACCAGGTAAAACACTCTACAAAAGAGCCAATATATGTCCAATCATGCAAAAGAAGTTTTATTTTTTTTATTTTTTTTTTAAAAAGGAAGCATTAAAATGTCTAGTGGTTAGCAAGTAAAAGAGGACAACTTAATACATAAGGAAAGACAAACATGGACAAGGGCTTGGAGAATTACTCTAGCAATAATCATCATATAAAAAACACTGGTAAACAAAAGCAGAAACCAATTTCTCAAGAAACATAATAACAGGAAAGCACTTTGCAGCATGAATTCCTCGTAATGGGAGCTACAATGACATGCATACACCAGAGATTAGCACAAGACGGACAGGTGATAAATTGATCACATCTTTGAAAGCACCTGGGCAACAACTCTCTGGCCTCTGTAATCAATTATGGCCATGGCAAGATTATAGAGTCCAGGTATGTCTGCTTCCTGGTAGGCCTTGGTGCCTTTCAAGTCATTGTTAGCAGAAGCATATGTAGCCTGCTCGCTGTCAGCCAGTTGCGTCTCTGCAGACAATTCAAAAGTCAAATCCATAACACCATTAACCTCTTCAATAGTTGTTCCATCACATTTTTTCCCATTAGAAGTTCCACTTTCCCCACGCAACAAATCATTACAGTCCTTTTCAGAAGAACCAAGCAAAGTATCAGTGTTTTCAATCTTCAAATTAGCATCTGGAGTGCGTTGCTTGGAAAACTGTTTGAGGTCAGCGTCCACAGCAAAACTGAAAAATATATTGTTGTGAACATACCTGGAATCAAAGAAATGCAAAACCGCTGTCAAAAGGCAGAGAGTAGACAATAAACCACAAGGGAAATAATGTAGAACTTGAAAGTAAAACAGTGTCATGAAGTGATAAGCCTTCAAATAGAAGATGCAAAAATTTTAAAGCAATGCTTCAACAAGGAGTATGATGACAGATGTCATGAATTTCTCAAAAGAGGTAAGAGAATTTTAAAAATTTCTGTCCCACTAACATGTGAAAGCACTCTGGATCAGTTGGATTTACAGGAGGGATACATCTTCTGATGACTCCAATAGCACCACTAATTGCAGCACACACAAAATCAGAATTCACTTTGTAAAGAGCCCTATCTCGTAGGATCCTGCAATAAAAACAACCTAATAATTCAAAATGAAATAAAAGCAGCAACAACAGATTCTACAGATGGAAGTCGGCATAATTACCGTTCCTGAAGAGTGGTATGGGGAAACTCCCTACAAGTTTGCAACTCCTCATTCCAATCTCTTTGCATCCCGATCAGTTCACTGCCATATGAAAGGGTCAGTGCATCCTCTGCTCTCGCTGCATCACGTCTATGATCTGATAATGGGAACTCCATATAATTCATTCAGATGAAGTATAGATGCAACTCAGAAAAGATGCTGGCAAAGTTGACTCAATCTTTTATGACTGAAACTGCCATACATGATATTTGGGAAGCAGCAGCATCCACAAATCATAAACTATAAATGGTGGAGTTAAAACATACCAGGAATTGGGTGAGCTCCTAGCCATGAATTTGGTGGTAGGAGAGACTGAACATTTTCAAAAGGATGTGCAGAAGCCTTCTGCTCCAGGATGTCATGAAAAGCTTCAAATAGGAGCATACACAAAGACTTTGGTCATATAATAGCAAGGTGTGTAGTCAAACCAACAATTAATTAAATATCAATCATCTTCCTTTACCTTTTTTGAACTTAGAACTAACTTTCTGTAGTAGTCCAATAAGAGTTGATGCTTCAAACGTAGCTTTACTAGGCCTTGGGTCCAGGACACTTCCTGTGCTTGAATTGACATAAAACATTTTCATGGTTCCTGTAATGCAATATTTGTTACCCTCCAAAGTCGTTATATCCAAGTAAATCAAATCTCCAACAAGCCTGGAGACAACAACATATTACACAAGAAAAGGTTATGATCTTAATTTTATAAACTAGAAAACACAGAGAGAGAGGGAGAGAGAGAGAGAGAGAGAGAGAGAGAGAGAGAAATGCAGACCTTCTGTAGCTTGGGGGAGGATTGAAAGAAGAGAAGACAATGCTGTCCACACACTTGATCTCCTTTGATGCAGATGACAGCAATTTATTAAGGGAGCCTGGAATGCCCTCCATATATCCCAGACCATCAAGCTCATGGACCTCAATTCTTGCAGCATCTAGTTACAGAGAAACAAATTGTTGTCAGACAAGCATCCTCCAGAACTACAGTACAAGTGATCATCAGCTGCAGAAAGGAAAAAAGGACAATGATTGTAAGATGTACATCACAAGCCACCTGAACCTGTAGCTTTGTTTTGTGCTGTTTCATTCTCTAATATAAGAGACGTTGATAGTGAAGCATGAACTGTGGAAAGTGAAAGCAGTTCCTTTGCACGATGAACATGGGCCCTGATTGATCTATCATCATAGGGTGCTGCAAAATATTCCACATTAGATGGAGTCCAAAACAGCCCTCCACAAAAGAAGAATAATTAAGGTCAATTTACCAGCAACCATCTCCAAGCAGCAACCACCAACAGTAATGTCAGCTACTCCAGAAATTTCAGTATAGTCTTCAAGTTGATGAGTTGATCCATCCTTCATGTGCAGCAGCAAGTTGTAGCATGTGAAAAAACATGCCTCAGGAGCATCAAGAAGGAACTGTCTTATATCCATGACAGAGTCCCCAGGGTTCAACTGCAGTCATGTATTGTAATTGTCAATCAATTGTGTGATAGAGCAAGTGCAGCACATTTAAACAAAGATTCAACAGGCACTTGCTTGCCCAGAAGATAAAAGGTTTATAAAACTATTTCAGTGATAAATAAGGAAGGAAAACTTGGAATATCCCGCAAATTAATTTAAAGGGCACTATCTTTATAAAACTATTTCATTGATAAATAAGGATGGAAAACTTGGAATATCATGCAAATTAATTTAAAGGGCACTATCTTTCGTCTTGTGCATGCCAAACCATGAAAAATAGCTTCAGGCCAAGCAAACTCACCTGTAGCTCAAGCTTCTGGCCACTTTGTGTTTTAACAGAGATGGGATAAAGATGAAGGTCCCCTGCACCACAGAGGATTAAGATCAGATGCATGCATAGAGTTTGAATAAATGACTTGCAATGATTGAAAAGCAAAGTTAAAGTGGAGAATAAAAATTCATCTCAATAAAGCCTTTCTGCCTGTAGAAGTTTAAGAAGCTAGAGAGGTACAAATTAAACACTCAAATGCCTTCTATTTGAAGAAAAAATTGATAACTATCACAGAGAAAGTAATCAATTGAAGTGCCATTAAACTGTGTCATGAGTGAAAAAGTGTTATGAATGAGAAAAAATTGGAAAAGTAGAATATTATTTCTGAACCAACAAATTTACAAGTCTAAGAACGTAAGATAATAATCAAGAACAAAACATCCACCTTGCTTTGGTTCTGTCGCTGCATTTGCTGTTTCAGGCTCTTTTGCCTCCAGGTTGGCACTAGCTGATTGACTTGAATCTGGCACTCCATTTGCATCACTTTTGCCATAATCTGGAGCGTTTGAATTATCTTTTACAGCAGCACTGACCGAGGCATCCGGCTGCGAAGAGTTTACAGTGCTATTTGAACCCCTCCGATGCCGCCCTTTACTAGACTTGCCTGCCATTTTGGCCATCTAATCCCCATAATGTGAAGCATGAATAGCTATAATAAGTAACAACATTTCAAAGCTGAACAACACCAGCAAAGTACACAAGGAGCATAATATGCAAAATTGCATAAATTAACAAGTAGATAAATAATCTAGAAAAATTAAAACAAGAATTTTATTCATTGTCCCTTGAAAGGTTGAAACTTCAACCAGCCCTTTACGTCCACCCAAATCAGGCAAGGGTAGCTTTGATCAAGAAAAGGACAAAATGACGCAAACAGCAAAAGAACTGACTAAACAAGCAATAACAATGTCAGTCATATAACTATGTTTCAATATTTCAAACATAGCCTCCGCCTAGGAATGAGCACAATGCCTTTTACCGGTTTTTACAAAGGCCAAGAATTGACAAAACTAACAACTTAATAAATAACAAGTTGGATTATCAAACTGCTTGAACCGAAAAACACGGAAAAGAGACTAAACCCAAAACAAGAGGTTGTTCAAGAACGACACTTTATCCCAAAAATAAAAAAACTTAAAAACTTTACACAAAACACAGAGCTTGGAGCTCACCCAAATTAGCTTTAACGTTCAGCGACGACGAAAGGACACGCAACGTACCCAAAAAAAAATTCAAACTTGATTTTTTTTGTGGGTCGTTTGGCAAAATACAATCCAATCAAACAAAAGAAAAGCATGAGAAAATATTATTGCTTATTACCAATTAAAAGAAGCAACCGAGAAGCTTCAATCCAATCGCAGAATAGATAAACACGCAGAGAGAGAGAGAGAGAGAGAGAGAGAGAGACAGTGGAGCAGAGGGGTCTAGATTAGAGAGAGAGAGAGCCAAAAAAAACATGAAAAAGAACACAGGTGGCTAACAGGGAGGCGGCCAATAATTTTCTCTGCACATCATTCGTTTCCAGTACATAGAAGGCCGCCACGCTGCGCACAGAGAGAGAGAGAGAGAGAGAGAGAGAGAGAGAGAGCGCGCTTGGGGACCCAACAAAACAATCCGTCCGATATCTCTTTTGAAGTAAAATTAAGAGGGCGAAGGTGCGCGTGTCGCCAAAGGTTTTAAAAATCGGATAAAATTAGTTAATAGATTAATAAAATTAAAAATTATATTATGTTTTGAGATAATTTATTTTAAAAATTATGAATTAAATTAATTAATTATTTATTTATTTTTAATTAATTTAAAAAATAATATTTTTATAATAAAATAAAAATTATTTGCTTAGCATTTAGTATCATTTTCTTAAAAAGATTAATAATTCAAATTAGGTAAATTAAAAATTATTGATTTAAATTAAAAAAATTTATAAAATTGGCGAATCGAGTTATGAAGTTATTACACTCTACGGGCATAAAATTCGACAAAACTAAAACGAGGTAACAGGTCTCACACCCGGGGAAGGCTTTTGATAATCAAATCTGTCTTTATATCAAAAATTTAAAAGTTTAAAATTTAAGTAAAATTAATATTAAATATTAAATATATAAAAATTTAATAATAAATTAATTTTTTTATTTTTATTAAAATAAATAATTTCTCATTAAATAAAATAAGTTGTTCCAGCACTAAAAAAATTATTTATTTTAATATTTTGTAAAAAATTAAAAAAAAAATTGTAACATTTAATATTATTTTTTTAAAAAATAATAATATGTCATATGACACGTGGTAAAAGTAAGACCTTCGGTGGGATCTACCCTTTGACGAGATTATATTCTGCTCTTCCTCTCTCTCCCTCCCTCGTTTCTCCTTTTTGCAGTATATCCTCAGTTTCTAATAAAAAATCCTAACAAATTTCAAAATGACAGGTAAATGTTAAGCGTGCGGTTTACACGAATGATTATTATTATTTTTTTGGGGGGGGGGGGGTTGTCAAACACGAATATTTTTACAAAGCGAACAAGAAATCTTAGGAAATCATTTAATCCTTCAATTGGTAAGAGGCAGACGCGTGGTTCTTTGTGGGTTTACGAAGTGCCGAAAGTTGAAAGGAGAATATGAATTTTAAGGTTTGAACTTGACCTTCAATCTAGAGTTTGAATCAAAATGATGAAGATCGCGGAGAGGAGGATAGGGAGTGGGGGGACTATGGTTCGTGATGTTGTGGACAGTGGCATGGTGCAGGGATTTCGGAGAGACAGAGGGCTTGTCTGCTTCTTTTCTATGGATTTGTGTTCTGACAAGGCTTCCTCTACGGTTTTGCATTGTTGCAGAATAAACAAGGGATAGAGGCACTCGGGATTAAATCGTGCGGTGCCGGAGGATGACGTTCAAAACAGCCTGCGTCGTTGGTCTAGGTTGCTCTTATTCTTTTTGTTTGGTTTCCCATGAGAAGGTTTTAGTTCTCTGTGTTTGCATGTTGGCTATGGTATGATTTTGCATTTTGCCTTAGTCTATTTAGGTTATTTACTTGGAGATTTTGTGCCACGTCACAACATGTACACTAGCCTTACTGAGAAAAACATCGCACTCGCCTAGCCATAGACACGTAATGGCCATTGATTGAGGATCTAAGGTAGAATATTGCCGACAGTATATATTGATGTTGCCACGTTATTTTGAAAATTTTTTGTTTTTTCCAAATGGATTTTTTTTTTTAAAAAAAGTCCTTTTTGTTGTTGTTGTTTTTTCTTTTTTAAGGTTTACCCTTTTACTTTTTTTTGAAATGTTTTGAGGAATTTTCACTATATACTTAAGAGTGCATATGTTATTTGTAGGAATTAATATTCCCTGTAACAAGTGCACCATTAATAAGCAATTATTCTTTTCTTTTTATTTATTTTCTGAGTAAATATCGTCTTAAAGTTTATTATTTCTTCCCAAATTGTTCTTAGGCTTTCCAACAATAATAATCATCTAACGTATTTGTTTGTGCCAATCTCTTTAAATTTTCATAATTAAATCCTCAAAATTCTCATAATTAAAATTAGTCTCTCACCTTTTGTGACAAAACTATAGATCCAAGTCCCTCACACATCCCACCCCCTTTTCTTGCCTCTTTGCTTAATTCCTTTACTTTCAATTAATTAATATCAGTTACATAATTTTAAGTAAGAATATGAAAATTAATTTCTGCCTTCTTTATTAGCTTCTTCCTTAACAGTGACACGTTGAAATATTTAAGCGTGGCTAAGCGTTTGGGTCATCGAGCTCCATACATATATTTGATACGATTCATCTTTATTTGAAATTATTTCACGGGTTTTTAATAAAATCATGAAGGAGGTGAAAGAATAAAATTACATTTTTCAACAATCAATTTTTATAAATAATAAAAAAAATGATATAAGTATTTTAGATAATTTTGTGCAGCGCGCGTATCTGTGAGCTAATTTAACTAATTAAACGGGTCACGTGATTCCTACTAATTCCTTGTGTAAAACAATTTTAGTTATTATAAATAATTAATAAAAATTTAAATTATTTTTCGTTTTAGCCGTAAGTGCATTGCATGAATAGTAAATTATTTAGCATTGCTAAAAAAATAAAAAGACTTAAATAATTAAAAATTTAAATTTTTATGTTTAAAATTTAGATTTAAATTATAGTACATTTCTACTAACTATAAATTTTAGAATTTGTAATATACTAATAATTTTGTGTATGGCTCAAAATGCACGTTTCTCAATTGTAACCACAGTTCTAAAGAACCACAATTCTAAAGATACCCTCTCTATATATATTTTTTTTTAGCCGAATAAACCTCATAATAATAATTAAAAGAATTTGCTTAGCAAGAAAATGCAAGGCATTAATTTTAGAATCCTTGATCACGAATTGTTAATTGCTCACAAAGGCAATCCCCTTCCTAATTGTAGAGGTTCTAAAATTACTCTAAATCCTTAGATATTACGCTCTTTTTTTTTTTTTTTTTAAGTTTAATCGAATTGTGACAACCGGTTTAGGTTTAATTGGTTAGTTGTTACCACAAGCGATGATTCAAATTGATTAAATTTTTTTAACTAAAATTATTTATTTAACTATTATCTTTTCATATTATCTCACAATATAAAACTTGATTAATTAAAAAAAGAATTAATTATGATATAATTTTTAATTACAAGAGTTTTGTATATATTTTCTTAAATTAATTAATATCTGATTAAAAGTATTAAATTTATTTTAAACTAAATTTTCTTATATAATTAATTTATATTTAAAAAATAATTAATTAAATTAAATTATTAAATAATTTTATAATCAAGAAAATGTAATTACAATAAAAATAAAATTTAATGAATTAATACAATTTTTTTATTTAATTACAATTAAATATATATTAATTAATATATATATATATTTTAATTATAATTAAATTTTAATATCACATAAATAATATTTAATTTTTAAAAAAAATTGTACAGTATATTCGTTGAAATACATCTTAATATTCCCTTGCTGACAGTTTTAGAAGTGTCCGAAACATTACCGTCTTATTCTTATCCAACCCAAGCAGCGACGATGAACGGCACGAAAAGGAACCGTCTTGTTGCCGTGCACATTCGAAATAAGATACTTAAAGTGGACACGTGTCAGGGTTAAATAATCTGAAGTACGTGTTTAGCGTGTGTTATGGTAACACGCAAAAACAATTCCCGCATTGTCAAACAAACTTGCGCCGGATGCGGTGATTTTTTATTTTTTATTTTTTATAACGAAAAGAAAACGGTGGTCCCTCAGCTTCGTCTCCCGCCAATTCCAAGACTTCAGAGAATCTTTTGTTTATCTTTTGTGTCTTTTCTTTTGGGGCAATGGAGGTCCCAGTGATCGATCTATCGCGATACTTGGAGATCGCCGACAAGCTGAGCGCCGACCCGAAGAAATTATCAGGTCAAATCGGAGAAATCGGGCCTTGGCTCAAAGAGCTGTGCCAAGAGGTGAGCCGGATCTTGAGAGAAACAGGAGCTTTGATAGTGAAGGACCCGAGATGCACGGCGGAGGACAACGATCGGTTCATAGACATGATGGAGAAGTACTTCGAGAAACCTGTGGAATTCAAAAGGCTGCAAGAGAGGCCTCATCTGCATTACCAGGTAGTATTTATTTACTAATTATCATTCTCGATTCACGAGTTACTACTTTTGGTGCTTCGTTTTTTTTTTTTTTTTAAATAAATTTCCGAGAAAATAAGAGAAAAATTAATTTTGACGGAAATTGGAAAAACATTTCTTTTCTTTACACATTTACACTAGCCTAGCCTTTAATTCTACAGAAGTGTTAGGAATCATGTCGATAGTTATCGAAAATTACGCAGCGGAATAATAGTTTTAAACTTTTGATTACTAATAAAAGATCAGATTGATTGTTAAAAATAATTACAATCTAAAATAGAAAACAAGAATTTTATCAAGCAATCTGTAGATTTTCTTCTTTCAATTCTTCTCGGCACACCACTTCTGTCCAATTGCCTAGCTGTTAAGATAAATCTACGGGATAGCGATTCTCATAAGCCCTAAACTATTCTAGGAGAAAGAGAGAGTACAGACGCCAAAAACCCTTTGTACTAGAACAAGGTGGCTGACCATAAGAGGGCGCTTATTTTTAAATTTCACATATTTAGTTCAAAAGTTTTAGAAAACTTTTCAATCAAGTCTAATTAATAAGTTCATATTCATAGATTAATATTGATGTTTAAAAACCTATCATCACCGCTGAGATGTTAAGATGCCCGAGTGGCTTGACTAATTCTTTTTTGCGCACAATCCTTCCTTTTTAATTTAATTGTTTCACTATGCCAATGTTCAACTGCAAAATTAATCTCTACTCTAGTTTTTTCAAGTATATATGTTCTCAAGTATTAATATGGTCATTCATTTGCCAAATGAAATTTGCAACTCATCCTCATTTCACTTTGGTCAAAGGTTTCCTGAGTCAACTCTCATTTAAAATAGGGAAACATTCTCCCTTATGGGTTGATAAATCTCATCGCACTGCTATTTCCAAATAATTCATGCTGTGTCTGCTATTCAGCCCACTGGTAATGCTTGACTAGAATAACACAAAAGTGATTTCAAAGTGTAACAATTTCTTCATCAACATACAAGTGTTGTATTTGGTAATTATCATAGGGTTGGTGAACTAATTCGTTCATTTAATGATCACATATTTTTGTTTATGTATCTCATACTTCAATCAATTAGTACAACCGCTTTCTGCACAAGAAAAAATAATAAAAAAAAAAATATTAGTCTTATGACTCTATCAATGTCTCATCTTGATAGTACATTGATCGGAAATATTTAGAAATAATTTTTTAATACAATAAAAATCTTATGATTGTATTCTCATCATAGTTGCTTTTACAAAATATATTTATTTAATAAATTTTATATTTAGAGTTTATTGATGAATATACCATATGTGTAAGCAAGTTAAAAATAAAGAATGTCTTTTATTGATTAATCTTATGAATGAAATATCAAATATGCACAAAAGACAATAATCAACCTATTGGCTACAAGGCATAAACTATAGAAAGCTAGGAGTGAGGGATAACGGAGTGGGGAAGCTAAAGGTTTCTTTCTCACTCAGGAAGTTGTCTATCCTTTGTCTCAAGTTTTGCCATGTACAGGTTGAATTGTGAAGAAAGGGGAAGAGAATGAATAAGGATAATTGTGATGTTGGTTAAGTTTTGTTATTTGGTGAAGGAGGATAACTTTTAAATATTGGACTTCAATTTCGCAATTTATTGATTGTTGATCCAATGCAATTAGTTTTACTTCTAGTTCATGACAATGCTTCATGGTCACAATAAATATTCAGCTGAAAAAAATCAGCATCTTTTTATTTTATTTTTCTCATTCTATGGTTGAGTGATATTGCTGTACACACAATGTTATTATACCGGATTAACTGCCCTTCTCAATTTTTAAATTAAAGCCTATCAATTTTTATACTTTTATTTGGTTTTATCATTGTAAAAGAGCCAGCATTGGGCCATTGGCTAAAGTTTGCCATATGTGGTTGAACCCTTGATGTTGTTGAGCCATGGCATATTCAATTAACTTCATCACCTTGAACCCTCCATTGACTTTAATTTGGATGAGTACATGAATGTTTGAATTTTCAATTGACTTCATCACTGAAGTGGGGATAAAACTAATAAAAATGTTTGGATTTTCACTTAGTGTATGGCATGATCTTTGGTTCTAGTTTGTCCTTTGCACAAATCTCATTTGTGTTACCATTTTGTAACAAGTTTGATAGGGGAGGAAGTGTGAGAAATTGAAAGGTGGGGGACTGTTCAGAAATTATGCTGGTCATACATCTATGATGATTCTGTATTTTCAAATTTTTGTTGGGACATTTTTTTCCTTTTTTTTTTTTCTTTTTCCATGGTGTTCTGATTATTTGTCATCTGACCAAAATGTACAGATGATCTAAATTTCATTGTGGTTGAAAAGGAAAAATCAAGTAGACCTAGTTTATTCTTCCCATTCTCTCTTTCTCCTTGAAAAATGAAAATTTGTGTTTTCTTGAGGGTTCTTTTTTTTTTTTTTATTCTTTTTGGTGTTTTGTTTTTTCAGTTTTGGGGCATTGGGTTGAGGGGGAGGCAATAGGTGCTTGAGGGTATAATGAAGACAATGTTTGACAAAAGTCATGCACCACAAGTCCGTGAGCCTGGGAACTGTTAGTCATTGTTACAAAAGAGACTTCCCTTATTCATATTCGGTAGCTTAGGCTAGTTCCAACAAACAGAAAAGGAGCTTAACCTTACTTGCTCAAACTCTGGTAGCAGCTAGTAACATATGGTAGTTTGTTTAAGAAGCTGCATGTAATTTATCTTTGTGATGCCAGCTATATTTTTCAACTTAATATATGTCATGCCAAATGTCTGGACTAGTATTAATGGTGGATGGAATAGAACTTGAATGAAAATTACTAAACAACTAATAGAAGTTTTGAAGCCTAGTAGTCACAATTGTCTCTACTTTGCCCCAAGTTTTGCTTTGTAAAAGTTTAGCTATCAAGAAAGAATGAATGAGAACAATTGTGATGTTGACTAAGCTTTACTATGCAAGTTCTGTTATTTGGACAAGATAAATGAAAATGTTATTGATGCCCATTTGGGTAACAGGTTGGAGTGACCCCAGAAGGAGTAGAAATTCCAAGAAGTCTGGTTGATGAAGAGATGCAAGAGAGGTTCAAAGGAATGCCTGTTGAGTGCCAACCATTGACTCCTAGTGGACCAGATCGCAAGTGGCGTTACATGTGGAGAGTAGGTCCTCGGCCATCTAATACACGCTTCAAGGTGTTATATCTTCCTATTTTACTCATATTAATCATCCTGTGGTTGAAATTTGCTAAATACGTTTCACTTGTGAAGGAGCTGAATTCAGAACCTGTCATTCCTGAAGCTTTTACTGAATGGAAAGACACAATGGACTCTTGGGGATACAAAATGGTTTCTGCAGTAGAGGTAAGCCATAAGTTGGTTTATTGTGTTATCATGTTATCTGTTAACATAGTTTATTTAATGTGATTTGCTCCATGTCTTTAATCAGGCCGTTGCTGAAATGGCGGCGATTGGTTGTGGATTGCCTAAAGATGCATTTACTTCTCTCATGAAGCAGGTAGGTAATGGCTGATTATTACTAGAATTATTTTTTTTTTATTCACAGCTCAATTCTGATGATGTTAATTTAGCATCTATGCAAGGAACATAAGTAGAAAAAAATATGTTTGAACAAGTTTTAAGTTGGTGTTGACTGCAAATCTATATGCTTCTTCCTTGTCAGATATCCTTTGTGTACTCCTTGAGAACATGCTTACTATACTTTTCTAATGTTATGCCCCCCTAGTGATTACCTCCCTGATAACTGTCTGCTATTGCACTCCATGCTCATACATTCTTTTGTTATCAGTTTTCATTGAAATCAATTTTTCTGCTGCTGTCAACTAAGGCATGCATGCCCCCTCCCCTGTCCGTTTGGTTGTCTCTGCTGGCAGTCTTTTTAGTGTGACCTTTTGTGTGTAAACTGCAGGGACCTCATCTTCTTGCTCCAACTGGCAGTGACCTCAGCAAATACTGCCAGGAGGGTACTGTGTTTGCTGGATATCATTATGATCTTAATTTTCTAACCATTCATGGCAGAAGTAGATTCCCTGGCCTAAACATTTGGCTGAGGAATGGGCAAAAGGTTGGAGTGAAGGTTCCTCTCGGATGTCTTCTCATTCAGACAGGAAAGCAGGTATGGCACCTTTATTTTGAACGCAACTTTCTCCTTTTAGTAACATGTAAGAGGACCATAGAGAATTATATATACTCAATTCTTGAGAAACATTGTATTGTATGGTATCTAATTTTAACTTCTTCAATGTACCGTTTCCATGTCCAGATTGAGTGGTTAACTGCAGGAGACTGCATAGCTGGCATGCATGAAGTAGTTGTTACACACAGGACAATTGATGCAATTAGATTGGCAGTAGAGCAAAACCGCAGCCTTTGGAGAGTGTCCTCAACGGTAACTAAATCCAATTATTCAATGATACACAAGCCTTATGGATGTCATAGATTTGCATCTCTTCTTGCACAAGCAAATAAATTTTCTCAAAGCAATCTATGCTTACATTTTTCGTCCACTTTTTCGTGTAGCTTTTTGCGCACATAGCATCAGATGCCATGCTGAAGCCTTTAGGCCACTTTGCGGAAACACCACTTGCCAGCAAATATCCACCTATTTGTGCGGGAGAGTTTGTTGAACAAGAGTTAGCCGCAATCAATCTAAAAGGAAAGGTCATAAGTGACAATTGACAACTTAAGCATCTTTATCGTGCAAATGCATTCATCTGTTGGCTTTGGGATAATATGCTTTCTAATAAAGGAATTGAAACATTTTGAGTCCAGCGTTTGCCTTGCATGTGTATGTACATATCTCATCTCTGCCTGTTGTTTTCTGATGGCTTTGGACGGCAGCAATGTGCCGATACATATTGAAGCTTCAAATAATTGAGCCTAGGCGAAGAGAATGAGCAAGCTTCTTTTGCGGCAAAATACCGTCAAGCATTAAGTTTTCATGTGTTCTCATTACTTGCACTTGTCAAAATTCAAGCGTCAGTATCTGTGGATGGATGATTGTTATACTGCATTTATAAAAATATCTTTGGCCGTTAGCCATGATTTGCTGTTTAGCTTCTAAATCAACCAAGACGGGCATCTCAAATGATAGGGTCATGTCTTCAGATATGGCATTAAATCAAATTTCTTGAGCTCGCAAGAACTTTATCCATGCAATAATAACTTCTTTGTACAAATAAGATAAAAATTGTGTATACCTAATTATAATTTAAATTCAATCACATGGATTCAAATAAATTTCAAAGTAATGCAAGGAGCAATGAAATTTAAATTCATTGACTGTATTGACAGCATGCCAATTGCCAATTGCCAAGGGTATTGTTAATATGGGCTGTCTACCTGATACAAATCAGAACAAAAAGCAGAGGAGACATAGAAAAGGCATGATCGCCGTAATGTGGAGTTAGGAATGGGTGCGCAATGGCATGAGCAAAAACTTGCATATATCGGATTTAACTGTGACCCAATTTCCTCTCACGAGAGAGCATTCATCAGGGAAGTGGAGAGAGCCTGCCTAAGCAATTAAAAAGATGAAGCCTTCTGGTGCTCTGTCATTGGTGATACTGGTGCTGGTGATGACAGGCATGGTTGAGCAGGGAAAATGCCATGCTTGTGCAAGTACTTTCTTCTCTGCACTTGTTCAGCTGATACCTTGCAGGGCAGCAGTTGCTCCTTTCAGTGCCATACCGCCAAGTGACGCGTGTTGCAATGCCGTGAAAACTCTTGGCCAGCCTTGCTTGTGTATTCTCGTCAATGGCCCTCCCATATCCGGTGTTGACAGGAACATGGCCACGCGGCTTCCCGACAAGTGCAATGCCAACTTTGAACCCTGTAAAGATGCACACGCAACTCTCTTCCTAAGTTACAATTTGGGTCTGCCTTTTCTTGTTTTCCTTAAAAAATGTTTTTGTGTGCAGGCGAACTTATGAAGAAGTAGAACACGCACGACTTGGTAATCATCAAGAATAAGTGTGTGGAGAGGAGGCCATGCATTAGGGTCTTGGTAATGAACCGGTGCAGTTTGAAATAAGATTATAACGTTGGAGTTTATGTAGCAAAACCAATGGGTTATTTCAGCTTTAGATGTTTGACCCTTTTCCTCCTTGTATGGTTTTTAAATAAAACCATGGAAGTTTTCTTCTTTGGTTCTCTTCATTTTCAGGCCATTTTTGTTCAGGTGCTTTATTTATCTGCTACACCACCAAATCAAAATCCATTCTGGTTTTTTCACTTCTACCAAAAAAGCATTAACTTCTGTCTTTATTTATCTTTTTATTTATTTTGTTAAAAAGAAAAAAACCTTTTACTAAGTGGTGATGTGAACCAAGAGCATAGAGTGTGTTTAATTTACTCAAGACAGCCTGCCTAAGAAGTAATATTTAACACACTCTAACCTCATAACCATAAAGCAAAGGACCATTACCCAGCAGGGTAATTGAAAGAGAATGAAAAGACTGAATAGTCAGAATTAGTAAAGAAATTAAACTTAACTCTCCACTTTTTTTTTTCAAAAAAAAAAAAAAAAAAGCCAAAAATCAAATACCATTGCATGTTATGTACCCCCTCCATCATTGCTATTCTTCCCCTCCATCAAATACACAAATTTTTCAAGGTTGATTGTCATTAGCTAAATTGATCATGATGATAAATTTTGGGACCCCAACACAATTAGGAAAAACAAATGAACAAGAGACCGAAGAAGATGACATGTCTAAATTTGATATGTTTGAAAAATATATTATGGTTGAAATATGACCCATTTATAAATAAATACTTTAATTCTCTGCAACGGTGTCGCAATTCTTAGAGCAGTGCATTGTGAGGCCCCAAAACGGGTCGGGCTTCTTTCAAAAGTTCTCTCTACTTTTTTTTTTTTTTTTCTCTGTTGCTGCTTCTTTTGATAACGTAAATGAAAATTTAGTCAATGAATGAAACGTCAAATTTTCATTTAAACGACGTTGTTTTAAGAATTAAAAGTGATGGTTGAATTGCCTTTGTGCTGCAGAATAATGTAGTCCTACATTCGAAATTTTTGCACATATTTATGCATCCCTTTTTCTCTATTGTGGTTCGGACTTCAGATTGCTGCCGAGAGAGCTTTTTTTTTTTTTTTTTTTTTTGGTGTTAGAATGAAATGAGCTTGATACCACTGTTAGCAAATCTCAAGTACTTAATTCAATGTCATTAATATCAAAATATCACATATAATTAATTTAAAAGTCACACTAAAAATATTTGTTAATCGACCAAGATAAATTGAGATAAATAAATACTTTATCCTAAAATGCATCTAATCTTAACTCAATAGTAATAGGACTTAAACATTTTACTTGACTCAAAAATTTTAATTTGTTCTAACAAAGAATTTGTATTAACTCTAATATTCTCTTTAATTTTGATTTAGTAATATTCTCTAACAAAGAATTTGGATTAACTCTCTAATACTAAAATGCATCCCTTTCTTTCTTTTTCTTTTTTTTTTTTTCCTTTATATATATATATGTATATTATTGCAGTCCTAAATGTTTTGACTATTTCAATTTAATATTTTTCATTTTCGTTTCATGTGACAGTCAAGTCTAATTAACTACGGAGTAGGGTTTAAGTGTCAAATAATTGGCTTTCGTATCTGTTTCCATTAAGATTTTGTTTCTGAAGTAGCAAGTGAAGAAGAGGAAAGACAACGGGCTCGTCATCTTACAAATGGTTCAAAGAAGAATGGGCCATGGCTTAACATGTCGTCGCCGAGAACGTGGCTTCCATGCCCAAGCGCGTCTTGGAGAACTTTTCTGGGGAGTGAAAATGTCCCCATGAATTTTTTCTTTCCAATTTTCGTTTAGTTTCCGAGAATTAAAAAAAAAAAAAAAAAGAAACGAAAAGAAAAAGTTAAAATTTCGTTTTATCTGGAATTGTTTTTCCTTTTAACTGTAATTGTAACCAAGTTTACCCTAAAACCGGTTTTAATTCCTCTTTTTATTTATTTATTTAAAATTTCCTACCTGAAATACAATTTTATTTAATATATTTTTTTTATTTTTTAATTCAATCAAAAAGTAATTATTTTAAGTCAAGCCGTTGTCCAGTGGACATCAATAATAACATATAAAGAAATAAGATTTAATTATTTAACTTTTACTTGTCTAATTTAACAATGAATCTAGAATAACTCCAATATGTTATTGAGAGTGAAAAGCATAAATGGAAATTTAGAAAATAGTACGGAATTGGAGGTACCAACCCGTCTTGAATAGTAGAGTCCAACCCGGCTTATGATTTTCCCGCATAGAAAATTGAAAATTCTTCTGTGAAATTCCTCCCGACTTCAAACCACGGAATCACTCTCCTCTAAAATTGTTTTACATGTAGGATGGTCTCCACTAAGCGTTGCAAAACATACTTGTACACTTTCGAATTTTGAAAAAGTCAAAAATAAATAATAATATATTTTTAGTCATTCTGATATACAAGAAAATAAAAAATTAGTGAAAAAAAAATATTATTTTCTTAAAATTTAATTCAAACACGAGTAACCTAAACTGGAACTTGGTCCGAATCCGACGTGTCCCAAAAATAATTCGATCCGAACTTGTGTGAGCCGATCCATTTGACATCTTTACTTGGGAGTTATTTTTGTTTGGTCCATAAAAAATAAGAAAGGTGAACGGAGATAAAAAGAGAAATTACCCTAGCCTGCATGCAGGCATCTTCAATTCTTTTACCTGGGGGATTCTTTTTTTGGTAGTTCAAAATAACGAATGAACAATTATAGTTAGTATTCCCGCGATGCCTAGTTCCAACCACACATCTAGGTTTTTCTCAAGGGAGACCTGATAATAATAATAATTTTTTATATTAATTTTCAACGTAATAATAATAATAATAATAGTTGTTGTGGTTGGTTTTCTTACCACCGACATTTCCAGCTGCATTAACTTTCCATCTCCCATCCAAATTGAGTCGCCACTAGCCAGTCCATCCATACCAACTGCGGGCTTCCACTCAGCACTATCTCCCGTACCTGTGTCCAAGTGATCATCGTTATCTTTTGTTTTCTCTTGTTTTTTTTTTTTTTTTTCTCTAAGGAGGGAATGGTACATGAATATTTTATTTGCTCCATTTCATTGGCCTGGTATAAAGTCGTCGACATGCAGTGGTGGAACTGGGATTTTTTAAAATTTGTGGGGCCAATATAAAAGTGAGGTGAGCATATAGACTGTTAATATCGGTAAATAAGTTATGAATTAAAGAGAAGAAACAATTTTTTTTTTTTCAAAAATTGAAAAAAAATAGATTTGGTAGGTTAATTTAAAAAAAATCTCATTGTTGAGATATTTAATTACACAAAAAAAAAATGACACTTAAAAAATAAAATTATAAACTAATCATATTTCTTTTATTTTCATAAATAAATGATATTAGATGTTATAAAATTATTATATTATTTTTATATTTTTTTACGTGCTAATAAATAATAATATTTGTTTTTTATTTATTAAACACAGATATAACCCAATTTCCTTATTTTCCTCTCTGCTTCCACTTTTCTCCCCGCCCAAACACAGGATTAAGAATACTAGAACTACGCAAGTGGGAGAAGTTAAGAGGGTTTTCGAAAAGCGCAAGTGCGCAAATCCTCTTCCCCTTTTCGAAAATCCTCTTTGCGAAAGAGAAAATGGTTAATGTATTTAAGATCACTAACGTGAGAAAACATCTATTAGCCGGCTCTCACATGAGTTGGGAATTATTGATAAGCATCTATTTTCTTTTTGTTTCAGGCTTTTCTTCCGAAAATAAACACAATCACCATTATACATCCCGCGTTTCCTGCAGGTATAGCCCACGTTTTTGTCTCACACTCCTACCGATCAACAGACCCTAAGAATTAACTGGGTATTGATTATGGGAGCAGTGCCTTACCTTTGACTCTCATTGATGTAGAAAGGTAGCGGGTGGAATGAGCCATAACTCATACTGATCAACCAACCCCTAATAGTTAACTGCGTGTTGATTATGAGAGCAATGCCTTATGTTTGACTCTATTGATGGATAATGGCCGCAGGAGTGATGGGCCATAACTCATACTGATCGACAGACCTAATAATTAAGTGGGTATCGATTAGAAGGTATTGATTGGAAGGCAGCCGGAGTGACGAGCTTGAGAACTGGCGGGGAAGTAGCCACGGAGGTCTTGAAATTGACGTCAAACCTTTTTTTTTTTTTTTTTTTTCAAGTCAGTTTAAAAAATTTTAATTAAAAGTGTAGCGTATAATGTTGTAAATTAGTTAATTTTTAAATATTAATTATTAAATTATTAAATTTTGTTAATTAATTAATTATTTAAATTATTTATTAATTTTTATTAAATTAATTATTAATTATTATAAATTATAATAAATTTAATAATAATTTATTATCATTAAAATTTATATAATAATTTATATATAATTTAATAATCACTAAAAATAATAAATAATATAATTTTAAAAATATTATATAAAAATCAATTTATTGATATTTTAAAAATTTTATAATTTATAAAAATTTTAATTTTATAATTCTTTTAAATATTAAAATTTATATATTTTAATTTTTATTTATAATTCAAAAAAATATAAAAATAATATATTATATTTTTATTAATTAATTTAATAAAAATAATTTTTTTATATAATAAAAATTATTTTTAATTAATATATTTTTAAAATTTAATTAATTAGTTATTTTATAATTATTAAATTAATTATTTTATTTTTATTGAAATAACTGTTATATATAACTATCAAATTAATTATTTTTTTATTTATTATTAATATTTATATATTATAATAATATTAATTATTTATTATTATTAAAATTTTTATTAAAAATTATTATATTATTTATATTATTAAATTATAATTATCATAAATTAATCTCTTATTTTTATTTAAAAAATAATAAATATTATTTATAAAATTTTATAATTTATTATTAAATTAATTAAAAATTAAATTTTTTTATTAATTCATTATAAAATATATTTTAATAAAATAATTTATTATATTTTAAAAAATTATTATTAAAATAATATATATTGTATTTTATATATAATATTTTTTAATTAATTTATTTTTATTATAATATTAATTAATTAATTAATTAATTATTTTAAATTAAAATTAAAATTTTAAATTTTAAAATCATTAAATTATATCTGATAATTGACTTTAAATTTTCTTTATTGCTTATAGTTTTTTATAATTTTGAAATCTACGCCTTAGCTTTTGGGGAAAGACGAGGAAATGGAATTGCCCTAAACCTCTACAATATTTTTATCATCACTGTTTTGGCATCGTCGGCAGCCGTCGCTTGCAATGGAGCCTATAGATACCATCAAACTCTCTCTGCTGCATGCCGCTTGCCCAAAAACCTTCATGGATCCTCTTTTTCACTTATCCTATCCCGTGATCCCCACCATCATTTCACTGCATCGACATATTGTAATTTAAATTTCTTTGTTTTTTTTTTTTTTCTGATTTTTGAGATAAGTCATTGAATGTATGAAGATTTTTATTTTAATTCACCTTTGAATTTAACTCATTCATTATTTTATATTACTTAAAAAAAAAAATACAAGTAATAACTAGTTGATTTTGTCGCCGCGGCTTCTTTTGAAAGGCATCATCCATCCAGACTTTTCTATATATATATATATATATATATATATATATAACTTATTAATAATTTTATATTATATAATAAGTAAATTTTATTTAAAATAAAAATATATAATATAAAATAATAAATAAATTATCTTTGTTCAAATTTAATTATCACTGTTCTTTTTTTTTTTTTAAATTCATTGGCACTAAATGCAGTTCTTTAAGGGAGAAAAAATTCGGACAAAAGTTTCCACAAGGGAAGGACCGAGATGGAGAGGAAATAAACTATGAAACCGTTACAAATGCAGCGGGGAGACCTGTCCATTACTTTTCAGCCACACAGACAAGGGACGGATTTGGGCCCGCTGACGCACGGGCCCCGTTTTTTTTTTACCTTGCTCCGTGGGTGATTTGCTACTTTTCTTTCCCATTTTTTTCTCTTTCCTTTTTTAATTGCTTAAAAAAATAAAATTCCTCCTCTATCATCAATTCATTTAATATGCGGGAACTGGGGTTTTATTTATACTCGTTTCTAATCCTAACTAATACAAAAATAAATAAACAAAGAAATTTAGATTCTATAAAGCTGGGGCCTAAAGCACTACTCCTAATATTATAATTTAAGAACAATATGAATTAAAATGAAAATTAACAAATTAATAATAAATATTGATCTTCTATTTCTTGTCCTGTGTCGGGACGAGTATACTCATCTAATTTGCTTAGTTACTTTGATTCTATGTATGCACGTGTGAATTTGGTATCGTAGGACATTCTCTTCCATCGCCGTCCCTTGATAAACTTTTTCTTATGCATGAATTACAAGAAGAAATAATATGAACACACATCTCTATGAAATAATATGGATCTTTATCCTTGGTCGGTTCAAACAACTAGATCTTCAATCTTTCAGATGCTCATGTTATGTTGGTATTCCGCATGATAATAATAATAATAATAATAATAATTTTTAATCAACATCTTAATAATAATAAATTAAATCAAAAATAATTCTCATAAATTATAATAATTTTTTATTTAATAATTTTTTTATATTTTTTTAAAATTATTTTTTTATAATAAAAAATTTTTAATTTAAAATTTTTTATTTTTATTTTTTAAAATTATTTTTATACATTAAAATAATTAATTATAAATACTCTTAATTCTTATTTTTCTATTAAATCTATTACATTACATTCAATTAAATATTACTTATAACTTAAATTGTTAATAAATATGATATATCAACTATGTTAATGTGAATATATATATATATATATATTTAAAATTTTTAATTTTAATTTTTTAAATTTTTTAATTAAGAATAATTAAAATATATTTTTTATTTTTTTAAATAATTTTTTTAAAAAATTAAAAAAATATTTATATATAATATATCATACTAATTAATATTTTATATTTTATATAATGTCTTATTAAAAATTTTATAACAAATTTAATAATAAAAAATAAAATATATTTTTAATTAATAATATTAATATAATAAAATAATTATAAAAAATATTAAATTAAAAAAATATAAAATAAAAAATAATTAAAAAAAATTTTAATAAAAAATTATTGCTCCTAATAATTGCAGTAGTTATTTGTTGTCCTCCCACCAATTTTTCCATCCAGCATTAACTTCGCCAAGATTTTAGTCCTTCCGATGCTTATATTTTGTATCATTCCAAATAATAATAATAATAATAATAATAATAATAATTTAAAATCAACATCATATTTAAATTTATAATTATAGTAGCTAACGGTTCTCCGACCACCAACGTTTTTTCATCCGCATTCAAATGCCCACCCATATCTGTACCACACATAATAATAAAAACTTTTTTAAATCAACATCATACTAATAATAATAGTAATAATAATAGTTAACGGTTTCCCACCACCAACTTTTCCGTCTGCATTAACTTCCCCATTTCCCACGGAAATTAAGTTGCTGTTAGCCAGCCGCCGATTCAGCCACCGATTTCCACTACTGGCTAGTACATACAAACGACTGTGTCCTTTCATGCAACGCTCTCCTTTATACCGGTGTCAGAGTGATCATTGTTAACTTTTATTTTTCTTTGTTTTTTTAAGGAGGAGCTGATACACGAATATTTTAAAATTAATATATAAATAAAATTTTAATTTTAATATATTATAAAAAATTAAATTTAATTTTAAAATTATAATAATTTTATTATTATTAAAATTTTTTATAATAAATTTATTTTATTATTAAAATTTATTATTATTTTTTATTAAATTATACTAAATATTAAGATAATATAAATAAAATCACTCGATAAATTTTAATATAATATTTTAATATTACTCATAAATTGATATAAAATATTAATATTTTTTATAATAAAATTAATTTATTAAAAAAATTATAATAATAAAATTATTATATTTTAAAATTAAAATTAAAATTTTTATAATTTTTAAAATCAAAAATTTATTTGTTGATTCACTTAATATTTTATAAGCTTTATTTTATTAGCATGCTGTAAAGTTGTCGAAATGATGCAGTGCAATTGGGATCTTTTTAAAATAAAAAATTTGGGGGCCAATAAAAAGGTGAGGTGAGCATATAGACAAAAAAAAAATGGAATAAGAAAAACTCACGAGAATTAAAGTCAAAATAATAAAATACTATGCAATATGGACATTTTTGAAAGAAGGTATATGTTATCAGATTTTATTCGTTTGGCACGCTTTCAATACATAAGACTGTATTTGATGGAAAAAAAAAAAAGTAAAATAATTTGGACGCATGTATTGTTGTCACACGATATCTTCAAAAAAATAAAAATATAAAAATAAAAGAAAAAATCTGTTGTGGCATGATTCATTCACTTGCGAGGTGTAATTTTTTTTTTCATCACCTTTTTAATGGAGTTGTTAACGAAGGTGATATAATAGAGTGACTTACTTAACAATGTTACTGGATAGAGACCTAAATATCAGTGTACACAAATTCCAGCATTTGCATCCTAACAGTTCTTCTAATTTTGGAGAAATTAATATTTTTCTATTTTTTAAAAATATAATTCTCACAAATGTCAATATTCACAATTTTTATAATAAATAACTTATCATTTATTACAAGTACTTTTATTTATTTTTCACTCATATATTTGAGTCTGCAATTCCAAATTTTAGAATCAACTCTCACTTTAATAACTCCCACTAAATCCTTTATATTTAAAGAATGTTCTAATTTTATTTTCTCTTAATATCACCATTATTCCTTGATAACTTTTCATGATAGGTTGTAGAATATTTTTTTTCATCAAACTACTTTACAGAAATCAAATGTCATTTCAATCCCATAATATGTCTAAGGTTCTTTAACTTCCACACATATTTGTTAGGACATTGAAAGTAATATTTTGGATTAAGATTTTTCTTTGTCTTTATCCTTTGCTAACAATTTTAGGGGAGACTAGCTTTAAGGAAATCAAAAATGGTTGAATAGTATGGATAGACTCAAGAAATCTCGCAACAACCATACAACTTGAAATGCACAAAAGATGAAGATAAAGAAGTTTTACATTATACTAGATTTTACAAAAGATGGAAAGGCATGAGGGGGTAGACCAATGAAGGTGGCAATTTAGGAGATCTAGGTTTCCGGATGTATTTTAAAGTGTAACTAATGTTATGCATAATTTGGTTTTTAGTATTACACTAGATTTTTTGTATTAATTAATAAAAATTCAATGTTATTGTTTAAAATAATAATAAAAAAATAATAAACCTTAGAAAAAATTATGAGTGAGAAAGTATAGATGTTTACTTTTATTAGAAAAAATTATGAGTGAAAAAGTATAAATATTTAATTTTATTGTTGGTTTGAATAAAAAAGTAAGAGAGAGAAAAATTGAAAGTGAAAAACAAAATGAAAGAATATTAAGTGGAAAGAAAAAAAAAATTCATCCTTTCTATTTTTCATAAAGGATAGTGTGAGGAGAAAAAATTAAAAAAATTTTATTTAGAAATGAGTATAAAGTCAAAGGAAAAAAAATATTTGTGATAATTCTAATTTTACTCTTATACCAAAATGTTAATAAAAAAAGTTAATATATGTAAATAAGTTGTTTTATTAATAAAATAGTAGAATTAATAACACTTAGATAATAACATGGTAGCTACAAAAAATGACTAATAAATAAAATTGAATACAAAAAATTTACTTTACTATCATCCTGTTACTTCCTATAGATTGCTACATAATGGTGCTCATTTATTAAATACAAATATTACCATGGGATAAGCATAAATTTGGTTGTAAATCTATTCAATTTTTTCCATGTAGTCTTATACCTTTAAAGTGTTCTTTTTTTTTTTTTCAATTTTAGTTCTAAATGTTTGTATTTTGCTTTAATTCAAAATAATTTAGACAAAAAATGGTTAAATAATTAATTCTATACATTGACTATATGAAATACATATAAATTAATGAGAATATACACATTTAGCATATTTGAATTTTCAAACTAGTACTAAATGTTTGGAGATTTTTTTAACTAAATGCTAAATCTTTAAAAATTTTTCTTAGTTTTATACCGTCAACATATAAAATTAATAGCTTAATTATCATTTTTTTAAAATTATCCTAAGTTGAAATGAAATATAAATGTTAAGCATTGACGTGAAAAACCCTAAAGATACAAAACTACGCAGCAAAAATTGAAAATGTTTAGAAACAATTTTTATTTGCAAGAGAGAAAATCCTCTTTCCCTCCCTTCTCCCCGCCCCCCCCCCCCGGCGGGGCCTTTTCGAAATTCCGCTTGCGAAAGAGCAATGAAGTAACAAATGGTCAATGTTTTTAAGATCACTAATGTGAGAAAACGTCCATTAACCAGCTCTTAGATAAGTTGGGAATTATTAATAAGCATCTATTTTCCTTTTGTTTTAGACTTTTCTTCCCAAAATAACACAATTATTTTACATCCCGCGTTTCTCGCACGTATAGCACAAGTTTTCATCTCACACCCATCCATCCTGATCAACAGAGACCCTTATGATCGAATGGGCATTGATTATGATAGCGCCTCTATCTTTGACTCTCAGAAAGGCAGCAGGAGTAATGAGCCGTAAAGGTTTTGACACATTTCTCTTCTGAAAGGTCATTCCAAAGAAATTTAATTATAAGTTAACGTTGGTGTTGAAATCTAAGATTTTCTTCTAAATTTTAAATTTAACGATCAATGGATTATTATTGCTTATAGTTTTTTGTAATTTTATTATTCCACGCGTTATCTTTGAGATTTAGGGCACTATCTTCACTATTTTGGCGGCCGCTTGCAACAGAGCCTATAAATACCATCAAACTCTTAAAAGCTACATGCCACCAGCCCAAACATTTTTATGTATCATCTTTCTCACATATACTCTCTCTTGATCCCGCCATCGCTTCTCTTCGTTGACAATACAGTAGTTTCTTGAGTTTTTTTTTTGGGGGGGGTGGGGAGGGGGTGGGGCTTTTGGAGATAAGTCATTGAATATAACAATAATAGTTGTTCAATCAAAGTAGTACTGACACGCTCACAGGCAGAGAGAACGAGAAAGTGAGTTACTGCTGCCACCCTGGAGCAACAGAGCGGAGAAATGGGAGTGTGGAGGCTTAAGATTGGAGAGGGTGCAAATAACCCATATTTAACGAGCACAAACAACTTCGTTGGGAGGCAAACTTGGGTATTTGAGCCAGATGGAGGCACCCCAGAAGAGCGAGACCAAGTCGAAGAAGCTCGTCAGAATTACTTCAAAAATCGCTTCCGAGTTAGACCTTGTAGCGACCTCCTCTGGCAGATGCAGGTAATTAAAAGATGTCACAATGATCTGTATTCTTTCCTTTGGTTTTGCTGGGATAACCGTTACACATGTCCAGCAGCCAATGGGAATTTAATGATTGCGAGGGCACGTATAGTCCACGTTTCATTTCAACCACCTCCATTTACAATGACTGACTCCTTGACTTTCTCGCTTCCTCTTGAGCCACATCATCCATAAAAATAAAATAAAATAAAATAACAAAAAACCAACTCGAATTAAGACCAACCGATATACATGAATGGAATATTAAACGAAAATCTATTCCATAGAAAATATTGTTGTCTAAATTAAATAAAATTATAACTATTTTTTCTTCTTCTTTTTTTATTTTTTTTATTTTTTTTGAAATTATTGGCACTGAATGCAGTTCCTAAGGGAGAAAAATTTCAGACAAAAGATTCCGCAAGTGAAGGTCCGGGATGGAGAGGAAATAAACTATGAAACCGCGACAAATGCAATCAGGAGATCTGCCCATTACCTTTCAGCCACACAGTCAAGCGATGGATTTTGGCCTGCTGACGCATCGGCCCCGGTTTTTTACCTTGCTCCATGGGTGATGTGCTACTTTTTTTTTTTTCTGTTTCCTTTGTCAATAATCATTTATTTCAATCTCTGCTTGCTTAAAAAATAAAATTCCTCCTCCATCATCAATTCATTTAATCTGCAATCTTAATAAATGTAAATGGCTAATAAGCATGGAAAATCCGGATTATATACATTTAATTAGCATGGATAGAAGCACGTTTAATTAAACTAAACTAAACAACGTGACGAATTCTGCAGATCATAGGCTTGTATGTCATTGGGCATCTCAATACTGTATTCCCCGCAGAGCATCAAAAAGAAATCCTCCGTTATATATATTGTCATCAGGTACACACATACATACCTACACAATTATGCATACATACGTATACGAGTATAACCATAATGTTTTTAGAGCTTATGCAGAACTTCATTCGTAAATGCCACCATGTAATCAACAACCCTGAACTCTCAATAGCATTAAAATAAAGTTCCCACATGCCACCCCGAAATTAATTGCTATGTGTCGCAGAACGAAGATGGAGGGTGGGGATTACATTACGAGGACGGAAGCACAATGTTTGGCACAGCTTTCAACTATGTTTGTATGCGAATATTGGGAGAGGGGCCCGGTGGTGGACGGGACAATGCTTGTGAAAGGGCCAGGAAGTGGATTCTTGACCATGGCGGTGTCACATACATACCCTCTTGGGGTAAAACCTGGCTGGCGGTATAAACTATTTTTTTAACATTTAATCAAGTAATTATGATGTCTTTTCCCAATTGTATTACTTACGTTACATTTGTGACATAATTACTGAAACAAGAAACAAATCATAGTATACTCACTCACTGTTATTTATTTTGTTATGTAGATGCTTGGGGTATTCGACTGGTCTGGGTGTAATCCAATGCCCCCAGAATTCTGGATGCTTCCTTCCTTCTTTCCAATGCATCCAGGTTTGCCCAATACTAAGATAACATGTTAGGTAGATGGGTTGATCAACAATATATGGTAACAGATTTGTAGCACTCTCATTAACACTCCCAATTTGAAAATTTCTTAGCCATTATTTCTGTAATCTGATCCATCCGGTTGAGGATGAACTGTTCATATTGAAAGGGCCTCTATCCGAGGGACTTGAACTTGAACTGCAACGAAATTCAAAGGAGTTAAGAAAAGGGGGGGGGGGGACCAAGCCAAAAGATATAGATGGGGTTCTTTTCCTCGGCGTTAATATTGTATATGGAAGAATGGTTCGAATTTACAAATAATAAACTTGTTTTGTTTTGTTTTGTTTGTTTTTACACAGCAAAAATGTGGTGCTATTGTCGGATCGTTTACATGCCAATGTCTTACTTGTATGGGAGAAGGTTCGTGGGCCCAATTACACCTCTGGTTCAACAGTTGAGAGAAGAACTTCACACTCAACCTTTTCATGAGATTGAATGGAGCAAAGCGCGACATCTATGTGCAAAGGCTAGTTTAACATTCCTCCCCCCCTCCCTCCCCCCCCCAACACCGGTTTTTGATCTTACAGTTATGATATGCTCCCAGTTACCAATGGTCCGTATAACATAACTAAAGCATAAGCAAAAACTTACATGAAGCGACGGGGCACGAAAATGTGAACAGATGATCTAAAAGTCGATTATGAAATTCATTATAAAAGACAATCTCTCTCATGACAGAATTTCTTTTGATTGGCAATTCATATATTGTATATTGAATACATTCATACTGTTTAGGTCTTTAATAATGAATATTGATCTTCCATTTCTTGCCCTGTGTCAGGATGAGTATACTTACATAATTTGCTTAGTTAGTTTGATTCTATGTAAATGCGTCTGATTTTGGTATTGCAGGAGGATCTCTTCCATCGCCGTCCCTGGATACAAGAATTATTTTGGGATTGTCTTCACACATTTGCTGAGCCACTTCTCACAAGATGGCCCCTTAACAACTTCGTAAGAGAGAAGGCACTTAAAATAACCATGGAGCACGTTCATTATGATGACAAGGCCAGTCATTACATTAACCCTGGAAGTGTAGAGAAGGTAATGCCATTTTGGTGTGTTGGGGCGCATGTATACGTGCTTAAGAGAGCCAGTTCAAATATATGTGTTTGATTTTTGAGCAGGTGATATGCATGGTTGCTTGCTGGGTGGAAGACCCAAGTGGGGAACCATTTCAGAGGCATCTTGCAAGAATCGCAGATTACGTATGGATTGCAGAGGATGGAATGAGAATTACAGTATGCATATTTTCTTGCATAATTTGATTCTAACTAAAGCTTTCTTCTTCAAAATTGGTTATGCTTATACGCAAGTAAATTTGAACTGAAATATTAATTATATGCAGGGTATTGGCAGTCAGATATGGGATGCAGCTCTTTCCATTCAAGCTTTGATTGCTTGCAACCTCATAGAAGAAATGGGACCAACATTAAAGAAAGGATATGAATTCCTAAAAAATTCCCAGGTCTTCCTCATATATCTATATATAAGAATTAATACTCCCCCCAATCTATCTCCAAATTCGTTGCAAAGTAGAACATTTTGCTCTTTTGGGTGTTTATTTTTTGTTTTTTTTTTTTGGTTTATATTTTTCAACCATTGCCCCCTTGTGTGGTTAAAAAATTTGGAATAATATTAAGGCCAAGGACAATCCTCCGGGTGACTTTAAAAGAATGTATCGTCACTTTGGCAAAGGCGCATGGGCTTTCTCCAGTCAAGATTATGGTGTGATAGCTTTGGACGTTACAGCAGAAAGCTTGACGGTAATGATTTAATTTTGTTCGCTTCAAGTAAAAAAAAAAAAAAAAAGAAAAAAAGATTATTATTGGCACCTAATACTGTTCCATTGCGTAGTGCTGCCTCCATTTCTCAATGATGCCACCGGAAATCGTCGGAGAGAAACTGGAACCTGAAAAGTTATATCTTGCAGTAGATTTCATTCTGTCTCTGCAGGTAAGGTTTTGACTTGGACTGGGAGGTCAACCAAAATTTCAATATCGTTCCAGCCTCAGTAACAATGAACCAAAAAAAACAGAAATCAAAACTGTGTGTTTTTCTTTTGTTTAATCATTTCAATTATGCTCACATTTAGGGAAAATAATACTAAAATTAATTACTTTAGATTGTATATGATTTCATTATCAAACGGGAATCAACTACCAATGGAGGATTTAATTTCTAACTTTTCTAGTGATATTTATACTTATATATTCTCTCACATTTCCAAGGCTTTCCTTGACATTTATGTATCAAGCTAATCTTTTGCCTCATTGCAGAGCAAAAATGGTGGTTTGACCTGCTGGGAGCCCGCCAGAGGTGGAAAATGGCTAGAGGTACCAGCCCGTTAACAATTTCAATGAGTATTTCAAATTTAATTTTATAATAATATTCTTACAATTGTTGATTATATATTTATAATTGTTGAAAGTATGATCACTTGTGCTACTCTCACATTATTAAAAAAAAAAAAAAAAAGTGAATATGTAACATTTCCCTCGTTGTTACTGAGTGGCTGGTTGGAATTTTAGGTGCTTAACCCCTTGGAATTTTTTGAGAACATCGTTGTCGAGCACGAGTAAGTATCTTTTTCTTTTCTTTCCATTGGCATATTGAGACTAGGATTAAGATTTCGGTTGATACTGAATTCTATCTTAGACTACGAAAACACTACGCGGCTAGTGACAATTAATTTTGGATTGTAAAATTTTAATATGTTCATGAAAAGGAAGCTACAGATGAGATATAAACAATTCATGAATTATGGTTGTACAGATACGTTGAGGTTACTGCATCGGCAATCAACGCTTTAGTCATGTTCAAGAAGAGGTACCCCGGGTACAGAGAGAAAGAGATTGAACACTTCATCTCAAAGGCCGTACATTATCTCATCCAAACCCAATTTCCCAATGGCCCATGGTATGTGTATAGATAGATGAGTATAATCAATCATCTTTGTACCCCTTTACAGGGAAGGAAGTAAAATGAATATGCAAACCTACCTGGGGATGATGAATTCTGCAGGTATGGAGTGTGGGGAATTTGTTTCATGTACGGCACATATTTTGCTCTCAAGGGCTTGGCAGCTGCTGGTAACACTTACGCCAATTGTCCTGCCATTCCCAAAGCTGTTGATTTTTTACTGAAAACACAGTGTCAAGATGGTGGATGGGGAGAGAGCTACCTTTCTGGGACAACCAAGGTTAGAACCACGAGGGCCTCGCTCATTAGAATTATCAAAAATTAACTTCTTGATTTCAAGCAAACTATGTGTTAATCAATTCATTGTTTTCGTGGTTGGTGATGCAATGTAGGTGTACACACCTCTCGAAGGAAACAGATCAAATTTAGTGCAAACTGCTTGGGCACTCATGGGTTTGATTTACTCGGGGCAGGTTAGTTCAAATATTTGCTCAATTGCTTTCCTCTCGTTAAAATCTCATTTATTTTAGTTTCCTGTTTGAAAAACTAGGCGGAGAGAGACCCTACTCCTCTTCATCGTTCGGCAAAGCTACTAATCAATTCTCAAACGAGTGATGGCGATTTCCCACAACAGGTACATCTTTATGCACATTTTCTAAGACTAGGGACTGCTTGGTAAGGAAAAGGGGAACAACAGATTAAGTACTAGCTTTCCCTTTTGTCATTTTTGGCTAGCATTGAAATTACCCAATACATCTACAATGAAATGGAGACCTGCAAATCTGTAGTAAACATAGTTGTTACAAGAACTATATATCTGATTGCTGAGCTGCCTTTGAAAGAAGCAGAAAAAATGTATTGGTCTTTCTATTCTAATATCCAGTTATGGCTGATGTACACGCTTGAACGATGGCAGGACAGTACAGGCCTTCTCAAAGGGAGTTGCGCAATGCATTATGCAGCATACAGGAATATCTTCCCACTGTGGGCTCTTGCTGCCTACCGCACACATGTATTGGGCCTCACATCCAAGGCCCACTCCTTGGTGACGGAGTAGAGTTTGCAAAGGAGCCAATGGATACCGAAGATTTTAATAAAAGGGCGGCATTTATTCGAGATGACGCCTTTGATTATCGTCCAGACTTTCTTTCTACGGAGTCTATGCTGTTTATTTAAGAAAATTGTGAAGTACACGATCCATCAATATTTTTATGAAATTGTGAAGTTGACGTGCCAATGATAAAGGCAAAATTGGAATTCTGTAGAATAAGTGCAAGATTTCATTTTCGAATTTCTCAAGGTGAATTCCCCAGTGCAAGTGAAAGTGTTAAAATAACAGGCACGATGCTAGCAACCCGAGTTCGTCTACTACAAGGATTTCGTGGCTTTAAAAGACTATTGTTGCAGTTTTGTTTGGCATCATCTTCACACTGATATCTAGTTCGTTGCTCTTTGGAAGAAGTTAGAAATGACAATTTTGTTGGGATCTTAAAATTTTCATATTTTAGTTTTTATTATAATAAAATATTGGGTGTTATTAATTTGTTTGTTTTAGTGTGGTTAGCGAAAATATGAAATCTAACAAACATAGAAATAGGAATGAAGGCAACGCAAGCACGAATGAGCCAACCATCAAGCAGAAGAAGTTGATGAATTACGTTTGGAGCACGTCTCATGATCATCTCAACTTTTGGAAGAAGACTCCCAAGCCCAACAACAAAAGCTTAGAGAATGGACACTCGAATGCATGAAAGGTAGAATGAAATAGAAGATCCCAGTTTTGACTGAGACTAGCGCACAAGCCATGTTGGTTCTATTCATTAGTAGCTATAGTTGTTAATTCAATTTTTAAATTTATTCGATCAATTTACATTTAATTCTAATTTTAAAAAATAATGATGACATAATTAATAATAAATAATAAAATAAATAAAATAAATAATTAAAAAATATAAAATATATATTGAATTTAATTTAAATTAAAAATCTATTTCTATACTTAAAAATCTCTGTTTTTAAAAAATTTAAGAATGAAATCATTTTAACCTAAAATTACAACAAAATATTTACGAAATTTTCATAAAAATCAACAATCTTTTAAAATTACACTTTATATCACTTTTTTTTTTTTAAATTATTTTTACTCTTTTATTATTTTAACTAAAACACTTTTATAATTTTACAATTTCAACTTTTCACTCTAACAATAACGAGATTTGACGTCGGTTTCAAGACCTCCCTGGCTACTTCCCTGCCTCTCAAACTCATCAACCCCCAACGATTAAAACCATTATGGCCCATCTCTCTGCATCAATGAGAGTGAAAGATAAGGCATCGCTTCCATAATTATTAGGGTCTGTTCAGTAAGGGTGTGAAACGAAAACCTGCGCTGCTATTTTCCAAGGAAAAGCCTCGAATGAAAAGAAAGTAGATGCTTATTAATAATTCCCAACTTACGTATGAGCTGGTTAATATAGATGTTTGCTCCCATTAACGATCATAAATAGGTTAACCGTTTGTTATTTCAAAAATATTAAAAAAAAAAAAAAAACCCGTGAAATGTACAAGAAATAAACAACAGTTTATCATGACTAGGAATTGTCAATGACCCGCGTTTGCATACATTATAATCAATTACAATTAATTTATCAATTAATCCTTTCAAAATCAAAGGAGATTGTTTTATTCAATCTATATTATTCACACAATTAGTTAGTCTTTTCTGAGTAAATATATGTCAATTTTTCTCTATGTTGTGCATGCTTTCGTTATTTGTACGCAAATTTATTTATTTATTTTTTAATCTTTAATCAATGAACAAGGTGAACCAATATTCAAAAGACAACTATTCCAAAGAAAAAAGTTTAACAATTATAACAAAAAAAATGAAATAATTATAGAATTTGAGAATATTCAACACATAGGAAGACTCAGTATGTAACATTGACTAAAGAAGGCTGGCATTTAATATAATCTTAACTAGTTTATTGTGGACACTCCCTTAACAAGGCTCAAACAAATAAGTAATTGGAACATTTAATTATTAGTTGACTTCGATGTAATGTCAGCCAATTTTAACGCGATCAACATTCATGCCCAATAGAACATTATTGCGGCACCGACGACGGTTGTGATTGCTGGTATCAAAATTCAAATTTGGGATCGACTGGTATGAAGCATCCACCCCTGCTGGCATTGCCGGTCTCCAGGGCACCTCTCTAGACTTTGGGAGGTGGGCTAATGCTTCGAAATTGGTCTAATACCTGATAAATGCTTCGCAACGCAAGTTTTACACAGACATGATAGGATAGAGTAGTACAGGAAGAATTACCTTAGATAGAACAATTGAAATATGTTCAAATATAAACAATATCCTTATAATTAGTGTGACAAATTTTTTTCTTCAAAAAGTGATTGGACCTTTATTTATTTATTTCTTTTTGGCAGAAATGATGGTGCTGGGATGACAATGGTAGCGGCAGTAGTCGAAGGAGTTGGTGGTGATGGCCGGTGGGGGCCAGTGGTGGCTGTTCCAACAGTGGCGAGAGCAAAGACGAGAGAAGGCTTTTATGTAAATGATATTTTATGTATCTACCTTTGAGTAATGTGATAGTCTAATCCATACGTATTGATGAGATGAGACTAGGCTAGGTTATCGCGATGACATGACAATCTCGTATTAACACATGGAAATGACTTCATGATGGGAAACGATGAGATGAAAACTAGGTTGACCCTCTGCTATTCCATCACGTCTCATGCAGGAAGGGCACCTAAAAATCGACAAGTTCCAACTAAAACGTATAAGCAACCATGCTGTCGTAGATTGTTGTAATTTTACTAAGATCCGGGTCTTGTCTTTCTATGTCAGCTGAACCTATTCATTGGTTGATTCTTTGTTTTGTTATTATAATAATAAATTTGAATTTTGACGCATCCCTTCCTAACTAACAAAATGGAAGCGCGAGGCACCATTTTGATTGTCATTCGTGAGCAAAGAGCACCCGATTAGCGTTTGGTAAAAATATTGGTAGTCTCATTTGGTAAAATATTTGAATTTTGGTGCATCCCTTCCTAACAAATCGCCGATGTCAACTTTTCTGATTTTCTACGGTACTCTCATTCATTCTTATCCATCTAACTCTTCGGTTTAAAGGTGACAAAAAAACTGATCTAAATAATTCCACTAAACTTAATTGGTCTAAAATTTAATTTAATTTATAATTGATATTGATTTAAAAATCAATAATATGAAATTAAAATAACTCAAAATATGATATAAAATTTGATTAATCTAATACTTTATTAACCTGAGATTCAGATAACTTATAAAATCTAAATCTTAATCTCAAGTTCAAATTGAAATTTGGGAACTTAATAGTCAAATTACTCAAAACTCTAATGATGTAATATACGCAAAACATAAAATACTTGTAGACCAAACGAGACATAAAACGACCCCTTTAGATCTCATTTGACCCGCCTACTAGTCACCTTAATCCCTATTTACTACCGTGTCTGCCCTGTAGATGGTTACTGATGGTACCAAGTCCAAGGCCTAGAATTTCTTCTACCATAATTGATCTGATCTTTGACTATATTTTTCCTTTGACCAGAAATGTATTGCCAACCTGCTTGGGGTTCACGGATGAGCATGTGGTCCTCTTCCAATTTGTTTCCGGTGGGTTATTTGTCAGCAGCTTTGATAGATGTACTAGTAATTTCGACAAGAACAAATTGATGCCCAAAAACTGGAGATAAGCTCACATAAATAATAGCCCCACTAATACCAATAAAATTAAACGAATTCCCAAAAAAAAAAAAAGTGTTTGGGGGCGGGGGAAGGGGGGGAGGATGGAGAGCTGGTCCTCAATATGAGCTTTACATGCCACAAACTGGAGACAATTTTTTTCCTTCTGTCAGGATACAACCCATATACTCCATAACAAGAAATACTAAGCAGGTTCCAACCCAATAGTTTCTTCAAGCAATTGCTGACAGATTACATGGCTTGCGCCAGGTGTTGCTTAGTAGTATGCTTTGCGAGGATTGTTCTGTAGATAACAAACACAACATCAAAACCGGGCTAAAAGACTACACATCACTGCATCAACAGTTAGCCACATGAAGAGGAAGAGAGAGTAGGTACCAGAGGATTAGGTCTGTAGCGGTAACCAAGCATCATCCGCTTCTTATACTGCTCATATATATCATCATCAGGGGTAACATCTCCAGGATTGTGAGCACCAACACCCAAGTTGTCTTTCTTTACATTACCAGCCATGATTGGATCAGATATACCACTCCTGGAGCTGCCCAGACCCTCCCCTAAGAGCCACACACAATGTTATAAGCCTTCTGCCTCACACTTGCAGAAAACAAAGTGACAACAAATGCTTTTGAAGATAAGTTCAAGTTCCCAGAGAAGCCCACACCCCAAGCACTTGCATATGTTTCCCCAATCAAGCTACTAGCATAACCACAAAAGTATGCATCTATGCATGGCCATGAGAAGAAATTCAGCTTTATGTGCGTGATTGATGCTATTTAGCATTTATGAATCAGTAAAACTTGAATGCATGCATATGCCAGAGTGGGGAAAAATCCTTGAATCACTTTAGATGGAGAAAAAAAACCTTCTTTCCAGCCCATTTTGGACAAAAGCTTATGTCCAACGTTATTGGCCTGGATTCTAGCCCTCTCTGTAGCCTCTTTAGCAGCTTTCTGTGCACTAACATCATTGCAGGTAGCCATAAATTTTTCAAGCTCTTCTGGTGGAATGTAGTCACCCATGTGATGACCTCTTTTTGAAGAAGCTGCAGCTGCAGACAAAAATTAGGCTTATTTTCTCGTATGAAGAATAACACAGAACCAAATTATCCTGCAAATGAAGCAAGCAGTGTTATCAAACCTTGAAGAGAAGTAGGTGGAGGCATCTCATTCTTGGACTGTTTAGGCTGCCTCATCCTCTCTTCCTGAGCAGCCTTTTTCATGTAGAACTCCATCATAGCTATAGGATCTGTGCCCGCTGGTTCGCCAGATTCAGCTGCAAATAGATTAGTTAATTTAATAGCTAACATGGCCCATTGCATGAAAACTGATTCCCAATCATAAATATATAGCATGTATGATGTCTGTCATTTTGAGAAGTTTCTATGCCAAAGATGGAAGGCAGGGCAGAAAATTCTTGAAAACTGGCTAATAACTTAAACTCCAACTAATGATTATCAATAATTAAGTTAATTCCAGTGCTTCAATGGAAGTATGGAATTAGCAAAACAAAGTCTCTTTTAGTCTAATTACTATACGGGATGTAAATGGTTTTCTTGTGGGCTGCCCAGGTGGCGGCGGAGGGGGGTGAAGATGGCATTCCGATAGACTCTGACACACATGCACATTATTCTTATCAACTATGACATCACCAGTACTCTTGTAAAGACAAAAGGTTACATTAACTTCAGCAGGGGAAACTTTCACTACAAAGCAAACAAGACCATTAATTGAGAATGCTGCTATATAAAATTACCAGTTACTCCAGAAGTCACAAAACCGCTGGGCTCTTCGCTAGCTTCATATAAAGCTGAGGCAGGAATTTGGTAATTTGATGGCTGCTCTCTTTGGGAACTACCCGCAGATTTGGAAGCATAAGTAACTGTAGTACCTGTAGCACCTTTGCAAACACAAAGTTTAAAATGATAACTCATTCCAAATATTGTTGAAAGATGAAAGTTGAGATGGACAATCCTTTTTTGTTGGCTTTTTTACAGTCTTAAATTGACAACAAAAAGAGTCTCAGAATCACACTGTAAACATTTCTCCAATACATCTTCAGACACACATGCACGTGCATGGAGCTATCAAATATCAAGGCAACAAAAACAATATCTCACAATCACACCTGTAAACACCTTTCCAATAAAATCCAGACACATGCACGTTCATGCATCTATAAGATATTAAGGCAACGAGAAAAATGTCTCACAATCACACCAATAAACACCTCTACAATATATTTTTAGACACGCACAAGCACTAAACAAGAATAAGCAAAGACACACAAAGCAGAGAAGTACAAGGCAAACTGTAGTTAAAATTTGAACTACATTAATCTTATTGGTCCAACAAAAAAAATCATAGTTCTCATAAACTTTAATGCAGAGACCTTTCAGTGGAAAATGAACCTAAAAATATCCTCAAACAAGCAGGGAAAACATTAAAATGGTAAAAAGATATGAATAGCTATGCTGCCACACAACACCAGAAAAATATTCTCTGCCATCACAGATATTCTAGCAACTGAGAACATTAAAAAAAAAAATACACATGAACTGACACAACCATAAGAATAATCTATGGACATCAAGCTGCATCTCTTTAACATGAATATGAAGCTACAATAGCTCCATCAGAACTAAACTCAAGCATAAAGTTAGTGATCCAACAACTAACCACTTGATGAGACCTGTGAATCCCTCATCTGTGAAAGAAGTTTTTCCTCTTCAGCAAGCCGACATTCATAATATTTGTAGTCTGAGCAAGTTTTGTCAAACAGGAATCTAGCAAACAAAGTAGGGACCATGTAAGTAAGAGACTAAGATCCAAAAACACCTGTTGAGGCCAACAAAAAGCATATTACAGGCTTAAAACAGAACATTGATCATGAAAAGGTAAATTACAGAGGACATACTTGAAAGGTGTGTCCCCAGGATTCTTCTGGCGTGTAACATCCTCAAACTGCCTTCCATTTTTGGCAACAAAGCTTGCTAGTTTGTCTGCAACTTTCATCACTGTAGGATCACTTGGGGAAGGTGGTGCTGCACATCACTTATAAAACTGATTAATACCGAGACCATGAACAACGGAATGCAAATTACTCTTGTAGCAGGCGTGCCAAATATGCCAAATCTTTCATTTGAACATCTCTTTCCAGCAGATGTTGGTTTCTACTTAGGTATAAGCTGCATTCATGAGACAAGAAATATTCAAGAATGTTTTGTCCCTTTATTTTCCAGAACAAGATCAAAGCATGCAAACCAAAATTGATTTCCATTCACATTTTTTGGAATGAAGGGTACAAATGTCAAATGTTACAATTAACTGTTCTCCTTGCAAGTGATCCACCTACAAACAAATATAGGTAATACTGGGATAATAAAGAAAACATGCTAACAACATTCCAACCGCTTAGAGGAAAAATGATGACAAGAAAATCATTTGGATTAAGTCTGGTGATAGTCATTTGTTTCTCATTGTAGGAAGATCAATGCAGAGAAGTTGAAAAATCACAAGCTTGTAACAAAAGCACCAGCACAAACACATTAGGATAGATTCAAAAGTATTGTTGTCAAGAATGCAAACATAATTGCCATAACATCTGTAGCATGTGACGAAGTATGGCTTATGTGAACAAGGATTAGGAAGTTTTTCCATCTGTGTGAGAATACCATTGGGGTCATTTTTGAAACTATGCAAGCAGAATGTTAGTCTAAAGCTGCATGCAAAGGTAAGAAACATTTTCATTGGTATCTTGTGCCTCAAGATGTCAAATGCCAAAAGCTCAGGAAAGGATGTCCATTGCAACCCAACCATATTGGAAGATATCTATGTATGCAGTAATTACCAACATCCACAGGTCTTGCAAACCGTTCAGAGGCATCTGGTTGACCTAGCTTCTGCCTTTTTGATGATGCATCAAATGAGGCATTTCCAGCATCTGCTTCATCTTCATCTTCCTCATCAGCACCCAACCTCACCACAGGTGCTACAATCTTTGACTTCTGTTTCAAGCTGAATGCAAGTTTCCCTCCCGAAGCAGTCTGTGGTGTCCCACGTGCATCATTTATTTTAGATTGTACAGAAAATTTTCCAATTGAAAGTTTGGGTGTCACACTTCCCGCGACAATTGTTTTAGGTTTAGAATCCTTTTCTGCAGCACCCTTTTCCTTCTCACGGCTCTTCTCTTCATCATTCCCCTTGTCTTGCTGAAGCTGTTTGAACCTCTCCATGAAAGAACCATCATTAACAAAAAGACTAGAAGGCGTTCCTTTGTCCATTGCTAAACAGCCCAATATGCAAAGGCTCGGTTACTGGAATACACTGCTTGACAAGAAAGCTTCAAAGCTATTTAGACACAGATTCAGAGTATAGTATCACCTCATGCTTTTGCTCTTGTGCACTTGTTTAAAAAAATTATTTTAAATTTTAATAGACACAAAAGTAAATACACAACTACCAGCAAATAATACATCAAGTTGCACCATCCATCATACACAGGAAACCAGGAAACATAACACCAACTGCCTTAGCTATCTTCCTAAAATGTTGAAAACCCTTTTTCTCAACAAACAAGCAAACATAGCATCTAAATGGGAGAGGAGGCACCAATGAAGCGTAGCACCATAGATGACATCATGAGACAAGTTTCTAACACAACTCTAAACTTCCCTCCAGTCCTTGGCAGTAGTAACTTGATCATCTAAAGCCCTCTAAAAGGAGCGAAAAGTGAGGCACTTAATTATTATTATTATTATTATTTTCTTTCACGAAACTGGATCAAAATCCCTTCAAGAAGCTCGCAGCCTCAGACAAAAAATCAAGCTCTGGAATAGAACCAACCATGTTGATATTCTACGGAGTCTTTATAGTCTGTTCACCTTTTCAATAAAAAGGAAATTAGAAATATCAACTTGCCCACTCTTGGCAATCGGCATGGCCACGAACCACAAAAAATTAAAAAAAGACTTGAGAAAACCTAAATCTAAATTAAATTTCTAATTCACATCTACAATCTAACAGATCCAACAGAACACACGAAATCAAACCCTATAAGATCGATGAAACAAAATATAAAACCCTAATCCTAAAATTAAATTAACAGGAATCCCAAAAAAAAAACAAAATACAAAAAAGATTCGCAATGATTTTACAAATCTCGAATTCCGAATGGGTTACCTGACACCGTAAGTCTCCGGAATTCTTTCTTGATCGTAGAGAATTTTTGAGAGAGACTTGAAGATCTTAAATAATAGAGAATGAACTAATCTCCCAAATTGTTTTGTGTTTGTGTATATATAGGTACATGAGACTGCAATTTATTGTTTTTAAGGGAGAAGGATTTTTTTTTTCCTCTCTCTCTCTCTTTCTTTTTATTTTATCAATGTATTTCTCTATCTATTTTTTATATCGTTTTAGTCTTCTTTTTTTTTTTTTTAAATATTTTGTTCAAAATTTATGTTTAGATCATCAAAAGTCAATTTATTAATATACTAAATGAGATTTCAGAAAAAAAAAAAAAAAGTTTTCTCAGTCTAAATTTTTTTTTTTTTTGATGTTTTAATATAGTTACATATCTTTTTTTTTTTTTTTAACATCATATGAGTCCTAAATTTTATTAAAATGATTATATTGAGATCATAGTTTGGACAGTAAACCATAGAAGTCATCACTTTATAGAAGGAAACACATGAAAATATAAGAAAATTTACCAAAAAAAAAAAAAAGGTCATTTGGTTATCAAATTGACAAGATAATTTCTGGTGTAAACTAATTGTTACATTAGCCTTTTCTTTTTTTTACCTAAACCAATTATCACATTAGCTTTTTCCTCAAAAATATTTAAATTAAAGAAATCCTACTTTTTTTTTTTATCAATTAATTGATGCTGAGAGACTAAACATATTCAAATAAAAAACTTCAAGAACTAATGTTATAATAGCAAACTTTTTGGCTACTTTGATAGCTGCTTTTTTTTTTTGGGTTTGGATTTAGTTATTTGATAAGAATTAATTTATAAAGTAGTGATTGTTGGGAGGTTGTAAAATACATTGATCACAAGAGAAAAAAAAAAGGGTCGGTGTGACGGTAGCGAAACTTTGCGTTTCCCTAGAGTTTGAGATTCTCCAATTATTATTATTATTATTATTATGCGCTTTATTTGTAAAAATTTATTCAAGCATTGCACTAATTTTGATGAATCGTGAGGATCGACACTGTTGAAAGCTAAATCCAGTCTTTGCCAAAGCTTTTGAATTTTCATCTATTATTGACAATTGGTGCTCTAAGCATATTAGTAGGACATTTACATTCTTTGTATATGATTTAACAAAGAAAGACACTATTAAACAAATAAATCTCATTGTCCAACTTTAAAAAAATCATTACTATTTTGCTGTACCAACAAAAAATGAATGTCATTACCGAAAATTTGTGTGGATCATACGTAAATAAAATGTAATATAATTTCAAATTCCTCGAGACATTTTTTTTTTTAAATAAAAGAAATCATATCCGACTAACTCAGAATCTTGTTTATATGATTTCTATGAGAAAAAGAAATAATAATATTATTACTCTTGATTATTACTTGTCACATTTTTAAGCTGTTTGGTCTATTATAATAATTTGGGTTAAACTGAGCCATGTTTCTTAGAGATATTCTATTAGAAAATGCACGATTTTTTTTTTTTTATCAGTGTGCATATTGAATTTCATTACGATGTAAAAGCTTACAACTCAATGTGCCTGCATTAAACTATCAAAGGCACACCCATAATCAATCAAAATCATTTAACTATAAAAATTTTAATATTATATTTAAAAAATTAAATTATTATGTAAAAACCAGAATGACCAAGTGACAGCAAGGTCAGCAAATCAAGCGCTCGTTACCCGCCGCCAACTCATTGCCCGCCAGAAATGTCGCTTACAAGAACTAGAAAAAAACTATCTTTTTCAGCAAAGCCAAAAAATGGAGGCCCTCGGCCTAGCCCCACCACCACAGGCCCAGGTAGCTCTCCTCCGCCGTAAAACCTCCAATTCGGCCTCACAATCCTCCCTCACTTGGCCCAAGAAAAACAACTGCGGTCGTGCCCCCAAGCCTTTTGCCTGTATCTTTGCCACCCCGTCAGAGCCGACGGCGGAGATCCCTCCACTGGAAACTTTTCATCCGTTTCTTCCTGTGAAAACTTGTTGCTGACCTCAACTCCTCTGCCACCGCTCACTCGGATGAAAGTCTCTTCCAATTCTCTCCAGTATCTATCCGGTTACCTTGGGGCTGTGCCTGACCACATAATTCAGAATGGAAAATGACGACATTATAACGGCAATGGGCTACTTGACGAGTATACTGTCCTCGAAGGTTTACGACGTGGCGATTGAATCTCGATTGCAGTTCGCGTCGAAGCGTTTCGGAGAAATTAGGAGTCAAGATTTGGCTCCAGAGAGAGGATTTGCAGCCCGTTTTCTCATTTAAGCTACGAGGAGATTATAACATGATGGCAAGACTTCCGAAAGAGCTGTTAGAAAAGGGGGTTACTTGCTCATCAACTGGAAACCATGCTCAAGGTGTTGCATTAGCTACAAAGAGATTAGGCTGCAATGCTGCGATTGCCATACCTGTTACGACACCTGAAATCAAGTGGAAATCTGTGGAGAAGTTGGGGGGAACAGTTGTTCTAGTGGGGAACTCCTATGGTGAGGCGCAGGCATATGCTAAAAAAGATGGGCGAAGAAGAGGGTCGAACATTTATAACTCCCTTTGATCACCCAGAAGTCATCATGGGGCAGGGAACGGTTGGAATGGAGATTGTGCGTCAAATGCAAAAGGCCCATTACATGCAATCTTTGTGCCAGTGGGTGACGGTGGTCTGATAGCTGGCATTGCAGCTTACGTGAAGAGGGCTAACCCTGAGGTAAAGATTATTGGGGTGGAACCCTCTGATGCAAATGCAATGACCTTGTCGCTTCATCATGGTGAAAGAGTAGTTCTGGATGAGGTTGGGGGTTTCGGAGATGGTGTGGCTGTCAGAGAAGTTGGCGTAGAGACTTTCCGCTTCTGCAACGAATTGGTAGCTAGTGTAGTTCTTGTCAGCCGTGATGCCATCTGTGCCTCCATAAAGGATATGTTTGAGGACCAGAGGAGCATTTTAGAGCCGGGAGGCGCTTTGGCCCTTGCCGGAGTTCAGGCATATTGCAAGTATTATGGCCTTGAGGGAAAGGCTGTTGTTGCAATTACAAGGGGAGCAAACATGAACTTTGATAAAGTTCAAGAGTTGTGACTGCGCTTGCCAATGTTGGGAGGCACCAGGAGGCTGTGCTTCCAACCTTTATGCCAAAGGAGCACGTCAGGAACGGGATCCAGAAATCTGAGCCAGAGGAGCAAGTTTACTTATAATTAATAAAATTATTATAAAAAATAATCACATTTACATCAATTTTCTTCGGTAGGCCAACCGTGAAACCCCAATGGAATTGATATTATGAATCTGAGTAAAATTTATACATGTCAACCATCACTGATATATTTAAATGTTTAATACATATTACATGTTTTGGGCCCAAATCTTATTTCATGGCTCTCGATCTGTCTTATAATAATAGTAGGGTTGCCATTTGATCGCTTCGAAGAGTCATCTCATAGTCACATCGATTGTCTCCACGGAAAACCACTCAGGACTTGCTAAGTTATCGCCCGTGCCAAATATAGGGTTCCATTCCGGGTTTCCGCCCGAAATACCGAGTTAAACTGTTTAGTGTTGCCACAGTGATTCTCATATATCTATCGTTAGTTGTGGATTACAATATTTATTAACAAGCATGTTATCAGACACTCTTTCTCTAGCCACTTTCCTAATAGAGTTGTGGTCAAAAATCTACAGGCATCCAAGGATAAAACAAGACACATTAGACATTTTTCCTAATCATCCTTAATCCTTGTCATATCATGAAGCCATGTGACCAACTGGCTATGAACCCCATTGCAAAGCTGGAAGGTGAAACGGGCACAGCCCCGAGTTAGTAATACAGAGACTATTGAACAATGTCATCTCCATGGAATACACAAACGACATGTAGAGAATAGAATGCAGAGTGTAATGGAAAAAAAATGATTCTTAAAGCTAAAAGAAAACTCAAAGTTACGGGACAGGAAAAAATTTGTAGGTCCTACCAATCATCATGTAGCTTAGGCTATCATGTAACTAGCTTGCCCCTAATAGCAATTTTATCTCTGAGAATAGGTAAAAAGCAATAAGTTCAATAAACCTAATTTTGCCAGAACGCGAAGGATTGCCATTAAGGAAAAGGCTAGCGGGACGTCTCCTATTAAAGTAAAAATCACATTTCAGATTCAAATCCAATATTCCAAAAACCTTCGGGGGTCATAGGAGGGACGTACTTGTACCGATGCCTGGAAACACCAACATGATGCTCACAGCGTAAATTGTGTTTATTATCATTGGCATCCCTAGCTCCATTGTCAGGGAGAACCGCATCATAAAATTTCTTGCACTGCTTGCATTCAATTCCTTTCAAATTTTCTCGCTCAACTTTCTTTCTAACTGGTTCAATGTACTTGAAGCCCTTTTTGCCAGCCACTGAAAATGGCATCTGCTCCATTTCGGGGTTAGGATCACCGTTTGCATCCTGCCTTTCGTCATCTGGGCTATCAGAATTCATAGTTTTTTCTTCTGGGATGTAAAGATCATGAACTTCCTCCTTTGTGGTCATATTCAACCTTCTCCTGAAGTTCTCAAGCGGGGTATCAAGAAAATCATCATGAGGATCATGCCCTTCTTTGTGTGGACGAGACCTTGTCTCTATCCAACAAGATGCAGGCCGCTTTGTTCCAATTGTTGGGGCAGATTTTACACTGGGAGGGCCTCTCGGTGCAATGTGAACAGAACTGGGAGAGTTGATGGCTGATCCTGGGAAGGGTTGTGCTGTTTCGTTCTTCAAGGCTACGGGGGAATCTTTATCAATCTTCACTTCCTTTACATCACAAGTAACTGTGAAGGGTAAAATATGTGAGAAGAAAATGTAGTCCCCATCCAACAACTATGCCAACCCTTAGGACAGTAGCCATAACCCATAACTAGTAAAAACAAGGACCCATATGGATCGTCAGGGAAAAAACCACCCACTTTTAGTTTCCTCTAACAAAGTAAATTATTAATCAATGTATAAAAATAGAATGGTAACCGTGCAATTCTTATTCTTTTAGAACATGTCAAGCAAATTATATATAAAACTCTTACCAGTTGAACTTGTGTTGCTTGTTTGAAGCTTCAGACCGCCATTTTCATTTTCAAATTTATCTTTTGGAAGCATATTATCCATTGTAAGACCAAACTTTGAACAGAGAAAGTTATACTGAGACTTCAGCTTTTTGTAAGCATCAACAAGATCCCTTTTTTTCTTTCTTTCCGCCAATAATTCAGAGGATTTCAATTCAACTTCCTGAAGTAACTTTTCATTTGAATGCTTTCCTGCAGCCTCCTTACTGATGTTACCAAGACTTTCCTGAAGCTCATTAACTTTCTTCTCTAAGTCGTGTACTTTGTCCACAAGTAGCTTTCTATCTTTCACATGCTCTTCCAGCTGCTCCTCTTGCTTCATCATTTTCACATTGTTCTGATCAATTTGTTCAAGCAGTTGTGCTTGAGATACTCGTCCTCCATCAATTTCTTCTGTCTTTTTCTTAATCACCTTTTGGAGTTTGAGAATATCATCCTCTGCACATTCCAGTTTGAATTCAAGTTTTTTGTTCTCCTTCTCCACCTCTTCTAACTTTTTTACACTGTCCACTACCTGTGATATCAGAGAGTCAGTCTGCCTACGTAAATCTCTTCCAGATTCTTCCTCCCGCTCTGAAGCTCTGGTCTTTTGTTCAAGATCTCCATGGAGTTCTTCAATTTTATCCTCTAAGCCATGCATTTGAACAAGTAACTCTTGTATAACATCTTCATGTTCTTTTTGTTGTTCTGTCTCCACTATGGTAGGGGCTGCAGCTGGAATGATTTTTACACTTTTATCTGCCAGGCCATCAGCAAATTCATTCTTAATCATCACTTTCCTTGACTCACAAGCAGCTGCAAAGGTTAAAAATGTGAGAGAAGAAAATGCAGTCCTGGTGCAATAACTCTGCCAGCCCTTAGGACACTAGGCAGAACATAGCAACAACAAGCACACATAAAGATTGTTAGGAAAAATCACCAATTTTAGTCCTTTCTAACATGCAAATTATTAATCTATCAATGCATTATCATAGAAGGCAATTATATGATTCCTATAATCTTTATAAAACTCTCACCAGTTGAACTCATGTCATCTGTCTGAAGTTTCAATGCGCCACTTTCATCTTCAAGATTATTTGGTGAGAGCATATTATTTGTTGTAAGAACAAACTTTGTGAAGAGAAAGTTGTAGTGAGACTCCAGCTTTTTGTAAGCATCAGTAAGATCCTTCTTTTTCTTTCTTATGGCCAATAATTCAGAGGATTTCATTTTAGCCTTCTTACTGCTGTGATCAAGATTTTCCTGCAGATCATTTACTTCCTCCTCTAAATCATGTACTTGGTCCACAATCAGCTTTCTATCCTTCTCAGACTCTTCCAGCTGCTGCTTTTGCTTCATCATTTCCACCTTGTTCCCATCAATTTGTTTGACTGATTGTACTCGCAATGCTTTTTCCCCCTCAATTTCTTCTGTCTTTTTTCTGTGTTCCTTTCTGAGTTTGCAAACATCGTTCTCCATACATTTCAGTTTAAACTTAAGTTCTTCATTCTTTTTTACAAGCTTTTCTTCCTTTGTTACGCCGTACGCTACCTGTGATATCAGAGAGTTAATATTCCTAAGAAAATCTCCTCCCTGTTCTTTTTCCCACTCTAAAGTTCTAGTCTTTTGCTCAAGATCTCCTTGGAGCTCTTCAATCTTCTCCTCCAAGCCCTTCATTTTGATAAGTAACCCTTTTTTACAATCTTCATGCTCTTTCAGCTGTTTCTCTCGATCCAATATCATAGAGGTATTTGTTTGGATATTTTCAAGTAACTTATTCTGCAATTCCATTCCCTCGTCAACTTCCCGAGACTTCCGCATAATATCCTGTTCTAATTCCTCAATTCTTATTTGGTGGCTTTTTATCTTCGCCAGTAGTGAGTTCAGTTGCTCATCGTAGAGTTCTCTGACTGACTTTTCCTTCTCATGCTTAAGACAGTGGTTCTCCTTAATGGCTTCTTGCTTTTCAACTTGAAGTTTATCAATTTGGAGCAAAAGGTCTCGTCCCTTGTCTTTCCACACATCTCCTGCTTCTTTCTTGCCGTCAGAATAACTCTTTTCAAGGCTATTGGATCTAGATTGGAAATTAGGGTACAGCTGGTTGCAGAATATGTATTCTATCTGAGAGATCCTGTCCTTCGCATCCTGAATTGTGGCAACTAGTATGGTACTAAGCCCCAAAACGTACTTCGCACCGTCCCCATCCATAGGATACCCTAATTCCAGCGAACACTCGAGTTTCCCCTCCATCTGCAGAGCCGACAAGATAAGAATGGAAACCAAAAGAATGACTAACACAATTGTTGCGAAATTCAGTAAGGATGTAAAATCCAATTCACTCATTGCAACTCTAAATCAAAAAATCCTGCGGTAATGAAAACTAAAACACTCGATTTTTTTACATTCCCTACCAATAATCAATGAAGAAAACAAAGGAAAAACGAAACCCTACTGAACCATGAGCCTTCGATGCCAGAACACTATCCAATATAACTTTTACTTCAAATTACATTATAATCGAAGGCCAAATAAGAAGATGATGTGAACACTAGACGATATTCAGACTTACCCCCAGATTTTTCGATGGCCAAGCAGAATCAACGCATTCACTGATCAAACGTCGCCTCTTTCTCTGCCCCTCCCTCTCTCTCTCTCTCCTGCGCTAGTGCTCGCGCTCGCTCTGTGTGCGTGTGTATCAGTGGCTTTTGGTGGGTTTGAAAGAAAAAGTCCCGAAAATGGAAAAGCTTGGCGGGGAAGATTCGCCATCTGCCGCGGACGGAGGATTTTTGAAATGGTGAATTGAGGCCGAGCCTAGGCCTGGGCCTGGCCCGAGACTAGAGCCCATTCATTTAGTTCTTTTTCCCTCTTATTTTCCTTTCTCTTCCCTTTTTCTCCCCTCTCAAACAAAGTCAGAAATTACGGAATTTATTATCTCCAATGACACGTTGGCTTCCCCACGTTAAGGCCAATTCACAGTCCTCAAATTCTCACAAAGTTTAGACTTTATATATATATCAAGACGGCTCAGAAGAAGGTTACTGCCAAGGAACACCTCAAGTTTCATTGGCCAAGTATAATGAATCTGAACGATGACTTGCAAAAAGGATAAAATGTGGGTGGTGCATCTCTTTGCGGGTTGCTGCTGATGACACAGAATGCTTGTTTGGCCTCCATTGCCAAGGAAAAAGAGAGCCATTTTCAGACCCAATGCTGCGAGAGAAGGGTCTGAAAATTTTCTTCTCCCGCTAGCCATGTGCAGGTGGTAGTGTCTAGAGTTCAGTCAACTGAGTCATTGTTCTGAATTTGTTTGAAGTTAGAAATCTTCAGTTGGTTGTAAAAAGTTACCAGGCATACTCTATATATAAATATACAGAAAATTGGCAAAGAGGAGCACATATATTTTCTGGGGAGCTGTCGTTGAGTCATCAAGCACTCTGGTTTAGCTTGCTATGACATCTTAACTGCCCAACTTCCTTTTCTGTTGCTCACTCGTTCATTCAAATATCTCTTATCCTAAATGCATATTCAAGCTCAGCAGATGACCTAGCCTCCGTGTTTGATTCCAACATTAGATGGGATGAAATTGAGAACACACATCCTCTGTCCATGCAGTAGTATAGGGAATTTAGAAAATCTTTCTTGCTTTTCAGGAAGGCAACTACAGGCAAGATGAGCGCAGAAGGTGGTTGCTACGAGTGTTGTCTCGGTCATACGACTCATACTGGTTGGAAATTTGAAGGCATGGCCGTTTTGGCCAATTTTATTAGTGCTTTTTAATAAAATCTACGAAAAATGTTACGGAGAAAAACTGGGGGATAGGGATGGAACGAGGTGAGGCGGTATGCACGCTCCACATTTAGAAATTTTTATTTTTGAAATAAATATACATATAAATAGGCAATTATCTTACAATGTATTCAGTGCAAATCGTATAATACTTATTTACATATACTTTACCTTTATTATTTGTACCTTACATATCTTTTTTCTAAAAAAAAGAAAAATATGTGTGGGAATTGCAAGTAACTCGTGTTGTTGCGTCAATGCATTGGAGCCTCTTGGATGGAGGTTTCATCCTTGTAATCGGACTTTAAAATCTAATTTTAACTAATCCCTATGTAACTTTTAGAGTTACAAAATCTAAATTTACATATTTTTTGTAATTTTTAAAAATATAATATAAAAAATATAAATATTTCTTAAACTCACGGTGCTACATGTAATTTTCTCTTTTATTTTTCTATATAAATCAAGTATATCAAATATTTATTTGTAAATTGTAATGTATGGCGAACGGTAAGAGAGGACAAATGGACAATGGAAGCTCCTCTAAACCCTGTGCTCCCCTATCAGGGAAAAAAAGCCAAAAAAAAAAAGAAAAGATTAAAAATATAGATTTTTTTTTTTTTTTTTTGAGAGAGAGAGAGGAAAAACATAGATATTAAAAGACCATGAAAACGAGGAAACGGGGAAGGTTGTTCCCCCGATAGTAAGCATGTGAATGAATATCATAAGAAAAGCCACGTGCTAAGTGACAAATGTGACCTGATCATTGGTTCATTTTCTTAACCACATTCGAAGTCTTCGGGAAGACAAAGCAAAGTGGAGCCCGCAGAGGTGTCTCGTGTCGGATCAAATTAGATGCCTCACTTTGCGCTGGGATTTTTTTTTTTTTATTTGATTAAATTTTTATTTTATATTTATTTAAATTTATTATTTATTAATTTTTTAAAATTTTTTATTATATTAATTTTTTATTTATAATATTTAAATTTAATGTAAATTTAGATTAAAATAAAATTAAATTTATTTAATTTTTTAAAAATTAAATTTTAATTTTTATTAATTATTAAAATTTATTATTTATTAAAATAAATTAATATATATCATTATTTATTTATTATTTTTATCAAAATTATTTAAATATATAACATTTAATTTAAATTAAATATTTATATTACAAATACTCACATATATTAATATGTATGAAATTTTTAAAATATTATAAATATTAAAAAATAAAATAAATAATTTAATATTTATATTATATATATAATTAATATATATATAAATATATAATATAATAACAAAATAATATCTTTATATTTGTATATATTTTAAGTAAAATTATTTTAAATAAATTTATTATTTTATTTTTTTAAATGAATTTGAATTAAATTATTTAATCTAACCGAATTATGACAACTCGCCGGACGAGTATCACTCTCATGCTCAAATGTAGTCCCCACTCTAATTTTCCCATGGGAAATCACATTTTCATAAATAAGTATACAAACATTTTATAATTAATTATTTTATTTTATTATATTATAAGTATAATAACAATGGTGAATTTTATTCTACCACATGTAAAATTTTATTTGCGAGGTATAATTTCGATTTTTACACCCACAAACTCAACTGTTTGTGGCCGCTGGATCACCGCCTTTCTCCAGACCAGCGCATTATTTTCTTGGTGTCGGTACCAATAATTCCTTGCGCAAAGTTGGTGGTAGCCAAAAAAAACTTGCATATAAAAATTTTATCCATATAAAAATTTGAAAAATCTAAGATTACAATTTATGAGGAAGTAAAATTAAAAAAATAACTTTTGAATTATCCACAGCTAATTAAATAATAAAGAAAAATTTTGCCTCTAATTATGTATGAATTATGGTAATTAAATTTTTTAAAATATATTTTAGAATGTTTGTTAAAGTTACATTAAGATTGATTATTTTCAAAATTTATCTAAGTCTGAATTAATTTAATAAAATTTTCTCAAATTTAAAATGAAAAATAATCTATGAGATACTGCAGTATAATTTTATTTCATTTTTTTGTTAATTTGGTTTGAAGAATCAGTATGACTAGTTGATAAAATAAGGACTAAAAAACAAGTGAGCCCCCATAATTAGGTGATTTTGAAAGAAATTTTAGTAAACCTGAACACATCAAATAATTTACAATTTAATAATTAATTTAAATTCCATAAAATTTGATTCTTCAAGATACGCAATATAATTTTATTTGTTGAATTTGATTAAATTGATGGATTATCAAATACACTGGAATAAAATTTAGTTGGACTTGAAGGTGAGTTAATGTCGCAACAATCCAGAAAAACTGCCCAGAATTTACATTTACATGCCATTGGCCGGAGCGTAGCAAGCAAGCATGCGCTTTGTCAATCAATTATCTCTAATTATTAACATCGGAGAAACAAGAACCACCACGAACACACACAACCACCACCACCGCCACCCCCAAATATTATAATCATAATAATTTGTCATTCTCATAAAAGAAAAGTGAAAATAAAATTGAGATTTTTAATAGATTTTTCAGAATTTGATCCTGATCTTCAACATCTATGATCTCTTTTGTGTCTCTCCGTGCTCCTTGAAGACATAACACCGTCGGCATGCCTCTGTCAGAGAAGAGAAAGATGGAGAGAATCGCACTTGTGAAAGCATCCATTTAATTTCCGTTTTTGCTGAATGAATCAGACTTTCACGATCTTAGCAGCTTTGACGACGGGGTTCTCTCTGGCAATCGCCTCGCGCCCTGCGGTCTTGTAGTCGTAGCTGCAGTCATGTCGGTCAGAATACCTGTGTTCCCAGCAGAAGAGATCTCCGCACCGACATCGGAATCCGGTCAACCCAACCTTTCGACTGCATCCAGAGCACCTGTTCACCTCCCTTCTAGCCCATACCACCGCTGCATCCGACGACTTTTCTGGATCATCCTTTTGACTGGTATCCGTGAGCGGATCTTTCGCCGGCGGGCGAGCCGAGCTAGATCTCGGCGATTTCTGCGCGGAGAATTTCAAGATCCGGCGGCCCGAGGCACTGCTGTCGATGACGGCGGCCGTCTTGGCCGTTGTCGTAGTAGTCGAGGTGTTCGATGTGCTGGTCGAGGAAGCGCTGAAGCACTTCTGGCACATGTTGTTTAAAGCTGGGTTTCCTGTAAGCCCACAATTGTTGACGCATAGAGTCAATGTTTCTGCTACCTTAAACTCCGTCTCCTCTTTCCCCGTTTTCTGAGCCATTTGATTTTTATTACTCAGAAGACAGACCAGTTTTCGATTTAGACTTTGAAGAGAACAAAAGCAAAACTAAAATAATAATAATAAAAATAAAATAACTGGAAAAAAAAAAAAGAAGACTAACTTTGCTTCTGCGTGATAATTTGAGAAAGAGAGAGAGAGAGAGGGGGGGGGGGGGAGGGAAGTTGGGTAGGCCTTTGGTGGTGCGTGGGAGAGGAGAAAAGGGGTTTTATTGAATTATGAAGGGATTGTGAGGTCGGTAATTGGGATGGAATATGGGCCTCTCCTCTTTCCGTCACACAGGTCACAGGCACGTATCCAACATTTCTTTTGCTACTCTGATTTGCCCGAAATGCACTTCAAATTTCGCAGGATTTACTTCTCCTTGTTCATCTCCAGATCGTCATTATCCGAAAAAGAGACCCTGTTCATTGAATGATTCCGCCTCGGGAAATATCATTATTGTACCCTCTGATAAAAAAAAAAATAAAAAGAATAATAAAAAAAGAAAATGGACCCTGTTCATGGTATGACTCCATCTCGAAAAATGACTTTTTTTTTATTTATAAAATAAAAAAATTACAGATATATTAATTTAATATTTAAAAAATTTAAAATTTTTTTTATTATTTATTTAAACTCTTAAATTTATTTTATTAAAATAAATATTAACATGAAATTTTAAATTTAAATTTAAATTAATATAAAAAAATCTCACCAATAAGATTATAAATTCTAGTTCTTCAAACTCTTTGAGTTATTCGATAAAGAGACGCCTAAAATAATGGCAAGATGTCTGATAGGCACATTAAAGGTGAAGCATCAACAATCTTTTAAGTTAATCAACCTTGACAGCTATTTTATCTTTTTTATTTGCTGAATTGCAAACTATTTTATTTTTCACGGTTCATCGTTGCCTTCGCTTGCGTGTCCATCCCGATGTCTTTGTTTTGCATTTTTTCGATTTCTGACTGTGTTTTTGTCCGCACTAAGGTTAGATAGACACTACTAATTTGACTTGTCTAAAATATAAATTCATATATTCAATTGTTATAATTATTGATTATATATTTAAATTTTTTTAATATATAATAATTATTAATAATATAAATTGAAAATAGGATTTTAAAGATAATAATAAGATTAGATAGAATCAAGCAAATTAACACACGTGGCATGAATTGGGGAAATGGTGTAATGGAAAGTTACATCACCTTCACTAGTTTGCTGACGAACTACAATATCTTGACGGCAACTAAGAAAAGGTGAAACTCTGGATAGCTTCTTAACATTCAAGTGACCTTATCCTAATAATATTATTAGTTTTTCCTCACACTGCCTATCTCAAAATGCAATCTCATGTATCTGTCAAGAGTCCCTCGTGAGTCATACTCTTAATTTGACAGTAAATTTGGATTTATCTTAAGTTTTTTACTCAGGATAAAAAGTCTAGATGGAGACACTTTATTTATTAATTCTCAAATTTATGTTTGTCTCGGTAATATGCAATTAAATATTTTTAAAAATAATTATTTCTTTTTGTTGTCTGGAACATATACATTTTGAATAATTTCTCAATAACTTTTTTTCTGAGTGTTTAAAGACAATTCAAACTCTTTTATGAATTAAAAATATTTTCTACTTGAGGACCGATAATCTTACAATAATCTCTAATAGTTACTATTTAAAATATTCTACAATATCTTTTTTCATTAAAATTTCTGCATTTTTTTTTTGAGATTTAGGTGAATTATATACATCCTAATTTTTTTTTATTATAAATAGATGGTGTGTATAAATATACTTTATTTATTAATTCAAAAACAAAATCTGTCACGAAAAATAAAAAATAAAAAATTCTTCTAAAATGTTTTATTTCATTTTCCAGAACATAGATGTCTCTAATTTTGTGTTACTTTTTTTCTGCATTTATTGGGTTTGTGAAAAAAACATTTAAGGTATCTTATTAATATATTTTCTAATTTAGGAAGATGATCTTGTAGTTGTATATGTGTTCTGTTGCCTAAGATTTTCCCTTGCTTTTTGTAGAAAATTTGGGATGTATCTATTGTTGAGAAAAAAAAAAAAAAAAAAACTTTGTGTTGAGAACTTTTTCGTTATACCCATTTATTGTAAAAAAATAATAATAATAGAAAGTGACGTGTCTGAATTTTTGTCATTTATTCACCATAAAAGCTTATAATTTGACTAATTTACCTCTCGAATTTTTCTTTAGGGCCAGCAATTTCTCTCATTAAATTTATAACTTAAGGGCATTTCAATACACATGAGTTTTTACGTGGCAACCAAAACGGCGTAGTCTGGTTAGTAACTTAATATAGTTCTCTTTACATTATTTTAAATTGAAATTTTCTCCATGTTATTTGTTTTTAATAAATAAGAATTTATATTAAAAAATAATATTAAATTTTAATTTATTAATACTAAAGCAAAAAACACATAGCCTCATTGTTTACAGTAAGATATCCACATATCTTTATCTCTACCCTTTTTATCATCCCGCTTCTTCTACAAGCTATTAACTAAACATCCACAGGTTGCCGTGTACTACACATATGCGTATGTATATGTGTGGAGCGCAAAAATAAAAAATTAGCACTCGAAATTTCCCTATATTTAATTTTTTAGGACTAATTTCAAATTTTTTTTTCTCTACCTTATTTCTTCTATCAGTTCTCCACCACCTGTAAGATTAACCTAAAACTGAAATTGCAACACTGGTATTCTCTAGTAACTTAATTATTTTCTTTTAAAAAAAAAAAATAATTAGCTAGTTTAATCACCGTGTCTGCGCAAGCAGAGCACGTATTTATGTGGGACAACCCATGACGCCTAGTAGTGCACGTATTGATAGGATGGATTTGGCAGATGGAATATTTTTAGTCCTTTTTTTTCCTTTTTTTTTTGTTGAGATATCAAATAATGGAAAGCGACAAAAGAAAATGATGCCACATATTACATGAAACCCACCTGGGGGTACGGTGGTGATAAAAAAAGAAGGCTTTAATTTGAGCCTCAGCCGCCCAATCTGACCGGCCCCGCGCACCCACCTCTCGTCCTTTCATTTCTTTTCTTCCTCCCTAAGGCCGCCCTCGGCAACTCGCCCTCGCCCCTCGAAACCTCTTTCTTACCGTAGTGTACACGTGTGCCACTGCACTCCTACTTGTTGCCTTCCATTCTTACTTTTTGCACTAGGCATCTAGCGCCTTTTTTTTCTTACAACAATACGAGATACAAGACAAAGTGACGGGTATGATGTAATAATAAATTATACATATTATTTTTGTTTTTAAATTTAAATTTTTATCTAAAATAATATATGATATTAATTAAGTAAATTAAAATATACAAATAAAATCATATTTATCAATTCATTCACGATGGTATTATCAGAAGCGAAATAATCATCAAATCCGACAAAAGAGGGTCAAGTTAAAAGTTGGTCAACAAAAATTATACTTTAAACATATATTTTTATTAATTATAATAAACAATATATATTTGTAATAATAACTAATGGGACACGACGAATCAAATTAATGGTTGGATCAAACGAACATTTTCTTTCAATATTTAAAAATTTGATATATTAAAATGCCCTCTCAAAAACCTTAGTATTTTTTTGTCATCATAATTACAAAATGGAAATAATCAATTGTCACGATTTTTTTATTAGAAGGAACTGCACGATAACATAGTCGAACAAATTTTATGAATATATATATATTACTTTTCTCTCTATTAGTTGACTCTTGTGTTGTATTGTTACAATTATATTTATATTATTTTATTTATTATATCTAATTATTTACATATTTAATACGTATTTTCTTTTTTATTATTTATTTAAGTGTCTCCGAAATAATTTGTTGTACATCAATATAAACTCAATCATATTAAAGTAGAATTCTTCTTCTGTCATCCGCCTACGTCTTGGTCAAAGGAGTGGCCATCTTCTGCCAAATGGACAAGAAACCGGAGTTTTCTCGATGCTTGGACTAGTTTTCTCGATGCTTGGACTGGTCTGCCTGTCCTGACATTGCATGTCGATCCATTCTCAGCTTAAATCAAGAATTATATGTTTTTAAATTTATTTTAAATTTATTCACTCACGCAGAACACTTTTTAATTTAAAAATTTTTATAATTTTATAATTAATTTTTAAATTAAAATTATGAACTAAAAATATCTCTCACACTTACTTTTACGTTAAATATTTTTAATTAAAAAATAAAAAATATTTTAATTATTATTAATAATAAAAATTTTAAAAAATTAAATATAATAATTTAAAATATATTTTAAAAAGTATAAAAATATATTATATTAATTAATATTTTAAATTTTATATAAGATTTGATTACAAATAATATGGTGCATCTAATAAAAAAATAAGAAATAAAAAGAATGTTATTGACTAAAAATATAAAGAATTTTGAAATATTGTGATGTGGGGAATCGATATTAAAAAAAAAGAAACTTTTGATTAAAAAAAAAAAGCATCGTCATATAGATTAATCCATCCATTCTCAGAGCAAATAGGATTTTTTTTTTTTTTTTTCTCGGAGCATTATCCCTTTTTACCACTGCAAGCCCGCCACCAAAATCTACCATTGCACAGTACACCCGTTGCCGTGGAGAGACTGAATGAAAAAGGCACCGGCTGTCGTCAAACGGCCCCCAGGATTTTCATTTAAAAACAAAAAAATCTATTCATATGGGAATTACAGAATATAAATAATTCTTTTATTTTCATTTATCTCGGAACCTTTCTTAGGAAATTTCTAGCATCACGCCTGCCTGGAGATTTTTCTGACGACTGGCTTCGAAACCAATCCTCCATTAAACTCCCAAACAAAGGACACTCAGCAAGCAAATATCCCAAATAAATGTTAAATTCACGAGAGATCAACCGAAGTTGTCTCAACCAAACACCATTGTCACCGATGCACCTACCACAACCTGGCCAAATCTCCACGCATCCACCACCTATGTCACCAAGCAACCCCCGAATCTCCACGTGAGAAGGAAGGAAGCCATGAAAAGGAACAAGCAAACAAGAACAAGGACGTTAGTTAATTCTTGACAATCTACACAAAGAATTAGAAGTCATTCTCCTCATTTCAATCCGTTCTTCACTAAAAAAAAAAATGTTTACTTGAATGATTTAAATTTAATTATAATGTTACAAAATTAGATGAAAAAGTAAGAAATTTACCTTATAAAAAAGTTTCGTACTTTTAACATAATTGATTAGAATATTCTTATATTTTTGACTCAAGGTCAGGACATAAGATTTTTTCACTTTTGTATTTGAGTTTTCTAACGTCTCAATTTTCCTGGTAACGAAAGAAAAAAAAAAAAAACAGAAAAAAAAAGCCAATTCTATGCAATTAATTTTTTTATTATTTTGTTTAATTAACATCTAACACAAAAAAAATATGATAAAGGATAAATCTAAATTACACAATTACAATATTGATAAAATTAAAAAAAGTTGTAAGTTCATCTAAATATTAGTAAAAAATTTATTTACCTTTAAAACTTCAAAATTGTAAAAATTAAGAAACTCACATAGTTTTTTTTTTCCCCCTCGAAATGTTAGTTTCTTATTATAAAACGCTTTAATAAAAAAGTTTTTCTTTTTCTTCGCTCTACACTTTTTGATCAACCAAAAAACCACTAACAATATTCTTTTTGATTATATTTTTAATTGATTGGATAAATTTAATTCAATATATTAAAAATATTAAAAATAATTTCTTATTCTAACTCTTCCTCTCTTCTCTCATTTAAAATTTTTTCGTATAATCAAAAAACTTAGTGAGTTAACTAAATTAGTCACTTATTAAAAAAACTTCTTTGTCACCGTGGCAGTTAGGTATAGATACATGCTTATTTTAGCATTCTATATACATATATATATATATATTCTTAACAATTGGGTTAACTCAAACTTCGGATTTCGAGATTTGCCCCTTAAGGTATTTTGCATTTTTTGCGGGTTCTTTAATTATTTAACACCTAACAGTTTAACTTTTGATTATTATTGTGTTTTAAAAAACCAAATATTTCATTAATTAATGAGAGAGGAAAACAACAACTGAGTTGTTTTAGGATCTTATAGGTTGGAAAACTATTGCGGCATATTAGAGAAATAAAACATGTCAGAGGAAAAATAAAATTTTTAAAAATATTATACAATTATTTTCTACAATATTAATACAAAATAGTTTTTAATTGTTTGCAATATATATATATATATATATATATATTATTAGGAACAAAAATGTTGGGGTTTTCCTTTCCGGGACCATAACTCATCTTCTCGTGTACACAAAAATAAAATCTGAGTCCCTTTTCCGTCAGTTTCCCGAGAGAATTCGGAATCAGTTCCAACATTCGTCGAACTCATTGCCTTATGCCTCTCCTCCCTCTTCTAAACTTCTGATTACTAAAGGAGACACAGGCTTGATTGTGAGAGAGAGAGAGAGAGAGAGGCGATGGCAACCGTTGATCGAGTTGAGGATCGAACATTTAGGGTTGATTTCAGCGAAGAAGGAGTCGCCAAGCTGAGGGATACTGTGATGGATAAGCTCAAAGAGTTCATGGGCGACTACACTGACGATACGCTCGTGGTGTGTGTATATACGCATTTGTTTGTTTATTTCCCGTTGGAGTTCTCGAATTAATTTCCATGCTGTGGAATTTGAAACTTCTTTGTTTTTTATTTTTTTCCCTCCTAGGGCGAGTAATAATCTAACTCTGTGGTTTTGTAGGTCGAGCCTTTGTTGGGCGTTAGGGTGAAATTTTGTTTAGGGTTTTTTACTTTGGATGGTTAATTTTCTTGCCTGATTATTAATTTTTTTTCCCTCTTGCATTAATGTTGCTTTATCTCAGCATTCTCTGGTTGAGCAAAACAAGTCTACAAGTGGTGTCAACTTGTCTTGGTATATGTATTGCTAGCCCTTGTTTGTACGGGTAGTATGTTGTTACTAGTTTGTGAGAATGTGAATCATAATTGTTAGGCAATGCCTCTGAGAAGTGAGAATACATTGATGTTGTTATTAGCCTGAAAAAGTCCGTTTGGCCAATTCTGACCATTTGGAGTCTAAATTTACCAGATATGGCTTTTCAATATTGGTGCTTTATTATTCCCGTGTATGATGTTATTCTATATGAAATGGTAAATACTTTACATTCTCTGGAGTTTTGGCAACCAAAATATTCCAACTGCTGATTTCTGTTGGCAGGAATATGTGATTGTGCTGCTGAGAAATGGCAGACGTAAAGAAGAAGCAAGGAATGAATTGAATGTTTTCTTGGGGGATGACAGTGATTCTTTTGTTTCTTGGTAAGTTGTTTCTTCTTTTACTTATTAACTTGTAGCTGAAGGAAATATTTGGTCTGTTTTATTCCCTCCCAGATAATCTTATTTTCTATTTATCATTGGAACAGGTTGTGGGACCATCTTGCCACAAATCTGGGTCTGTATTTACACCCCCAGGAGCCTAACAAAGGTGAAGCAACCAAAGCAAAACCTTCATTAGAAGAGCAGGCTGGCAGAAATGGATCTCAGCACATAGTTTCTGACTCAGAGAAAGGAAAGTCTGGTATTTTATCTAGGAATCGACACAAAAGAGAATGGAAAGGTTTGATGAGGGAAGGAAGTGATCCACCTCCACTTCGGAGCTCTGAGGTTGATGTTAGTCACTTGGAGGAAAAATCTTCTCTTAAATTTAATCACATAAGAAGATCTCCATCCCCCCAACCTCTGCAACAGAAGAAAAGAAGGCTAAATGATGAGAAACAACAAATCAAGGTTTGGGTAATTCTTTCTTCTTCTTTACTGCAGTTTATTCCTAATTATCCTTCAAACTTTGTCACCCCCCCCCCCCCCCCCAAAAAAAAAGAGCAATAAGACTTCCCGTTCATTATGGTTGGGTTGTGAAATCATTGGAGTGCCTATAAGTTGTAGATTAGACACATGTTGAAAAGGTATGATATCATGAAAGTATTTTGTGTGCTCTATCTGTTACTGATGTGGAAGCTGATAATTGATAGCAACACTAAAAGAACTTCTGATCCTAATGCTCTGATTTTTCTGAAAATGTCACATCTGATTCTTCTTTTTTTATTTGGAATTATTGGCACTGGGGCTTTCAACTGTCTTGATGGTTGCAAACTTTCATGTTGTTAGTCATTATTTCGTGATCCCATATTTTTGAGAACTCTATGGGGATATGTGTTTTTCTTGATGTTGAAAAACTTTCGATGTTTTACACGTGACTCCAAGAAGATTTTCTTTGCCGTGTGATGTAGAGGCCTTACGTATTGCATTGTTAAGTAAGAGTTTGCTAGATGCATTTTTTATTTTGCAGTGTATGTGATTTGTGGCTATGTGTGATGAGATTAGTCTTTTATTTATGGAGAGAAGAGTAAAATGTTTTCACTTTCATTGTTTTCCAAACTTGTCATCCATCAAAAATCCTTTTTGTAGAAGGATCAAGCTTCTCAGGCAACTATTGATGCTCCTCGAAGATTACTTCAATTTGCAGTGAGAGATGCTGTAGCAACTTTAAGACCACCGGGTGCTGAAAAAGAGTCCTCAGTAAAACGTCTTCGATCTGTGGTGGCCACGTCCGCTGGTGAGTCATTATTAGCTGGACAACCTAGGAGAATTCAGTCAATTGCAAGGGTTCCCAAGCCGATGGCCACTGTTCTTAAAGCCATGCAAGAAGCTGCTGAAGATGTAATGAAAGTTAAATCTGCAGGAAATGTGTTTGACCGACTTGGTCGCAATGTGCATGCTTCAGAGGCCACTGAACAAGGTATTGAATATGGAGATTCTTGTGTTAAGGATGAAGAATATACTGGGGTTAGCCAAATTCAGGAGGAAGGCCATTCAGGATATCTCCAAAGAAGTGAGTATAGTGGTGGGCATTCAGGGATAATGAGTCAAATGGAAAGTGGAATTGGGTTGACCTCTGATTCAATGTCTGATAATGAAGGTTATGATGCCCATGTTACAGGCAATAGAGTCATGAATGTCAGTGCATCTGGTGGAAACAGAAATGAAGATTCATTCTTGCAACATGACGTAGCTAAGAATTCGGCTGATATTATGCAAGTGGCACGAAATAAAGAACAGGATCAGCATGTCTCGGCTGCAAACACTTCTCATAAGATTGTAAACATTTCTGTGAATGTAAATACTTGGAAACCACCCCATTTTCTTGCGTTGAAGGAGCCTGCAGAAATGGATACTCAGAAATCTGTTTATGAGAAGGAGGCTGAGCCTGGCAAATCTGGTGCTAAACTAATGAAACAGAATAGCAACCCTGTCTTGGTTAGTAATGGAAATGCAAGTACTTGTATGCCTTGGTAGTTTATTCCACCATTTATCTTCATGAATCAATTCTTATTGGTTGCTGTAATTTTGTGGTGATGATGATGAACAGGTCAGACCTGTTACTGATAGCAAGAAAGAATCTCAAAGGACACTACCACATGTTGCTGGTTAGTTCTTATATCTTCTGAGTCGTTAACCTTTTGACTTTCAATATTATAAAGACACAGGTGATATAATGGCATGTACAGCCACATCACACCTACTTGTGTTGTTTTCTTTATCATCTGTTGACTGCATCATCAAAATGCTGACGCGACATTTTTGTTCATATTATGGACTTTTTTCTTTTATTCTAGAATAGCTACCGCTGTCTTTAATTTTCCTAATTGCTTTTCATGCATGATCCTTGCAGGTTCATATACAGCTGGTCGTCCTTTGGAGGATGTTAATTCTCGAACCATTTTTGTTAGCAATGTAATTTCTCCTACATGCATGCGTGGTCCAACCCCTAGTTTGAAATTGGTAATTTTTTTTGTTGCTGATGATTTTCATTGTCATTTTTTGCAGGTTCATTTTGCTGCTAATAAGGACAGTCTTTCTCGACATTTTAGTAAATTTGGTCAACTACTCAAAGTGGTTATAGTAACTGATGCAGCAACTGGCCAACCTAAAGGGTAACCTGATCAACACCCTTTCTGCCCTTTTTCTGCTGACAATTGTAACTTTTTTTGGTTTTCGGCTTCCTCTTGATAAATTTATAATCTGTACCCAGGTCAGCTTATGTAGAATTCATGCAAAAAGAAGCAGCAGACAATGCATTAGCCCTTAATGGCACATCTTTCATGTCAAGAATTCTCAAGGTAATAAATGTGTTTATGTTGGATGTTCTGCTTGCTTCACACAATTTGGTGGAGATTGATGGCCATCTCTAATTTTTTTTTTTTGGCTCCTCCCATTTAGAAATCCCATGGCTTCTAAACATTGTTTTCCTCAATGTAGGTTGTGAAGAGAAGCTCTGCAAACCAAGAAGCTGGCACTAGCATGACCTGGCCACACATTTCCCGTGGCCCTTTATATGCAGCAGCTAGGTTTTCCAGAGCTCCTTTTCCAAGGGGAGTACCTGGTATATTTAGACCTCGGCTTCCTATGAAACCTGGAGCCAGAAGCTTACAGTGGAACCGAGATGCTCAAGGCAGTGCTGCTGACAGTGGCACATCAGGCTCTGTGCGTCCTGTCCTCTCTCCCACTATTCGCAGTCTCACCTATGTCCGGACAGAGTCTAAAGCTGATGGGAATTCTGGTACCACTTAGTTTAACAATTTATGTTTTGCCCACATATCTGGAGCATATTGGAATGGCTGGATCATCATTTCATCAAAGGATCCATCCTAGAAAACACGCAAATACGACAGATTCACCTGGTCTCAGGGAATGATTCTTGTTATGTCCTTGGGTCTACTTGCAATGATTGGTGAACACTAAAGGAGCATAGTTGGAAGGTGATTTTCCCTTGGGGTCAGGGTTTTGCTGAATCAGAGTTTTCCTACCTTAGAATTATATATATATTTCAATGGAATTTTGTGAATAGCATGGTCGAATAGTTGATTTTTCATTTGAGAGATTTTATTTAGTTTCCAGTTTTGTGATGGAAAAAGAGAAAATAGAAATTTTGGGAAACAAAAAGAGAACTGAAAATATATTTTTTCGGGGCATATGCCACAGCAAACATTATGCGTCTTAGAGTTTCTTTACATGCCTTTGTTATATTGCTCTTTGTTCAAATTTTCAACCTTGGACTTTTAGCCATACTTTTCTGGTGACTTCTTTACTTGATGCATGGAGATCATTTAGATTTGTCTAGAAACATTTCAATTATTGAAGTACATTGTGAAGGGGATCATTTTTTCTTCTCTTCCCTTTTTTCATTCGTAATATATTATAGTTCTTCTTATCAAAATTTCAAACTTTGGCCATTTAATAGTGATGTGCCTTGTGGTTTTGTTTGGTGGTTGAATAATCTTTTATGCTTGTCACATGAAACCTGTTCTTTGTATTTTCCTTTATCTAGTTTGTAATGATCTGTCAGCTTATGCTAAAAATGCACTAACGATGCCTGGAAAGCAATAGAATTGCATTTCATTGCTACAAGTGACCGGTTAAGTGGATGGAGTATTGAGACAGTAACTAGACATAGCGTGACATTACCAATGACGTCAGCTTTATTAAATTTTTTAAAAAATATTTGAGGCTCTAATATCATTTGGCCGGGGTTTGATTCGTGAGCTTTCTCGTAAGAAAGCTATAATTATCGTGTTTGTTCCAAAGTAATAGGTAAACGGTGTTTGTTTATTCCAAAGTCAGTTTGACAAGAATTTGAAAACATGACAAAAGAGAATGAATTAACAAAGCAAGAAACTTTAAAATTGTAGTTATAAAATAAAGAGAAGTTTTCAGAAATGCACAAAGAAAATATTCAAATTCATGGCAACATGAAGGGCATGAGTCAGAATCTGCAGCCTCGCCTGCCTTTCTTCTCATTTCCTTTAAAAGTACATAGGCTGTCTTCTCACGCCGACGTAAAGATAAACCCAAATGCCACGTGGACTTTGAATGGACACCTCTGACAACGGTCCTTTGGCAGAATAAGAAACCAGACCCGGAAAGGTCCAGAGATGTGGAGAGTTGAGAAACAATGGGAAGACTTCGCAAAACTTTGCAAAGAGTTCGCTATTCAATCAAATGGGCTTTCTCTCTGCAGTGCGCGCTCTATATAAGAAATAATTATAATTATAAAAATAAAATACATCATTGTGCGCATTTTTCGTATCTTTATAATGAAACTTTTCGTGCAAAGGCCTCACAAATTTTTGTGGGAAGGAATACTCTTGTGCGGACTTTCTAATTTATCTTACTCGTTCTGAATCGTTGAAAGCGTGTGAGACCCTGCACAGTATGAAAGCTCTGTTACCGGCTGATGTTAGTGGAGTAATCATTCTTAGAGATAGCTGGTTAATTTTTGTTTTGCTAGGCTAAACAAACAAAAACTGACAGACGTAAAAAACTTAAAAAGAGGTATTTGGTCGTAAAAAGGGATGCCCTGGTTTTGGTACGAGTGGGAATGCAGTTAGACTTAATCAGATGAATCAAGTTCATCCTTTCTAATTTTTCTTTTACTTTTACATTATTAATTATAATTTTTTTATTACCTTCTAGATACTATAATATTTTTAAAAATTTTATAATTTTTTTTTGTGTTAAAAATAATTAAATTAAATCAAGTTTTAATAAAATTAAAAGGTAATTGTAATTAAGAAATTGAAATAAATATCAACCAAATCACTTAACCGTAATTCAAGTAATAACAAAAATGAAGAAAAAAAAATTTTCATTTATGATTTAAACACATTATATAAATACAGAGATAATATTAAAATATTAAATTATTTTTTATTAATAATAATATTAAAAAATACAAAATACTTTTAAATTATATAAAAGTGTATGTTATGACAAATTTTCTTTTTTTCTTTTTCACAAATTAAAAACTTCCTAACATTTTTTTATATAATTATTATAAATTATTTTTAAAAAAGTAGTCATAATGATTTTAATTATAAATAAAAATGTTAATTAAAATAAATATAAAATTGGTAACGAATTTTTAAGACAAATAATGAGTTCTTATTTGTTAAATTTTGTTATAATATTGAAATATCAATTGTTTTTTTCTTCCATATAATTTTTACCATTTATCAATATATTTTGTTGGAAATATTTGTCTTAATATTAATTATATATCTTAAACTATATAAAATTTTATTTAACTCATAAATAATAATAATAATATATTAAAATTATAATTCAAATATAAATAATTCAATTTTAACCAATAATAAAAGTAAAAAAACAAAAAAAAAACAAAAAAAAAATTGTGTTTCTTAATTATAGTTTCATTTTGTGCACTTCTATTAAATTTTTTGAATGAAGAGAATTATATTTAGCTATTTAGGAAACTCATCATAAATTTTTATTTACTTCTTCTATTGTAACAGTTGATAAGTGAAATCAAAAATTTTTTTCAATGGTCGTTTATATTTGCTTGTTTGAATGACTCGATTATACAGAATGGTATTAATATATATATATATATAAAAGAAGATTGAGCTTCTAGGGTTGGGAGAGAAAAAAGAAGAACAGAAGAGTTACAGTAACACGTGGTCATATTTCCTACATATAAAGGCCGTTGGTGTTGCCAACATGTCATGGCGAGAGGGAAGACACTTGTCATGTGCAAGAGAGTGATTAGAGGCATCCATTTGTACGAAGAGATATGCTAAGATGTCATATAAAGGAGGAATCAATGGAAATCATATGTCGCACAGCGACACATGCCACGTATTAAGTGCTTAAGATAATCACATAGAATGGCACGACAGATGTTGAGACACACCCGGATGGTAGTGACCATGTCTCTAGAGAAGAATGATGCTTGTCGTGTTTAAGAAGGGGCTTTTGACTGCCTCAGTGGCACCGTAGTTCTCATTTTATTGTGTAAGAGAAAACGTAAAATCAAGTTTCGGGAATACCCACTGGGAGACTAGGATCGGCCATAATATGGGAACGTCGAAACTCTAAAAAGTTGAAAACAAAAGAGGATAAATATTATAAAAAGTCACCTGAAAGTTATTTGTTTTGTCTCTCGAGATGAATTCTAACTTTCATCTCTTGTTTTGTATAGATGTTCGAATAAATAGAGCAAATTAAATTAAAATCTACTTAAAATTTTTGATTTTATTACATTAATTAGAAATACTCAAATTTCAAAATATGAAAATTTCTTATATTGAAAATGTTTTTATTATATTAATATATTTTTTTAAAATGTAAAAATTCATTTAAATTGTACTTATAAAAAAAAAATCAATTAAATTGGCATACTTGATACATAAATAAAGAAATTAGAATGAATTGAATTTAATTGAATATTCAGAATTATCATTCCAAACATGCAATTGATAAAAACATCATTTTGTTGTTTATTCTTTCAAAACGCCAAAATCACCCTCCAAAACAAGAATCAAGATCACCATCAGCCACTCCTTTAACAGTAGCAACTAACAACCCCATTTACTGGTTTCACCAGCCTAGCTAACCATCTAGCCACCAGTCACAATGGCAGAAGGTAAAGTGGACACCATTTGAATCTACACGGTTACTCATTGTTGTTGAGAGTTCTTTTTTCTTTGTTCTGATTAGAGAAATTCGCATAGGAAGTTTAGAAGAATTGCTATTTGCAAATCCAAGGTTTCGTATGTCTTAAAGGTTCATAGTAATCCATGCCGTAATTTGAGAGGAGCCGAACGTTACTCTAAAGACAGTGATTATACGAAGTCTACTTAAAACCTATTATTTTTCTAACATTTGTCTTCGGAGAGTTATATTCCATTGAGAAGTTTTAATAATTTTTTCATTTGAATAATTAACAAAATTATTCTCGGTGGACGGCGACAAGGGCCTGTATATGGAGCTGTCCGGGAAGCAACGTTTAGCCGATTAATTGTTAAATAATAATAATAATAAAATTGACATCCTTTGTGTTGAAAGTACCAACTAAAAATTGAAAATTTGGACCATTTCATTTTATTCATTCAAGTTAAACATACTAAAGATCACGTAACAACTAAGCAAATAGAAAAAAAAAAAAAAAAATTCTTAACGCATTTTTCCTGGTAATTAATTAATTACAATAGTTGTAATTATAAAATGCATTTGCGAGTGTTCCCTGCATGGATTTGCAGCACATTATTATTAAAAAGACAGAATTACAAGAAGGAAGTAGGGAAGAGACAGAGAGAAGCAAAATGTTTACTATTCTTCTTTGAAAAAGTGGTTTGGAACCCAATCCTGTATATGGAATTTCAGGTTAATCTAAACTATCGATTTTGGTATTACGTTGTGAGTAAGCAGAGTGAATGCTTTCATTTGCTTGTTTTTAAAAAATGTGGAAAAAAAGAAAGCAAGCAGAAATGATAGATAGGACCACAAGCAGATAACTTCAAAAGAAGACTCTTTTATTTCATTATGGTAAGCTTCAAACATTCGGAGTAAACAATATATATATATATATATATTAACCAAATAAAGCTAACAGAACCTCTGGAGAGATCATTCTCTACCCACAACCCACCTTTTGAAGCTTTCCCTTCTCTCACTTACCTTTTTTTTTTCTAGTTTATTGCAAGTAGAGGGCAATGAATGAAGCAAGGGAGGCACCCACCAATGACCCAACAACGGCAGAGGCACCGCTAGTTGGTGCTGGAGCAGGAGCAGGCTCCTCAGCCATCACTGCACTCATGGAGGCGGCAGCAAAGAGGACGGCACAAGCAATCTTCTTCATCTCCATTTTTTTTTGGGGGGGATGAGGCAGTGAACGGACAATGAAACCTCGAAAGCAAATCTCTGCCGAACCTGCCTTTCAAATGGAGTTTGCAGCCTGAAGAAACATATCCTTGGAATTGTGAGGGTACTTATAGGGCACGTATTGAGCTGTTTTTGGAAAGAAAACAGCTGTTCTTGAGGCTGTTTTTTAGGGTCGACAATGACATTATTAGGGGGTTGGTTTGTTAAATATGTCAACGGTTCAATTACTCGAGGCTATTCATGGATTGGCTTCTTGTTTTGAGCGAGTCTTCTGTTTGAACTTGGTTAACAGGGAAGACAGCATAGCTAAATAGAAGACATTGGAATGGACGATCCTACGTTATCCTTTGTTTTGTTCGACTGATTAAGAATAAAAAGAAAATTTATACATCATCATTCGTTCAAATTACTAGAAATGAAAATAATTAGCACCAAATATCTTTTATAACCTTTTTTTTTTTTTTTTAGTTTAAAAAATAAGAGAGTACGGAGGGTATCCACAATTTCACCAGAAAAGATTGTATCAGATTCAGGAAGGAGAAAATGTTTTAAGTACTCAATTGGTATTCAACAAGAATTATTAATCACTTTCATAACTGTGCAAAGGTCATACATAAGTTTAATTCTACCAAATACCCTGATGAAAATTTGAATATATAACCTTGTAATATGAACCAATTTCTCTCATTTCTATACCACAACAACGAGCGGTTGTATTAGCACAAAATGTCTAGTTTGTTCTTGTTGAGCTAAGGACTTGTATAAATTATGACTAAGGGCATTTTTAGTCCCAAAAATTGAGGGCACGCGCCACACACAAACCTCGATATACATGCGTGTTCTATATTACATGAACATGGATATGAAGTATATATATATATATATATATATTTTTTAATACATTTATATTTTTTCATGGTTGTACGCTCTAATTTTGGCAAGTTTTCTCTCTATTTTTGGTGGTCATATTAATTTATATTTGTATATCCATATATTTAGCAATACTGCTAGGATCATTTTAATGTATATTTATATCCGTTAAATGAAAATAACAAGAGATTTACAAATTGCAATTAAATATACCTTGCTGTCGAAAACCCCTCGAATCTTCAACTAGCTCTTTGCTCTTACTTATTCTCGCTCAATTTATAATTTACTAAAGAATAAAAAAATGATCAAAGAACATGGGTATTCATGGGGCTAGAAACTGAACTATGTTCCAAATCCATGAAAAAAGAAAAACCTCTGTTTATTTCGTTCTGTAATTCATCGAAAAGTCGGTGGTGACGGCAAGTTGGCGCAGTAGACCAACTTACCTTTTCTCACTTCAAAGTCCACTTTAGCATTTTTCTTTAGAAAAAGTCGGTGGTGACGGCACCAGTTCAACCACCGAGTATTTTTGGTCTTATCCTGACAAATTTTGGCCACAAACGACGACAATTTGAAAACTTCAAAGTGGGAATCGATGATGTGGTGGAGCCTAAGCTTTTGATTCTGAGATAACGGTGGCGTATGGAAATTTGAAGGGCTTTAGCAGCAGGTGGTTTAAATCAGGGAAAGTGACGGATTGAGAAAGATGGTTTGGGCACCATATCTCTTGGTGGGTAAGGAACCGTCGACAAGTTTAGAGGGATAATGAGATTGGCCGAGTAGAAGAATCCCGACTAAAAGCTTTTAGTTCTTGGCTTCATTGAATATTTTAGATTGGTTAACTATATATTCATTGTCATCTTGGTTTGGATCACAGTCGGTGGAACCGTATTAATTATATAATCGAAAAGTTGAAGGGTTTAACTTTAATTAATTCAATGGATTTGGTTGAAAGTTGAATTAATATTTAATAGTAAATATATTTATAATTGATAAAAAAAAAAAGTGAAAAATGACAACAACTTATTAATATAATTTTAACAAAAAAAAATTAATTTTAATTTTAATGATGCAATTTAAAAGTTTTTTTAGAAAAAAAAAAAAAAAAACAATGAAAGAGATACATAAAGAAGCTACTGGTACTGTAAGTGTCAATAAAGTTAGCAACCATTTTGTCAACAGAGCAGAGAGAGAAAGATTATTATTATTATTTTTTTTTTCCAACAAACAGTATTCGATGCTTTGATTAATTGTATTTTATCCACCGGCCTCCTTATCTTCCCCTCTTCCTCTACCTTTTCTTTCAACCTCCATTGGCATTACTAAAAGAAAGATACTAATGATTTTTTAACATGGTCTTTTCCTCTACCAAATAATATATCAAAAAAATAATTTTAAGTCTTAAAAAATTTAAGAGATTGCTAAAAGAAACCGCCGAATGTGAGGAGTAAACCCATAATTGTTGAACTGTCTCTTCCTCTACCAAATATCATAAATAGTCTCATTAAGTTTGATCCCATAACTAATTTGAGAATTATAATAGTTAACTACATAATTAATGGAATTAAAAGAACATTAGAAGTTGATGATTTGATATAGAATGAGGCGAAAAAAAAGGCAAAAATGAAGAAGTGGTATTGCATTACACAGTCAAATGTTCGGAAGACCAAAGGAAAACAGAAGTAAGCGCAATACATGTACGTACAAAATGGTACATAGGGATAGGTTGTATATTCAAAATTCTAGATTTTTGTACTCTTTACGTGCCAATGAGCATGGATCTCCAGTTGGCCAATTTTGTTAACAAAAGGAAAATAATAATAAGAAATAAAGAGAAAGATGTCTAGCGGCTTTGTGGCCCTTGATTTCTACACCTAGTCGATGTGTAGTCCAGCTTCAAGTGCTCTCTTGCGGGGAACTTGCGTGTTGGCGACTAATAATTAAAGCTTTGATTGCGAGCTGTTTATAATTAGGAGATGCCCGACTTTGATTTGTCCGTCGTCTGGCCCAATAAAAGGAACAAGAAACACGTAAAACAAAAGAGCATGGCAACAACCCGATACAACCTTGGGCCGAAAACACACAGGAGAACAAACACCATCTTCGTTGACAGCAGGAGAAATATACACATGAAACCAATGTAGAACACCAAGCTGCAGGTGCAAATGATTAAAAAGAAGAACATCTTCGATATTCCTAGCAGAAACAAAGGTACCCCATTCCTACGATGCATGCATACCCAGATCAAAACCCCGTGTGACAGTGTATATCACCAACTCCTCCTTGGATTTTGAGGTGTTTGCAAATTGCTACACAAAGAAAACTGAAAAGGGTGTGACGATCCGCACAAAAAGACAGGTACATGTGCTCCCTCTCTCTCTCTCTCTCTCTCTCTCTCTATATATATATATATAAGGTCTGCTGCGTGGAAGGGAAAGGGAAAGCAAATTAATCTGTGGATGGGATTTATACGCAAGATTGGACCTACTATAGTACGAGAGGGATATGATGCTTCTGTGAGGCAAATCCAGAGGAGATTTACCAACCTGTCACTCTAAAAAGACGTTAAGTCGGAAGAAAGATTGAGCCAATCAGAAAGATTTACGCAACGTCCACGAAGCTGATTTTTTTTGCCTTTTTTTTTTTTTTTTTACCGTCTCTTTGTCATCATGCCACTTAGTACATTATTGGGTTTAGGCGATTCCATTTATGCTACATAATTAGCAAAATTTTTGTTTTTGTTAATATGCATTACGCATGTTCTTAACTAGTAGGACACTCCTCATCCATATGGCTTATTAATCGTAGACAGGTTGTGGATGTGAACTCAAAACTACAGGATTCTCCTTTTTTTTTTTTTTTTAACTTAGGATTTATACAACTCTATTATTAGATTTTTTTTCTTTATTTTGGATTAGTGGGTACAAGAACTCGACAATTAGAAAGTTCTACCTTTAAGTGCCATTTTTGGACTGCATCATAAAGGTTTAATGCCTTCACAACTCGGCGTGTGTTATGACATTTTCAATTGCCCGTTTTTCCACCCACCCATAGAGCCGCAAGCCGGAAAATGCTCAATGCCAACGTCCGAAACAACCCCAGTGCCCATATGATAAAATACAAAAGGATGGATTTACTTAAACTTGTTAATGTAAGAGAATACAAGTTGCTCCAGTGTTGTGTACTTGACAAGGTACATCCATTTTATTCATTCATTCTCACTTTTAAGTATATATAACACAATCTTTGTTTGCAGTGTTTTTATTACTACCCATATTCCTGTTTATATTTATATCTCGATCCTTAGGCTGTTTGCACAAAGATTTTTGTGCAATTGCTAATATTATCCGAGTTATCGTTGTTTTTTATCCTGGCATTACATCATATGCTTTATTGTCTCATTTGGCTGTTTGCTATGATTATTTAAATACGAAAGAGAAAACCAATGTCTTACTTATAATTAATAACGCTAAAAATGCTATTAATGGGTTAGATAATGATTATTGTTGTCCATATTCTCACATTATTCCCCATGACTGTGAATAGTGCTAAAAATCTTGGGATTTTAAGTTGCCGATTATAAAAAAAAAAAAAATGAAATTGAAGTAAATGCTTTCGAGTCATTATTAGCAATTATTTTTCATGAAAATAATTTTGAATTATCATGAGAAATTTGGAAATTTAGAATTTAAATTACACCGGAAGTTTACGAATCTTTTGAAGGAGTCCGACATTCTAAAGGTTAATATAAAAACTAATGTCAATCATTCTTTTTTTTTTTTTTTAAACAATTTTAACACGATCTTTCATATATCAAAACTTTAAAATGTAATTTTATTTATGTATTTAATTGGTGTTTTTTTTTTTTTTAATATTAAGTGATTCTTGATTTTAAAAAATTAAATTTTAAAATAAAATATATTATTTTTTTGTGTATAAAATTCCCTCAATATTTATTTTTATATATTTTTTTTATTGTTATTGAAGTTGTACGTAAATTTGGTTAATTTTTACTTTGTTTCTTCATTTTCTTTTGAAAATCTTATCCTGGGCATCACAAATTGATTCCAAGTAGGATATGAATTTTAACGACTTTGTGTAGAAGGTACTGTCCTTCTCTATTTTTCTACCGGTTCTCGTTCTGTCCCGCAGGGGAAGAGGAAGCCGCCGAGCCGCCGCCGCCGCCACCGCGCCGCTCAGGCCCCCAAATCCCGCTAGACGACAGGCCTTGCTGATTCTCCAATCTCTCTTCCCTCATCTCCGCTGCGTCAAAACTGAAGGTCTCACACGTGTACGAAGATGAGTGTAGAGCCTTTTAATCGGTAAATGATCTGTAGAAGAACTCGGTTGCAGCTTGTTCTCTTGAATCATAATCTGAAATCCGAATTTTATTTTTTCTATGTCATCAATAATCATTTCTTGGCATTTTCCTGTTCCGTTGTTTATGGATAATATGTGTTTTTTTTTTTTTTTTTTTTAAATAATTGAACAGGCTGGTGAAGCTTGCAGCAAGGGCCTTTTACGATGACATAACGACGAAAGCGGATAATCAGCCCAAGACTGGGAGGAGTGACAACAGAGGGATTGCCGTGGTGGTGCTTGATGCTCTCACAAGGTTGGCTTCTGCACTTTTTGTTTTCTGTTGCTTTCTATGGCAACACGTAATCATCAGGAAAACATTAGATGTGACTGTTGTGATGATTAGAGTCTTTTTTCTAAATGGATAATTAACGAGAAATTTGGAATTTTGCTTGAATTATTATCAAACAATGTGGATAATTTGGTTTATTTCGGTCTTGTATTCTCATATCTGTGTATGTTTATGATCCCGTTTTTCTTGCTAGGTTACCATTACTTGGCTTGCTCGCTTCATTAAAATTAGCAGCAGTTGGTGACTAGGTTTCATATTATACTCTAATGGGCGGGAAACTTGGTGGTTATTTACAGTCCTTCCGGTTGCTACTGTATTTATTTGTTCTGGTTGGATATGTATTTCGTTCATCTATGATGATTTTGTGAGTGAGCTTCTTTGGCTCTTATGGAACTTCACTTTAGTTGGTATGGATAAGTCATAATTCTTGATCTGGTGCATCAGACGACAATGGGTTAGGGAAGAGGATTTGGCGAAGGATTTGAAGCTACACTCAAAGCAACTTCGTCGGACACTGAGATTCTTTGAGGAGGAAAAGTTAGTCACAAGGGATCACAGGAAAGAGGTCTGCTTTTGTTTCCCCTTTTGTGATCCAACTCAGTTACTTGCTGTCTTGTATTATTGGCTTGCATAATTTTTTTGTTGCCCTTTTTGATACTCTTGAGCAGAGATGCTCCAAGTCTGTAATGGAGAATATTGTTTGAAGGATTTTTTGTTAAAAAAGCTAGGGAAAAGGGAATCTTGGTACCTCTTGGATTTCCTCGATCAAATTTTTGGAACTTTGATATTCAGTTGAAAAATTGAGTTTCATTTTTTAGTGTGTTGAATGCTAAACCATGATGGATTGCAATGGAGAATTGTTGAACTAATACACCACTAGCTCAATTTGTCCTTCATGCATGTGATCTCAGTTACACATCCCACAACACACCATATTTTTTAGTTAGGATTACTTTAATGAGTTATCTTCCATTATTGCAACAATTAGTTTTTGTTATAACTGCAATTATTTACTTAGCAAGCATATTTCAAAGAAAAAATCTGCTGTTTTTTCATTTCTTAAATTTAATGCATTTTATCAGAACTGATGATGCTAACATCAGCATGTTAGAACATGAGGTAAAAATTAGAAGGTAAAAAATGCCTCGTTTTTACATGGTTGGAGTTTTGCCTTTGGCTAGGCACTGGCAAGTTTTCGTCATGCTTGCAAACTTTTCCTCTTATGGTTGCTCTACATGCCAATTTAAGACGTCCGGTTAATGATTGTGGTTGTTGTGTCAGAAAAAGTTTCCTCTTTGTTGCTCTTTATAGTTGCTTCAGCTGTTATTTTTGATTGATATTTGATTCAGACAGCTAAAGGTGCAAAGATGTATAGTGCTGCAATAGCTGCCACTGCTGATGGTCAACAGGCTGTAAAAGAGGGAGAGGAGAAGGTTAAGCTGCACACTCATTCATACTGTTGCCTTGACTATGCACAGGTTCTCTCTCTCTCTCTCTCTCTCTCTCTCTCTCTCTCTCTCTCTCTCTTAGTGACCTCTACAAGCTCTCTTACTTTGATCTGATTGTCAGCTGGATTAATGATTTTGTTGGATATTGAGCTGTCTCAAAGGCTTGTTTGGACACCTAAATTAAAATTTGGATTTCAGATATATGATGTTGTTAGGTACAGATTACACCGCATGAGGAAAAAGCTGAAGGATGAATTGGAAAACAAAAACACTGTCCAAGAGTATATATGCCCCAACTGTGAGAGAAGGTATTTTATTAACGTTTTCTTTTTCCCTTTTTTATTGCTCTTTGTGGGCGAGCCTTGGTGTCAAACAAAGTTTACTTCATTGAGACTTTGTGGTCACAAGTTTGAGTTGCAAAAACAGCCTCTTTACAGAAAACAAAGGTAAGGCTACATACATCTGACCTTTTCCCAGACCCAACAAATGTGGGAACCTTGTGCTCTGGGATGCCCTCTATCTCTGCTTTTTTTTTTTAATTGCTCTGTCTTCTCCCTATGCAAATAATGAATGCTCCTGTTTTGTTTCATTTGCATTGATGGGTGAATTTTCATTCTGTGTAGTTTACCACATTGTGATATTGTTCAACAGGTATAATGCTTTGGATGCACTGCGATTGGTGTCACTTGAGGACGAATACTTCCACTGTGAGAAATGCAATGGGGAACTTGTGGCAGAGAGTGATAAGTTAGCTGCTCAAGAAGGAGGAGATGGAGATGACAATGCAAGGAGGCGGCGGCGTGAAAAATTAAAAGACATGCTTCAAAAGATGGAGGTCTGGGTTTTTATATTGCTACCATTTTTGTTCATGATGACTCTGGCCTTTCTCCTTTTAAGTGCTAACTGCTAAATCCTATTTAAGCAAAGTAAAAGTGGTGTATGATTGAAGGTTTCTTATTAGATTGTCCAAGTTTGAGTTTTTCCAATATACTCTTATACAGTTGAGTCATTTTACTGACTACGTCTTACCTCTCCTAGAAATCAGATATGTTTTATGTAAATGTGTTGGGTACCTAATGTGTACATGCATGTGGTTTCCTGGTTTATCTTTCTTCATTAGCAAATATCTATAAAAGAGATCAGAGAGAAATCTGTGTCAATGCCTCAAAGTTGCTGCAACAAGGATTTTATTGTGGCTGCTGTTGTTATGATGAGAGGATCCTTTCTTTATTCTCCATTCCCTCTTTCTCTCTCTCCCACGCTTCAGCCCTTGAATCCTTGACCTGAAGAGTACTGGTCTTAACAGAAAAAAGCAGTCTAGAAGGAAGGCTGTTGAGGGAACACTTTCTAATGGTAAATTTTTTGGGTAGATGAGCTTTAAACCTGGATTTTTCTATTTCAGACTTCTATTTAATCCTTATGTTTCTGATACAGAAGCTCTCTTTTCTTTAAATTTCACACGCTGATTATTTGTATCAATAAACTATCCAGTGTTTAATGCTTATTACTTCTACATAATATCCAATGAAAGTTTTAAAAGTTGTGGTTGCACCTTGGCATATTGTACTAACTTGTAAGAGAAGGCTATAAAATAAAGGAAACGTAAACAGGGACACTCTTATTTAACTTAATGAAAATGGATATGATGGCATCTTCATGTAGCGTGGCATTAATATGTCTGTTCCTATGGAATCCCTATTTGACCTTGGATGTGCATAAGTAAATGTAGTTGAATCTAGATGTAAAACTTCCTTCAATATGTGAACTCCTAATTAGTATTTGCTGTTCTTCAGTGCATAAAACCATATTTCATTCCTTTATGAATAGATAAAATGCAATGGCTGCAGGTACAACTTAAGCCATTAATGGATCAACTAAGCAGGGTGAAAGATTTACCTGTGCCTGAATTTGGAGGCCTTCAAGCATGGGAAGCTCGAGCAGCTGCTGCTAGCCGTGCAGGAAATGGTGATTCTACTTCCATTGATCCCTCTAAATCTTCACAGGGGCTAGGGTATGGTGGAACATCATTGCCATTTCTTGGAGAAACAAAGGTAATATGGTTCTAAACACCTTATCCTTTTCTTCTAAGAGCAAAACTTGTTTTATCATTTATGTCCTGCTGTGGGTTCTAAGCTGTGTTACATGCATCCTAGGTTTCTAAATGATAAGTGCTCATTAATAGCTGCTACATCTTATTTATTTTACCAAATTAATACAAGATGGTTCTAAGCACCTTGTCTTCTTTTAAGAGCATAACTTGGTTTTTTCATATGCTCTCAGCATTTCTACAGGCATCCCTAGGTTCATACATGAGTTGCTCTCATCAACATTTACTACATCTTTTGTAGATTAATAAATTATAGATCTTGAATGATGGGTCACCCTTTTAAGATTGTATCAGTAGGAATCAAGTTCAAACATGGTGGTGAAACCCAGGAATCCACTCCTTTGGAGTAGTTGACTTGTAGCACATGGTTTGTCAATAAAATTATGATTTTTCTGTGCATATGTTCTAAATTAAAAATAGACTCTCTCTCTCTCTCTCCTCCCACTCCCCCCAGGGGCGCCTATTTTTATCCTAACTGGAGGTGGTGATTTGGTAGCACATTTAATAGGTGACGGTCAAATTTTGATACATCTAAAAGGATCCCATTTACTACCAGTTGCCAAGTCACTTTGTTTGATTAAGACTACCATGGATGCAATCTTACCTTGTTGATTTAGCCCGGCAAGCAGCTCCATTTTTGTTGACAATGCCAATGCTTTGTGTTATAGCTTACATCAATTCTCATCATCTGTTGATGTGGTTGATGCCTTCTCAGCCAAGGAAATATTTTAGCATTTCATGAATATCTTTCTCAACGGTGAGCATTTGTATATATCACAATAACTTGATTTGTTGGCCAATTCCACCAAAGTAGTTACATTCATGCTACAAGCCTTTGTGGGCCATCTTAACTTTTATTGTTTCACACTGTGAATCATACTCCACTTTGAAAGTATTCATTGCAGAACTAGTATTACGCTTTCCGAAGTTAGCAGCCAGGCATTGCAAAACCTGGCTACTAAAAAACTTTTCATTGCCCTAGGGTACATCTCAATGATTAAAAAATTAGACTTCTATCTTCGAGGTCTTGGGTTCTAATCCTGGGAAAGGGGATATGGGGTTTATGGGAATGGGGAGAGTCACTTTTATTGTGTTAGCTCACGGCCTAATAAGCCTCTTAATAGATCCAAAATAAAAATAAATAAATAAAACCTTTCATTTATTGTTCTCTTCTTGTTTTTTGGAAACTACTTCTAAACTACATCTTCAGGTTTATTGTCAGTATAAATTGACACCAATTACTTGGGTTCCTTTGCAAAACCTACATAACAATTTTTTGTTTTTTTTTGGGATAAATACTTCCTGGTTTTTGTTCTTAAGATTTGGAAGCAGAATGAACTCTATGTGAGTGCAGAAATTTCTTATTCCATTCACTCATGAGTGCAATAATTTAGCACATTAGAGTGAAATTATAACACTTATCTCGGGCCTTAGGGAGCCATATACATTTAAATGCCATCATTGCTATCTGAAACTCTCTTTTTCCTCCTGATTGTTACCTATGCCATGTGCAAGGTATTTCCAAATGAAACCATTATTCTGAGCTCATTTGTTCTTTATAAGTATATACTTTCTTTTTGTGGGAACTTCCAGGTAATGAAACATGCTTCCTTCTGTGGACAATTTTCTAGTTGCTCAATCATGGTTCTCAACTTCATGATTGGTCTCTGAGCATTGCAACAAAACAGAGCCAAAATGCTGTGAACACTTTTAACATTTTTTGTTTTTTTATTTAAATTTATAAGTGAACACTCTTTCTACAATATGTTTCTCAACTAAGATTTATGGCTGAATTTGGCAGGTTGAGGTTGCTTTTTCTGGTGTTGAAAGCAAGGATGAGGATATAAAATCTGAAGCATCTGGCACTGGTCCAAAAGTTTTGCCACCATGGATGATCAAGCAGGGAATGAACCTTACAAAGGAGCAACGAGGAGACGTCAAACAGGAGTCTAAGATGGATGGGACTTCAGCAGCTGTGGAATTCTCAGAGGACAAAAAATCTTCTAATCTAGATGATGAAAAGAAGAATCTACAGGTCTTTTTTCCTTTTTCTTGTTGTGATATGTCTCACAGTAGCTATTCTCCCCCTGATTCATGTTTTCACCTTGTTCTTGCTTTCCAACTATACAACAGGATGAGTATGTTAAAGCTTATTATGCTGCCTTGCTAAAGAAACAACAAGAACTAGAAGAAGCTGCCTGGGAACAAAAGGAGTTGTCACAAACACCCATGTCCAATGGTGTTTCTGAGTCGTCCTCCAGTCGTCAAGTGGGCATAAAGTCCAAACGTGAAGAGGATGATGACTTTGAATGGGAAGAAGCTCCAGTTGGAGGTAATAGGGTTCAACAATTTGCCCAAGCTGCTTAAATTTGTTGACCCAAACCTATTTAGACTGAAACCAGCCAAAGTGTTCTCAAATCAAGTGGATGTGGTTGCTAAATTTTGAAACTGACTAACTTGGTTTGGATGCAGTTAATTGGAAACCTCTTATAACCCAAAAAATTACTCATAAAACTTGCTTGTACTTTTAATTCCTTGATGTCATTCGCTGCTTATTGACTCCATGTAGCCCCCACTATTGCAGGGAATACAGGTGAAAGTTACAGGGTCAGTGACTTAAATGTTGAAGCAGAAGCGTCAGCAGAGGATGAGGATGACATAGACTGGGAAGAAGGTTGAGGGGTAGGGGATTTAACATTCTTCATTTGTCATAGTTTCTAAAGTTAATCTAGAAATAACTTTAGCACGGTTACTGAGATGAAGATGTCCACTAATAACATACTGTAGGTACTGTCTTTTTCACTGGAAAACACCTTTGTGATGGACTGCATAATTTTGTTATTCTTTTTACTTGTTCACTAGATCCCAAATTTAGGCTTAGTAGTGAGCTCACTACTGATATCCGGAGAATATGCACGTGTGCGAACTATGTTGGATGTTAGCTGCAACCAATTCTGAAGTGTCATTCATTGTCCGGGACAACCAATCAAAGTTAAAAGAGTGCTTCAATGCCATCAATAATTGAATGGTATTAGGTTTTAGTTTCAAAATCGAATGGTAGAGGTATTTGAATTTTTAATTTAAAGTTTAGATATCGATGCTTAATTTCTACACAGAAAAAAAAAACATAAAAAAAGGTATGGTATGGACGAAATGCCTGTGCGAGAATGATATTGAGAAGATTTTGTTACTTTGGGAGGTGTATATGATTTCCTTAAAACCAAAGTGCTTCAATTAAAGAGAGGGGAAAGATTTTGCTTTTATGGAAGGAGTAGACTAAAGTGCTTCAATTAAAGAAAGGGGAAAGATTGCTTTTATGGAAGTAGTGAGAAGAGTGGCATTGAAAATGCAAGAACAATATACAATTAGAGTCTCCTTGGGATAAGTCTTGGAAGTTTGTGACTTTTGTAATAAGAGATTATACAGTCGTCACTATACACCTATAACGATTTGCTCTGGTTGAGCATTAAGACTTCGTGAGCCTGCACTGAAGTATCTTGTCTCTCGGATTCTCCTATATAACATGAACAAGAAGACGACAAGGATGCACATGCATAGAACGAGACTAAATTGGGTAGCTCGGCTCACAATCATTGTTGGGATGCCAGACCTCTGAGCACGAAGACTCCTAAGCCCCCAATTGCTAAGGTCAGCATAAGAGGAACAGTGAAAGAATCCAGGTTCATTGCATCGCTTATCCTATCTGCTCTCTTTTGGCGAGACCTCTCCCCACAGTATTCCTGGAGAAGATTACTCAGGTTATCCAGTTGGTGCACGATTTGACGCTGTCCACTCGCAATCAATAGAACCTGCTCAACACATGGTTTTACTAATTAGATGATGCATTACATATGGGAACTAGCATGTTATTATTCTGCAATGCTGCGATGCTAGGAGAATGAAAAGGCACGGGAAGGCCTAAAATGACGTGAGATTCAAGGGTAAATTATTTGTTATTTCATCATACAGCTTGTTTGGTTCACAAACAGAATAAAATGGAGAAAAAGGATGCATGCAGCCTACTTCAACTAACTTGGATTTAAGCTTAGTTGAGTCATAAGTAGATTTATAAGCTATCATTTGATGGTATTTAATACCATTTACACTGTACCCACACATCAATTGTATATAATACCTTTTTTTTTTTTTTTCCTTTATGTTTCCCACTTTTCTATCTCTTCAGTGTTTTTTTTATTTTATCCCCCTCTCTAATTCCAAAAGTCCCCCAATTGTCATTTTGATAAGTTGGTAGTTTGCATTTATAACATATGCTCACCTTCTCTAGCCATGTGAATTAAGAAAATAGAACTGCTCATTTCCAATCCTACATATCATTCCATTGCAGCACTTGGCTTCTCCTTATCTTTCCAATACTTATGAGACGTAAGAAATTGGTTGTGTTACCTCTTCCATCAGTGGGTTTTCCCTGGCCAATTGGCATGAAGATGAAGAAGTAGGTGGTCGAGAACCTGTCGACGTACCAATACCCGGCCCAGTTACTAAAAGAGAAGCGGGTCCTGAGCCATTGCAGGCTTCAGCCTGTAAAGCCAAGTTTTGTTGGCTAGCTGAAGCCTTCCTGTCAGCAAACTTGGAATTCAACTCCTCAATGCGAGACGTGAACTTGCCCATTCTTTCATTTAGTGTGGAAATCTGTTCAGAGAGTTGAGTAATAACACCCTGCATCACTCCCCAATAAAAACTATGGTGAAGACTAATTCTACAGTCATAAGCAACATGGGCATGGTAAAAGACCAAACAACACCAGAGGGAAAGGCAGCCATTTCTTTACTTCCAAAGAAGACAACAGAGAGGAAAAAATCATTTCAGATGGAACAAGAGTCAATAACTTTGATGTTCATCTGGTGGCAAGCTGTGTGCAGACTAGGCATTCATTTATCACCCCCACTGCACTAACACCAATATACAAAGGAAAAGAAGGACAAACTTACAAGAGTAACACATGTAGTAAAAGAAAAAATCTTGTTCTTTCTAAATAATACATTTGAACAGACACTAAATATGGAGACTGCCATTTTCAGATTGATTTCAATCTCAGAAAATTCTATATGCTGGTGGGTAGATAAACAAATATGATATCTGAACACTTGTCAAAAAGGAAAATATTCACCCGGTTTGCAAGTGTGGCAGGTGACTCTAGGGACCTTCCATCAAACCTTCTATTGTTAACAGCAAGTTTTGTCAGCTTTGACAGGTTCTTCTCCTGTTGATTTGCATATGAATGTGATAAACTGCTGCAAAATGGTGCAGACCACCATCAGAAGAACTGAGTTAGTTCATTGAATTTCTAATCCATTGATAATGAAATCAATAAAAGCATTGAAAGGCATTTCAATTTTAAAATTCATGAAAGCACTTTGCTTTTTCTTTGTTCCAAATAAATAAAAAGAAATATTACTTTTGGGGAAATAATTGAATTTCTGTTGCATGGGAATTGAATTTTAAGTGATTGCAACGGCTAGAATATTCTATCCTCAAACAAATCACTCAGCCAAGGCAAAATATTTGTATCATAGAACCGGGCTATTCAATTCAATTCCTGATTCTAAATGCTGTCCCCTTTTTTTCTTGTCCTTTTCTCTAAGGTGGAAGGTCTATCGTGTTGTGGCAACAAACAGAGAATACCGGCTAAGATACTTATTTCTCCTGTCAGCGGAGGCTCGGCAAAGGGCTTCTTTGGGGCTTAAAACCATGTCATCATCTATGCTGAGCTTCATCTTCAAGTCTTCTGGCAGTGCCTACAAGTTGATCAGATAAGGACCATGCATGGCATGAGAAGCATAATCAGCGAGACAAACCATACCATGGCTTCATTTACAAGCTTCTCCAGTTGAATCTGCTCTATGTAAGTATGAGGAACATATGAACCATCCAACCCTAGCTGCTCTGCTACATGTTTAACATATAGACGGTCTCTACCTTGAACCTTCATTCCATGAAAAGCATGTAGTCAGCCAAAAATAAGCTTTGTACAATTTTTTTCAATTTAACTGAAACTGATGGCTTAGATTGTGTAGTTATTTCAGTGCAAAGCAACACAGCCAAGCTCCCTAAGACACTTCAATTTTGCAAATGATGAACCAAACTTACAATAGTTTGTTGTCAAAAGAATTTGTACTTCAGAAATGAGGGAAGCAGAAGGCATGAGGCCATGCAGTTAATATGATTGACATCCATTTCAGGCCTTCAGCCATCCACGGATTGCATCAAAAACAGCAATAGGGAAAAACACCCCAAATAACAGGGAAAGGGCACCAGTAAATGGGAATAGGGTAAAACTAACAGGCAGGATTGGTGGCAAAACAACAATGGAAAAGATATGCATGTATCCATGTGTGTTGATAATTGAATAAATAGGATCAATTGGGTCATTGCAAGCAAAAGAAGACAGTTTACATTGCTGGCAGTTATATGGATAGATTTTGTTAAGACCAACATGGTAATGATGATATCTACTACAATAACTTTAAACTTTGTCTCAAAATTAGATCAAAATGTTGGTACCAAACTTCTAATGAATGCCTCACATGAGGTCATTGCCCCAGTTGAAGTATCCCACAACAATCTGAGAATGAGTTCTGAGTCTCAATAAGACTGAGTCAACTTTAGTTCAGAAGAAGGTCAATTGACCACCCTAAAATTTTGAAAGAGTGCGTCTATTTAAGTTTCGAAGCACCTGAACGTAGTGGCGATTAAGCTGTTCTAACCAGTCCATTTTCACACACACCCTATCATCACAAAAGATATGGCTGCTTCTTTTCAGGATGCTTGCAATTGTGTATCCCAAAGCCATCAGCCCTCCCAAAAGGCGCACGCTAACTTCAAAAGTTATTCTGGGCGATATTATGAAAGGACTATCTGTAACCCATTGCTGATCAAAGAGGTACATGACATTAGAAATGGCATGATAATCTCTTGTTTGTCATCAACACATTTATTAAATAGAAATTCTAATATATATATATATATATATGGATTACCTCAACAAGAACAACAAAACATTAAAGCAAAATGACGCAGAAAGAAAGCATGAACAGGAGAGATGAATTCAAGCTCTGATACAAGGTTTGTACAGAAAAACTGAAATAAGAGCTGAATTTAGGTAAGAAATTGAAATTAAAATAACAAAATTAAAGTTTAGAGAAAATCACTTAAAATAAATCTAGTTATCTTTCTATTAAAATAATTATATGCTAATTACATAACTTCTAATTAAAATAAATAGTTAAAATAAAACAAAATAACAAAAGAGCAGAGACGCTTTTTCTTCGTAAAATTACTTCAATCACATCTCGCTCTATTTTTAAACAACCAATTGGATTGTTTATGCACTTTTGACACTCAAGCAAGCATATATGCAACCAGTTCCTGCTACAGCCTTTCCATTCATGGAATGCATGACAATTCCTTAACATAATTTTTTTTACAAAAAGATGAGAAGGCATCTTGAATTGTCTCAAGGCCATAAGGAAATATTAATAGCCCAAAGCGTAAGGGATATACCCCACAACACTATATCTAACCAAGCAAAAAATTTCTTCAATGAAAAAAACAAAGAAAAAAAAAAAAAAACTACTGCAAGCTCAAAAATAGAGCGAGCCTTGCTATTCAAAGTTGAATTTGTCTGCCACCAACTACATGGCCTGGTGGTAAAACGATTACTCTTAGTTCTAGCAACCAAGGATTAAATCCCAACACCAATGAACCAAAGAAATTGAACTGGTCTAAGATCCATTGTTCCATTTTGCATTCTCTGTTGGGCAGATTCAGGTTGGTAAGAACACCTGGGTGCATAGGCAAACAAGTCATATTATAAACGGGTTGTAATGTGACATATGCAACGCACACACACACAATGAGATACAGAGAGAGAGAAGAAGGGATGGGAAGGGATTACACGTGAGTGAAATCTCAATTTGCTGGGATGATTACAAAAAAATAAGATAATCCCATGCTAAGAGACACTTTCAAACACATACTTTACTTAAAGAAGAGGCCAAAAATTATCCAACCTCAAACATAAGATTGTATTTTCCATCCGTGTTCTTCATCCTCATGTAAGAATGGCATGCTTCAGGATCTTCACCAGGTGGCAAAAGATATATGTCATAAGTCTCCTCCTTGGTTTCTCTGAACTGTTCAGAAAGAATGGCCTTGATTTGCTCATCTGTACTGGATCTCGTTGACTGCAGGAAAGAGACCAGTTACTAAAATATTAGAAGAAGAAACTACCATGGCTGGTAATCACAGAACATGCACCAGTTTTTGATTTGGAAAGGTATAGGCATCTACCTTCAAAATATATGTGGGATTCTGAAATCCACTGAAAGGGTTAAATTTGCTAATGATTTTTATGTGTGCTGTTTGAAGGTCTGGCTCAATGAAAGCCTTGTACATGGGATGAACCTGCATCAAAAAGAAAAAGAATCAAAAGATCATGAGAGATATGCTACATGTCTCCGTTTTTCCCTTGTCTCCGGGCTCTATCAACAATTGGAGGAGAGCTGAGGAAAATTTTCTGATGTGGGATTAGAAAAGTACCGTTTCAGAGATTTGATGAATTATCTCTTCAGGATCTTGTCCAGCACGTTGAATATCCCGTAAAACCCGTTTGACAAGGTCAGAGTGAACTCCACCAGTAATAGACACACGAAGATCTAGCAAAGGTCTTAGTCTCTCACTCAAGGCATAAATTCCCTCAATAATCACAATGCGAGAGCTAGGGACTTCAACGGTCCTGTTAGGAGCATCATTATAACCAGGAACCAAGAACAACCAATGCTAGATGAGAAATATGTTTTTTCTGTCAATAATGACAAAAACATAAAAAATAAACAACACATGGAAAGATAATAAGCATGCCAAGAATGGATGAGTGGATGAACCTTTGAATACAAGTGGTATGGATCAATTAGGAAGTTGAAATGGCAGGATTTCCGGTCATTCTGACAGCATGTTCAAACAAGCGGGGACACAACAACAGAATCACACTTTTTTTCTTTTTCCTTTAATTCATTTCATCTGCCTCGTGTTCATCATTCAGACAGAACAAGTGGAGAGGATACTAAGGCTAAGGAAGGAAATTCAATTTGTCCAAAAGTAAAGATTAGAAAGACACATAACCTGTAACCTGTTTGAGAGGTAGTCTTGAAATCGTATATGGGAACCTGGACAGATTTTCCAGCTTTTAAGCCATGTATATTATCAAGGAGAGTTTCATAATCCGTCACTCGTGGGTCTGTTGCCAAAAATCAAAACCATTAGAATTTTTCCATACATCCTGCTCTCATTTTGTAGTTCCCAAACACTGCAATTAACTTCACAAACAGAATTTAGTAACGAGTGGGGGGCTAAAAATGTATGTTAGACAATTGCCTCTTGAGAGTGAGTGCAAACTATTTCAAAAATATAATGAATCAAATATCAAGACACTGATTTTGTAAAATTATAAGACAATACAAACTGAATCATTATATTATCAGCGGACACAAGGAAAATGAGTTTATGGCTCGCATATCCGATGCTAAAACAGACTGTGTCTTGATTTAAAACTAAACAGATGCTCCTCAAATTCAGGAGGGACCAAACATAGCAAGTTTGCTTAACGGTTAGGCTTGGAGGCATCGTGCAAACTGGAGGCTGAAGTAGGAATATTAGCAGCATACTCCAGAGAATGATTTTGATGATTTTGAGTCCCAAAAATTATCAGTAACTTCAGCATTAAAAGACCCATTTCCAATAATTGTTCAGAATGAAATTGCTATTTTACCATCAAAGTTGCCATCAACGATCCGACTAGAATCATTATAGTTGTCCATTGGAATGACAGCAATGCTGGGCACAAAGTTGAGAACCTTCTCAGTGAACAGAGTCTTTCCGGCCCCGGAGGGACCTGCAATCCCTACTAATATTAGTCCATCATTCTTTTGAGACAACGATTGGCATGCTCGAATTACTATGAAGAAACCCTTCTCAAATGACAAAGTATCTTCAACAGGAACAATCTCATAACGATTAGAGTCTTTCTTCTTAACCAATTGGACCTGATCTCTCAAGAGACCATAAGGCCTCCTAGGTGCTTCAGCACCACGAGAAGTATCTTGAGCCATTTGAAGAATTATAGTGTTTCCCCTCTGTTCTGCAAGAAGCCAAAAAGTTGAACACGTGAGATTTAGTATGCTCTCAAAGGTAGCAAAAAAGCACCTTGCATACTATCACAATATTACAACACCGCTGGGATACCAAAAAGTGTACATGGGATAAAAAGAAATTGCCTACTATGAATAGAAATCTATGCATGTTATTTTAATGTGATTAACAAACAGGTGAGAGCTCAGGATGATTGGAAGGCCAAGGTGCAGAGACCACAAAAGTATTGGCCATCACAGACAGGAACGTCATCTTAACCAGGGCCACAAGTGTCACTTTACATCAAAGATATTGCTAGCCAGATGTGGCAACTCCCTAAGAAAAGAAACAAGGACAGCTATTTGCTTTGTGCGGAAGAAAAAGAAGATGACAAATGCATTCTAAAACCAAGGTAAAAACCATATCCTGCTCACCCTTACCAAAAGCCAAGGCTGCTAAGCACAGCAGTGTCAAATGAAGAGTCTTTTTTGTAAGAACCAAACTCACCATGTTAAAACAAAAATCGAAATAATAGCCTTCTGGTAATCTAACGTGCATAAATGCAAATTTGCATCCTTCAATACAGTGTTCTTCTCTTTGTTTCATGTTTTGCCTGTGCTGGCAATGGACCCACTAGATGTTTTAAGAAAATGGCTTCATTACTTTGCCGCTACATTTGTCTAGAGCCGCTCTAGGCCAGAAAACTGGGTTCTTGGTCATACTGCACGACTTTTTTATACAAAATTCTCCTATTTGCGCTTTCTGTATGGCACAGGCACGCAAGAAAAGGGAAGTGATGACATAAGATCCACATTCATGCACCAAGACGAACACCATCTTGTGCAAAAGCCAATCACCAAACCATTGATCAATAAATGTTGTGAAAGCACAGGAAAGAAAAGAAAAATAAAAAAAAAAAGGGAAAATTCTCAATATGTCTTATCATTTTGAGTTCAAACAATTATAACAAATGAAAACAAGAAAAACTCAAACATTAATCAAGAACAATTTTCAAAACGCAAGCAAGAAACGAACGAAAAAGATAACAAAGAAACAAGCTTTGTCGCCTTCTTGAGTCCAGACGGAGACGAGCAACGAAAATGAAAGATTCCCAGAACGTGAATTTAGACAAGAAACCAATCTTTAGTACTACTGTGGGAAACGCCGAGACAAGAAAGGAAACAAAACAAGAAACACCGGTTCAGACTCTGACAAGAAACACCGAGAACGTGAATTGAGACAAGACACACCAACTCCGCATACCTTTGTTTTATAAGGACTTTTCTTTCTTTTTACTCGTTTATTTTCATTTTGTTTCAGCGAATGGAGAGGAACAGAGGATCAGTGACTGGGAAGGACAGCCGTTACAACTGGAAATGGACTCAGAGAAGGGAAGCAGGAAAATCGTGGCACCGTTCTATTGGTCAAGTTAATTAGATATTAAGTGTAAATAATTTTTATTTTTTTTTTTAAAAAAACTTAGCAAACACCTGTCTTGTCTTTTATTTATCCATCAAGATTATCCTCATCTCTCTGGCAGCCTTCCTCCTTTATCATATCTTTGTGTGTCGGCCGTTCCGAATAATGATTTCTTTTTTTTATTAAATAAAATAAAATAGGAGGCAAGCCTACACTCACCTATACACAAGTATTGCTGTAGATGAGCGAAAATTTGTCTTAATTTTACAGTGTAAAAATATTTATAATTTTAGAATGTGAAAATATTTATGTAATTAAAATTCTTGAAATCTCTCCTTCACTTTTAAATTAATTTAAGATTATTAACTTATTTATTTAAAAAAAATATCACATAAATATATTAATTATAATTTCCTCGGACATGGGAGGTACCACTTTTACATATTTTCCTGGCAATGTTAACAAATTGACAGTACCTAAAATCTTCCATGCAAGACCAAAGGAAAAGACTAGGAAATACAACTTGATTTTGTTTCTTCCATTTCTCATGACTATTCATGATTTCTTGCACCGCACGGATGAAATCTGCACACTTTCCCTCGTATTTGACAAGAAGAGATTTGCAATTAGAAACTCAAAGATCAATGTATAGTCCTAATTTCACGTATCAAAAAAAAAGAAAAAAAAAAGAAAAAAAAGAGTTTGAGGTATTGAAGTGCTTGTCTTTTTCATGTAACCGGATCGTATGGTCCTGGAATATGGGTGTCTCGTCCTTATGGACTAACCGGAAAGGTACAATCTGTAAATCCAGCACATAAAAAATCGAATTGTTTTTTTCATATGTCAGTGCATTTTTTTTTCCCTTTTTTTTTTTTTTTATAATGATCAAATGCAAAGAATATCCCAACTTCAGTTTACTTCTCCGAGACAGAAAATTATACCACTAAGCTTCCGTATTTTGAAGTTTTCTAGACACTCAAAGAATTTGGCTTGCTTTTTCTTTTTTGTATATTTAATTAAGTTTGTAATTTAAGCATCGTAAACCATTATAATTCTGTGTCTAATATTTTGCATTTTTGCTCTTTTTAGTAATATGATTCACGTTACAAATAATAAGTTTTGACAAGGGTTAGGGGATACAGCAACGTAGGCATTGGACATGTCATATCTTCTCGCCGTTATCCTTAGTCCTGTTTCTTTGTCACTATGGAACTATAATGAATCTTCGTGTTGTGTTCCATGCCGGTATTTGGCATGCCTATTGTCCAATTTTTTTATATAAAAAATAAAAAATTTCCTGAAACACTTCCGAGAAAGAAAAAGAAATGTAAGTTTAGAAATCAGGTGCCTTGATCTTTACATTCTTTAAACAATGTCAAAGTTACGTAGAGAATCATCTGAAGGAAGGGCTCATAATCAGGTGATCATTTAGTATTCGAGTAGCTTATTCTCTTGTGATTTTGCTCGAAAGTGAAGATTAGAAACTTCCGACAATGAATGTTAATTCTAGATTCCCTTAATAATACAATGAATGTGTGTGTTCCATGAAATCAGCACATTTATCTGTGCCCACATTCTGGGAGGGTGCACCCTTGTCATTTATTTACTTATTTATTTTTCCAACATCACTAATAGCAACTTACATTGGTATTTCCATACATGACCCTTTCTGTTTTCTTTTGTTCCTGCTTCCCACTACTTCACCATTCTGAGGGCGTCACCTGTCACCTGTGCACTTGGCCCCCTGCTTTACAAGGGTTGGGGGAGGATCGTCTATTATCATATTATACTAGGCCTTTGCGATGCCCTTTTGGAAATGGAGTTTCCATTCTAATGTTACATTGCCATTAATGCTTTTTAGTAATGCACATTGCACATATGCACACACAGTGATGCAGCTTTGCAAGAAAATTTTTGTCAATTGACTTTTGTGATCTCGAATGTTTGATGCAATTCACATATGCCTATTATCAATGATCGTCAATGAAGATGCCGGCAAGATCAAAAGATTCATATCCAGAAGCTCTCCGCCAATTTGTCACATGGATGCCTCAACCCCAAGGAGCAATTCTCCCTTTGCATAGATGATATTATTATTCATGTGGACAAGTCGACACCCGAATTTTCTAATCGAGGTTGTATGGTGACAAAAAAGATGATTGCATTGGCAACCTTGGCAACGTTGCAGTCAACTTGTAGCAATACAGCAACTTCAGCTATATATACATCATTGGCAGCCGATACACAGGCGTCAAAATACCTTTAAGCAAAAATGGTGGAGAATTACAAGCACCTGAAAAGAATGCAATTTGCCAGGCATCCCTTTCATCAGTCTTTCACACCTCAGGGATGCATTGTACTGGCTATCATCCATTAGTGAAACTCATTTTCCTTACAAGTTAATCACTAACATCAATGTTCTTTTTATTTTATTTTTTTTCTTTTTCCCTAGATTGGAAATTCCTATGTATTTGTAAGTCATATACAAGATGCGGTATTGAATGCATACAATGATGACAAACAGGAAAAAACGTTCGGGCTTCCAACAATCAAGGCCATTACAAGGTGCAACCCTGCATGTAAAAACAGCATCAAACATATTAGGGTAATTTGAAATATTGCACCAAGAAAATAACTCACAGGCAAGAGAGCGATGGATAGTGCTCAGTTGGGTGGAACCATACCAGAGACTGATAGCATCACGATTTACGTTAAAAATAAAGCAAATAGGTAGGGCCGAGACTGTGCATCTAAGAATGAGGAAAGAGGGGTTCTAATGGAAATGCAGAAGTAGAATTTATGGGAATGGGAAGAGTTACTCTCATGGCCCAACAGGCTTCCAAATGGACCAGAAAAAAGGGGAATGAGGGAAGATTGCATAAGCAAAATCAACAACAGATTGGAACTTACAATCTGGAATTGTTCGACAGCACCAGTCACCCAAGTTGCAAACTGCCAAGGAAATCTGAAAGCCTGCAAGTATGAAACATCTATTAACTGGAAAGATCAAAACACTAAAGGGGCAAAACAAATGTGGGATAACCAAAAAATAAGAACCATTTAAAATGAACCTGATATCTTTAGCTATCACAGTATTTCCATCTTCAGCACCCAGATGTCGCAGAACAACCTCCTCCAAACGGCCATCAGAATATGCATGCTGCAAAGTTACAATACTTTTTATCATAAAATTCCCAGGCTCTGCACAAATTTGCTCTCAAATCATGCAAGAACAAATGGTTGGTAATCTAATAAATAGAAAGGTCATTCACTAGAACAACCACCACATATAACAACCCCCACATATAACAACCCACTCTTCAGACACATAACTTCAGAATGTAACTTGTTTTGCTCAAACCTCTGCTTTTTTTCACTTTATACCAGTTGAGAGTGCAACTTTTAACATACACTTAATGGAATTTTTATGCTATATAACCCTCTGGCCCTGTGAGCTGCCCTGCCAGAGAAAGTGCAGATATGCAGCTGTGCCTAGCTACAAAAAGGGCAACCAAGGATTTATGCAATTGGATGACTTTGTTTACCAGTGAAACTTACTTCTACGAACTGAAAGAATAAACAGCAACCTAAGCAAAGGATTAAGTCAGCAAACACTACAGCAATGAGCAGGCATAAACATTTGAAACTACAAGAATTTGCTATTTGTCACCATCATATGAAAGAAGCACATCTCCACTTTATCAACTTTCTTTAGAGAAAGGTATAATGGCAATTCTTAGTAATTTGCAATAGCACAAAAATCAATATGGCATAATTGCTAGACACACTAGGAAACATGTCAATGGACAGTAGAACCCTGACAGATAAACCTAGATTTAAATTATAACAAGCAATGCATTGTTGTTAATTTTTCCTAAACTCTTGTAACAAGGCTTTCAATACTCCAGCAGAAGAAAGAAGCATCGAAATACGAGTAGTCCTACTAACTCAAAAGACACAATTGTCTTAATCACTATAATAGCTTCAAATAGATAATTGTCCTCATCACCAGAGATGTCACTTGATCCAAAATTCATTTCCATTAGCAATAAAGCCATATCCACCGGTGTTAAATCTTCATAAAAAAAAAAATCACCATTAAAGATGTATAGTTCATCTTCTCCAACTAACTCTCCAGACACATTGTAGTATGCATATATATCCAGAACATTGGATCTGCAGGCAGGTCACCTCCATGGAGGGGGCCTGCAATTTCTCCATGTATATGGCTTGACAGTATGCTGGAACACAACACTATTCCATCCATTAAAGGAGTCATAAGGCTAACCTCTCCACCATGATAGTAACTGAACACAAGGGTTTATAATGCTGAGGGTGATATGCGAAAACTACTCCGAAAAAACCATTTTGAGAGCATCTTCAAGGACATCAGCAATGCAGAAATTTCATTTTATTCAGTGCAGAATCTCTACAACTGTTTAAGAAAGGCCAAAAGTGAGGTGGTTGAAAGAAATTGAGTATCCAAAGGTGAATGGAGAATAGGCTACGTGGAATGAAGATTGGCCAAGCAAGAGCTGTGGAATTAGAGTAAATGGTAGATGGTGATATTTTCCAATATCAAGTAGTAAAAAAATAAAAATAAAAAGAATCCAAGTAGGTGCAACCAACATTAGGATCTTAACACAGGGATCGAATTCCCTGAAAGTCACCAATTGGGTTTATTAAATGCATGTAGAGCATTTCTTAATATATTGGACTACTGGACTACTACAAATGACCTTTATCCTCATGACAATATACAACACAGTGAGCATATGGAAGCATATGCTATCGGTCAATAGCAATGGCAAATAAACAGCAGAAAGCTACAGACACTGCCCAAATACATGAAGTAAAGGCAAGATAACCATAACACCCTCCTTATGATGGACAGGTGCAGGCAGGTGCATGTTTCAATATGATAGAATTTAAAAACTTTAACAAAAAAGTGCAAAAGACAACAAATTAGCACCTGCAAGATTATTATCCTCCTTTCCCTCCCAACTACAACTCATTTGACTTGGCACAATCACATTTTTCAGCTAAATTATTGGCAACAGCCTGAGCATATTATGTGGAATTGAACCTTGCTCACAACATGAATTTAAAGGAAGACTGAAAATGGCATTCAGGAGAGCCAGTCAGCCAGGGGTTGTGCAATAGGGAAAAAAAAAAAAAAAAGGATCAGAAATAGTTCTTCAACCCAGCACACATTCCAAGCTTCCACAAGATTAGTAATAAGGACACAATTTTGCACATCGAAGAACTACCAAAAAAATCTCACATGGCATTCATACAAGCCAAGGTCATTATTAAGTCTCTCTGCCAAGGCACAAAGAAGATCCAAAGAATGCCAATGCAAAAATGCACGCAGCCCCCCCCCCTCCCCACACACACACACAAAAGACACTCAAGAAAACCAAAGTATTTGCAGAGTTTGCCAGACACCTATAACTGCTAGGATAATTGCCAGCCTTATCAATTGCATATCAGTCAACAAACACAGAAATTTGTAAGAAAAGCATCCAAGTACAATCTCCAAATGAAACATCAATAGACAGGATAAAAAAAAAAAAGGAGAAATCACTTTGGCAATACCTTGTAGAAACAACTAGTGCCAAAAGGGCAGTTCCCATTCCCAAAATTGAAATGCTTGCAATCGATTGACCTGCAAAATACGAAGAATATAAACAAATACACGACAGGTCATTTTGCAAAATGCAACACCATATAAATTTCCGAATCCCCTTTTTAAGTTCTTTGTTATTGATTTTGTTCATCAAGAGCTTCAAACAAAGCATCAATATAAGCCTACATCCATAGGTGTTTGTGTGTGAATGCGTTGATACTTATTTAAGCCTACATCCATAGGTGTTTCTTTTTTGTGTAACCAGTGCAGCAGCTATTTTATTCCAAAATACGTTATTCTCCATCAAGATTAAGATCCTTCCTTTTTTCACCAAAACGCCAAAATCAAAATTTTCACATTCTAACAAGTTTCAAATTTTTCTATCTCACCAGTCAAAGATTAAATAGATGATCCAGCATTCAGGTGGCAGATAGATATACCATAAGCATGCACAAGAAATGTAAAATTACCCAAGTTTTGCTTTGTAACTGTCAACAATTTCTTGTTTTTCCTCTTTAGACGAATACCAAATGACACTTGGAATGACAAAGTATGAAACCTTGCGACATATAGGACAAGCCCTCAATGCAGTATTCACATCCACTCCAGAGGATGGGGAACTACTACGCCAATTCCGGATGCAGGAAACGCAGAATGGATGATCACATTCTGACAATAGCCCAAATTTCCTTTCAGCTGCTGTGGGCTTTGAAAGCACACGTTCCAGACACACACTGCACTCTATTTCTTGACTACATTTTAATGCCTCAAGATGCTTCTGCTTCTTCTCACATGACTTCAAATGCTCCTCTCTTTCTTGAGGCCTGAAAGGATGCAAGCATTGTTTTCCACAAGTAGGGCATACATCACCATGAATATGAGGACAATTATCTCCACGGGGGCAATCACCAGCAGCAGCAAATGAACAGAGAGGGCGGTCCACTAGTCTACCATTCCGAGGCATTATACGATCAGTGTTCTCTAAAAACTCGTGCTTCCCATAATCTGAATTCCAAGCTGGCTTGCAAGAAGGAAAGAGAGGTGTACTTGTAGTAGAAAGCTCTGGGGCAACAACTGGAACAGAAGTTACCCCATTATATTCATTCCTAAAAGGTTGAGTTAGGGCAACTGAATTTGACGCCGTCGACTGGTGAGGAACAGTCCACAAAGATGACGCGCCAGTTTCTGATCTTGAAGGTTTGACATGTTCATATCTACATCGGCTACCATAGGAGCAAATTCCTTTTTGATAATAGGTGCAGACCTGTGATGATGAACAAGAATACAAACAAGAATGATTGACATCCACAATTATAAATGTATAATTACTAATCCTTACATGAACAAGCAGCAAAAGCAAGCAGAGTAACAATCCTTACATTATTTGGTGGATCTTTCCAGTCATGTGAAAACTCGCAATGCTCCCCTTTTAAACATGCCCCATGAGAAAAGAACTTGCACAATACCCTGGAAGAATAGTAAAACAGAGCAAGATCAAAACTAATGACCTTAAATGAGCGCTACAACCATTGGAATTTCACAGAAATGAACGATTTCACATCTGCCATCAAAGATTCATTTGAAAAAATTGTCTAGCTGGAAAATTTCAAAAAAAAAAAAAAGGAAAGAAAGAAAGAAAGACGAACACAATTTTTAGATTGACAATTCTGTGAAAGTCTTCTGATCGCCACCTGATTTCGACTCAAAAATGAATGAATTCCTGAGGTTTCCCATACGCCAAATGAATCTTGTTGCCAACTGGAAATCTAGAACCCGCCATTTCCAACCCATCAAACAATAAATTCAAAATCTTTCTATCGTTTCTTTAATTCATCACCACCAAGGGGATCAAACCCAATATTCTTTTCTAACGCGAAAAAAAGAAAATAAGAATGGAAATCATCGGGACCCTGAAGAATGAGAAAGAAATGCGGACAAGAACACACCAAGATTGTCGGGAGTATCAAAAGAAAATTGAATAAAAAAATAATATTTCAGTCACCTTTTAGACATGGAGATCGGAATTCCTTTCTTGGGTCTTTATCAGAGACAGAGAAGGGACGAAGCTCGGTGGAGTGAAACCGTAGCAAGGAGCTTGAAGTCGAAAATCAGACCTCTTGGGGGTCCTCGAATTGGGGACTCCAAAGTGGGGAGACACAGATAAAGAGATAGAGAGAGAGAGAGAGAGAGAGTGTGTGCGTAATCGCCGAAAAGGCGTCCCTTTCGATTCTCCTCTTTTTTCCTTTTTTTTTTTTTTCTAACTCTCTTATGGAATACGAAGGCACTACGCACACAAACTCGGCCTCTCAGCCTCCCAGCCTCCCAGCCTCTCAGCCAGGGCAACTCTCACTCAATTGCCTTTTAGGGAGGGTTTGTTCGTTTTTTGGCGGTTGGCCTGCCGTTTGCTGTCTCAGCCACTGGCCCACGATCTTAAAAGGTAAGGGCAGTGCTGCAATTATAGGGAAGAAGAGGCAGCGAGAGTTAGGACCGGGTACTGAGGGGGGGCTTCGACCATAAAAACTGAAAATCGAACAAAAATTTTCTTTGTATATTAATTAGACGGATTCGGCTTTTCTTTCTCCCTACGTGTTCTTTCAATTTGCTAACAAATGTTGCGTCTCTATTTTTAATCAATTTATCACTTAAGGTGATAATCTAATAATATGTTAATGTCTTTTTCTTATTAATTTAAATTTAAAATTTTCCATCACTATATATATTTTAATATTAAAGATTTATGTAATAATGTATTCTAAACTCTTATTAACACCTTGATTAGGCATGAGAAAAAATTATTCAAATCTAACTTATATTTGAGTAATTAATATTTTTTATAAATTTAATTGAAAAAAAAAAAATTAAAAAAATAGTTTACTTCTATAAATGTGGTAATTGATATATTTATAATATATCTATTTTTTATTAAAAAATTTATTTCAGTTGTATTATTAAATTTTAATAAATAAATTTAGATTTCTTCATCAAATTTTAATGAATAAGTTTATATTTTAAAATTAATAATTATAAATTCTCATAAAATTTGAATATTTAAATTTTTCTACTCAGACACTTAGTAGGATTTGTATAGATTTTCTTAATATTTTGGTGTACTGTTTGTCCTTGGGAAAATTTGGGTCTTATCTTTTGGAACCCTCAAAGGAGTTGCTCTTGTTGACATAATTGTTGGGAGTTGCTTCTCACGCGTTAACAAGGCCAAATCTTTACTTCAACTCAAGAGAATGAGAGAGGGGGCGCAAGCTTGAGAGCTCCAAATTGGGACGAACTGTGTAATTTTTTGGGCACAATATCAAGTTATGTCGAACTTTGGGGAGACAATGGTTTGGTAGCCTCTGTTGCATTGACCACGTCTAAGATGTTTTTTTTTTATCTTTCAATTTTATAACAAAACTCTTTTAAGATGAAACATTCCTTGATTGGATGATTGATTGTGCAATGGATGATTTCGAGTCGCTCTTCATGGCCGACCGAGCGACGTTAGTTTTATCTGTAAGAGGCTAGTCCGAGGCCGTGCAGGTTGGTGTGATCGGCGCAATGTGCGGGTGTTAAAAAAAAAAAAAAGGCTCGGTACAGCCTTTTAAAAATTTAATTAATAAAATAATATAATATTATAATAAAAATAAATTATTAAAAAAAATTATTACACTCAAAATATTATATATTATTTTTAAAAATAACTCCTTAATTTTAATAAATAAATTATTATATTTATATTTTTAAAATATAATAAATATTTTTATTAATATACACCTCAAATAATAATATAAAAAAATAATTTAATAAAATAATAATTATTTATTATTTTTAATTTTTTAAAAATAAAAAAAATAATTTATATCAATTATAATTTAATTATTTATTAAAAATAATAATATTTAATATAAATTTTAATAATAATAAATAATTAATATTATTATAACTTATAACAACAAATAATAAATAATTAATAATTAATTTAACAATTATATAATAATTAATTTAATAAAAATAAAATAAATAATTTAAAAATTATAAAATAATTAATTAATTTTAAAAATAGAATAATTAATTTTAAAAAATATATTAATTTATAATAATTTTTATTATTTTAAAAAATTAATTTTATTAAATTAATTAATAAAATATAATATATTATTTTTAATATTTTTAAAGATATGAAATTAAAATTATAAATTAAAATTTAAATATATAAATTTTAATATTACAAAATATGACAAAATAAAAATATTTATAAATTATAATTTTTTTATAAATAATAATAATTTTAGGTTAATATTATATTTTAAAAAATTATATTATTTAATATAATTATACACTATTAAGTTATACATACATTTAATTTATTTTTATAAAAATTTTAAATTTTTTTTTAAATTTATATTAATAATTATATTTTATTTTTATATAATTAAATTTATTAAATATATACTATTTATTATTAGATAATTTTTGTCTCATTAAATAAATTATTTTATTATTAGTTATTCTCTCGTAATACAACAAATATTTTTATTAAAATACATCTTAAACAGTGAGACAATAATTTTTAATTAGTTCAACCGTGATAAATTATTATGGATAGTGTTTAAATTAGAAGACCGGACAATGTTCACATCGCCGGCGAGATACAATTAAACTGTTAATTATTATTTGGACTTGGCCCAATTGAGTTCAGGGAGAGCCTTGTTCTGCTTTTATCTCTGGTAAATCTCAATCTCTTTTCTTTGTCAATGCACTATATCAACAATCTTAACATTTTTTGTTAATTTTAATTAAATGTTGGTTAGAATTATCCAAAAAAAAAAAAGATTATTAAATCATTATTTTTTAAAATTATGCTAGATTTATTAACAAATACAAAATTAGAGCTAAATTTGAATATTGACCTTTTCTAAAAATAGTTATGAAATGATGATGCTATTTTGTTGAGAATTATTATTACATGTACGTGTAACTAATATTATTATGTGAGGTGTGCTAAAAAAAAAAAAAATTACCGTGTGAGGTGCAAATTACCACAAGACTGTTTCTTCCAATTCTGCTTTTTCATTTAAAACTTGTGTAAATGGAACTATTATATTGACTATATTTCAATTTTAGAAAGATAATTAAATACCGTGTATTTTGGGTACAAAAGTCTATATTTTGAACACAAAAGTCTAACGTAAAAGCATAAAATATGTACCAACTACTATAAATTGAAAATTCATTTATATAATTCCTTTTATGAGAATTAATAATAGGAGAATCACAAGAAAGAAAGTAGAAAATATAACGCATCATCTCCATTTTAATAATGAAAATAAATTAGTCAACTAAATATACAGTCAACTTATTACTTTATATGTATACACACACATATAAGCAAATATTATTTGATGGGGATTATTTTCATATATATATATATAGTATCTTACAAAGTTTGACAACTTAAAATATATATATATATTGACAAACTAAAAGAATACTTCAAATTCAAAAGTAAAAACATTTGAGAAATTACAACTCACATTGCTCAATTAACATAAATAGAACAATATTTTCTTTTTTTTTTTTTGTTTTTTTGTTAATCATAACTTATTTTGAACCTAGAAAGAAAAGTGATGTTATGATATTTTTGAAAAAAAAAAATTATGAGTATATTTAGCATGCCTTTGACACGGCAACTGAATATGAGCCAAGTGTTACTTTCCCATGCATATGTCAATTTTCATTATTCATAGGTATCGAAACTGCAACCGACGTCGACCACGGGAGTTGGTTCCTTGGTCGGCAAAGGCATTACAATGAAAAGCAGAAGATGATGTTTTATAAAAGAAAGTTCAAGCCCAATATCCTTGACCGAACCCTCTGGGTTTGGGCGGCGCTCAAACATCCACGTTCTCGTGCATGTGATGAATTGGACGGACAGCTGGCGGCTGCCGTCCCGTTCGCGTTGGTACTCCCTTGACCCAACAATTAATCATAATTAAAATTTGAACGGGATGGTAAACCCTCTAATATTTAAGTATTTAAATTTAAATTTAATTTAAAAAATATATATATATAATTTATAAAAAATTATTTTTATTCTATAATTTTAATAAGAAAAATTTTCATCCCAACATTTCATGCGTTTGACCAAAAATAGAAACCTACTAAATTTTCCTTTTTTTTTTTGGAATAAATACTTTTCTCTCGAGATTTTTCCTCTGACCATTCTTTCCGGCGGTTTTCGAGAAGAAAAATGAAAGACATAAAAGTCAAAAACAAAGGAAGCATCTATAAGAAATTATTAGGTTTTTATTTAGGGTTATAAAGTTTACAAAATGGGTCAAAAGGTCAACAAAGCCCAGTGGGGTCCGCCACAACAACCCAAACGCAACACCGACGGAGCGCATAAAAGGAGGAGTTGTGCACATTTCGTGGCTGTCCGCACCACACCACCACCACTGTCATAACCATTGGTGGCGTCTCAATCTGCTTTTCTCGGACGGCAGAGACATTCCTCTCAGCCGCCGTCAATTTCACTCACGAATCAGGTAATCTCAGGATTTTGAATAAACAACGAAAAGAGAATGAACAAACAAACAATAGAATCATCAGAATCCCTTTTTTTTTTGGGGGGGGGGGTTTGGATCGGATCAGATCCATATCTCGTGATCATTTTCTCATTTGACTCTGTTTCCCTTCGCTGTTCTTTTTTTTCTTTTTTTGTTTTTCTTAATAATCTCCTTAGATCTGTTTTTAGAGCGAATTGCCTTGAAAGGTACATTTATTTAATGAAGAGGTCTAAAAAAGTTCCATTCGCTTTCAATTTTCATCTTGATCTGGCGTCTATGTGTTCGTTTCGTGACTTGATTGTTGGATTTCCTTTTTGGGCTTCTGCTTCTGAATGAAAGGTGCTTGTTATGTTTCAGATCTATTAATAATTTTGAATAGACTATTTATACTATTAAACAAAACAAACAGAGATTTGATCAATCTTCGGAGTAAGGATAGAGTTTTATTCCTAGAATATTATGTGATGTACGTGCCGCCATTGTTCTCTATGGATTCTGTTCAAAAGCTTTGTTTTCTTTCTTGTTTTTCCATTTTTTGCTTGGCTGCAATTTGAGCGTATTTTCATCTTCTTTTTGTGGCGATTTTCCTTTGTATGGTATTTCTTGCTCAAGCCGAGTTGATGCCATGGTTATGGTCCTCCGTGCAGAATTGCCATGATTTTTGTGTTTGTTCGCTGGATGTCTTTTAGATTTTGTCATTCAATGATCATCAGTTTATGAGACTGTAAAATGTAAAAGTAGCATGCAAATGTGAAAAGATGGAATATGATAACTTCCATTTTTATCACCTTCAACGCATAAAAATGTCTGTGGATTGTGAGGGAATTTTTTCTTCCCCTTTTTAGTTGTATGGGGAAATTTGATTCTAAGTCAATGGAATAATTGTTTTTTTAACATCCAAACAAGATTGGACTTAGACAATGTGTGTGAGCTGTAGCAACAATAACAAATCCCTTCCAAATTTAATTGGGGTTTGCAGTGAATTACATGAATATTTTTTCGTTACTCTATTCTATTATGAATTAAATTCTGTGTAAGATCTAATTGTTCTAGGAAAATTAACTCTTTGACTCTTTGACTCTTTAACGCTTTTTCTTTCAACATGCTTGAGGATTTGGGTAAACACTAAACCATTATTATAGGGGATGCTATCGCCTGCTCTTTCCGTAGTGCATTGAATGCTTGGAATCTTGCTTGATAATTTGTGGAGAGTTAAGTTGAAGGCTACTGCAGTGGATTTTATTACATATTGTTTGGCAATGAGGTTCTTGTTACCATCACTTGCACTCAACATTTTTACAAGTTGTTGCTATTTGCCTATAAGTCATTCCTGTATCTTTTCCCATATGGGTTTTCCATGTGTACACGTAAACAAGGCTTTGATTTTGCTGAATATTAAAAAAGTATCTCTGACAGCTGTTACTTGGATTTATTGCAGGGAAAGACACAATGATTGATCAGGTTCAACACCCTATTGTCATGCACAAGGTAGCTGGCCAGCTCCTTCGTTCTAGTCTTTCCCAAGATTTCCAGGGATGTGATGGGGCTCTCCAGAAGCCTGCTCTTTACCAAAGGCGTTCATATGGGAACTACTCCAATCCTGCATTCCAGTATTCCATGGTGCAGGCAAGTGGAACTACCACTAGCATGTCCAAGATCCCATCAACAGCATCTCCTATTTTTGTCCAAGCCCCTTCGGAAAAAGGCTTCACCAGCTTTGCCATTGACTTCCTCATGGGTGGAGTCTCTGCTGCTGTATCTAAAACAGCAGCTGCTCCTATTGAGCGTGTTAAGCTATTAATTCAAAACCAGGATGAAATGATTAAGAGCGGCAGACTTGCTGAACCCTACAAGGGTATTACTGATTGTTTTAAGCGAACAATGAAAGAAGAAGGTGTTGTTTCATTATGGAGGGGAAACACTGCCAATGTCATCCGTTACTTTCCTACGCAGGTTAGTAATTAACCACCTTAATTTCTTTATGCTATTGTCAGTTCAGTTTTTTTTTTTTTTCCTTTTTACTGTAATTTATGCCTATTTCTGTGTGCGCCAGGCCCTAAACTTTGCATTCAAGGATTACTTCAAGAGGCTTTTTAACTTCAAGAAGGACAGAGATGGTTACTGGAAATGGTTTGCTGGTAACTTGGCATCAGGAGGTGCAGCTGGTGCTTCTTCCCTTCTCTTTGTGTACTCCCTGGACTATGCTCGGACCCGTCTGGCCAATGATGCTAAGGCTGCAAAGAAGGGAGGACAGAGGCAGTTCAATGGCCTTGTGGATGTTTACAGAAAGACAGTGGCATCTGATGGTATTGCTGGGCTTTACCGTGGGTTTAACATCTCCTGTGTAGGAATTATTGTTTATCGTGGCCTATATTTTGGAATGTATGATTCTCTGAAGCCAGTGGTGTTGACTGGAAAATTACAGGTTAGTGAATTGATTTGTATTTTATTGCTATCAAATTGCAATTTCTACTGCTAATACATTCAGTTTCAAGCAATTATCTGTTTAAGCTTCACATGATAGTGATGTTCTTTGCATTATTTTGAGTGTGTTGCCTTTGTATGGTTGTAACAAAACTTTGCATCTGTTTCGCTATTTTATGTCATGTGCTTTTCAATTTTTCAGTTTAAAGTTCTGAGGCATTTTATCTTTTTGTTTTTGTAATGACATCTTGCCATTTTATCCCTACTGCAAGAAATTTTTCTGATGATAGTATCAGGTGCACAATATTTTTTTATTTTTTTGGGGTTTTACTAAGGTAACATCATTTTTTTTTTCCAATGATTGCAGGATAGTTTCTTTGCCAGCTTTGCCCTTGGTTGGCTCATTACCAATGGTGCTGGTCTTGCTTCCTACCCCATTGACACTGTTCGCAGAAGAATGATGATGACTTCTGGTGAAGCTGTGAAGTATAAGAGCTCAATGGATGCATTTACTCAGATCTTGAAGAATGAGGGCGCTAAATCGCTCTTCAAGGGTGCTGGAGCAAACATCCTCCGAGCCATTGCTGGTGCTGGTGTGCTTGCTGGTTATGACAAGTTGCAGCTGATTGTGTTCGGCAAGAAGTATGGATCCGGTGGTGGTTAAGCAGCACTATGCATCTCTAAGAACTGTTTTTCCTCTTATTTTTAGATGGTGATGAAATATGGACTTGCTGAGAATTCAGCCGCGGCAGGTGTTTTTCATTTAAATAATTGATTCTTTTGTCGGGGGTCGCTGCCCGAACTGAATTTCACTTTTGATGGAATTTTGATTCCGGAAACCTCACTCATGAGAGTTGTGGCTGAGGCCAATGCTGCTTTTTCGAAGTTAAGTTATATTATTTGAAATCTCTGTTGACTTTATGGTTTCGGAAGTCGGTTAAGAATCTGTCATTATTGCATTTACCATTTGATTTTAGTTCTTCCGAGTGATTCAGTTTCGACTAATAATTGCAATCACGGGTATATTTATAACTATCCTATCGGGATAGAGCCATCTTGCCGTAAAGGAGATGATGTGCGCAGAGTCTGACGTCGGCCTGCCTAGCCCACATCCTTGACTCGAACTCAAAATAATTTAACCCGAACCCGTTCGATCCGATCAGTGTGCACCTCTAGTTGCGAGTAGAAAACTTGTAAGACAGGCGACTTCTATCTTCTATTCTCCTGAAGTTTAGGTTCATAGCTATTTCTTTGACCAACATAGCGCGAGGGACTGGAAACGAAACTTAGATCTCTTGGTGCCATCTTGTGAAAATTGAGTTGGCCTTAAACTATCTTACCATTTCTTTCCGCACAAAGCAATCTTATTACCACGCAAATCATCCATATCGAAGGACTCCTGGACATAACAGACCGAAGGTTACACTTGGTGACATCTAATCGGCTCGAAGGCATAAATGTTCTATGGTGCCAATAAAATATTTTGTTTTAAAATTTATTTATTTTTTTGACAATAATAATATGATGTGATGAGGTAGGAATAAAATGTGTAAGACAATAATTAAAAAGTGCAACACCTTCCACTTGCTCTCATATACTGTTTTTCTTACTTTTATATTTTGCTAGTTTTCATAAATATCATTTAATTTTAATTAAAAGAAATATTTTTTTTTAAATTATGTTTTTATTGTCTTGGGTTCTGTGTCGCATTATTACGTTTCAGTAATGGTACTCTAGGGATGTTTGGTTTTGCATCTCACACCTACGGTTTTTATTAATTTTGAATCAACAAATCATAGAGTGTTTGGTAAAATTTTTTAGTCTACCGTTAAAGTTGTTTCTTTGCCCCAAACAACTGATTAAAAAGTTAGGCTTGAATTACATTTCAGAAGAAATAACAGCTAAAGACTTTTTTTTTTTTAACTAAATTATCTTACAGAATATTAACTTTTTAAAAATAAAAACATAATGTTTTAAATAATTATTTTAATATTTTAACAACAATAGACAATAATAATTTAACCAAATATATTTTATTTATCAACAACAACAATCACAACTAATAATAGCAATTAACAAATAGCAACAATAACAAAATCGAATAGAGTCTCTATCGAGGATCCTGATTCGTTTACTTATTTGATATTGCTACTGTTGTTTTTTATTATTGATTATTAATTGCTAATTACTAATTAGTGTTGTGGATTATTTTAAAATTACTAAAGTGTTTAGTATTAAATAAAAAAATAACTAATTTAGATATTTAATATGTAATAATATATCATATTTAGTAAAAAAAATGATATTTGAAATATTTTTTTTATAAATGGCAATATTAATGAAAAATTTTTAAAAAATAGTTAAAAGTTGTAAAAAAAAAAATAAAAGATATTATATCTATCTAAATATTTGTAAAATAGTGCTACAAGTAACAAGAATAATAAAGTAATATATACTTTTTTTAAGGATAATGTAATCTTTATAAATCATTTTTAAACACTAGGAAGTAAAAAGCAGTAAAGATTATCTCTTAACTAGAAAGCTATATATATAAGTAATTCAGTAGATTTCAACAGTAGCATCAAAACAATAAACAAACGCCCTTAAACCTACTGTTGATAGTTAATCAGCAAACTGTGGCATTTAAAAACTAAACCAAACACCGTCTAAAATCAGCCATGGGGATTTGTTTAGGCATCTGATCGACATTACTGACGATTGTATAGCTCAGGTCAATAGACATGAAGTCCAACTAGCAAAGCAGTTTTTATTTTGTTCATTAAAATTGATTTTTATCATATATAATTCCCATTTTTATTTTATTTAATTGCAAATGAATATATATGCAAAACCACAGCATTCCAAATAACCCAGTCTTGCTTTCAGATGAAGTTGCCTCCTACCATATTTCATTTTGAAAAAACTGGAGTTCTCAATTAGCTAACACGATTTGCAGCTTTGTATAATAATTTAGTATAAACTTTATGTGCTGGTTTGTAATAATAATTTTGTAGATGTTAAAATTATTGGGGTACTTTAAATAATTTACATATATAAATTGTTGAGATAGATACCAATCTTACCAAAATTCTCCCGCACCACTGTCATTTGGCTAACAAAAATTCTACCATTCAAACAAAGCTTATACCTCTATTTTCTAATCCTAGAAAAAGGGTGTAGGATATGAGAATAAAGAACTATCCTATTGTGTTGTTCATCGCTCTCTCTCTCTCTCTACATGTCTAAATGCATGGAGACCCGTTTATGTGAAGATAACTGACATAAGAGAGATAAATTCCTTGCTTGCAAGCCAGGGCTCCATTTTAATCATTGTGGCCCACCATCTCCAATTTGGATGGGACTTTAATGACCCTCTCAAAGAGGGCAAGACCCTTTATTCCCCAATTGAGGATACACATTACTGATAAAGAAACTTGGACTTTGCTTTATTAATTTTTAATCCTCATATTACTAGTTAAATATTGTTCTTCTGAGTTTCTTCCACCATAATGAGGGCTATGCTTTATTCTGTCGTACTTTTTTTTTTTTTTTTTAATTTTTCTTTCGTTTTCTCTGACTAATCTGTTTGTGGATCACAATGCAGCATTGTCATTACTCAAAGACGACGTGCAGCATTGTGCATGTGATGCCTCGTGAATTTGGTGGGCAGTAGGCTCGTGAGTCATGACTTGAAGCCCATGATTTGATCTTAGAAACACATTCCCTGACGTTAATTTGGCGCATTTAGGATTTATTTTTATTTTTTTATATGCCATAATATTATTACTTTATATAGAAACGCATAATCCAAATTTCATTAAAGTCCCTGAGGACTCTGACCTGAACTTTCATCCTGGACGTTTCAGTATTGGGGGATTATTGAAATAATAAATTTAAAAGGCTTTTGAATAAAGAGACATTTTGTAGTGTGCTGCTCAACACGAATAGACAAAATCACTACATCAAGGACCTTGAATAGATTCTTTTATCAATTCTGATACTTTTTTTGATGGTCAATTCAAGACCTTAACGCTTTGCTTGGATTCAAAGTGAGGCGTGAAAGAAAATTGTGAAAAAGAAATTATCATAAAAAAAAAAAAACAAAAGGATAAAAAGTATACTTTTTTTTTTTATTTTATGTTGTCCCAAGATATAAATTAATGTATGAAGGAAAATTTCTATTTCTAAGAAATTATATTAACTGTCTTGCACTAAACAAAATAAAATAAAATCAGATGAAAGAGTTGGTAGATGAGTCTGGTTAGAAAGCGGCGCCTCTTGTCGTAGTAGTTTTGTAGAATCATTGTGTCTACAATTGGGTTAAGTCATAAAATCGATAAGCAAAGAAACTATTAGCAGAGAATAAAACGGGCTCGAAGAATCTTCCACCATTGTTATGGTCTTTCACCTTCTCCACAATTCTCACATATAAGTGTCGATTTTATTGAAATATTTTATATCTTAGACTTATTTCTACCTTTTCTGTAATTTTCAACAAACTAATCACTAACTATTATGTCGTTTCAAAAAAAAAAAAAAAAAAAAGGAAAAAGAAAACCTTAGTACAACCTACCCGTGCTTTGGGATTCACTAGCAACAGCAAACGTGACCTCAGTTCAACGGTACAATAGGCGTAAGAAAAGCACAGACAAAACGACAACTTGCTCAGCCGCTTTACCTAATCAGGACTGCCCGACCTTTTTGTTCATCCGTCATCAACTGCCTGTCCGTCACTAATTTGTAATTATGTAAAATAAAAATGCAACTACTTCACAAAAAAAAAATCCATATATACTATTAACTGTTAGATACAAATAATTATAAATTATTTAAGAATTTGTGTTGATAAGGTGATGACAACATTTAGAATTGATAGTTTTTATTATTATTATTATTATTACTGTGAGGTTCCTTTTTATATGCCACGTCAGTATTTTAGGACTGTCGAGGCATTTTTAAAACTTATTTTAATTTTTTTCATTAAAAAAAGAAAAATATTAATTTAAAAAATCATTTTTTAAAAGTTAAAAAATAATAAACTCAGTATTGTAATTGAAACAAAACGAAGAAAATGGATATTCACGCAACAATATTCGGTTCAGGCATTTTCTCGAGCTCCGTTCTTACAGTACCACCACCGCATTCCACTTTATATGCCACCACCATCACCACCACCGCGTTCTAGTAACGATTTGTCCATAGATCCATAACTCGCAGAGCGGATCCCCAAAGGCCCACCAGCCATTTAAAAATAAAAATAATAATAATAATTTTACCCAATTTTAGTATCTAAATTAAAATAAATCAAATTAACTCACTTTTATAAAAAATAAAAAATAAGATTCAATTGAAGCTAAAATAAAATAAATTTATTATACTTAAAAAATAAATAAATAACTGCCTCTGTCTCTCTCTCTCTCACTCTATCAAAATTGTACGCACAAAGCCCCCAAGTTGAAAAATAGTGTGGGGTTACGTAGAAAGCCGAATCAAAACAATTCTGTAATATTAAAATTAACATCAAAATTGAAACCAAAAAAAAAACATTCTGTTGTAAGAACTGCATTTCATGTAACAACACTCAATTCAGTCATTTTGTCATACTCTTTTTTACTAGAGTTAATTTTGGGAATTAACGTTAAAATCACACAAATTTATTTTAAATAAAATTTATTTATTATATAATATAAAATCATAAATTATATTATTTTTTTCTCATTTTAAAAAACAGTGCAAGTGAAGAGAGAGTATTTTGTTTTAATTTTAATATTAAGCATATTAATTTTTAACATTTAAAAAATTCATTTTTATTTTTTTCAAAAATTATTATTTTTCTGTTTTTTTTTTTAAATAATTAAAATAAATTTAAAAAGTCTCTAAACTGCTGGCATGGCACATGTCAATCATTAATGACAGATTAACGAAAAGAAACTTGAACATGTAATGAAATAAACGAAGAAACTAATTTTAACCAAAATAAAAAAGAAAAAAGAAAAAGGAAGTGTTTATGTAAGTGAAAAAATGATTTATGAAAAATAAATAAATAATATATATATATATATTAAATATAAATAAAACAAAAAGAAGAAGAAGGAAAAAGAGCCACAGCAGGAGAAACTGCGAGTTCCTCTACAATCTCTGCTTTCACTTTCGTTTTACACACGCCTCTCTGCCCCCTCTCTCTCTTTCTCTTTCTCTCTCTAGGAGAGAGGACATAGGCTTTGAGGCATCCTGTACAATACAAAAACGGAGTTGAGTTTTTCCGATAAAATGTCGTGTGTGCGTGTTTGATTTGCTATTGGATTATTTCTTAATTTTCCGTTATTGCTTATGCTACTTAACTGCATTTTGTTTGCTAATAGTGATGGCGTTTCTTCTTCTTCTTCTTCTTCTTCTTTACTTAGCTTCTTGTTGTTCGTTTCAGATTGTCTTGGAGATTGAAGCCGAAATGCCGCCAATTTTGCTGAATAAGGTTAGGTACACAGATTTGATTGAGCAATGTGGAAAAGAAAATTTTCGTGGCTTCAGTTTTTCTGTGTAAAAAAAAAAATGTCAATCAGCTTTGAATGAGCGAATATTGTTGGCTTTAGCTGGCTAGCTTCCTGCATTTTACCCCCCCCCTTTTTTTTTTTTTTGTTTTTTGGTGTTTTTCTTTCCCTTTTCCCCGCAATTTTCTTTTTGGCCAAACGGAGAGAATCAGACAATCATATCTTCTAGTTTGCCTTTGTCGTTCTTTCGCCCTAAAGTTCAGTATACTTATCAAATATTCTAAGATCCTTATGATATAGTCATATTTTTGTTGCTAAAATTTGAATACGTGCGTGGCCACACACGCATACAGACACGCAAACACACATATATGCATACTCATATATTCTGCTTTGGTGTTAATCATGTGCTATCCTGTTTTTGTTTTGCAGGAATATTGAAATTGGCTTGCATATAAATTTTGTAAGACTTTATATATATAACTGTAGAAAAAAGCCTTACTGCACTTTGCTTTTCTTTTGTCTAAGAAGCAGAAGAAGACTTCCAGACTCTTCCTCTTGTTTATGTTGGTCAATGAGTTTTTGTGACCGGTATGTTTGTGGCGTTAATTACCGTGGATTTTGCAGGATTATTTTGTCTCCACTGGAGTTGGAACTGAGGTTTCAAAATGAACGGAAACAGACAAATGGAGGTGCATTACATAAACACTGGCTATGCTTACACCACCACCGAAAGCTTCATGGACTTTTTTGAAGGAATAGCTTATATGCCTGCAAATTATACTCATGCTGGAACAATGCATGATCAGGTGCTTATAAGCTGTATTGAACTTTGTTCAACCATGAAAAAGATAGACGATATTGAGTGACAAGAAAATCTTACATAACAAATAGTAAAAGACATCCCGTCAGGCTTTTCATATTTTTTTGGTAATTAATCGAAAGAAATAGCCTAAAATGCTTTGCCTGTTTATTTACTTGTGTAACTGCCCTGTATAATTGCACGATTCTGTCTCATGCTTAGGGCTAGTTGAAATTTTTAGGCATGGAGCTTTTTGTGTTATGTAATTGGTTTGTAGATGAAGTGATGTTTGTCACTTTTTCACAATATCATATTTCCTTTTGTTCTTATCTCTTTTTTAGGAGAATGCATATTGGTCAATGAATATGAATGCATACAAGCTTGGATTTTCTGGTCCTGGGAATACTTATTACAGTCATTACTATGAGGTAAATGATAACATACCAAGAATGGACATGGATGCAAGAGCCTGGGAATACCCTTCATCCTCAATTGTGAATGTTGAAGAATCTGCAACCCAAGACATGCAGTCTGATGGAGATGCAGACACAGGTGTGCAGCTGGACCTGAAACAATGTTGGTTAAAGCATTATCTATCTCTATTTAGTTAATAAATTATGGCTCATAAATGTTGACTAATCTTTAGTTTAAGGTGGGTTTCAAAATACAATTTGCATGGAAGGTCTAGGTGTCCTCTACTTGGTTGACATTTAAGTGAAAATGTTCCTTGCTGTTGAATTTTTGCAAGCATCTATGTTTTGGAACCTTCTTCTTCTGCTTTTTTATTGATCTTTGAACCTTGTTTCACTTTCACAGGCACTTCTAGCCATCCAAGTAGTAATACTCGCCAGGTGTGATGTTCTTGTTCTTATTTGCTCTTGTTAATGACATGTATCCATTTAATTTCCAGTTCCTGGCATTTATTTCCCAGTGCCTAACCCTATTATGTTTAGTATGAGCTGATTGAATGCTCTATTACCAAGTCAAATTACTACAGCAACATCTATTTGGAAAACTCAGTTATTTTCAACTTGAGAAGTTGTGCTTAATCTTGTTAGATTCCATTGTAGAGTCTAGAGAAATGGATATTAGTTCTTGTTGATGTAAAAGGCTAATTAAACCTTCAGGTTTTGTATACTTTTGCAGGTTCAGGGTGTTAGGCAAGATGATATTGATCCGGATAACATGACCTATGAGGTTTGCTTTGTGTTACTTGCTGTGTTTTCCTTACAATTGTCTGCAGTCACAATTATGTAGAGCCAGATATCTGTATCATGATTATGGGGCATTTGGATATGAGTGCACCGTTGACTAGGGCTCGGAGCTTGGAATGATAGCAATCTGAGCTAGTGGGCTAGTATCTTGGGTTAATTGGAAGAATTGACTGCACTAATCATAGACTAACTTAGACCAAGCACTTTCAACAAGACTTTTGACAAGTTAACGTGCTTTGAAGCTGATATATGTGGTACAATGGACATTATTATTCTCTTCTTCATGGCTAAGTTAAGCTGCCCAAGTACGACAAACTAATGGATGATGTTTTTTTTTTGTTTGGGGGGGGGGGGGGAGGGGTGTGTTAAAATTTTTGTAAATGGTCTACTGGGAATGAAAATGCTAATGTTTTTTTTCACCCATCTTGGTTCTTATATGCCAATGTTTATTGCTAACAGGGGAAATGACGATGGTTGATTGTCTAGCCTTTTGATGGAGGTTATGTATAATTACTCTTTTTTCTGTGCTACAGGAATTACTCGACTTAGGTGAGACAGTCAGAACTCAGAGTAGAGGCCTTCCAGAAGAACTTATTAGTTTACTTCCAACCTCAAAATGCAAGTTTGGAAGCTTTTTCTTGAGGAAAAAATATGGGGAGAGGTAAACTGTTAACATAGATATGCTAGTGAATGATGCAAAGTTCCATTTATTTAAGCTTCTCTATGTATTGTGGAAGGGCATTTTCTCCACTTTCCGGGGATTGAATTTCTCACTCATTAGATCTTTTCTTTCTCCAAAGATGACTCTATTGCAAACCTTCTAGCCCTTTGAAGTTTGAAATGATATGTTAGCCCTGGGGAATTTTAGGTCTTTCCTTTGTGTATTCTTGTTGAGGGTGGAGTTTGCAGACTCAACTCAGTTAGATGTAAAATGCCTGTGCTTGGTTTTTCCTCCTTCACTTGCTCCACCCATTTTCTTTCTGCAACAGTCTTATTCCTTTCTGTAAGTTCTGCATCTTAGCTGCTCACCATTGTGACTTATTATAGCATTATCGGCAAAACAGATGTGTAATCTGTCAGATGCAGTATAAAAGAGGGGACAAGCAAATGAAGCTGCCGTGCAAGCATGTATATCATTCCAAATGCATCTCCAAATGGCTTGGCATCAACAAGGCAAGTATTATATAGTGGGCATAAGCTTTTAGAATTATGCATATGCTGACCTGAGTATATCCATCTCATTGCCTTGTGTTTTGTCAGGTATGTCCAGTATGCAACAGCGAGGTATTGGTCAAGGAATCAAGGCCGTAGCAGATCAACAAGAAAGAACCTGCTGTTCTTTGCTTCCCTATCATCCTTCTTTATCTCCTGTTCTTCTGGATCACCCATCTCCTTTTATACGCATAGGCTAAATTTAGTGAAGGACTACAGTGGTAATATCCTCGTTCCCCTTTCTAAAAAAACACAAAGAAAAAGAGCTACAGCGTTTGCAGTTTCAGGTTTGCACGAATGACACTCTACAGTGGCAATGTCTCGATTGACTATCGATGAGTTATAAAATGACCAATCTTTGAGACCCTACGTTTCTTTTCTTTTGTGTGAGAGAGTCTCTGCTCTCCTTTCTTTTTCTTCACAAAGCTTCTGTTGAACCTGGCCGTACCCTCGGCAAGGCCATCGCTTTCATGCTAAATGGACTCCGACTTGTTGGGGACTGTTGTCAGCCAATCAGTTCATCTTCCTTTCCAATCAAGCAAGGTTATGGGTGGATGTGTTGAGTTGTGATGCGTCCAACTAATTGAAGTGAATCAGTGAGGAATTGAAGTAATGGAAAATCAATTCCGAGCTAATCTATTGAATGGACAAAACGTTTTAGGGTAAGAGAAAGGAAAACACAGCAAGGTTGAGGGAGGGAAAGGGGAGGGCAAATCTGATTAGTCAATGCTTTTTAACTCCAAAATACAAAATTTTTTCAATGAAATCGGCTTGACTTCTGTGCTTTTTGCTCCTCTTAAAATTGACTTATTCACATTGGCTTCTGCTGAAGTCGTGGAGGATCTGCCGAGCTAATGAGAAAAAAGACTGCATTGGCAGGTGCAAAGCCTATGGTTTGAAAAGTCGACTCGAAACTGAAGTTGTTTCTTTCTTTATTATATTATTATTCTTTTTCCCTTCTCTTCAAAGAAACAATGGAAATAAAATAATCTTTGATGATAAAGTGAGGCAAGTGCAGCTGAACAGTTTCTGGGTGTTATACTATAGCTGAGATTGATTTTTTATGACAAAAGTACTGGTCTTGTAACTTGAAATTTTCTAGTCTGCAAATTTGAAGATACTCAATCCCACAACTGCCCATATACAGAGAAACAAATCAAAAATCATCTTTCCTTTTCGGTTTTTTTAATTATTATTTTATTTATAATTAATCAACAATAACAATCAGCAATAACCATTAGCAAACAAATGAACTGAATAGAACTTAGACAAAAACAACTGCTTCTTCTTCTAGTACCTATTAAATTATTATACTAGGTCCTCCTCCAACGGTCTGAAAACGAAACTTCTTAGGTCCTCCCCCTATTTCTCCTCCAACGTTTACTCTCTCCCTCTCTCTCTCTCTCTCTGCAACCCACTAACGGTCAATTAACACATGCAGACACACCGTCTTTCTCTAACATCTTGCGCTTAGTTTCGTGGCACCCTTGTCTCTCTGTCTCTCTCGCAAACCTTTTTGTCTTAAACCCAGCAATTCTCTCAATTTCTGGGTTTTAACAGTTTCATTACTCTAAAACCCTGTCTTCCTCTCTCTCTCTTTCTGAGCAATGGAACCGGCAAAGATAGACTGGAAGAGAATAGAGTCTGTATTTGTGGAAGATAAACTATACGAGAATATAAATGCGCCAAAATGGGTTGATTTTTTGTCCCCAGAAGAAGAAAATTCTGTCGATGATGATCAGTCCTGGTTCTGCAGAGCCGGTATGTATATATGTATATATGTGTGTATGCATGTATGTTTGCATGGCTATATTTACCACAACACAGATATTTGGCCATTTTTCTTTATTGGGTTTTCTTCTTCTTCTTGTTTCCTCATTTTCTGCACTCTCTCTCTTTCATTCTTTATTTATATATTTATTTATTTATTTGCAGACTGTAACCATCCAAAGACAGCTGAGGGTTTCATTAAAACTACACCAACTTCAAAGGTTGTTAATCTCAACTTTTACTGTTACTTTGCTACTGACACTTTGACAGACATAATGGAATCAACTCCGATTATCTTGCTTTTGTTTCTTTAATCCTGCAATTTGAGAAAATATAAGAGATGGGGTCTGCGTATTTTCTTTTTTTTTTTTTTGCCTTTTCCTTTCTTTCCCATTTTGGATCTCAATGATGCTTGTCTCATATAGTTTTTGTAAATTAACCTAATGCAGCTTTCAATCTCTGCTGACCAAGCCAAATCCCCACCTGGCAAAAGCAATCCGAGGTACTGCTGACAATAGACAGCCACTTTGGAAGTTATTGACATAAAAATTCAATTAAAGATTTTTACCTTTTTCATCCTGAAAGTTCTAGGTTCTGAAGAATCTTCAAGGAGGGGTTCAAGACTACAATCATCATGCAGAGGTTAATTTCTTTTTTAATGTTTTGGATGTAGGGATGCAAAATTGAAGAGAAGAGGGAAAATTCAATCTTCGGTTGGATCTGGTGGTAGATCCCAGTTCAATGAAGATGGTGAGAACCAGAACCTGAAACCAAATTCAGTAATGCCACCTAATCATCAAGCTACGTTCATGAAAGCGATGATCAAATCAAGCACAGAAAAGAAGAAACCGATAAATGATATACCACAAACCAATGAGGCACCAAGACTGAAAAGCACACTATCAGCTAGGAATTTGCTTGCAGGGAAGGATATACTGGGTCATATTGCAGAGTTTTGCAGTGAATTGAAGAAGATGGCAACGAGAGCTAAAGAGAGAGGGAAAGATGAGAAGGTGATAGAGCAAGAAAGTCAAGAGAGAGAGAAGAAAGTTGTGGTGACTGTGAATGAAGACACTCAAAATATTCTGAGAGAGGTGGATGTGAAGGGGAGAAACAGGAAGCCTTTGCTTGAAATGGTTAAGGAGAAATCCAAAGGAATGGATGAGGGAGTTAGCAAAGAGAACATGAAGAGGAATGAGTAAGTTAAACCATCCTTTTCCCTTTGAGAAGAATTGGTGATACAAAGAACTTTCCACTCTATCCGGACATGAACATAAAAGCATTTTTTTTTCCCTTTTTTTGTTCATCTCTTTGGTACTACATATGAGTATATGAAGCTATGGAATACAGACTATTTTACTTTTTCGCATGAGGTGATAAATTTATGAGTTGCTAAAATATTTAATTGAATTGTGCAGAAGAGTTTACAATACAGAGAACTTCCCAGTCTCTCCGAACTTCCCAAATGTGAAGAAGAAAGGCGATGAACACTTGCTGCAAATTCAGACTAATCCTCCTTCTCCCCAATGCTTTTCTGTCACGCACACAGCTAACAAAGCCACACCTTCAAAATCTTTGAAATCCAGACCCAAGGTAATCTACGAAACTAGTTGAATTATTTTTTCTCATGTGACCTTTTGATCTTCTATTAGAAGAGGAATTCAAGTTAAGCTGGTAATAAGAATGGCAGTAAACAAAGGAAAATGTTTAATTTATGCCTGACTATAAAACTGGATATGATATGTTTTCATTTAGTTTGCGGCAGGAACCAAAGAAGGATAAAAGGAATTCCAAGGTAGAAGCTTTCATCCAAGAGGTGGCCTCTGCTCACACTTTGAATAACGTGGATTTTATTCAAGGATGATGCTATTCAGAAATTTTTGAAGTCAATGAGGAGTTTGAACGTGAACCATACATATCATGTGTTCCACAGATACTTATATTAAACCAATGAAACATTTCGATTAATGTGTTTTACACTTTCTGGTAACCAGTAAGCAGTTGTTAATCTAAATCCTAGCGCCAGAACCAATCAGTTCCCAAAGCCCGCCATTTTTCGCTTGGCAAGCTAGAGTAAACCAATTTTGTTGTCCTCAACGATGATCTTCATCACAGTTGTTTCACAGCCTTAGGTCTTTCTCTGCTAACATAATCTTGATTTTCTGATGAGAAAAGAAAGCTCCACTACTAGCATTTTGCAGCATATTATTGAAGTCACAGCCCCAGATTTGGGGCCATGACAATTGAACTGTGTCACTACTGGCCAAGAACAATTGATTTCTTTCTCTAAATTTTTCCTTTTTAATGTTGCATTAATGAGATGGTGATCTTTGCAGGAAAGGAGAATTCTTCAAGAAGTGAGGCAGAACAAGGCAATGGCAAAGGAGGAAATTGAGGACAAGGGCAGTGGCTTTTCCATTATGGATAGAAGGGAAGCAAGAGCATTGGATGTGTTCTGGTTCCTCAAGCCCTGCACAATGTCCAGCCAAAGTGGTGGAACTGTAGCATGACATCAAAATTCATTAATTCATTCATTCTTTCCAATTAAAACTCGCTACAGTTCGCTTTATTTGTTAGTTATAGATGGATACTCCAACGTCCTTTTACAGTTAATAAGGAACATGTAACTAAGCACTAAATGTATACTTGTCCGAAACTCATTCCAGCAAATAAAATGTTGCACTTGCAAACTACATAGACTGAGAATGCATTTCATGCTTCATCCAACGAAAAGGAAAAATACTCTGTATATGCCACGGCTGGCCTGCCAGTGTAAAAAAATTATACCTGTTTTCAGTTTTGCTCATTTGAATAAATGGTGGATCAATCCTCACTGTCCTCTGCACAATTTGCTCTCTGTTACATAACTAGCAAGAAAAAGGATTTTAAAAAGAAAAAAACTTAAGCGACCTCAAATTGAATCAATCCACCTCTATTTCAATGGATATGTTTCCTTATTGGTAAAAATCCAGAAGCAAAGCAGGCAGCTCCTGGATTTCCGTATAAGGAAGAGTTATAGAAGCCAAACGCCAATCTTTGCAGCCCAATTCTGGATATCTGCTGAAGATAAAAGACAACGGCTGCCTGTCTTCAATGAACTTGACCAGATCACTAAGTAAGTGTGCATTGCATAAATTGAGAAAGAATTGTGATAACGAGATGTGTCCGCATGAGCCTTCATTTTCGTGTTTTATTTTTCCCCACCAGAAGGCAGAAACCAGAATAACTCTCCGGTTTTTATTACCTTTTTTGGGATTACAACATCAAACATAAAATGCATCCAGCAAAGCCGACAAAGAAATACCATTTTAATCATAGGAACCGAGTTCCCATGTCTCATCTTGACCTACTTTTAAAACTTGTAGTGAGATTTCACTTCAAGTCTCAGAATAGAACAAAAGATTGTTTCTTTATTCACCGGAGATCTTTAGAAACTCATTAGATCCATGGAAGGATCTGTATACAACACAATCCCGCACTGATTTATGTATTTACAGAAAAAGAAAACCCCATGACAAGAGAAGAAAGAAATGCACAACAACACAAGGAAGAAAATAGATGCATGGTCTAAAGTCGACCAATCGATCAATCCAATTCAAAACCTTAAATTGCAAAGCAGGATATCTAAGAGTCTAGACCAGACGAGACTTGCACGTGGGTAGAGTCCACTAGTATAGACTCTGGAGTCTCTGAGCAGATCTTCCAAGGTCTCCACGAAGAGGTTCAAGTTTCTTATAGGCGGAACGTAAAGAGTCAAAGGCACAGCAGAGAAAGCAATCGTAAAGAACAGCTGCAGCATCTTCTGAGCAAACTAACCAGAACCCACCAGCAGCAGAAACCCCCAGAAAGTAATAAATTAAGCTCTCTTCAAATCAAACCAGATTAAGACCCTCAAAGGCTGCTTCTTTGAGGATTCCGTAGAGAGGAGGGCTTCTAGTTGAATAGCCTTTCTGGGGTTCTTCTATGTATTGAACGGAAGATTTTAGAAAATTCAACGTGATTGAAACAGGTTCTGGAAACCTTTACCAAATGTCAATTACGTTAATGTGAACATTTGTAAAATAGTGGAAGGCTAAAGTAAACGTACTTTATGTTGACAAATAAATTAAATAAATAAATAAAAGACGGATTTGGATAACGAGGTACTTATCTTCTCTTTTATTATTATTATTATTTTTATTATTTTTTTTCTCTTTTATAATACATACCTTTTTTTTTTTTTCCTTTTTTCTTGTAATGTTTGTGATGAGGAATCCTTAACCCCACTTGCAGATAGGTTTTTTTGTTTTTTATTTTTATTTTTTTTTAATAATACATTAAAATAAAAAATGCAAATATTTCATGAATTGTAACACACTTGGAAAACTTTATGTTACATGAATATCCTTGTAATTTTTTCATCTAAATATCAACATTTATATTTATAATCTAATTAATAAAAAGAACATCAAATATATATTACAATGTTACTGTTTATTATTATTAAACTCATAAATTATTAAGATAAAAATAAAAATATATATTAGCTACACTTAATTACAAATTATAAAATTTTACCTATATTTAATATAAAAATTATCTATAATAAAAACCATATAGTTATACAATATTATAATCTATATATATAGCTCTTTATTATAAAAATGAATAGTTAATATGATAACATCAATACATTAAATTTAAGATTAATATGGACTTTTTATATTAAAATTTCTTAAAATTGGGAAATTCTGCTTCTCTCCCAAAGGCCTCTCGTCTTCTTCAAACTTATTCGAACTTGAGGTTATAAAGAAGAGTGCAAACCTTTTTCGTCATTCGAAATCCCACGCTATTGGTTTTTTTTTTTTAACTTTTTTTTTTTCTCATTATTTAATCTCATTAGTTTAGAGTTTAGAGTCGTAAATAGGTAAAATATATGCTTATTTTAATTTTTATCAATTAATTTTAATTTTATTCTTAAAATTTATAAAATTCATCTACTTAAAAATAAATTTATATACATTTATATCTAGTACATTAACTTTTATCTAATTAATATATACTAAAATTATTTAAATATTTTTAAATTATGTAATGAAATAATAATAAAAAAAATTAATAAAAAAATTATAAAATTTATAAATTCACTCAAGTTATTAATACAAAGTTTATAATCTAAAATTTCAAATTTGTAAAAATTTAACAATATGAAGGTTTTTTAAATATATTTTTGTTATAATGTGTAGTTTAAAATGATGCAAATAATTTTAATATATAAATATATAATGAATTTAATTGTATAAAAATATGTTTTTTAAAAAATAAAATTTACAAATTTTTATTTAATAAAATAATAATGTGATAAAAGTAAAATAAAATAATTTAATTATGACAAATTAAAATTGTATAATAAAAATAGAAACAAATGATAAATATAGTGATTAATTATGTAAATTACTCAAGCAAAATTAGAAATGAACTTTCATTTTCGTTTACCTATTCTCATATTTGGTGAAGGCATTGGCATTCGTTTTCAAGCAATAGATTTTATACCAATAGTAAGTATCATATTACAATTCGGAAAGGACTGTTTTTTCATTTTACGGAAATAAAACATTTTGGAATATGCTGTAAATTGCATCATTATTCCTACTTGAGTAACAGATTCAAAAAAAAAAAAAAGTTGAAATATATATAATTTATTTCATTGATATTAAATTTTAATATACTTGAAAAGTTAATATTACTGTGTTTAAAACAAATGAACTTTTGATATACTCAATTATTTATGTACGAAATATGAATTACACAAAAATAATTTAAAACAAACATCAATGAACACACATCTTTCATCTTGAATCACATTGCAGATAGGAAACTAGTTTTTCTAAATGAATTCTTGATTATAATTATCCTTTTTTTTTTTTTTGTGAATAAATATTGCGTAAGATACAAAACAATCCAGCATTTATTTTGTGACGTCAACGATTTTGTTATGGTCTTGATGAAATGGAATAACTATAATTTATATAAATTAAACAAAAAAAAATAAAGGAAAAACATTTGGCCATGGTTTGAATGTAATACGAAAGTTTGGCAACATGTGGTAATTTAAAAAAAAAAAAAAATTCAATGTAAACAAGTAAAGAGAGAAACCATAGAGAAAAAAAATAAAATAAAAAAATATATATATATATGCAGAGAGGAGAGATGAGAGAAAAAGTGTGAAGAAAGAAAAGCAAATATAGAGAAAGAATAAAGAAAAAGATTAAAAGAAAAAGTGAAGAGACTGTTGAGAAAGAGTTCAAAAAGAGATGGGAAACAATCTAGAGAAAGTTACATAGATAAAAGAAATTTAAAGAGAAAAAAGCATAAAGAGATATATAGAGAGAATGAAGAAAGAGAAAATATAAAAAAAATAAAAGTGTGAGGAAAAAAATTTTTTTTTGAGAGAACAAAAAATATGGAAAAAGATAAAATATAATTTGAAGAGAAAACACTGTATAAAGAATTAAGAAAAAAAAAAAAGTATAGAGAAGAAGACTATAAAAAGAGAAGATAGAGAATGTAAAAATTAATGCAGTTTAAAAATAATCACAATCCATAAACTTTGATTTTATTGCTTTTCTTGTCGGTTTGTTCCTTAAAATTACTAAAATATTTTAAACTAAAACTGAAAAAAGAAAACATTCATTAAACATATTTTCTACTGTCCGACTAAGAAAACTCAAAAAATAATAAAAAAAAGAAAAAAAAAAAAAAAGAAATTGGCAACTATGCCAAACGAGCCTTTACTAGGCTAAATAAACCTGAAATTCGTTCATCGGAAACGGTAATTTTGCCCGTTTAGAGTGTAGAAGCATGGTGCAAGGAATTAGATGATTGATTTAAAAATTGTTTTTGATATTATAATAACTTTTTAAAAATATTTTTTTATGTTATAAAATTTTTTGATATAAAAAATTTTTAACTTATTTTTAAAATTAATATTATTAATTAAAAATATTTTAAAATTCATATTATATTTATTATATAATTTTAAATTAAATATTATAATTATATTAATTAATATTTTATATCTCATTTTAAATTTCATAATAAATTTAACAAAAATATAAATTTTATTTTTATTAATAATATTAATATAAAAAATAATTATAAAAATTTATAAATTAAAAAAATTATAATTTGAAAGAATAATCTTTTAAAAAATTAATAAAAATAAAAAAGTAATTTGTCAGCGAGAAAAAATTGCAGAAGAAATCTACCTTCCCGCACAAATTGCACATACCATGTATCAATAATTGTTATATTAGTTCCCAACACGAACTTGGCAGAAGCCAGCTGATAGCCGTTGAGTCATATAGCATCACTTGCATCATCCTTTGCAAACGGAATCCTCCAAGGCGTGGCCACTCGTGTCCAGTGTTATTTTGGAGTCCAGTGTCCTGCATTACCGGGCATTCCTCCTAAGATTTACTACTAGATCGTCCACGCCCTAACAGACGACGGACAAACAAACAGAGCCAAAACTTAAGAAGACAACCCCCAAAGATTTCAGCCCCAACCTTGCCTTGCCTTGCCAACGGAATTAAAATGCAAAAGGCCAAGGCCATCACGACTAAGCTGTGCGATTGGTGGCTGCCACCTCAACTTCAGAGAGGATAACACGGTCATCAAAAGGATTTACCATTAACTTAAGAGTAAGGCAACAACGTAACAATAGAGTTTGGGACTTCATCTATCCATCAAGTACTCCTCGGTCAGCCCTTGGCACTTCAAAGAAATAAAGATATAACAAAAAGAAGAAATAAGACAAAAAAAAAAAACAACAATATATAAACACAATAATTTAACAAGCAGAGGAGCACAATCTCGCAGTCCCAGAGATCAGCTGATGGAACCACAGTCTTGCAGCCACATGAACATAAATACACCGGCTAAGCTGAAATGAAGAAGTGACGATGAAACCTGTGTTTCTAGCCAAGGGTGAATACTTCTATGCTTTAGACTCGCCAAGCTCAACATCTTTCACAGGAGTGGTATCCACTCCTTCCTTCAGAAGTCTAATTTCCTCCTCTGTCAGACTGCTCTTGACATGGGGTATGTTCTTGGCACTTGAAGAACCCTTCTCGGCCTCCACGGCCCAACTATAAACTACCATGCCAAGGACAGCTATTACCATCCCCATTATGTTCTTGAAAGTCAACTCAGAATCAAAAAGCAGCCATCCCAGCGTGAGAACACAAATTGTTTTCATGTGACCTAGGACCTGAAATGAAGTTGCAGAAAATCTTCCGATGCAGAGGTACTGGCTCACATTGCAGAATACAGCTAGAGAGCATGAAAGAATTATAAATAACTGCACAAAGTGACACAAATCCATTACAAAAAGATCAGCAATAAGCCGTTTCTAGCATATAGATTCCACAGGGAAGCACTCAGAAATTGACAGGCTTAGAGTGAAAGTGAAAAAAAAAAAAAAAAAAAACAAAACAAAACTCACCATGGCAGCGGTCGACATCTTATAATTTGTTATAAATTTATTGTTGAGGTAGTAATCTATGAATGGACCGAAAATTAGGAGAGAAACAGCCTGAATTGGAGCAGTTTTACTCAGCAATTCAAAAGATCCAATTGAGTACTTCTTCTGCAAGGAACCTATAGTCTGTTCCAGGAAAGCAAACAAAATAAATCAAGAATTGGTCCACAAAAAACATCAAAAGTGCAATAAGAACAATCTTGCCTTTGAATCTGATAATTCCTTTCAGGAAAATTTAAAAAAAAAAAAAAAAAGGTTTCGTGCTTGACAGTACAAAATCCTTGCTGATTGCACTTAACTCACCTAAATCAATCAACCAAACTAGATTCGCCTTCAATCAAACCACTTGCACGAAACAGCCAAGACTTGCCAGCAATGGCAAAAGCACAAAAAAACGAAAAAAAACTAGCAACTACTCAAAAAGTTATAGGGATGCAAAAGCCTCTAAGGTAGTAACAAATTGAAATTCGGCTGTTGAATACTCACAATCTGTTGCAAAGAGGTAGACAAAACGGCTACGCAGGCGCAAATGAAACCTTTGGCGTTAACCTTGACATCAGTCACGGTGCAGACACCAACGCCTATTACGACAACCAGAACAGATAATTTTACTTCTTTTGAATATTGTTTGTTGTGGAGGATCCATTCCATCACGCAAACCACCGGGATCATGCTGAGTTTAGAAATCTGCGCAACGGTGATTTATCTATTAGATCAATCACATTTTTTTCTTTCCTTCAAGAGCAATTGTAGATCAGAGTGAGAATAATCTCGAGGGAGGAGCATAGCATAGCATAGCATGAGCATACTTGGTAGAAGCCGACGGAGTTAAGCATGAGGCTGAAGTTCATGCCAGTGATAGACATATTGGCGACAACGGAAAACCAAAGAAGTTCCCACAGAGGAACGTGCTTGGACACCGATAAACCAGTCGCATTCGACACCAGACCCACCAGGGCCGTTACGGCAAAGTGGAATCCCGTTAACGTCGTCGCTGTGTTCTCCAATCCAACAACAAGAAAAAAAAAAAAAACCAAAGAGATGTCCTCCGATCAGTTTAATTTCAACGTAACAGCAGAGGTAGACAAATCGAAACTTGAAATTTGAAAGTTAGATTTAAAAAGAAGAAAAAACAAAAAGTAAAAAGTGGAATGGGGGAAGAGATCTGAGAGGGATACCAAAGCTGAAACCGTAACCGTTGGCGGACATGAGCTGCTTGTTGGCCATGATTATGCCGACGGAGCTGATGACATTCATGGCCCACGCTCCTACATTCGACACTGCCGACCTCTTGATCTCGCTCTCCATCTCTCGCCCCGCTCTCTTTTTCCTCACTCCCGAATTTCGGAGATTTATTGTCTAGTAAATGGAGGAGGAGAAGGAGGAGGAAGGCAAGAAGGAAAGCCGCAACAGCTTGGAATTTGAGGATGCGGCTGAGAAATATAATTGATATACGATGGCACCAGATCTCCTTCTCCCAGTTGTCACAACAAGAATTCAAATTTAAAAATTTTTTAAAAAAGAAAATAATTTATTAAAAAAAAAAAACCAAGCAAGAGAGTACGAGATTTCAGTGTTTGTCTGTTGTTGTTATTGTTGCTGCTGCAGCACAAACAGGCTCTTGAAATTTTAAAAAGAAAAAAAAAAAGGAACGGATACGAATGGAAGTTTATAATAAAAAAAAGAGACTGCAGATCTTTTGGGAGGAGAAAGAAAGAAGAGGGACTGATGAGAGACGAGCAAAAGCAAAGGCAATACTTGTGCGGCGGTACACGGTGCTATTTCACGTTGCCCTTCCTATCCCTCTCTCTCTCTCTCTCTCTCTCTCTCTCAGATCGATTCTCGCAGCGCACACCTCTTTTGCTATACCTTACCCCTACCTCCTACCTCCCAAATGCTTTAGCCCAACGTAATTCTCACTCGCTTTTCTTTTTCTTTTTCTTTTTCTTTTTACTTTTTTTTTTGAATTTTTTTATAACTTTTAAATTTGGAAACACAAGACTTGCAACTTATTTAAAAATAATATTTAATACTTTATTGATCATTTTAATAATTAAAAATTTAAATGTTTATTTTTAAAATCTCATTCATTAAATTTTAAGAAAGGGAAGAATATGGAATTGATAAAAATAAAGAAAAAACTAATCAATACTTTCTTATATTTTCTTCGGAGATCCCAAGACTTTTAAAATCAATCACTTTCTTTTCTCTTCCTTTTGCCAAAATCCAACATAAATTTACTGAACAGAAAGATTAGGACAAATTTCCACGAGCTTCCTAATGATTACCATATGGAAATAGATATATTTGTAATTTTTTTCCCTTTTTCGTAATTATAATTATTACTGCCAGTTTTATTACGTTAATAATCCAACAACCAAAACAAAGAATTTTCATTATATATTCAACAATCACACAGCCAATTAGCCTCTTAATATAATTTTAATATTTTAATATAATTAAAATATTAATATATATTTAATTTATTCAAATTACTCTATTACAATTTAATATATATTATAATTTATTTAATTTACATTAATAATTTTTTAAAATATATTTAAAATCAACACAATATAAATATTCATAATTAAAAAAATAAAAAATGTATCTAACTTTATATTAACTTTTATTTTTTTTTATTTAAATAAAATATAAGTAAACTTGAAATATCAATTCAGAGAACTGGGCTATCTCATTTTTTCGACTGAATGCTGATGATAATTTTACAAAAATTCGCATAAATATTAATGTCCCGAAACATTAAACACTTCTATGAGCAAGCTTTTGACATAACTCAACTCCTAATACCAAACCTTATTAAAGGGAATAGCCGCCAAAAGCATTAATTAGTGGAGTCTTCTGCCCATTCTCCTCTCCATAGACGGTAGACTCCATTTAGATTAGATTCAATGCATGGCATGGTCCCTTTCGTTTTCTACCACACAACCCATCTCTTAAATTTCCAAGCCAAATTTCTACTTTCTTCATTTACACCACAGACTCTTTTTTTTTTTTCTTTTCTTTTTGGAATATTTTCTGAGAGCAGCAGGAAATCTCATGTGAGAAGTGAGAATGATAATTTTTGCACAAATTTAATAAAAAGCAAATAATTATATAATGACTATATAGAGTCTAATGGCCACTAAATTTAAAAACAAAATAAACTTTACTAACAGTTAATTTTGCTAGATTTAGGTTGAGTAGTGGAATACATGTGGATTTATTTCCATACTTTTGCTAGATCAAAATCCTTTTTGTTATTTCTTATCAATAATCATTTCATTTGTCATCCCTTTTATTGTGTACTGAGATTTAGGGTGGATAATCATTGTAATTTAGAAGTGCAAATCATCCTTGTCAAATTACAGTTCCATTCGAAAATTTGAAAAAGAGAATGAGTTTTTCTTTTTTTTTTTTCTCTTTATATCTTCTCTTTTATTTTTATTTTTTCTCATAATTTACATGAGTATGACACATATTTTATTTTTTTGATCTTGACGCGTCTTCCAATTTGTGAGGTCAATTCTGCACATGAACATAGGAATCACAATCACACGAAAACAACATCCCAGCTGTGATTTAGACGTTTTTGTGGACATGATGGTTCCACTGAAAACCAAAGCGAAAAGCCTGCAAAAAAATATCTGATTAATGTTAGTCAGCGCCCACCAATAATTTTAACGAACTTCAGTCTTCCACCGCCAACAAAAGAGACAACATGTAAAACTGCAGTCGACCTTTCTCTCCCTTACATTATACAGAAACCAACATTTGTGATGAACACAATACAATTAATTAAACTATATATATATATATATATATTCTCTTTATTAATTTACCTTTGACGTTATCATATTAACATCTTTATTACTTGATTAATTATGTTTATTTGTAGTCATTACTTCTATAGTTAACATTATCTTTTCTTCTGTCTTTTCAGTCTTTGTCCATGACCATATCAATAAGCAACACAAATTGCTTCATTTTTTCCCACCTTTGCTAAAATTACCTAAAATTTTATCCAGTCAGTTGCAGAACTATATTTCCATTCAGGAAAAAACTTATGTATTAAAAAAAAAAAAAAAAAAAAAGATTTCTATTCAGAAAATTCATGAACATATAGAATAGTTATGCTGGATAAGTGTATCAAGAAAATGTTTGCTTTGTATAATAGCATGCCAACGGCTTACAATAGATTAAAACTAAGCAAAAATCAGGGTATAAATACATCTCATCTACCAAACAACAATGATACAGAGACAGATAACCTACAACATAATTGAACAAAGCTAAATGCAGCCACCTAAAACACAAACTTTGGAGGGATGGTCTGTCCAGATCATCTCCTTATATTTATACAAATACATTTCAACGCATGAACACTGAACAAAGTCTCCCCGACGCACAACATTATACATGAGGTGTACAAGCTTTCACAAATCAGATGGCACTACTACACTTACTCACCGCCGGTTGAAGAATGTCTCTGTGCACCAGGTGGTGCCGTCGGCTTTGGGAAGTCATAGGTGAACTTTGTGCTGGTAAACTGCGGCGCCTCCACATAAGGACTCTGCAATGCCCCAATAATGATAATTCTTATAAGTGGTGCAAAAGGAAAGAGGTTCTAAAGTAATGACAGAGATGGAAAAAAAAAACAACTGAAATTAAGATGATTAAAGTTTCCTTATCATCATTTCCTGTTATCCAGGTTGGAAGATGGGGGTGAATTCGTAGGGGACACGAGAACAAAGAATCAAAAATCTTTCCATTGTAACTTTTTAGTTTTTCTTAGCCTCCAAAAGAGAAGAAAAGTAAAGAAGAAACATAAACAAAAATGCAAGGAGTTGCAACATTAAAGTAATAAAAGCAAAATTCAAGCTGAATGGACCACAAAATGCTCTTGCTGCAAAAAACAACAAAAACAAAACTCCAAGGAGCTCAATCTCCTACAGGAGTAAAGCCTCGATTTTGTTAAGAAAATTTAAATTTCAATGCAGAAAAGCTAAAAAACTAGGTGCCTTGCTCTTGTACCAACTATGGACAAGGAGGACTATTGAAGTTGTCAATACATGTTTTGGTTATATGTGACAGCATTATTCTGGTTCACTTGCAGTCTCAGCAATCCCTTTTGGCTTTCACAATCCAATATCTTGTGGGCAAGTGAATATTAAGGCAGCCACCATAGCTGTAGAAGCATCTACTCTTTCTGCTTTCCCCTCTACTTTATTTTTCCTCCACTAGCGTGCAGGCACTTCCTCATACACTCAATATAGACAGCCTAATGAAAATATGAAACGTCTATGCAAGAAAGACCTCAACTATTTTGAAGGTTAATATAAAGATATCTTAATTTTGAAATATGATAAGATTAGGACCAAGGTTGTATTTGTCCATCCATGTTTGTGTAAACTAAGTGTATTTAACATTTGCAAATCATTTAAATACTAAAACTTGTCAAAAATGTTCAAAGCGGTTCCCAAACTTCATTCATGTTCAATTGACAACATGTTTTTATTTAGTAATATTCAGTCTAATCCACAGCTTATACAATGCCAGTCTGTGGACAGAATATATGCACTAAACCATTAATCCAACTATCTCATGATCTAAAGATTTAGACATTAAACTAAAAAATAAGTGTGATTAACAAATAAGGTTTTAGATTGATTCTTCAATGCACATTTTCATCAACAAGCAGCATCATGGGATGTTTTATCACATGATAGTAATATGACTACATTATGAATTGGGATCAAGCCACTTGAACATGGAATAAGTTTGAAAATGTACATGAAAATTTTCTGAAAATTTCCCGGGGAGGGGAGGTGGTAACTAAGCTTTGCACTGATATGCCTCAAGAACAACACAGAAAAGCAAAATAAGTTGAAAGGATTTTTTATCCATATTATAAATTCTGGAGATCATGGAAAATACCTGTGATGCAAATGTAGTATACGGTGGCTCCTCACCAGATTTTGGTGATGTTCCAGTAGAAGTATCATGGGTTGATTCACTTCCATTCAATTGATGTAGAGTATCACCCATTTCACTCTCACTCCCATTGGCTGATTTTGTCCTCTATATTCAAATATTTTCTATGTGGATTAGAACCTGGAAGAACAGTTTAACATCATAGAAGATTTAGCACATGCAACTTCAAGTAAAAATAATACCTGGAAAATTTTACCAAGAGCTTTTAATCCCTTAGCTCTTGCACGGAGCTCTTCTTTCTTGACACCGTTGTCTTGAAGCACCTATAACATATCATCAACAGATTACCACCTAAAACAATTGGGCTCGGTATCTCATTGATGGTAGGCAAACAATAATTTAATCTATGGACTAGGCAAAAGTACCATTTGGCAGACACGGGAAAGAGTGGCCTCAATATCTGCTACATTAAGCTTCCATAGGGAATCAATCATTAGCTTTTTGTGGGATTCCATATATTCTTCCAGCTCTTCTTCAGTGTAGTTTCCTTCAGCATTGAGCTGCTTTTTCATATCCTCCTGTAGCTGGATCAAGGCAATGGCACCTGGCATGACCAGCCAACCAAACAACCAAAATAAATTAACAATGCAACTTGATTGTAAAGTCATGATACCATTAATTCAAAGAGCTAAATGAGATGAATCTCAATTAGACCAACTGCAAATGTACGGCTGTACAAGAGAATAATTGAGTCTCCCAATCAGTGCAATGCTATTGTAGTGCCACAAGCACAGAGAAGAACAGTGTGAGAAAGAGAAAGCACAGGCACATATCTGGCACTTTGAGTCTGAAAGCACATAACACATCTATGTACAGACTTTGTCCAAGTGCCCTTGGTCTATTTGAGAAAGTTATTGGCTACACATATTTACTAACCAGTTGCTGCAGTCACTTGGGATTTAATAAAGTGGCCTTTGTTTCTAAACCATTCGGCAATGAATGGAACACCCAGATATATTGCCTTCTTTCCAAGTTCTTTTGCTGCTTGCCTTGAATAGATATATCCAATTGTATTCAACATATCAGCACCATAGGCTGTAAAAGAACGCCACAAAGTTAGATCAAGTATGGGAAGACTGCTTAAAGACATCCAATTGTATTCAACATATCAACACCATAGGCTGTAAAAGAACAGCACAAAGTTAGATCAAATATGAGAAGACTGCTTAAAAGACACAATGATCATAAGATATCTACCCTGATACTGATCAAGTAACAAAAAGTTTATCATGATCATAATATCTTAATAGATTCTTAAAGTTCTAAAATGAGGGCTTCCTTATTCTTCATCACACTTACTTGTAGAAGTATAGCAATGGTACTTAAGAAAAGAAACAGCCAGGAAGACATTATGGATGATATGTTTCTGACTTGGAAATTTCATTTGATCAATTTTGTGCTAGCTGGACAAACAAATTTAATTGCTTTCTTGCTCTCTTTATACCCATTCAGTCTAAATCTTGGAGCAATGAGACACAAAATGCACATTATGAGATAGAATGAGAAGAAATACCAAAACCCAATTTACTCAATGTGACTATTTACATTCATGGCTCAACCAAGTGCCAAATTATATGAGAAGAAATAGAATTTGTTTCCTGCAAAATGCGCCAGGATCTTCAGTTGCAGCCTGACTCACTTTCTATTGTGATCAACCTGATGCTTTAAATGTCAACCAGAATAAATTATCATTTCCATCATATCACAATCTTCGTCACCTTCACATTTCTTGTTTTAAATCCCAGTAAGCCTAATAAAGGCTGCAGACTTAGGCAGTTACAGGATAATCATTAGGGTGCATTGACGGTAAATTCAATTAGGATCTGCCACATGAATCATTTCTTGTCATTTTGTTCTCTTATCTCAAGGTACTGCAGCATGTGGTAATTACCACAATATTATTGTTCAAAGAAATTTATAATGCACCTGCTTTTGACAGCCTAGTTACTTCAGCTTCAGCGTGACTAGCAAAATCCTCTTTGTTGCCCTGAACATATTGGTTAAGTCGATCTTTAAGTATTTCAGCAAGCTTTTCTTCTCTCTCCTTCTGAACAACCTGCAGAAAACAAGTACAAAATGATAGTGAAGATCTAACAGGAGAGAGTAAAGGAAAAGGCAGTATTAGTGCAACAGAAAATGTACATCCCTATCTTCAATCACACACACATACACACAAATGCAAAAACAATAATCATAGACCTCTGACTGAAAAAATAAAAATAAAGGAACCTTCCTTGTTCCAAAAACAAAAATTTGAAAGCATCTTCCTCAGTGATTAATGACACATCCAACTAAAATTAGCCATTGCCCAGTGCCATGGAAAAGAATTTTGCAAACAAGTGGTGCAGCTTGATGGCAGCCAAGAAGCAAAAATTTTGAAGATAAGAATGTGTCCAAAGTATGCCTCTCAGAGCCCCGCTACGATGGATGCATAACTAGCAATGATGCGGATACCAAAGGGCTAAAGAAAAATCAACTGCAAAGAATTATTGAACTTAGAATTATGTCCTAGCTCTGATATTTGATATGTGGGTCACTCTGGGAATACTTACTGTAGCACAACTATTAATGGTTACCTCATCTTAGCAGTTTATTTTAAGATTACAACTGGTAGTCTGTTTCATTTAGCCAATGGTTACTTTTATTGATTTGTAAGGCTGGAAGATCAGTGAAGAGAGTGGACAACTAAGCCAAATGTTGTTCCATTAAAACTATTCTGAGATCTTGCAGTCCCACCTTATCCATCCATTATTAGGGACAAAAGCAACTATCCCTCGGTTTTCTTAATAGAGTAATTTTTCCTCAATTAGTTAGAAAGTCTAAATTCTACAAGAATTAGACTTGTCGGGAGTGCATATATGTAGAGTGTTTACGTATATTCAGAAGAAGTTAATGATTGAGTTTCTGCCTATTGGTAATTTCTAACTAAAGGGTGTGATGCTTTCTTCCCCCGGGAGTGACTCCTAAACCCTGCTGGAGTGGTTTAGTGGTTCTACCACTCAGATGCTGCTAATTCTTACTGCCTGTTAGTGTGATATTAATAGTTTCTTTCAAATTACACTGCTCTTCCCAATATCCTACAGATCAGAATTTCATCTTTCAAACCATAAAGTTTCAAGCTCCAAATGAAATAAACACTGGACCTAAATTTAAAATATGGGCATCCCAATGCACATGGATCCCACACTGTGGGGTCTAGGGAAGGGTCATAAGTACACAGCCATAAATCTTCCCTCCAAGCTATAGTGTTTTGGACAATTCAACCGATGAAACATGTGTACTAAACAGCTTGAAATAGCCCAAGCGGCCACCTCCTCGATTAAAGGGGGAGAGGTTGAGTCTTCAAGTGTTCAAACCATCACACCTCCTTAAGGCCTGGCAGTTGACTATTACAATATGGATAGAGGCATTGAGCTCAAGCCAGCTGCTGGCCCATGGGTATCCAGGCTCCCTCATGGGCTAGGGGATGACTAGTCTGGCCAAAAAATGCTGGGATACAATTATGTTGGGGAAACAGATGAACCAGATGCAATAAAAAGCCAAGATACCAAAAGATGAACACTCATGTTCCCATTAACATCATGACGTGATTAAAAAATATTTTGTTTATGAAGAGGCAATGCTCACAAGTGGACAATGTTGACTCTTAAATTCATACCAGTATGCATTGTGGCCCAAGAACACATCACAATGAAGGATTAACTTTACAATGCATTTGTTTTCATTACTGCCTTCCTTCTACCAGTGTCCTGTTTTTTTTTTTCTAATCATTCCTAGAATGATAATTGATTAAATGCATACAAGTAGTAGTGGGCTTAACCAAATTAAAACTTCACCCAACCCTCTTTTATAGCTTTGAACAGTGTTAAGAGGGAAGTTCTATACTGCAAAGAGTGCATTTGCACTGTTAGATGGTTTGGGACTTCATGCAATTGAATTGTTGGTCCTAGAAAATTTGATCATAGAAACATCAATCCTGACAAATACATAAGCAAAGAAAAGCAAGAACAAATTACCGAGCACTCATGGGGTTGAAAAGTCACCTTCAAATTTCTTTTTATACCATTACTCACTCTGTTTTTTTTTTTCCTATTTTTCTTGGTCGTCCCCTAGATCATAAGATTTCCTTTTGAAAAGCAACAAAAACAAGTGAAAATGTGTAGAGAGGATGTAACACATCACATAGTAAAAAGTTTAGCTTATCCAAGAAATCATAATGATTCTAAATGATAAAATACTATCAAATTTTACCCGCATTTTCTCTTGCAGCTTTTTAGCATCAAATTGTTCCCCCTCAGTGAAAATGTCTAATGAAGCCATTGACGCCATAGCAAGCTGTCCAATGTAGTCCTCAAACAGCTCACTACCAAAAAGCATTGCAAAGATTGCTGCAGGATCGATAATTGCTTCCCTACAGAGAAAGCAAAACATGAAAGTCATGCCAAGACCCTCATAGATAGAAGCCCATGAGCCAGACCTCCAATCACTCATAATATTCACACATTACTAGATTAGGAACAAGAAACTGACGTTGAGACTCCAGATTTCCCATAAGTATCATATGCCTGCCGTTGGCTAGGATCGCTCAACACTTGGTAAGCTTCCCCTAACACCTGAATTCAATTTAATGAAAGTACAACCAGATATTACCGATTTTCCGCTGCCTACTGGTTATCCAGCTGGCCAAAAAATCATTAGCCTAGCAATAATCTGAACAAAGCATGCAAAAGAAGGATTAAGGTGATGTCTAGTTCCTAACTTCTAGGGCTCATTATTCTGATTTTCTAGGTCTTCATGTTCTCAATGAGATCAATAATAAAATACTCAAAAGTTTGTGAGTAATTGATGCAAGAAGGTAAGCAGAAATATAAGCATTGGGCGACAGAGAGTAGGGATAGTGAAAAGTCTAGAGGAAATCAGGTCTTCATGTTATGCTAATATAATGATCAATGAAGTGAATGGGTGACCTGCCTCTTTCTTTTGGTTTAAATGGAAACCAAAAATACAAAAGCAACTTCAAAGGGTTAAAATGGTGACTTTTCTGCAAAGACTGATGCATATACCAAAAGATCATCACAATGAAGACGTCCAAACTTCAAAGAATAGAGGCCTCCACCCAAAATAAAAAGAAAAGAAAAAGTAATCATAATTCAACAGTTTGTTCTCTGCAAAAAGTGTGCACTTTCAAACAGAATATCATTTTGTGTATGATAGGAAAAAAACACAGATACTCCTATTGTCACCACAATGCACTAGTAACCAATGACCTTATATCAAAACACGAATCTCTCACTGTTCAAGCTGTAGAGATGGTTACACTCTCTCCCCATCCTCAGAAACTCATTTTCACTCTGCCCATCAAGATTTCCATCCTCTAGTCTACGTATTATGGAAATGAATTTGTAAGACCTGCTAGCAACAGCCTGACTTCCCCTCAACGCGTTCTTCTGATGGCATTAATCCCAAGAATGCAGCCTGCCTCACCACTACATACAACTACATATCTCCCTTCCTCCATAAAGGAAACAAAACTCACAAAGAGCCCACGAGGGGCGCATCCAGCAAGCATCATTTTTTGTAGAATACAAGAAATGTTGTTCCAGCAATCAAAATGACTTGCATAGGGCAAACAAAATAAGAGTCCATGCCTGAAAATTTTGAGCAGCAAGAGGATCATTGGGGTTTTTATCTGGATGAACCTGCCGCGCCTGCAAACCAAAGAACCCCAAAAAGAGAATCAGTGGGAGGAGCATAATTTGACTATTAGGGCCACAATAGCATAGGCTGGCGAACACACAATCATAATCAGGAAGTAGGTAGCCAAGCAGAATGAGTAAAAGAATGCTAAAATTTGGGCTAATAGCAATATTAGATAACAGTCAATCAGAATAATAGACCAGACAGTACAACGTAAGCCGCAGATCTGAAGCACAACCCTGTTTGATTCTGATCACAAACTCGGAAACTCCCAAGGTGAAGTAAAGCCAGAACCTTACCAAACAGCAGTAACAACAACAACAATAACATAACAAATAGGCGATCAAAGAAGAAGAAGAAGAAGAAGAAGAAGATGATGAGAATATAAACCTTCACGTAATAAGCTCTCTTGATCTCGGATTCGGTGGCGGTTGGGTTGACCCCAAGAACGTCGTAGTATTCCGTCTCCTTCACCATCTTCCTCCTCCCGATCCCTCGCTACTTTCTTTCTTGTTCTACTTTAATTCGAAGGTTGTCGCAAAACAAAGTCCCACAAAAAAGAAGGGTTAAAAAATAAAACCAAAAAAAAAAAACAAAAACAACAGAAATTCCTTTTTTTTTTCTTAATTTCTCTCCGAGATTAATGGCGTAATCGATCGACGGGAAGAGAGAAAATTTGGTGGGAGAAATCTAGACAAAGACTGAGATTATATTACAGGGGAATCTGGTTGTTCGTCACACGATGCTACGCTACAAAATGGTGTGCGACAGCCGACAGTGACTTGGCCATACGATGATGCTAAAGAGGCCTACTTTTCTTGGGCGTTGACTGCCGCTTGCCTTCCGCGTTCCAACTTCTTTAATTTTTCAAAAGTTCTTATTATTCTTAGAGTTCTGTCAAAATTAAAAAAAAATAAATAAATCGAAATCTCATTCTTAAGTGGTAAGATTAGATTAATACCACCGAAGATGTGACCTGATCCGGCGGGTAGGTCCGACCTGATAAATTTACTAGACGACGATATTTATTACGATTTTTTTTTTTAATCCTTGTTAATTATATTATTAAAAAAATCAAAAAATTTTATGTAAATTTTCCTTCTTTTATTTTAACGATTTAAAATTTTTGTTCGAATTATAAGGATATAAGCCTTTATCAAGTGCCAAAATAATAAAAAAATTTTACTAATTTAACAAATTCAAAAAATATATATAAGATTCTTGATATTAGGTTTCTCCCAATTGGGAATATATCTGCAGCACTCGAGTCTAGAAATACAATATGAAAAGCGAATTTTTTTTCTTCTTCTTTTTCTTTTTTTGAGAATTATCGTGCAGATCGCTTGTACCCATAACATATGGAGATATAAACGTAGAAACCCAATTTTTAATAATAAATAGATTTTGTAGATATCCACTTCATCTTGAGTATTTATATTTTTACCTTTAAAATCTTTGATTTGAAACTTAAAAAAAAAAATGTTTGAGATTTATAGAGATATAGAAGATTTATTCTATTATGTAATATATAATCTAATAGATTTTTTACTGAGAAAAAAAAATAAGTTTCATGAATATTAAAATTTGAACATTTTTTTTTAGACTAATAGATGATATTCTTAAATATTATTTTAAATGGTATGGCTTTAGTGATAGAGGCCTTATTCATTATTAAATTAAAATTAATTTGAGTTGTTAAAAGAAGGAAAAAAAACACATTGGCAATATGATCAACCTAATATATTTTGTTATCATGTAATTAATGTTGGGGGTAAGAGTCATTGAAAATTTTAAAATATTAATAAAATAAATAACACTAAAAATAAAAATTTAAATAAATTTTATTAAATAAATTAATTATTTATTAAAATAATTAATTTATGATAATAAAAAAAAATAAAAAAATGACTATAAAAAGTAATATAATTGTAATTTTCTTTGTAAGTTGTCATAAATCACCATCATCTAAATATTTAAATTTTAATAATAACCTATATAAATAAATAGCTTATATCACTGTACTAAATTAAGAGAAAGAGAAACAGAGGAAGGAAGGAAAGAGAAGGCCAAAACCTTTGTATTAGGTTTAGTCACGTGGCTAATAAGATAAAGTGAATAAATAGGGATTCTTACTTTTGAATTATATATAAGATATTTGTATCCAATTTTAGTAAAATATTTTATAATTTTTTTATTTTAAAAAATTTTATATTTTATTTTAATTTTTTTTTATTTTTTTCAATCAAATTTAACTTGTTATCATTTTATTTTTTTTTTTAATGATCTCTATTTATATATATGTATATGATTTATGAGAATCTCATAATATTGACAATGAATATGTTTATAATGTCAAAAAATTTTAAATCAAATTTATTTAATTTATTATTAATTTTTGAAATTAATAGATTAATTTTTGTAAATCAAGATTATTGACTGAGCCATTTTAAGGCCTGTGGAGGTAAATGCCCCCAACTCAAAAAGTAATTTTTCGTGTAATGGGTGTGGGCCTAAATAGTTTGCCGTTACTCAAAATTTTTCTTGCCCCTAATGAAAATTTAAAATCGTTAGATTGATTCGATAGAAAAATTCAACTAATGTGAAGTAGTGGATTTGACATCAGTTTTTTTTTTTTTTTTATGCTTCTAATGAATTAGTTAATTATATCTATTATATTATAAATAAATATATAAAAGATTTTAAATTCTAATAAAATTTAATTTGAATCATAAATAATATATATACATTTATTTTTATATTTTAAATTGAAATAAATAAAATATTAATATTTGTAATATTTAAAATTTAAATAATTTTTTAAATAATTGTACATAAAAATTAAATATATATTTTTAATTAATATGTAAATTTTATAAGTAAAAATTTAATACAAATGTATTTATGAGATAAGAAAATCGCAAGATCTTATAACACACTTTTCTTTTATTTTTGAAATTATGTTATAAAAATTTAGATGGTTACCTCTTATTTCTAGCAAAATGAAAATTTTCATTACATGTAAATTATAACCAAACTAATTATATAACATTCAAATAAAGTTTTTATAGTTATTTTATAAAAATTATTTTATGTAAAAAAAATAATATAAAATATTATTTTATTAAATATATGCATATTTAACTCACAATTATAATGTTTTTTTTTACTAATCAAAATTAATATTTAGTTTACGAATATAAACTTAAATGTTAGTATTATGTAAAAGTGATTTGATATATTCTTTCTACACACTCTCTTTCATTTTAATTCAATACTTTTATCATATTATTATTATAATTAAGTATAAAATATAAAATTAATATTTATTTTATTTTGTTTAATTATACTTATTTTTAAATAATTATAAATTATTGATTTTATAAATAAAATTATAATTTTTTATAAATATTAATTATATTCAATGATAATTTTAACAAATGATTTTTAATTAAAATAATTTAAATATAAAATCAGAATATAATAACTCTCAATTAAAATATTTTAGTAATTTTAAATTTAATTATTATTATTTGAATAATTTTTTAGATACACAAATATAATTTTATTTTAATATTTTTATTACAAATAAATTTAGAAAAATTATTGTTAAAAAAATTAATAAATTTGTTTATTTAATAAACATTCATTCATTTATTCAATCATCTCCACATTTTTATTTATAAATTCAATTGCTTTTTTTCACAAAAGAAAAAAATTCTCTATTTTTTCATAAGAAATAATCATATATATAAGTATGTATGCTTGTACCATTATTATATTTCTATTAGTATTTTATCTCAATTAGTCTCAAATATGTAAAAAATGATATTTTTAATCAAATAAATATTTTATAATTATAATTAAATAATAATAATAAATATTTTTATTTTATAAATTTTATTTATAATTATATTGTATATATAAATAATATTGAGAATAAAAATATATTTTATCCATTAATAATATATATAAAATATTGTATATACAAAATATTAGTAACCAATTCATCTAGTATTGTTATAATTTATTACAATATATCAAATTTATATCATATTAAATTTAAAATTTAATTATATAGTTTTACTGATATATTGAAAAACACATTTAAAAAAATTAGAATAGAAATTTAATGTATTAAAATATGTTAAATTATCATTAAATTTTTAAATTGAATGGTAGCATTACCGTAGTTAAATTGGAACGAACACGAATAAATTAAGAACAAAAAGGCAGCAAAGAAAGGATTCAATTGCACGCTTATCCTCGCCAACAATAGTGATCGATGCATTAAGGGTCCAAAACTGCCTTTTACTTGCATAGCTCATTTTGGGCCTTAATTGGGCTTTATTCGGAGCGTAGCGAAAAGCGTTCAAAAAATAAAATAAAATCAAGAGAGAGAGAGGGAAACGAGGCGAGTTTGAAATTCAAAAAACCAAATGTTGCCGTTTGGGAAGGACAGGGGCAATAGCATAAAGAGGGAAAGAAGCAAAGGCATTGTTCGCAAGTGATTTAATGTTCTCCGATCCTGCGAGAAGACAGTAATAGCGAGAGAGCGAGAGAGAGAGAGAGAGAGAGAAGGATATTATTGAGAATGGAGAAAGGAGGAGGAGGAGGAGGGAGCGTGGCGTCGTCGGCGTCGGTGATGGAGGCGTTCGAGAAGCTGGAGAAGGTGGGAGAGGGGACGTACGGGAAGGTGTACAGAGCGAGAGAGAGGGCGACAGGGAAGATCGTTGCCCTGAAGAAGACTCGTCTCCATGAGGACGACGAGGGAGTCCCTCCCACTACTCTCCGCGAGGTCTCCATCTTGCGCATGCTCTCCACCGACCCCCACGTCGTCAAGTAAACTCCTTTTCCTCCTCCCTTTTCTTTTCTTCAATTTGTTTTCTTTTTCCAAATTTCCTTCCCTTTTTCCTAATTAGATCGCACGTCTTGTTGCTTCAAACTGTGTTTTATTTTTCGATTTAATTTCCTGTTTTCGTATTGTTGGATGGGATCGGATTTTATGTCAAGAAACAAGAAAGTTCTTTCAGTCCAATTGATTTTTTAGGGTTTCGGCTTTTGCCCAAATTTCTTTTCTATTTCATGCGTTTGGAGTCTGTGAAATTAGACTTTGCTTAATAGATAAAAGGGAGGGTTCATCAAAGACACAGTTTTTCCGTCACAGTTTGTTTGTTTCCTGTGGGAAATGGGATTTCACAAACAAAGAGTGGGTAACCCATTTGATTCACGTTGTTTGTTTTCCTTGTTTTATCGTTCTGTCATAGCCACTGAATTATTATAATTTCATGGATTTTTTTTGTTCTCAATTCGTAGACTCATGGATGTTAAACAAGGGCAGAACAAAGAAGGGAAGACAATTCTCTACCTGGTCTTTGAGTATGTGGATACTGACCTCAAGAAATTTATAAGGAGCTACCGCCAGACTGGGGAGAAAATTCCTGTTAATACTGTTAAGGTATGGATTAATCCCCCTCCCCTTTTCATTTTTGCTATTTGTTTCAAAAAACCATCCCTCACTTGTTAGATGATCCCAACTATGGATGATCACCCACTCTCATGCAGAGCTTGATGTACCAACTATGCAAGGGAGTTGCTTTCTGCCATGGCCATGGAGTGCTCCACAGGTACTTTTCTTTTTACAATTTACTATTCTGTTGCGCTTTCCCCCTTTATTTTATATTCCAAGTACTGCAAAACCAGGGGGGGTGGGAGACGGGGAGGGTGGGTTCGTCATTGCGTAGCTGTCTACTCTTTCTTTTTGACACTCACCCATATCAGGGATCTTAAGCCTCACAACCTTTTGATGGATCGAAAGACATTGATGCTTAAAATAGCTGATCTTGGTCTTGCTAGAGCATTCACGCTTCCTATCAAGAAGTATACTCATGAGGTAATGCACAGTTGGCGCTGATATTGTCTCATGATTAAACAAATTCATCATTATTTTTCACTGCTGAGTTTATTAGGTCTGAAATGGGTCTGGTTATTTCTTCAGATATTGACGTTGTGGTACAGAGCTCCTGAAGTGCTTTTGGGGGCTACTCATTACTCAACTGCAGTGGATATGTGGTCCGTTGGTTGTATATTTGGTACAGAATCTCTTTCTCTACATCTTCAATTCTATTTTACAATCATAAAAATGCTTAATGGCTTTATGTACTTTTTTTTTTTTGTTTTTTTAAATTCTAGCTGAACTGGTCACAAAGCAAGCTCTTTTCCCTGGGGATTCTGAACTGCAGCAGCTCTTGCATATATTCAGGTTCGATAAGATAGTTTCCACTTCCTCCTTTTCTGTGTTACTGCATGTGTTCTCTGTATTTGGGCTTCTTTTGATTCTTCCTGAACTGCAGGTTGTTGGGCACTCCAAATGAGGAAATGTGGCCGGGAGTAAGCAATCTGGTGAACTGGCACGAGTATCCCCAGTGGAGCCCTCAGAATCTTTCAACAGCTGTTCCTAATTTGGATGAGAATGGGCTGGATCTACTATTGGTAAGTTCTGTTCAATGACATCCATTATTTTGCAATGTTTGGAGTGGAGGATGATGCGACATGGAACTCACGAGCTCTCTGCTGCATCCTTTATACACTCATGCCCATTATAACAAACAAATTGAATGACTGAATGTGCAGCAAATGTTGCAATATGAGCCCTCGAAGCGCATCTCAGCAAAGAAAGCATTGGAACATCCTTATTTTGATGAGCTGAATAAGGCCGGTCTCTGAACAGACGGTGGCATTCTTGTTCTGTAACCACTGGATTGCAACAGTTTTAAATTTGTAGGAAATCAGTCCTGTACTTGTACTACCTTTTGCTTCCCTCAAGCATATCTTAAGCTCTGGTGGAGGTGTTTCTAGAACCTTATATTATTAATTTCATTGTTACGTTGTGAGGTAGTTTCACAGCTCATTATGCCGTCTATTCCAGTTTTGATATTCACGTTCGCATCACACACAACATAATAGTCTACAAAAGGTAACACATCCACTTCCAAACGCATCTTCGTCCCCCATCTCTTTTCCTTGCAGCACACCCATTCTAAGTGAGTTTGAAAGAGGAGGAACATCTGTTCTGACATCAGATGTAAGGACTGGATTGAAAAATTCAGATGTAGGTGCCACTAATTGCAATTTGTGGTCATGGTCAAGTCTCTAATAATCATCCATCACTTTGTAGAAGTTTGTAAGAATTACATGGTTCCTGGGCAATCTGGGCAAAAAGTTGCTATTTTTCTGATAAAGGATTTCAAGATTGTTCCTCTGTAATTTACAGTGCCAGCATTTTCAGGCGACAATCCACATGAAGAAGGTTGACCATAGCGTTAATGAAATTGAAGCTAAGGTATAAGCCCACAGCATGATGACAGAACATTCTGATTCGCCTGCTCCAAACAGTTGAGTTATGGTACCTGCCAAATTTGTATTATGATACTATCAAATTTTGTTTTAACGTAGCAGCACGCTGGAACTTGTGAATGCCTGAACAAAATCCACATTCATTGCAAAATAAACATTTTGGTGTCAGCAAACATACCATTTTCATAGGCCCTTTAGTGCCCAAAAATGCAAGTAAATGCGACTCAAATTTTGGTCTTTTTCTTTTGATGGTGGTGGGGGAAGGGACCATGTAGTTTTCCATGATAATTAAAAAATTGCACAAGCACAATACCTAGGTTCATGGCAGGCGGAACTGCAAATTGAAGTAGAAGAACAAATTGATACAAAGGATCGGGAGGAATTAAACCCAAACCAAGTGCTCCTTTGACAACAAAAATGCCAATAAGTGGCAAGGCAATATAACGCGCGACTACGATGCTGAAAATGAGAGACTTTTGTATGCTTGATCCTTGCAAACCTGAAGGCAATCAGATACAATCATCAGCTTCCCACCAGCAAGAACAAAAACTTATTAATCTCTAATAAAGGTTTGGGAGGCAGGAGGCTACAATCAAGATAAAAACGTTCGACTTGTTAGCACCTTTCAAGAGGTTACCCCCGAGAATCAGGGTGAGAGTGGGGATTGCTCCATCTCTATAGTGAAAAGGAAAAGGAAAAAACTTAGCATGCAGAGGCACTTCATCACATCAAGCTTGAAAACGAGTATAAAAGATGCCCGAATGAAAGTAAGTTTTACACAGGTTATATACCCCAGCAACGAAGCAGAGTGTTGAATGACATGAAGAGGAGCATCGTTCCCAATCATTAGCTTTCGTATTAGTGGGACGAGTCCAATCACAAATCCAACAATCTGTACCAAAAAGAACCAAAGGATCAATTTGGTATGACTTTAGATGTTTTAGAACATATTCATTCAGAAGCATGTATAGGCAAAGAATTATTTTTGGATGTGGAATGAAAGGAGAAAGACTGGCGATATCCAAGGAATTCAAACCGCTCCAATAGTGGAAGGCGCAAACAGTGACTTCCAATTAACATCCCTGATCAGCATGATTGCCTTTTGCTTCAGTTTGCCTACAACACTCATCTGTTACAGGACAGCCAAAGATCAATCTTCTAGCCTTAAAAAGTTTGCACACCATATTGAGAAAACAAAGCAAACATATAGAGCAATGAGAATGTGATAAGCGGAGCATGGAATGTAGACGCAACAAGCAACATCCTACTTCTCATTTGTTGTTTGGACATAAGGAAAAATGATATGTTCAAAATTAAATCTTTCAAGAGGCAACAACCTCGACTGTCACATCAGATCTAGTTCCTGCCAATTGATGCATGTGGTCCTCAGATGCCGAGAATTCCCTGGAAGTAAGTAGGGATTCGGTGCAACTCTCCACTTCAGATGCTGAGTTCATTCTTGAAGATTTACATACTTCTAGGCTTTTGGATTCTTCGACACCCACAGTTGAATATGTCCTCACAATATTATACACATAGGACCATAGGTAGATTGCTCCAATCTGAAGAGTTGCATCGACATGAAATTAAAACTCAACCCTTTTCATAACAAAGAATGTGAAACGTAACAAGAAGTTTATGCTGTATTCCAAGCAAGTTTGTAACATTCTGGCGGCTTTTGAATGCCAAATATTCACTGCTCTACAGCTTGTCGAATAAAAGAAGAAAAACACTAGTTTGGAACAGAGGCTGAGGCTGAGGCTTCAGTGTCCAATTAAGGCCGATGCATATTATCTTATGGCATCTACAGTGTTTGAGCCAAAACAAATTAAATTGTACGTACTGCCATTGAAAGTGAAACATATGCCAATCCATATGACTGACAGGCATCAGGAGATCCAAACGGGCTGGCTTTCTCTTTACACACTGCTGGGATCATGATGAGAAACATATTCCCTAAATTCCCTGTGCTTATCAACGAGAGATTCAAATTAGAAGAAACGCATATATGGCAAAAAGGGTCACAAAATGGCACATATTAACTGTACTATTTAAGAAAAATAATGCAGGATTATAGTATAAGATTAACCAGCAATATCATTAGAACTCAAAGTCCGTGTAAAGCTAATGCACAAGAAATGCTACGAGGGATATTTTTTGTTTATTGCTTCATTTGCCAGCCTTCAGCCCAGAAATGAATCAGCCCACCAAACACGACGCTGTCACTCGCATGACGAGCCAACAGCGAGTGGACTTCTTGGTCCTCTGGCACCTCACCTTTGGCAGAAGCATCTTGTAGCAGGATTAGCACTTAGTTATCTCCATGAGCACGCCTCACACCCTGTTCCTCTACAAGCACACCTACTTCCCATTTCCGATCCAACACCAAATCTTGTTCATACACTCCATCTCTCTGCCTAAAGATTCCCCCTTTTCCAGACACGTGTTTTCGGATCTTCATTGTGGTTTTTCAGTTATATGTTTGATGTAGCATTCCTTGCAAGTATGAAAATCTCAAGTTCCCTTCTCCATAAGTTGAAAAGTGACTAAATCATTTGAATAAACAAAGAAGCTAGCTAGATGTTCACCCCAAACAAGAAGATATTGGCAACATGCACATTAAACATGTAATATTGGTTTTAGCTTTCTTTTTGGTATTTCATTTCACCCATATAGACATGGTCCTCTGATATTTTTAGCACTCCAGTCAAATCCAGGAGCAAAGCAGTTCGCATTTTATGGATCTAGGCTATAGAATTACCTGCAGCACAGCAACCCACTACCATGCCTCGAAGATGTGAAGGAGGCCTAGTGAACTGGATGACAATCCAGCCTAGCACTGAACCAATGACAAACGTGATAAAGATATTGAGAGGCATGAACCACCTAGAAGCGTCATGTAAATTATGAATTCGGTGGAGAAGTCAATTGAGCAATGCATAGACAAAATAAGCCACAAACCGACGACAATGGACTTACAGCTTGATCATGCTGTGAAATGTAATGGTTTTGGCAAGATTGGAGGCGATGAGGGCTGGATTGAACACATAAAATACAAGCTGTTCGCAACAAATTGAAACTAAAGAATAAATGTGTAGTGACAAAACAGAGAAAGATGCAAACTTGAAGCTGAAACGGAATTGACATGCGGAAGCATAAACAAACTTACAATATTTACGTGCTTCCTTGTGTCCTCTCCCAAGACATTGACACGATCTACAGCAAGATAAGAGCCAAGCGCCGTTATCACCAGCACTTTGAGCACTGGTATGGATGAAGCAACCAAGAGATTCAGAAGCCCCATGTTGGAAACAGACACTTCCCTTCCACTTGCAAAAGCAAATATGAAAAAGGACTTTCAGTGCTTTCAGCAATGTGTCATCTGTTTGCACATATATATATATATATATATATTCTAGCATATGCGTTGTATTATTTAAGTATTTTACAACTTCAAAGACGGCACGGCACAGGGCTGGAAAAATTCAATCAAGGGTAGGTGGCAGCCACTACAACTTTTTAGTCAAAAACAAAAGGGAAAGACGAGGAACAAACATGGAGAAGTGACAAACAAACAAACAACCAAACAGGGGAAAGCATTAATTGGAATTAGGATCCTCCAGCAGCATTAGCAGCATCACTACAAGCATAAGTTCATACATGGATAGGGACGGAAGGTCAGCAGCACTTTCCATTCATGTTGGAGGCCCACCACCCATCGTTTTCAAAAATCTCTTTACGATAAATGTAAGAATCCCCTCAAACAACGATTCGAATAAGGCACTTTCCTAACAATACGTCCACAGACAGCAGCGGAGTGCATTTCGACGGCGGACCTAACTTCCTGTTCTTAATTTCATCCCACGAGGAACAAAAATTTAAATTCGTACTCAAACATCGTCCTCCTCGTAGAAAGAAACATGCTTCAAGTTGTAATTTATTCTAAAGCAACAGAACTACAAAAACTGACTTGAACTGACTGGTTCGAATAATAAACAGGTGAACTTGACCCTTGTTCAATGCCCCTCTACCAAAAAATAAAAAAATAAAAAACAGATTCGGCCTCAAACTGACATGAACTGGCATAACCTGCAGAATTTTGCAAAAATTTTCAGATTAAGAAATAATTGTGAAATTTATTTAAAAAATTACCCTTATTGTGGAATTCACAGTATAACTATCCTCCTAATAGACTAATTAAAAAATAAAAAAACTATTAATTTAAGATTTGATAGGTTAACCATTTAAGAGGTTAGCACTGCCACTACAAACCAAGATTGTTAGTGTCTCCTTAATTGCAGTTGTTGGATGTGTTCTTTTTTTTTTTGGTCAATTTTCTTTCAAATTTTGAATTTAAAACAAACATGCCAATTGCAGCTAGTTAAACCAATAATAATTTGTATGGTGATAAACTGGCAACGAATGATGAAAGTTCAATTGATTACTTTTTCTAAACGGAAAAGGTTGCTGGACAAATGGACACAACCGTTATACAGAAATTGTACGCAGATGACGTTAACGTGATATTATCTACATTAAAATATATATAATTGTTTTTTTTTTTTTTGCAATTTAAGTTTTTTGCAATAAAATATGTAATTGTTGTGCTTGTTACTTATTTTGTCCACTTATTGCTCATATAGTGATTTTGGGCAAAAAAAAAAAAAAAAATCAAATATTTTGAAAAAAAATAATGATTAATCAATCCAAGACATCGTCACACTGATATTATTTATATCATCAAATGTACAATAAAAATAACAAAACGTATAACGTGCAACGAACTTTACACAAAAGGCAACGAACTGTTAAGATACCTTATTTCACATTTTGTAATATTTATTGTATTTATTACATATTTAGCGTTTTTTTTTTTTCAATTTAATAATAATAATAATAATGATGATGATTTTTTTATATTGCTAGCGTTAGCACGACACCAATGAACCTTTAATCCGGCTCCAGCCTCTCTCCGTCTGTCGCTCTCTTACCTTAAATGCTGTATAAAAGCCCTGGACTCTACGGAAATGCCCAGCGCCTACCTGGCCTCCGCTGAATGGCATATTGGATTTGTTTCAAGCCGACATTATTAGAAATAGTCTCCCGTTGGAAAAATAAGAAATCGATTACGATTTTTATCGTGAAAAAACAGTTTATGGAGAAGCTCTCCACGTTGATAAACAAGAGCAAAGCAATGGTCCCAACTTTAGTTCTGTTAAATAACATAAAATTTTACAGAATCTCTCATAATTTATATTATTTATATAAAAATATCTTAATGTTTATCTTTCAAATAACATTTTAATAGTTAAAAATTTAAATTTCAATCTTTTAAAACCTCAAAATTCTAATCTTGTAAAGGGATTAAAAACTTAGACTTCTATTTTTTAAATCTCAGATGAGAATGAAAGTATAACATTTAAGAAAATAAGAATAACCATCCCACTGTATAATTCACAATTTAATAGAAAAGAAAAAACAAAAAAGAAGAAAAGGGCTATTTGACACATTTATTTATTTATTGGCAGATGAATTTCTGCCGTTTGCGCAGGCTTCCCTGTCAGCAGGCTGGAGCTATTTGTGCTACTCTGCGAATTCTATGGGGTGCCTGGCCAAAGGATCAGTAATAACGAGTCATTATTGCCGTTATGTCCTAACAGTTCTAGACATGTGTGAAGTGATGTCAAATTTATTACTAAAATTCCTTTCACAGAATTCGGTTAAATATTTAGGAGTTCCGCTGGTTTACAGCAAGGTTACACATTATTCTTCATTCCTTGACAAAGAAAAAGGTAGATTAGAAGGGTGCAAAAGTCTGGCTGTTGAGCATGGCAGGGTGTGAAACTTAGACAAAGTCGACCACGTCTGTTATTCAGGAATTTAGAATTAGTGTGCAAACTGTACATTTCTAGAAACTAGACCTAATAAGCTTTCCAGTAGCACAAGTCATAGACTCAATTTGGACATCGAACGATTCGGGCTACCAAGTGATAAGACATTGCAGACTACACAGATAGGTAAGTTTTATTCAGTTACAACCAGAACCACGACTCCAGCTACCAAGCGAACACCGATAAGCTTGCTTTCTCAAAGGACTGTACATCTTAATGGGAAATGCATGCTTGATATCTGAGCATGTCTTCCTCATTGTGGAAGTTCATGGGATCGAACATACCCATGGTTTGTCAGCAAGCCATGTGAAAACCCGAATATAAAATACCTTGTAGGAACCTTGGAATGAATTGAAGACTCCCAAAACCTAAAAAAAACAAAGGATGATGCAGACACATGCCTTCCGCACAAGCTAAGAAAGAAAAAATTTCAGAAGAAAGGGTGCCCCTCAGATGTTTTTTTTAGCTGTTATTGTCACAAACCTCATCCATCATCTTCATTCATTATTGAGCAGCGCAGAGGTTCTAGATCCATTGGGAGGTCCTTATTGCAAATTCTCATTCCAAATAAATGAATCCATTATATAACGCAGATTTTACTTATATGGAGAAAAATGATACAGAGCAGCAAACAGGTTCAAATCAGACAGAGGGAGATATGTCCAACAAAAAATAGTCCCTCGATAGAAATCCCACAATTTCCTCACAACTTCAACTCTAAAAGTTAATGGAGACTTCATCAACCAATTGAGGCTAGCAACAACCTTGGATTAACAAAAGTTTCCAACCAGCATCCACATAAAAGGCAAGGACACAGAAATGTATATTCGAATTACCCAAGAACCTTGCTATCAGACATGAAACACAACAGTAAACCAATAAATTAAATGTAAAATATGCAGCTTGGCTTTTGACAATCCACTTTTTAAATGCATTCTGCTCTTTTCATTTTTTCTTTTTATAAGTAAAAATTCATTGAAATTACAACATGTTTACAAGCCAAAGGGCAAATGAGCCTTTTTCACAAACATGTTATGGGTAACAAGCAGTACCCAAAAAGATCAAATTCGGGATGTGAGATATATAGCCAATTCTGAACCACAATTCAGCACGGGCACAAGCAAAGACCAAAGCAATGAAGAAAAAACATCAATTCAATGAAACACAACTGACTAAAGAACTACAACGAAGCAATAAATTCATTTTGCAGGTTGACACCCTGTTTTGCAATGAGAATCTGCCACTGAATTTGTTGGTCTGCCGAGGTGTTGAGATTATTGCTCATCAGCCAATGGATTAGTGACTGAAAAATCATCTCTAAGCTCTTATTATGATCTTATTCTCATCCAAGCATTCAAACATCTCAAAATATGTAGCTTATCAACATAAGAGCAATTAGCTTTACATCTACAAAAGCAAGAGAGAGTTGTATTAGATACTGAATCTATTTTTCCTATAGTAACTTACAAAAAACACATTTGATCAACATTACAGAACATCGTAATACAATAAACTGTTTATGACAGGCCAACATATGTATCTTACACAGATTGATGTCGTGACAAATTATTCCTCCGTCTTCTTGTTTGTTTTATTCTTATTGCCGTATATCAATCCAGTTTCCTGAAGTCAACCACCGGTTCAAACTTCAAGCTATATATATCCTCATGAACATCAAATATTTAATTTTTTTTTTTTTTTAATAATAGTCTGTGAACAAACTGAAAATATGATAGCACGATCTAAGCAAATTACCTGAGGATCAGCAAGGGGTTTTCGTTTCTCAACGTATCGATGAGGATCTGAAGCGTTACTAAGAGCTGCTCTTTCCTGCAATTAGACAAACAGTAGGAAATAAAGACTATATCCTCAAACTCGGAAAATAAGAATAGGAAATTGATGCGAAACACACCTCTTGCTCTCGTCGCAGATCTTGGGAGGGCTTGACCCAGAGAAAGTATGCTAGAGTTCCGGCAACGATCCACGAGGCCAGGTTGCTTCCTCCCCTGAGCCCTCCCATCGAATTGCCTATGAACGATCTCACATTTCCTACCGTTCTCCTCCAACTACTCGACATCTTTGCTACAATCACTTCACAGTTGCCAGCAATTCTTTGATTTGAATTTTATTTATTTTCTCCCACATAAAATAAACAATTTAATATATAAATATACATATATATATATATATATATTGAATTTATCGAATTATAGGGTTTAGACTTCCTGACTTGACTGGATAAATGCTAATTCAAGCATGTGGCAGTCTTAAACGTACAGATTGTTTTATTTTTATTTTTAATTTTTTTATAATAATATAAAAAATTAAATTAAAAATTATGTTTTATTTATAATAATTTTTAATTTAATATTTTTAAAATTATTTTTTATATATTATAATTTTTAAATTTAAATTTTTTTATTTTTAAATTATTAATCCTATTAATATTATTAATTAAAAATATTAATTTGTATTTTAATTATATATTATTTGTAATTAATAATATTAAAATAAATATAATTTTAAAAATTAAAAATTAAAAAAACTCTTATAAAATATTTTTAAAATAATAAATTAATTAAAAATTATTAAATATGTAAATAATTTTTAATTTAATTTTAATATTAAAAAAAAAATCGTTGTGTAACCAATAAAAACTAAAAACCCTAAATATCAGCATGCTCATACGAACCGGCCCAACCCGGATCAGAGAACTGGTGAGCCCTCCACTTGCTTGGACTATTCCCATAGTAAAACCCCAAATGAACAATTGACCAGAAAAAATCCAAGTGGGCCGGCCTGTTTTTTCTCCGCTAACCCGGGTAACCTATCGACCGAGTTGTTAATTGTTCCCAATTTCATTTCATTCTTTTCCAACAACGTCATAAATACTAAATCTCGGCACAGTTCGCCAGAATCACTTATTAATACCAAAAATAAAACATGAGCTTTGTAAAAATTTCGAAATTTTAATATAATTTTTTAAAAATATGTTACAAGTATTACGTTTGAATCTAAATCTATCACCTTGTTAATAAAAAGAGAAACGGAACACATCAATGTGGCATTAACGGTCACCATTAAAATTGGTCTAGGTAAGTCAAGGTTGAACTATTAACATCTTAGTAGGTGCATAAATTTTGAAATATGCAAATATATATAATTAAATTTTTAATTTTTTTATATTTTTGTTTGAGTTCTATACTTTTAAATTCATTATAAGTATAAGAATCAAATAAAAATATAAAAATTTAGAACTCAATTATAAAAATATATAAAAGTTTATGATTTTGTCTTCTTCTTTTTTGTATATCTACGGTAAACTTGATACTCTCTTAAAAAATCAGGCAAATTTGACTTATAAAAAAATAAAACAAGAAAAGCAAAAAAAATAAAAGGGCAAAATTAGCTTAATTTCGAAAGTTCAAGTTACAATTGAACGAATGTAACTTAGAAGAGCAAAATTGGTTCAATTTTAAAAGCTTAAGGTACAGTTGCGTAATGTAAAGCTTGAGTGTAAAATGAAGCTCGAGGGAAACTTTTGGGCACTACTCCAATCATAAAAATGTTGAGACATGATGCAAAACAAGAGTGAAAATCCTTTAAATTCTTTTTATTCCTCTCCACTGCTAAATAGTGGATGCAAAAGAATGCCTAAAATGCTTCTGTATCAACAGTGCCGTTTCCACAAATTTCGGTCCCTTAAATTTTCTTACTTTCTTTATTATAAATCTAAATTAATTATTTTTATGTAACGAATCAATTTTGCCTACTTTACTTGGATGAATCAATGCATGCAGATAAGAAAGAAAAAAACTTATTGATAATATCTTGTAAGCATCAGGAGCTGCAAAAAACAATCTCGAGAGAGAGAGTTGCCTATCAAAAAACATAACAAAGAAATTAAAAAATAATAATTCTTTGAAATGAAAAATTGAAAGGAAAAAATAAAAATGGGGACAATCAATATAATATAAAATATTTTTCAAAATCTAATTTAAACTTTTTATGAAATTGCAAGATAAAAATGTCAATTTTCTTTTATAAAAATCATAAGACACAAAATTTAATTCTTATAAACTAAATTAAACTTTACCAAAAGGGATGATTAAAAAACCTAGAAAGCATAGCGGTTTTCTGAAAGCAAATGAAAATAAGAACACATATGAAAAGAGAAGCAATAAATCTCGAAGCGTCGGACAGTGATAAAAAGAGGTTTTTTTCTTCTTCTTTTTTTTTTAATTATTCTTTTAAAATTAATTATTTTAATTAAAAATTAAATTCAAGACCTTTAACAAGTATTTATTTTTGCATTTCACACTTGTTACTGTTATTATCAGTAGGGTGGTAGTGTGTTTAATAAACTCTTTTGGATTGCTGTTGGATTACTCTTTGCTTCAAATAGCAATTAATTACAAAACAAGTATGAATTATTTTTTGCTAAAAAAATTGATGATATATATATATACTTTATTTTAACTGTAATCAGCTACTCTTCATAGAACAGCCCCACTGTCCGATAGATCTCGTGGTAGATGCTGTCCTCTATTATCATATGATTTTATTTTTATTACTGTTAAATATTTCGCGTAATATATAACATGGAAATGTGGATGCAGGCACGTGCATCTGCATGGGAAAAATATTGATTTGTTGTTTTTGGTTCGTTTTGAACAAAATGGGATATTCTCCAGCGTACCCAATAAAAGAAAAAAAGGGAAATGAAATTGAGGTCCCAAGATTGTATCATGTTCAACTCTGTAATGGTTTTGTTTTTATTTGACGGTGATCATCAGAACTCATTACAAACGTCTTAACTAATATATTTACTCACTAAACAAAAGGTAATTTATGCAAAGATTAACAAATTTTATAAATAAAATTTGTAATTATTGATGGTCAAGAATAAATCATAAGAGGAAAATCTAAGGTAAATTGCATGAAACTCTATCTAAAATTTGAGTTACTGTTAAAATCATAGAATTTTAAATAAAAAAATAAAAAATAATACATTTATCAAATACGAATTATTTCATACAACTTCAAATCATAATATTTAGTTAAAAAATATTTTTTAAAAATTTAATTTAATAATTAAATTTATATTATTAAAATAATAATTATTAATCAATAATATTTTTAAATAAAATTTACTCACATATTTTTTTAATTTAAATTTCTTTCAAATGTTATTAAATATAGAATAAAATTAAATAAAATGTGAAATATAAATAATGTGGGATAAACTGTCACAAAAATATAATAATTTTGTTTATACATTACCATTATATTAATTATACATTTTTTTATAATCGTTCTTAAATATTGGTATTTTTTTTTCAATAAATTCGACTTTTGAAAAAATTTAATCAATTATTGTTATACTGACTTGACGACAAGACAGTCACATCTGAAGTCCGTACAAAATGTCCTCTTCGTTTAACCGCAGCCACGAAAATATTGATCCACATCCGGGGCCCGATTGCACGAGACCAACCGGCAAACTTCCTTAGCCATTCCCTCCAAAAGTCCTTTGTACCAAAGTCAAAATTCCCGGCCTTGTTTGCTTGTCCTACATAAAGAAATAAGTTGGACAGTTCACACATGAATGCCACTCTCGGTTCGGTCTCCTACATCCTACTTGCATGATTAAAGAATTAAACCAACATTTCATAACTCTTTCCTTCTTTTTCTGTATTTTGCGACGTTAGTTCCTTCTTTTTGTTTTTATTTATTTTTCTCTCCCTCTCCCCCTTTCCCACTTTCCCCAAACACAACGCTGGTGAGAAAACGATCTGTCGTTTTTACTTTCCACAATTTTTATGGGGCACGTTCAATAGTTAAATTCATGGATGCTGTGATACAATCGTCATCCTTTAAAGTTAAAGCATGAAAACAAAGTGTTTTTTTTTTTTTTTAAATTAAGATGTGTAACTCATACTGAAAGTAGTGCTTATTTGAATGGATTTTATAACCCACGGTAAAAGTTAAATCATTTATTGATAAATTTATATGTAATGGAATATAAATGTATATGAAACAGTAATCTCATAGAATTTCTCCACCCACCGGTGTAACAGGTAGACTGTAAGACTTTCGAATTAGATGTTTTAAGTTTTTTAATATTCTCATTGGGATGGCTTCTTATTCTTAGGACCACTATAAACGTTATTGCCCTTAAATAGGGACGAGACAGATATATAATTGCTAGATTAATTGCGTAAAAATTTTCAACTTCTCGTGTAAATTGAAAATTGAGTCTCAACTTTTAACAATTTACAACTATGAATTTAGAGTGATTGGAGTCTACAGAGACAATGAGAGCCGAAAAAATACCTATTTTTTCTTTTAAAAAACAAAAGTCAAAAAGGTGATTGAAAGCTCAAAGATTTGCCGCAGCCTGTGAGTTTCAGAGGGAATATGCATTGCATGGTGTCTGCAGAGTCCGAATTGACAACGCAATTACCAATTGCCTCACATCCCAACTCTAAGAACTAAACACGTCAGTCTGTTTTCATGTAGCAAATAGTTGACATTGTCTGTGTTTTGAAGGCCCCACCTCCATTGCAAAGAGTCGATGAAATGTTTGTTGTTGACAGAGTCACCTGCGGGATAGTTCAGTGCTGGAGCTATTAGCACATCTTAATTCAAGATTTCTAAACCAAAACCTACAAAAAAAACAAAAGCAAAAACAAAATAATTGTTGAGAAAGAAAGCAACTGTTGGTGAGACGTGAATATAACGTTTTGAGGAAAAAGACGAGGCTATTGAGACACACGAGAGGAAACTGAAGTCCATGTGATTATGAGCGCTAACTTAAATGGTTGACCACAACGAATGTGTTACACGTACCCTGCAGGGTTTTTATTTTATTTTTTTTTATTTTCTTATTATTTTTTTTTTCAATGAGCTCTATCGTATTTTATAAGCATAAATTTAACTTTACCAAAGTTCAACCCTAAGATTTATAGCTTGACAATGAACGACCTTTACCATTTATACAACACGATTGGTGGTTATACCTAACAAATTTTGTAGTCTCAACTTCATCGTTAGGCAGACGCGTCTGCCAGCGGGACCAAAGTCACAAAGCAAACGATCAAGTTAGAATTTCTTTTGCTTATTTTTAGTTGATATTTATGTAAGCCAATATATAAAAATTATACAATTACTAACCGCGTTCTTTAAATAAAAAAAAAAAAAAACAAATTTTGACTTAATTCAAGTGTTAAACCTCTTAGAAAAGTCAAACACAATTAATAAGACTTCAATTAAAACTTCTGAATTTCAGTTCCATTATATAAGACTCACAACTCGATTAATAAGACTTCAATTAATATTTCAATTAATACTTCTGAATTTCAGTACGAAATAGAAAAACTATGAAAAAGAATGAAGCTCTCACCGCTCTCTTCACCACATTTCATATAATACAATAGATTTTCTTTCATCATTTTTGGAAAATAAAAAATTCAATGATATAACAATTGAAGTTATTTTAAATTTATCGAGTGATTAAAAATTACTAAACAAAATTTTAATCTTTTGGGTACATACAAGATGGTAATTCAAACAACTGGATTAGATAGATCATTCAAAAGGTCTCATTCTTATGCTCAAGTACACAACAGGAACCACAGAGATGAAGCACGGGGACCACACTCTGGTCCCAAACATCTAACATAAAGAATAGAGGTAGATACATTAAACATCCACGCTAGTACACAATATCCAACAACGATTTGAGGAACACATTCCGCTCATCAAGTGTGAAGAGGATTACACAACACTCATGCCATGTGCAGAGAGAGAGAGAGAGAGAGAGAGAGAGAGAGAGAGAACCGCACATTAATTCTCTCCCGACACTAACTTGCATAATGTACGCAATACAACTACGCCAACCAGCCCCCTTCACATGGGCAACAACAGCCTTGATTTCCTCCCCACCACGTCGCTTAGTTTTTCAACGCATCCTCCACATTTTATTTTTACTCCATTTTCCATGCTGGGGTCCGCTTCTTTCTCCCTCTAAGATGATGCAGCGGCGGATACATCTCTGCTGGATCTGTTGTACTTCATGTGACTCCTGACCAGCTGCCCGGCTGCAATGGCGGACATGAGGGAGAGCTCCCCCGCCAAGACTGAACCAGCTACTATGGCTGCCAAGAGCCTTGAGTTCGAACCAGGAGACTCTTTACTTGCGCCTTTCACCCCAAGCAGATTCAAGCAGGCAGACTGAGATGCAAGTTGAGTTCCACCACCGACTGTACCCACCTGTCAGAAACAAGGAACATATTAAACTTAACTGTGTAAGATTAATGTATGCAACAAAATAAGACTGCAGCTTCTTGATGAAAGACTTCAGTTACCTCAATCGAAGGCATAGTCACAGAGATGTGAAGATCCTTTCCATCATTGACAGCTTCCATCATTGTAATGCAGTGAGAACTTTCAACATTTTGAGCTGGATCTTGGCCGGTGGCTATGAAGATTGCGGAGACAATGTTGCCAGCATGGGCATTAAACCCTCCGAGAGAACCAGCAACGGCTGAACCAGTTAGATTCTTGAGCATGTTGAGCTCTACAAGGGAAGCAACGCTGGTTTTCAGCACCTTCTTTACCACCTCTTCCTTGATAGTTGCCTCGCAAACAACGGATTTTCCACGTCCTTCAATCCAGTTGACGGCTGCGGGTTTTTTGTCCGCGCAAAAATTTCCTGGACAACAGAGACGCGCAAAAATGCTAGGAAAGTGAAACAACCTAGATGACAGTGACACCTAATACTCTTCAAATAGTCCACTCCAAAAAACATTTGCACCCAGCGAATTGAATTAGACATAGGAAAAGGTTCCAGGCATGGAGTAACAATTTCGGTGCAGGGAGGATGTTATGAGGACGCTGACGTGATAATGATATAAAGAAACCAAAAATAATGTGATGTTCCCCAAAGCTAAATTACTAACATAAGGTGTAACTCTGAAATGAAATTTTCCAACCAACCCAACAAAAAACACACAACAAATGAACTTTACCAGAGATGCCGATAACATCCATGTCAGGGAAATCACTCTGAAGAAAGTCAAGAACGTTCTGAACCCCTTTGGAAACCATGTTCATCCCCATTGCATCGCCGGTGCTGCAGCAAAATCTAGCGTAAAGATTCTTGCCAGCAATAGAGCACTGAATACCTTGGAGCTTGGCAAATCTACTCGATCTGCAACCAACCCAGAAAATAAAAAGGCATTATAATCATCGGAACTTAAAAGTGCGTATAAACAGTAAACGTCCGTTGACTTTTTTTTTTTTTTAAAAAAGACCTGTTAAACACTACTGCCAAAGTATCGAAATTGTCAGGATCCTCCAAGAAAAACTTCAATTCGGAGGCTCTTTTAGCCGACCCAAATCTAACGACGGGCGCCCTGGTCATGCCGTCCCTCAACAGCATGCTGCTAGCCCCACCGGAGGCGTATATTGCCTTGCAACCTCGGTTGGTGCTGGCCACCAAACAGCCTTCCGTTGTAGCCATCGGAATGGAGTACTCGAACCCGTCCAGCAACAAGGGACCTGCAATCCCCACCGGTATTTGAACGTATCCAACTGGCATTTCACAGCACTGACCCAAAATGGAGTCGTAATCTAATCCTTCCAAGGGCAAACCCTCGAGCGACCTCTCAGTTACCCTCTGCAGCGCCTCCCGCCGTATCATAGCCGCCCGCCTACAATCCCCTAGCTTCGTCTCCAGAGAATACGATGGAATAGCCCCGGCTACCACGGATTTGACGATCTCCTCGTCTTCTTCGGTGGCTAAAGGCGTGATTATGGGCGCTTCTGTACGGGCCAGCTTTGGCGGTTGTGCAGCAATGGGAGGACAGGTGACGAGATAGTTAGGGTCGGTCTCGTCAAGATCCCACGCGTCATTAGAGGCGCGTGAGATGAATGACTGAACAAAATCGATCCCGAAGAATCCGAGGAGGTAGATGAAGGAGGCGATGAGAGAGACAAGGGCGCCGATTTCCGAGAGTGTTACAACGTGGAGGGGAGTCGAGTTGCGGATCTTGTCGCGCCACCGGTGGAGGAGGTAGTACGCCACGGAGAAGAAGAGCGTGAAGAAAATGGCATTTGTGAGGTAGAGAGGCAACGGCAAGGCATCGGACGCTTTCGGGGCGGGGGACGAGGAGCGGTGGCCTTGCTTTTGCTGTTTCTGAAGGAGGTGGTGCTGGCCGTTCGTGGCGGCGGCTTTAGATGGCCTGCGTCGGTTGTCCATTTCTCCTCCCGGCCTCCCTTTTATTTTTTGAATTACTTTAGACTTTCAAACGAAATAGATTTTTCTTTTTTTTTTGGGGTAAAGAATTTTGAAAACGCGTTAATGTTGAAATAGCTTACCGGCTTGGGCTCACCAGAGGGAAGGAATGAGCGGAAGCTGAGGAGACATGGGAGAAGTTTTATAAAGGGGCAGCTCGGGGACGGGACCGCGACCCCCAATGGCCCACACGTGCCGAGTTGGTCACTTGTCCGGTTCTTCATCTCGGTTCACTGCGGACAGCTTTTTGCTAGCTTGGTTTTTTCACATGTTTAGCCGCACCTTACGATGCGCCAATGCATTAGGTACATTGCATTACAACAACGAAAACAACATGACACGGCAATACTTCCAAATGATACTATAACAATAAAAAATATAAATTTATCTTATTTCTAAATGAGCAGTGTTAAATGGTAGTGCTCGAAACAGAGAAATCTTAGACAAACTCAAATTCATAGATTAAAGAAGAACTAAAATGATTATATTTTATATTTAAAATATTTACATTAAACAAAAAAAATATTTAATACAGCATAAATTATAATAAAATAATAAATATTAATATAATTTTTTATATTATATAAAATATTATTTACATAATATAAAATATTTTACAAGTAATATAAATTCATCATAACATATTAAATTTAATAGTTGACAAGAAGAATTTAGGTAATATTTTTTTATCTTCATGACTTTTGATGTCAATTTTCCAGGATAAATATCATTGTAGATTAAGAAAAAATAATTTATAAGAGCATAATGGTATCAAATATTTGCAAACCAGATAAATATACATTTCAAAAGAAATTTATTACGTAGTTGTTGAGATAGATTATGTATCTCATAGATGTACAATGAAAATTGTACGTGTAACTTACTAGGACTCTACGGGTTGACCCCACTTAAATTTTCTTTTTCATTCAAAGCTCCCCTTTTTTTTTTTTTTTAAAAGGAAAACTGATTAATAATTGCAAATTGGAAAACAAACAAACTATTAACAAAAAGTCTTCTTCTTTTCTCAAACATCTATTTCTTTCCTTTGAAACCACATATTTATAATAATTTCCTTCAAATATAAATTTATTAATTTTTTAAGTAATAATTTTCAATGATAATTATTAATTTTAAAAAATTATTATTAAATAATAAAATTAATAAAATTTATTTTTTAAAGTAAAGTAATAAATATTCAGATTTAATTTAATTTAAATTATATTTAATAATATTATGAAATAAAATATTATAAAAAATATTAAAAATAAAAATAATAAAAATAAAAATATTATTTATTAAAATAATATAATGTTTAATAATAATAATATTATTATTATTATTATTATTATAAAAAAATTTTAATTACACAAAAAATTTTATTTTAAAAATTTAATATAATTAAATTTTTTAAAATAAAAATTTTTAAAAAATATTTTTTATTCAAAATATTTCATATAAATAAAAATTTATAATAAGAGAATAAAAATATTTTTATTAATAATTTTATTTTAATTTAATATTTTTACGAGATATAAATTTTAATTTTATAAGTATATTTTTAAAATTTTAATAAATTTAAAGATGATTAAAAATTTATTTATGAAAAATAAAAAATTTATAAAATAATGTTATTAAATAATTTTTAAAATTATTAAAAAATTTTATTTAATTAAAAAATAGTTACAATAACGTTATTAAAATTTTTAAAATTATTTTTAATTTATTTTTAAAATTTAAATTTTTAAAATATCATAATTTAAATAAAATAATACTGTTTAAAAAGTTAATAAATATTAAAAAAATTACTTTGAATCCCAAAACACAATTTTCATATCTTAACGGAGTTTTCGCCACAAGTTCAAATAAGATTTTAGTTTCGTCACTCGAGTACCTTGAAGGTGCTTTAAATTTTGGTATCTAGAAATTATAATTGAGTCTCACAACGGTGCTTCTTAGCCACCTCCCTTCATTTCGATGTGAGATTAACTTACATTCTGAAGGTAACAAGGCTCACAGCTTGAAGCCTCCAAAATTAATAAGATTTCTGGGGAGAGTATACAATTCCTTGTCTTTTTTAAATATCACAAATACAGATGACTTGGCCATTTAAGAATTGAGTTTATTTTATTTATTTATTTTTTATATAACATAAGAAAATAAAAATGATACTTTACAATTTTATTGAAAAAAAAAATTACATCTATAAGAAAAATAAATTGTATTAGTGTATCCGTTTAATTTCAGTTAACATTTTAAAGAAAAAGTCAACCCATCACCTGTGGCACGATAATCAAAGTTCTTTTTTTTCTCTAAATCACAGCTTAGCCTATAAAACTGCATGTTTTACTAATAGATCTCAAAACTTGTTTAAGACCAACTTGTGGGTCCTAATTGGCAAAGCAGACTACATGTTAATTTCAGCTTACTCAGACAAATTGAACTTAAAAAAAAATTATTTAGTGAAACACTTTTTTTTAAATATAATTAGATATAATATAATTATATTTTATAAATAATTTTAAAAAAAAGAGAGAGAAAGAAGAGAGATAGAGTCGAGCTCCAGATTTCAAAATCTTGGCTCCACGTGGGCACGAGAAGATAAGGCAATCATACTTGAAGTTTCCAGAGCCATTCCCAAATCAAATGAAGCAGACCAAAATAAGAAAAAAAAAAAGAGAATAAAAAAATGGTAAAAAGTTCCATTTAAGTCAAAGCGTTTAACCGTTCTGTAAATTAGAGGTATTTAAAAAAAAAAAAAAGAATTGTTTACAACGTTGTTTTATTCAATAATTTTTTTTTGTTGATTTATCATTAAATATATCATATCAGTATGCTAAAATAATTGATCAGTTGACTGAATGGTACATCACTTTGTCAAAAAAAAAAAAATGAAAATTTGGAAAAACTTATAAAAAATAAAAAAATTATAAACTCAAAAAAGAAATACAAAATTTTAAAAAATTAACACTCAAAATAAAATATGAGAATATTTTAAAAATCTGAAATTTTCAAATTTCAATTTAAAAATTGAATATGTTCAAAAAAAATTTTGATTTTTTTTTTCAGTTTTTAATTTTTTGATTGTAAATTCAAAATTTCAAATTTATTTTCACTTTTTAAATTTTTTGAAAAATTTTCAAATTCTTTTTTAGTTAATAAATGTTTTTGGGAATTTTTTACAATTTTAAAAAATGTAAATTTTTTTAAATACGACATCATAAAAAAATTATGTGGTATTCTAATCTGCATTCATCAATATTTAACAAAAAAATTAACAGAGGAGCAACAACAGAGAAAATGTCGGGGTCATTTTTTTTTTAAAATATTATTACTTTAATTTAAAAAATAGAGAAATATTGTGATTCAAATTTTTATTTTTTATTTTTAAATTGAAGGAAATTTATGTTCCCTTAAAACAAAGCTTATATTTGCGGCATCCTTAACGAGCAACGCTGAGTGGTCTAATTCCAACGGGAAAGGTGCGCGTGTGCAGGAAGCAGCTCAGGCGGAAAGCTTCGAAAATGGCGGCAGCAAAGGGAAAGGTGTGCGTGACTGGGGCTGGAGGATATCTGGGCTCTTGGCTCGTCAGGCTTCTCATCTCCAAGGACTATTTTGTCCACGGAACCGTTCGAGAACCCTGTAACTAAACTATATATATGCCTCTTTTGTCTCCTACCTATCGTCTTCTTTGATTTTGATGAGAGTATTTATCGTTTATTATATGCCTCTTCTTTCATTTCCCTTTTTTATTAAAAAAAAAAAATTAATTTTCCTGGTTCTCGCTCTCAGTTTGATGCCACTGACTATGTTTCGAACCCCTAGCTCTGCTAGACCTTAAAATTTCTTAGCAAATTTTATGCAGTGGACCAGAAATATGCTCACTTGAACAGACTTGACAAGGCACCTGAGAATCTCAGACTCTTTAAGGCAGATTTGTTGGATTGCAACTCCCTTTGTTCTGCAATTGAAGGTTGTACTGGAGTGTTTCACGTTGCCTCTCCTGTTCCATCCATTACTGTACCGAATCCCGAGGTGTGAGGGACACCCTTTGTTCTGCAAATTGTTTACCCGTAAAACCCACGAATAATGTTTATGTTGATTCAATAAAGAAAATTCCATGGACCTTGATGTTATGATCTCAGGTAGAAGTGATTGAGCCGGCTGTAAAAGGCACGCTGAATGTGCTCGAAGCATGCGTTCGAGCGAAGGCGAAGAGAGTTGTCTTGGTGTCCTCTGTAGCTGCAGTTAACATGAACCCAAGCTTGCCTAAGGATCAAGTGATTGATGAGAGTTGTTGGTCCAGTAAGGAGCACTGCAGAGCAACCAAGGTGAACAACTCAAAGATACAACTGTAATTTCGTTTCTAACTCATGTTTTTAGGTTGAAGTTGAACAATTGGATTTCCTTGGATTGCTAATTGATGCTTGTTGATCACGTGATACTCTCCTGAAATCTCAAGTGAGTTTAATTTGTATGCAATAATCCCAAGTTCTTTGCTTGTACCAGAACTGGTATTGTTTTTCCAAGGTGGAAGCAGAAAGCAAGGCCTGGGAGTATGCAAAGAGAACCGGGCTAGATCTCATTGTTATTTGTCCTACACTCATTTTAGGTCCAGTTCTGCAGTCCTCTATCAATGCAAGTAGCCGGGTTCTCATCAAGCTTTTGAAAGGTAGTCATTCAATTGGACCAATGTTGTGATATATATATGCATATGGTTATGATGTCATGTGGCTTTAATCTGAATTTGTTTATGACAACGAGGTATTTCGACTTCAAGATTTGAATAGGATGATTTAATCTTGGATTGCTTAAAATTGTTTAATTGATTCATGGTAGTGGAGATTTAATCTATGTCCCTACGGGCTACAGCTCGTTATGCAGCAGCCTTCCAGTTTATAATTCCAGTGCATATATCCCACTACTTTCTTCCTGCTGTGTGAGCTAAATCAGAATAATTATGTTCATTATGTTTCAGTCTCTTCTCTAACTCAAGGATCAAAATGGAAGTACTATATATTTCTTTTATTTTTTGTAATTTTTGATATTAGTTGTGATGAAGCAAGTACATAGTGCTGTCTTCTACTTATTCTAACCGGTGATGTGACCATGCAGGGGGTCATGAATCTATGGAAAACAAGCATCGCTGGGTTGTAGATGTGCGTGATGTGGCTGAAGCATTGGTTTTGGTACATGAGAAGCCTGAGGCAGAAGGGAGATACATATGCACGGCACATGGTGTCACAACTAGAAATCTGGTTGAGAAATTGAGAGGAATGTATCCCAACTATGGCTTTCCCAAGAAGTAAGTGTTTTGTGGTGTAATGCCTATCAAACCCAAGGGATTTACTATTTTATGAATTCAGTTTGTTGCCTTGTATTGTAAATATTTTCCACTGTCTGCTGGCAGCTGGATTGATGTAGAGGGAGAAGAAGGAAAGGTGAGTTCAGAAAGGCTGCAGAGGTTGGGTTGGAGTTTCTGTCCACTGGAGGAAACACTAGTAGACTCCGTGGAGAGCTATAGAAAGGCTGGAATGCTGGAGTAAGATTTAACTTCGTATGTCTTCTGTTTGTGTTGCCCACATTGCAGATAACTTGGGTTATCAGAAATGATTTAGAAGCACATGTTGCAATGTTCCCTGCGTGATTGGAAGGTTAGATATTTACAATAATCTTGAAAAAAACCCAAATTTAAGGGGTTATGAGCTGTGACATTCCACAGGGTTATGAATTATCAGCAAATAATGAAGATATCTCTCTTCCATTTGTTTAGTGTAGGGTTTTAAGATAGTTATCCTCAAAATCTCTTATGTAGGTCACCATTGGAGACTGGACATTAGAATAGTTGTGATTTAAACCCAACCTATCTAGAAATTTTTGAAGAAAAATTGTCAAAATTCAAAATAAATCTCTATTTCACATAAGTTAAAATATTGCATATACTTTTAGGAATTAATTTGAAGTATTATTTACGCTATGCTTTTCATCCTATTAAAGTGGGTTTGATTTTCAGTTTTTGAATAAAACACGAATTAAATATTTCCAGTTTTAAAACCAGTATATTATGAAGATTTTAATTAAAAATATATTAAAACAGTAATATATTAATTTTGTAGCTGACGATTTTAAAAAATTAACAGTTTACTAATGTATTTTATTTTAAATGTTGGACTGAAAGATAAATGACTTAACTTAGAAATAACTCTAAGGAAAAGTTCAAAAAATTGAATTTATAGAATTTTTGTAGATTATATTTTTTTTTATCTAATAAAAATAATTTTTGAATCCTTTATTCAGAAAATCAGTGGGGCAAAAATAATTTTTAAGTGAACATAAATAAATTTTTTAGTCAAATAATTAAAAATTTTTCCTCTTAATCCTAATTATTTCCAAAATTCCAGCAGGAACCCTTGTCTCAACTGAAATATAACTAGATCCGCTGGCGCGTGGGACTCATTTTTTTTTTTTTTTAATTTTTAATTTTTAATTTTTTTTGGTCTGTAAGGTAGTGGGGAAGGGGATATTTTAGGAAATTTATTTTTAAATTCCATTATTTTTGAAAAAAAAAAAAAAAAAAGTTTGAGGGGCTACTACAAACCCTTAAAAAAAAAAAAAAAACGTAATTCGCAAAATAACAAAGGAAAATACAAAGGAAATAGGTTAAAGGAACCTTCAACATGTAGGAAGGTTCCATCGCTAAGAGGGTTAAACGGAGCGTTTTGGGAAGAGGTGTTTGTTTTAAATAAATAATATTGATATTAATAACGGCCTAGAGGATCATCGCCGGATAGAAACGCATCCCAACCAAACAAGCCCCAAAAATGTCGTCGTCGTCCATCTCATCTCCTCAAGACCCGCCGGGACCGTCTGCCACCACCGCCACCACCACCACTGCCATCGCCACCGCCACCGCCACCGCCACCGCCACAGTCACAGCCACGGCTATCCCTCCTCCATCGTCTTCGAGGCTTCACCTACTCCGCTCCTCTTCAAACCCAGCATCCTCTCCCGTCAAGCCGGAGATTCCAAACCCTACATCTGCCACTCACCGGCCACCTCCTTCGTCCGACGCCCAGCTGGCCAACTTCCCCAGTTACTCCAGTAAGCCTTGATCTTTCCTTTTTATTTTCCACGTGTTTATATGAGGGCTAGAAAGCCTTCAATTGACTCTGTGTTTGTGGTGTGCGTGCTGGTGGTGGTTGTTTTGCTGGTATCGTTTCCGAAAAGGGTGGTTCTCTTGGAACGGCATTCACGAATGCGAGTTACGTTCCCTCCCGGAGTTCTTCGGTTCGCGCTTTGCTTCCAAAAACCCTAGGGCTTACATGTACTACCGCAATTCCATAGTCAAGCTCTTCAGGCAGAACCCTTCCTCCAAGATCACTTTCACCGACGTCAGGAAGACTCTCGTTGGTGACGTTGGTTCTATTCGCAGAGTTTTCGATTTCCTCGATGCCTGGGGTTTGATTAATTACTCTCCTCCCGCTTCCCTCAAGCCCTTGAAGTGGGAAGACAAGGAATCCAAGTCTACCACTCCTTCACAGGCTTCTGCTAATGGCAGCGCATCTGCCTCCGATTCAGCTGCTACTCCCAGCAAGGACACTGTCAAAAGATATTGCAGTGGTTGCAAGTCTGTTTGTAGCATTGCTTGCTTTGCTTGTGATAAGGTCTTTTCTCTTTCTCAATTAAACCGACCATACTTGCAACAACTTTCTGCTGCAAAATAAGTAAAATAAAAATAGAAAAACAGGTTTTTTTTTTTCCATATTTTCATTAACGAATGGTCTTTTCCCCCTTTCATCTAATGGGAAGTTTTTATATTGATTTTTAAAAGTGTCTTAGTTCAAAATGCAAGTGCCATACTTGGTGTCACTTTATCTCGATTGTGACTTCAATCCATGTCATCGAAGAAACTGTGCATACAATGCAGAAATCTATTAATTTTTTTCTGGCATCTATGCAACTTTTATGTGATTTTCGGACATAGTTCTTCATTTTAATGTCATCATGTTACTCGTTTTGGGTCATTAATGGACTGACATAATTGCTGTTATTCTGACTTTCTTTGTTGCTCAGTATGACTTGACTCTTTGTGCTCGATGCTATGTGCGTGGCAACTATCGTGTTGGTGTTAGTTCTTCTGATTTCAGGCGAGTTGAGATCAGTGAAGAGATGAGGAAAGACTGGACAGAAAAAGAGACACTGCAACTTCTGGAAGCCATTATGCAATATGGAGATGACTGGAGGAAAGTTGCACAAAATGTTACTGGTAGGAGTGAGAAAGATTGTATCGCTCATTTCATCAAGCTTCCTTTTGGGAAAGAATTCACCGGTAGCTCAGTCTCTGGGGATGTTGATAACAAATGTGGCCAGATAAAGGAACGTGAGGATGTTGACTGTGGATCAGAAGCTATGGTTCCATGTAAAAGAATGCGTCTCTCTCCTCTTGCAGATGCAAGTAATCCAATAATGGCTCAGGTATAGATTTGGCCATATCAAGATTAGTGAAATGAAAAAGAAGGATCTTAAAAAAATAAAAAAAAATCTCCCTCTGCTTTTATCCTTTTGTTAATTTTCTCCCTTTCTTTGTTTGGTGGGTGTCATTACTTTGAGTAAAAACAAGACTATGGATCCTAGTAAAAATCAAATTTGAACTCCAAATGCATTCAACTTCAACATTTATCTGTAAACATTTATAAACTGGATGAGGATTAATTTATCACCAGGGCATGTGCCAATTTTTAAGCTATTTGAGCAATTACTTTACTGAGCTTTACCATTCTGGCATCATTTCTTTCTGGCAATTAAAACTGAGGTTTGGCAGGCTATTGCTAGAGCTTTTATTTGGTAGTCTTCTCTTCCTAACATAGATGCCCAAAATCTTCTAATTTGAGAATTTCTCAGGCTGCTTTTCTGTCAGCTTTGGCGGGTGTAGATATTGCAGAAGCTGCTGCTCAAGCTGCTGTATCAGTTCTTACAGAGGTGGAATATGGAGGAAGCAAAGGCAATCTTCTTTCATTCTCCCGGGATAGAAGACAGCTAGGTATGATATACTTGCAAAATATAGAACAAGCATGAGTGATTCTGTAATAATGGGGCTTTATATTGGTTTATGAATGAAATGAGCTGATGAAACTATTTGAGCAATAAAGGGAGGTAACACATGCTTAATGGTTCTGATACATGTGTTAATCTAAGGTATTATGTCTGCTGATCTTGGAACAAGGAACAAAAAGATTAAATGCCCAGAGAGAGAGAGAGAGAGAGAGAGAGAGGATGGTTTCTGTAATATTTTATCTTTGAGTGCAGACAGCAGCATGTCACCTAATGTTGATAGCAACAACCTGAATGCAATGGAAAGAGCTTGTTTAGATGCAAATTCACGTCTGGAGGAGGAAGAGCTAGAAGTGGAGAGGGCAATTTCCAGGATTGCAGAAATTCAGGTGCACAAGATTCTGCGTAATACCTTGCACTTTTAGAATGCTATTATTAGTGATTGCTAACTGAGGTTCTTGCAGATGAAAGAAATACAAGTGAAAATCGACCGTTTTGAAGAATTGGACCTGCAGATGGAGAAAGAGTGGCAGCAGGTGGAGCGAATGAAAAGCCTGCTTTTTGTTGACCAACTGACCCATTTATTCCCAAAAAGTTTGGCACCAAAAGCTGGGGATCATGCACAGGAAACGTAAGAACAGATTTATTTATTTATTTTATTGTTTTTAATGTTTGCATGATAACAAAAAAGCCAGATTACATTTTACAGTTCAAAGCCTTTATTTAGCACTTGCGTGTTGAGCTCAGATTCTGATTCTGGTACCCACTCGTAATCAGCTGCCTCGGGCAATTTTTGTTTTGTTTAATCTGGTCTCTTGTGGGTCTAGGTTCAATCTGGTTCCAATTCGAATAGACCTAGATCACTGCAGATTGCTTTCGTGTTGTTTCCAAAGCCCAGAATTTTTCTTGAATATTTTGTCACCTTTCGAGCAAGAAACGCACCACAAATTTTATCAACGGTCAACTTTCCACTGGATTATAAGAACCTCAATCCAGTACGTTACATTGTTTAAATTTTGATTGCAATTAATTCTTTTTTGCAAGATTTGTCTCTTTCATCGTAAGAAATTTGAGGGTAAGCTGTTGAGTTGATGGGGCTGGGAAAGAGGTGGCAAAAATGAGGACAGGGTTCGGGCACCATTGATGACCATCATTAGAGGTCTTTCCGGTAGATATTTTGATGGAAAGCCAAAATGTAATGTTCCCTATTACCACGCTATTCAGTCTTAATAAAAACAAGTTGGGGTGGGGCGGAGGAACTGTGGCCATTCTCTCTTCCAAAATGGAATTTGCCGCCCTATTACCTAGATCTCCTGGACACCAAAAATAATATTGGAGCAATTCTAAGGAGCAAAACACAGGGAGATAACTGCAAAGAAAATCAGAGAGGCAAACAAAACAGCTAGCAGAACACAAAACAACCAAGCGCCCAACAAGGCAAGGAAAAACCCGAAATTACGTCACGCCTGTGTGCTTTTCTCGTTGTTGCAGCAACCTGTAGTAAGCAAATCCTGAAGCCCTCATCACTCGGAAGTGAAATAGAACCTAGGTTGCAACAAATGAAACCCAAAAGCTTACCAAGTTGACGTGTAGAAATTAAGCCATGCATAACAAAATAAGGTATCAATATGGTTCGAAATCATTGGCGTAGTTTCAGACCGCCAATGGCATAAGAAACATAAATTGTTCTTGTGTGTGCCATTTATGATTATTTAAAGAAGATTATGTGGTATTGTCAAGCCTAGAATTGAGCCATTCTTTTCTTGCAAGAGAAATATTTTTTGATCTTTTTTTAATTTGTAATATATAAAATAAATATTATTTTATAAATAAAAATAACAAAACCTTTTCTTTTATTTTTTATATAGAATATAAATTTTTTAAAATATATTTATTTTTTAATAAGACTTATCACAAATAATACCAGAAGATATATAATAATAATCATTATAAAATTAAAAGTTAGATAATTTACAAGTGCTAACTAACACTATAATATCAACATTTTCTTTAAAATTTAAACATTTATAATAATCAGTAAAAAATGGTGTTAAACCATTTAATCTATAAAAGGAGCAAAAACAATAATAACGATGTCAAATATTTTTTGAAAAAAAAAAAAAAAAAAGACAGTGACTGTCGTATTTTGGGTCGATCTTGCTTTTGAACATCAAAAGCGCCAAGGGCTCGCGCGAGTATTAAAGCCGAAGCCAACCCAAAAGCACCGTTGATACTGTAACATGAATATAACAACAACAACAACAACAAATTTCAAAGATTAGAAGCTACGAGAAAAAATGACAGTGACAGTGGGAGTTGAACCAAGACGTACCATTGCGTGTAATTACAAAGATGAATAACCAGTGTGACACATCAAGTTCGAATGTCTGCCATTTGCTGCTGCTATTGCTGAACTACCAATCCCTTTACATGAAATTGACGGTATTAGTTGAACTAACCCATGACAGTGAATTACACTTGTACAATTTTCTGGACCTTCAGAATCGCATCCAAAATGTTAATCGTGATGTACCTAAAATACAAATCGTATTTTTTGTCTTTTTTTCAATGATATTAGCATGAATGAATGATTCTCACGTTCCTTGTATTAAAACAAAGGAAATGAGATGAACTTTTATCAAACATCAAGAATAGGAAAGGCACATTCCCAATTCTCATTAATATTTTACCCAAAACAAACGCTGTAACTAATTTTTATGTTGGCTTTAACAACTACCCGTGGCTCCCCCCTTCCTTCTTGAGTTTTGTAACTTCTTTGCCTTGTACCATTCTTCCTTCTTGACCAACCTTCCTTCGGACACGTGGCACTTCGTGCTTCACCGACTTTAAAGTCAAGATAGGGTGCCGAGGCGAGTTGAATAAGATAATCTAAACTAGGAACTCCAGGGTCGGTATGTGTTATTATCAAGTTTCATTCATCTAGTAAATATTCGTCAGCATAAATTAATATTGTTATTTCAGTCAATAAACTATCAAACAATTTACAAATGCAAAAATCAAGAATCATTTCAAAGGAAATATGCCAAAAAAAAAAAAAAAAAAAACTTCATTATTCTAAGAGGGGAAGCATCTTTGGCTAATGCCTTCATGTTATTTCTTTTCATCTACTTAGAAAATTTTACATCTGGATTTCTCATTGGCTTGAGCCACATATCAGCCATTACACGAGAGGAAATGCTCCACAACAAGTCTTGCCCTTTCACAGACACATGTTTTCCCTTTTTTCCTCTTTTTCCCAGTCCATATGCTACCAGCCATTGCATTGATGTCAGCCCCTGCCTCTCAGAATCCCAAGCATTCTTGTTCCCTCCTGGCCTTGCCTTCAAACCTCCCACATGCAAGCTTGTCACCTTGAATTTCTTTTCGTAGTCATACTTGTCCTCTTTGGCGTCAACGGGTGCTGCGTGAATAAGTGCTATCATAGGGCCTCCGACTGTCTCATACTGCCTTCGCGGGTCACGCAGCTGGACAGTTACTGCTACAGTGAGCGTTACTGGATCCCCTGGCTCGTCATCTAAATTAGCCAAGCTTTGATTCTTAATCCAATCCTCAAGTGGAATGGCAGAAGCTAGAGGGTGATTTTGTTCTTTTTCACTGCTCGAGGTGTTTCCACTCAATGGAGAAACATCAAAAGGAGCATCTTCCTCTGCCATCTCTGCCTGAATTTTCAAGGCTTCAACTGTCATTGCCTCAATCTTCTGCAATGAGAATGCTAAAATTTCATCCGTTGTCAATGGATTTTCATTGACATTCCAAATTCCCGTTAAAATCCTATCTTTCCTGCCCGTATTCATGGCACTTGACATCCCTTTTACTGCAGCTATTGTGCGAGCAGCACTCGAGCTAGCACCTTCTTTGCTTCTTCCATGGATGATTGCAGAAGCTATGCCTTCAAAAGCTATCTGTTCTGCGGTTTTCCCCATGAGTTCATCCAGAGGCATCAAAGAAAAGATTTGAGAGCTGAGTTGCTCAAGACCAGTGGCTGCCATTCTTTGAAGTAACTCAAACCCACTAATATTTTTCTGTGATGGAAGAACAAGTGGCTTAGACAGTTGCATTGCCAATTTGGGAGTGTCTTTCCTTGCAACGACGGCATCAATAGGATTCATGGCTGCTAGGTAACCTCCATCCCTTGTTTGTACGACGCAGCCTAAGCCCTTACCAAGATCTGATACATATAACTTTGATTCAGTCTCCGTGTCGTCTTCAGCTCCCTCAAGCTGCAGAGGAGGTATTGCGTGATGATTGAAATCGAATGTATTGGCCTCCTCGTCGTCAAGCATCTGAAGGAATTCCTTTGTAACTGTTTCTTCTTCCGCCTCTAATATTTGGGATCCAGTTTTATGTCCATGGTCTATTTTAGCTATTTTTTCTGCTCCCATCATGGATTCCAGAGCTTTTATCTGCTGAGCAATAGAAGCAAGCTCGGTTAATCTTGATAGGTGTAATTGATCCAGCACCATCTCCTTAACAACCTCGCTTGGCGCTGACTTCACTGAATTTCCATCCGATTCCTCTTTTCCTGTCTCTTCTTTGTCTTGAATCTCAATTCCTTTATCCACGACTTCAAAGTCTGGGAGATCGAGATCTTCAGCCTTTGGTTCTGGTTCCGCTGATTTCTTGGTAGATGGACCTGCAACAGAAACTGGGTCTGGCTCATCAAGATTCAGGTCATCAATATCTGGTAGATCTGCGGTTGGTTTTCTCTGTGAAGGAGACCAAGCTTCAGCTCGACTTGACATCATAGGACTAGGAACACTGAATGATATTTTTGACTGTTTACGGCCAAAAGAAGGTGAGAAAGTTTTGTTCGACTTCAAGCCTTGTGCTTGAGCTTGACTATAAATATCAATCCCTCCGTCTTCCATAATCTGAAATCCCAATTTAAGAACGAGTTCGCCTCCTTTAGCCTTTCCTGACAAACTGAAACATGTGTCCCATTGACGAACCCGGGTACCTACCAGGCTTTTCTCCATGGATTCCTGAATTAGGAGACTCAAGTCCACAGAACTTCTCCCGAAGTCCAGCTCTTGGGCATCGACTGCAAACAGGTAAATCCAAAACGGCCTAGCCTCAAACTTTAGCTGCCTTCCCTGGCCAGGAGTGCAGTACACATGACACTTAACAAAAAGCACCTCTTCGAAATCTGCAGCGCCCTGTGAAACCCTTGCTGGCATCGTGTGAACTGCACCCTCCTTGGTTTCCTTCTTCCTGACACAAACAGAAAGCCGGAGGCCGTTCATGGAAGCTGGAAGGCCCTGCGCGGCAACCACTTCAACAGAGAACAGACAGCTCAATTTCTGCATCCCAATATGGGAAAGGGCTCTGATAGGCTTCCAGTTCCAAATTCCTTTCTTCTCAGACATTGTTGAAGCAGCTCTTTCTTCAAGCTTATTCTTGACGTCCGGAGACCGATAACTACCGGCCGTCCAGGGGCCCTCCTTGCTGTGGTCGGCGTTATCATGATCAGACTTGGTCCGGGAACGCCAAGGCGACAGGGACATGCGCCTGGACCGGTGTTTGGCGGTTGAGGATTTTTCCTCAGCCTTGGCGGTGGTGATCTCATCGGCGGATGTGACGGAGGGAAGCGATGTCCGAGGAAGAGCAAGGGAAGCAGCTCTTCTGTAACTAGACATGGGATTGTTGGTGTGTGTCTGGTAGAGAGACCGGCTGAGGGCTTCCAGCTCTTCCAATAGTTGAGTGTTCGAATTCCTTCTGCCCGCGTATTCAGCTGCCATTAAGTAAAATTAAAACAAAAGGGAAAGAAAGAAAAAGGAAAATTAAAACAAAAGCAAAAGAAAGCTAAAGGAGGGGCCGGAGAGCTGAGCAGAATGGGGAGGAGTGGTGTAGGGGGAAGATAAGGCACAGAGGAAAATGTTTGCTCGTTTGCTTGTTTTATTTTTCTAGTCAAGGAAATAAAGTCGCATCTTGTTAATCATTTATTAAATTACTAAATAAATTCTCACCTAAGGACGTACGTATTTATTTGTTTATTTGTTTTGAGTATTTGGCGGTGGAGAAAGGGCCATGAAATCCATGACACTTGTGGTGTTAGTTGCTGGTAGTTGCTTGACCTTCCTAAACCTTGAAATCCCTCTTCGTATTTCCCTTGTCTGAAAAAGACGGGCGGGGAACAATCATCTGGTCCCAATACAGACAAGTTATTGCTACTTCATTCGCTCCTTGTGGCGGGACTGCAATCACAAGTTGCATATGTGAAGACAGGACCAGAGGGGGGTTCTGCTGTGTTGGTCACTCCACCTTGGTCTTGGGACTTTCGGAGGCCCTTTGATTCCAGTGTTTCGGCCTACAGATCGCATGTTTGTTGACACACATTCGGCGAGTGCTGTCTTATGTTGAATCCAAGCAATAAGTCTACTGGACCTCTCTATCAAAAAAATCCATCAAATTCTTGTGTGAGAGATTCTTTTTTTTAATTTTTTTTGTTCCTTCCATTAAAAAAATACATATGGTAATTCTCTTTATTCTTATAAATCTTACATCTCTTTACAATTTAAAATTAAATGTAAAGAAAACTCAACTTCCAGCTTTGTGGAAATCTCTTTGTCGCAATTCGGAATTTGGGCTTTTATTAGGCTTCTGTATTGGTCCCCGTTTTTTCCTGGTCCAAATGTGTTGACAGTAAGCCCAGCCCAATAGCATAAGGTTATTTCATATTCATTGATCAATGAATTTGATTACCGTTGGATATGGAGAATTAGGCAGCCGTCCCATCAACGTTGCAATTATTAAATGTCATATCATATTGTATATTTCAACAGCATCCCACACACAATTGTGAGTTGGGAGGAAATTTTAAAAAATTAGATGAAGTTAATTAAATTGATAAAATAAAAAATTAAATAATAGTTTAATTTATTTTATTTAAAAAATTATAATAAAATTAATAAATTATATATTTTTTTTTAATTTTTTAAAAAATAAAAATATATTATTAAATTTTTTATATATTTAATATTAAATATTAATTTTAATTAAAATAATTAATCTAATTTAACCATAAAATCGTTAACTTTTTGATTCAATTAAAACCTGGGGAGGACTGAGCAGGTAAGAATCGCGAAGCCCTAAGGCAATCGAATCAAATAAGCAGGTACACTCAGATTGAGTGTGTTGTAGGAACAACGTAATAATAATAATAGAAAGAAAGAGAGAGAGAAGAGAAATGGCGTGGATGAAAGGACAGCCGCTGGTGTCGAAGGCGGCGGCGCTGGCGAAGTACGCTGTTCTTCCAGGAGCCATGATCGCCGCTCTCATCTATTCACCTCCCAATTATGCCTCCTCCTCCTCCTCCTCCTTCTCTAAGTCCGATCAATCGCCCCAGTAGATCTGTATCGCCCGTTCCTTCTTTCTTTTCGCCAGGTTCGTCTTTCTTTTTTTTTTTTTTTAATTTTCCCTCAGTTATTTTTTTTTTCCTTCTCTTCACACGAGATTCCCTTTCCCGTTCTTGAATCTAACGTTATACTTTCATTTTGAATTAAGTTTTATTGAGCAAGTTGTAACCATGTATTAACGTATTCGCAGAAAACTTGAATTGTGGGAAGTCTGGGTTTTTTCTTTTTCTTTTTGTTTTTTTTTCCCTTTTTTTTCTTGGTTTTCGTCTCAAGCTTGGAAGAAAGAAAAATTACATTCTATGTCTACATGTTTCGATTAGGGTACGCAAATCCAAAGTGCTTAAAACTTAAGTCAATGCTCCCCATTTTTGGTGATTTAGTGCCTGTTTGGGTCAGCTAACAATTGATGACCAACGGCTGTTAATAATAGCGATTGACCAATGACTAAAATTGATGGCTGATGAAACTCATTCTTGTTTGATATGAACATCAACTTTTCACCTCTCAACCACTAAACACCAAACATGCCCTTAGCTTTTATTGGAAAGATTTTGTGACTGGTGTGTTGATGTACCGTTCAGAGTACATGCTGGAAAGCAAGCCGATTTATTGCTTTTTTCGCTTTGATTTTCATCCAATCATCTCCATCTGAGATAAAAGTTGGTGCTTGGATTCCATATTTTTACTACTGTGTTTTGCATAGCTACGATTCCACTGATTCCCGGGGATCAGGTGACATCATTGCATTACGCTTGTTGCTTGGGGTCCATTTCTTGACATTTCTGAGTCTATAGCCGACACTAACAGTAATACTATTTTCGAGACTATGGACGATGCTTTCTTGTGTAGCCTACCACTTGGGGAGCTCTGGATTACATGGTCTGTTTGAGGTGTTGGACTAAATTTGTCATGAGTTCCTTGCAGCTGCCATATCCCTTACTAGCTGCATATAATTGAGAAGTGCTCTCTAATAGATTTTTCAGTACAAATTATAGGTTTCCCGTATATCTATTTGTCATTTAAAAGTGAGTAATTACTGCATTTTTTATGTTTGCAGACTAGGGTAACTGGGTGTTGTGGAATAAAATAAACCATGGTATATCAACTGGTAAAAGAAAGTTTTACATTGTTGTAACTGTGATTAACCCTGTGCACCTCTTTATTCTTTGAGCTACAACTAGGAATAACACCTCCAATATTTTTGTTACTGATTTTAACTGTTCATTTGGTACAGGGGCACCGTTTGATGCATAGGTTTGATTGTGACTGAATGTTTTATTCCGTGTAATTTGGCATGTAATAATCCTCAGCTATAGAGCTACTTAACACTGGATTTTGTATGGAGTTGTTTGTGGTTTAATTGTCAGTAACTATCATTTGAAGGATTCTGAGTCATAAATTCTTTCTTCTTGGAGCTTGCCTACTATTGCAATCAAGCATTTTATGATTGTCTACTCAAATGATCACTTTAACAAGGTGTGTAAATGAACTGCCCATTAGTCCTAAGGTGTACATGGTTGGATGCATGGATCGTCAATCCTTTCGGTTATTGTCTGTCGGGATGGTTGTGTATTGGCTGAGTGTTTTGGTAGTGCCGAGAAAGGGAAAGCACAAATTCAATGCAACCACGAGCTACATGGATTACAAAAAAGCCTTGACGGCATTGGTTCGCCCCATAGAAGTGGGAGGTGCAGTTTTGACTTTGGAGTCGCCAACAATAAGGGCCTGTGCGTTCGCTTGCTAATAGACATGAGAGTGCAAACCATTCGTTCGGGATGTCGATAGCGTTTTGCTGACATTGCGGGGTCAATTTCAATATTTATAGCGCGGATTAGTGTTTGCAGCGCTGAGATTTACACTTGGGCCCATTTATGATTCCTGTTGATAATTTTACTGTAACAGAGGATTAACCATTCTAGTATGCGACGCTGTCGGGCCATCTTCCGTTGAATCATTTTTGCTCTTTTCGTTGGAGATCGGGGGCAATTGTTAGTGAGGGTCTGATGCATTTGGGTATGGCAAAACAATCTCTTTTTAATCCAATTCCTCGTAGTCTAATAGTTAGGAGACTCATCGTTTTAAGTAATGTCTTGAGCTTGCATCTCCGTTAAGGCGTTTATCAAGTTTAAATATACGTCTTAGAAATGTACAATTGTTGGAGTGATTGGTCATCTCTTAATTCATGGGGTGTTTTCCTCCAACGAGTTGAATTAGGGTCCAGTTTAGTGTGGGATGTGGAGGCGCAATATTCTCCAGGGGAATTGTGGTTAGGACAAGGTAAAATAATCTTCGGTTGTCTTTCAACTGATTGAAATCAGAACAGTAACCGGTTCAGTTTGGTTCTCCATGTCCCGACTTTTTATTTGTCGCAAAAGTTCATAAATATATGTCCAAACGCGAGTGTAGTTCATTAAGGTGAAAAAAAAAAAAAGGAGTTGGGTTATTTCATATAATCATTATTTTGTTTAAAGTAGGGCTAATGCTACTACCCACAAGGGAGGTTGACCCACACCCTATAGACAACATTTTCATAGACGTAAAATTAGAATTAAGATATAAGTCCTGTTTGGTTTATTTCTCATTAATTTTTGTTATTAATGAATAAAATATCATTTTAATGTTCAGTTTATTTGGGGCATTTGTTTTTGTTTTATTATAATAAATAATTATTTTTCGTCTTCTTTGTTTTTACTTTTTCTCATGTGAGATTGACGCTGTATTTTATTTTGTCCTCTTTTACTTTTTGGTTTCACAAGGACCCAAAACACAGTAACTGAGGGAACCCAAAATGGAGCAGCTAAACGCCATTAAGAGAAATAAGTAATAATAGAGAGAATATTAAAATAGGTAATTGCCATGTTGGGCTACGAGACCTTGATGTCCATTCCAAGGCTTCAAAGATCACAAGCCCTGGTTTGACTCTGGGCTCTGATCGGTAGTCCACCTTCAATGGCAAATTAATAGCCCTGAATTATATTATGTTAAACATGAATATTATGTCCTTGCTTTAGTGACGATAATCATTTGTGCTTGGATTCAAAGCCAGCTAAGACTAAAAGAAGCAATCTTAAAGGCACGGGTATGCAAGGAAAGGGGGAACAATTTCACAACTTGACTTGAAAGCAAGCAACACCTGAAGGCTGCATGATCCTGGAAACACAACGCCTATTTAAACCAACCCTTAGCGTTTCTCCGTCTTCATCTTCATTTGCTTTTCCAATCCTCATTAAATTGGATACTTCAATTTCTAGGCAACCGATCGATTACATTTAAAATGGCTCACTGTAGCTGCCGCCATTCTGCCCCGTTCCTTTTGGCCCTGTCACTTTCTTTCTTTGCCAATTGGTCTTTCGCTCGTGATTTCTCAATCGTCGGTTACACCCCAGATGACTTGGCATCCTCGGATAAGCTCATTGATCTGTTTGAATCATGGATGGCAAAGCACGGAAAGGTTTACCAGAGTATTGAGGAGAAGCTGCACAGGTTTGAGGTTTTCAAAGATAATTTGTTCCACATTGACGAGACTAACAAGAAGGTCAGCAACTACTGGCTTGGACTGAACGAATTCGCAGACTTGAGCCACGAAGAGTTCAAAATGACTTACTTGGGCTTGAAGGTTGACGTGTCTAAAAGGAGGAAATGCCCATTCCCTGATCAAGAATTCGCTTACAAGGACGTTGTTAGGATCCCCAAGTCCGTGGATTGGAGAAAGAAAGGAGCTGTCACTCCTGTCAAGAACCAAGGATCATGCGGTATCCTAGTCGTCCGACCCTAGCCCACTTTTGCCTCACAATCTCTCTCTTTTCTTTTTTAGCAACAACTGTTTTCGTGTGTGTGATGTGATAATTAGATGTGTGTCTGCGTGCATCCAGGTAGTTGCTGGGCTTTTTCGACAGTGGCAGCAGTGGAAGGCATAAATCAGATTGTTACTAGAAACTTGACCTCTCTGTCTGAGCAAGAGCTGATCGACTGTGACACTACTTACAACAACGGATGCAATGGAGGACTTATGGATTACGCATTTGCCTACATAGTAGACAATGGCGGAATCCGCAAGGAGGAAGATTACCCATACATTATGGAAGAGGGCACCTGTGAGATGGGAAAGGTAAAATCTTGACGCTACTTAACTAAACAAAACGCTATACCAATGCATGCAGTGCACCCCAATTACAATTAATATACGGTGTTCTCTCCCCTTTTTCAGGAAGAATCAAAACCTGTGACCATTAGTGGGTACCATGACGTGCCCCAAAACAATGAAGAAAGCCTGTTGAAGGCACTTGCAAAACAGCCCTTGAGCGTGGCTATTGAGGCTTCCGGAAGAGACTTCCAGTTCTATAGCGGGGTGAGTCAATAACCTACTCTGCCTTGCAGAAATCTCACTTCTCATCCACTCACTTAACCAGATGCTCATAATATGCACAAGCATGGCCGCTTTTTCACTTTGACATTTGACTCTGTGTCATGCCCGCTGTAGGGTGTCTTCGATGGTCACTGTGGGACGGCCGTAGATCATGGGGTGACAGCCGTTGGATATGGATCGACGAAGGGCTTGGATTACATCATTGTTAAGAACTCCTGGGGACCTAAATGGGGAGAAAAAGGGTACATAAGGATGAAGAGAAATACAGGAAGGACTGAAGGTCTATGCGGAATCAACAAAATGGCATCTTACCCTACCAAAAAGAAGTGACAAAATGGGGGGTTGTTCAAAGTTCAATTTCTAGCTACCTCTTCTTGCACGTCGACGTACTGGTCGAACCCTTCTTTTAATAAATTGCTGCTCCCTTGCGTTGTGTTGCAACTCCCTTTTACGATGATTCTCTATTTTTCTACTTGAAGGAAATTATAATTGTTAAAATTTACTTTATTTTCTCTCTTTTTCTTCGGTGGTTAAATTGTATTTTATGTATTTTTTTTTAAAAAAAAAAAAACAGATGTCTTTGAAAAACTAATCACACCGTCGACTAGTTGAACCGTAAAAATTGAAAATTGATCGCACTTTGAGTTCAGTTCAATCATAAAAAATAAGAATAATCAAAAACCAATCCAAGTCGAACTGAACCCATAAAATAAAGGAAAGAAAATTTAACCAAAAAAAAAAATCATTTGTTGAAGTTGACTTTAAAATACCAAATATTATAATTTCACTTATAAATTTTACCTAACTTACGATTAAATTTTAAATTAACTCTTATGTAATAAATTAAGATTTATAAGTAATTGTTAGAAGTAATATTGAATATTTAATCAAATTTGTCAATTAATTCTTTTCAACAAATTTTAAATTTAACTATTAAAATTAATTTTTAATTTTAATACACACTTAATATACAAAAAAAAAAATCTTAAACAGTGTAATTTTTTTTTTCCCAAATCTAACCAAGCATAAGAAATTTTGATATTCTTAAAATATTTTTGTTATAATAAATCTAGTTACCACAATCACCCTCATCTTCTAAAATCTGTGACGCGAGGCGTCGACGCGTTAATTGTCTGACATGAACAGTAGAAAGTTACGGCGAGTGAGATCCCCGAAAACTATATTTATGAATTGGGCCTATTGAGCCGACAAAGCAAATGTCCGTACGTGGCTTCTCCGATGCGAACTCTCGGGCATGCGACAACGGACCACGCACATGATTCTCTCGAGCACGTGTCACGGCCCTTTGTATATACTGCTTGGGAATCATTCTCAACGCCGCACAGGATGCACTAAATCCATGGACTCGTGAGACTCACATGACGCTGATAAAATCGCTTTTGTCCCTTTGCGACCGCTGCGCAAAACTCGGCTCGAGCTCCGAGTTAATTTCTTCGGGGCGACCATGGCCGATCGCCCGTATTCTCACACTCAACGACCCGGTGAGTCCGGCGCTGCGCTGCTGCATTTTCTTGCCTTCTTATTACCTACTAAACTCACTGAAATTAAATTCTAATATTATATTACATGATTTTTAAAAATTTCATATTTATTTAAAAATATTATTAATTTTATCTTCTGATTTTAACATTTATTTTACTTGGTTTGATTTAATAAAATTTGCATCTTTTTTTGAAAAAAAAAAAAAGAAGAAAATATCTCGAGCCCTCGTTTCATGCAGTTCGGTCCCCACCCCCGACATAATTATGTGAAGCAGATCCCGTATTACCGCAAATAAATATCTTCGACTGTTGTCGCCCAAAGCAAGAACAAAAATCGGAACAAAAGAAAAGGTTGAAGGTCACTAACCCCAACCCCGCACCAGGACCAAGCATTTCCAATGGGTACTCGAGCATTAAGTTTGATCTATCACTAGCAATTTGTCTTGGACCCACAAGCTAAGCCTGCCACTTGGGTCAAGGTTAGTTTCACCATCGCCCATTCTTACAATAGGTTAGAAATACAATTAAAATTAATAATTTTTTTATAATTAAATTTTATTTTTTATATTTTAATTTAAATTTTGTGTTTTTTTTAATTTATTTTAAATCAATTTTTAGTAACAAAAAGTCAAATTATTAGAAATTATACAAAATTTTAAAAAATATAAAAGTTAAATAAAAATGTAAAAAAAATTAAGTATCTAATTGTAAAAATTTATAAAAATTTGTTCTTTTTTTATATATTTTTAGAATAATGTTTGAGTTAGAGTTAATTGACATATTAGGTTCACATGTTTAAAAATAGTTTTTTTTTATTTTTTATTTTTAAAATTTTATACTTAAAAGGTATATAATATGAAATAAAAATAATAAAATTAATAAAAATATGACAAAATATATAATTAGTTAATAAAAGGTAAAATGCTACATTATTATTGCATATTCTTTACAAATTATTGTACGTTTTGTCATACTTCTAGAACGTCTAATATATATATATATATATATATATAGACAAAAGATTGAAGCTAAGGTGGACCAGTTTTGTTAACGTGTTGCGACATAATTCCGTTGGCCCTTTTTGGTTATGAGCACGGAAATGGGACAAGCTCATTGCAAATAGTATTATTCCGCCATTTCTCAGTGCCAGGCAAAGCTTATTTTATTGAACGGTTCCGACGAAAACTGAAATGTATGCGGGTCCAAAAAACCAATGGGCAGTGCCATAAGTTGGACTGACACCATCTTCTCGTCTGATTTTTTGAGGAAAGCAAAGGACTAACAGTATATTGATTTGCAAGGCAATGAACACGAGAGAGAATGATAGGTTAAACATGTTAGTGACAATCTGCTGAAATATTAAATGATATCCTAGAAAACTTTATATTATGCTTAGTGGGGATGACTATGCCCTTTGACGAACAAGTTTGCCTAATTTTCTGGCTAACGAAACCGAACACACCAATCTGTTTGCCATTTATGGCATTACCTAACCCGTGCACTTGCAATCTAAGCTTTCATCTTACAACACAGTGGCTTTTAATCAATATTTTAAAAATTAAACCGATTACTCAATAACAAAGTTTAACAATTTATAATTTTATCGGTTTAATTATTTTAATTAAAATTAAATAAGTAAAATTAATATTTAATATTAAATATATATAAAATTTTAATAACATAATTTTATTTTTAATAAAATTAAAATATAAAAAATATTTTCTTAATTTTTTATAATTTTTTAAACTAATCAAATTTTTTAAAAAATTAATCGATAATCTAATTAATTAATTTAATTATTAATTTTTAAAATAAATAATTTTTAGAGTGAACTGAACTAAATCATAATTTGGTTTTTGATTCCACTGATCCGACCAGCCGGTGATCTGGTTTTAATTTGTCAGCAAAACTGCCGTGGCGTTGATCCAAAATCATGAAATGTTTAATTCTCATCTCTTTTAATTTAGTGGGGTGGAGTTAAATTGAGGGTAGAGTAGATTAGCGGTGAGCTTTTTATTTTTTTTAAATTAAAAAAATAGGATAATCCCATTAAAAAAATTGCATTGATCGAATTGCATAAGCTATTTAACTATTTAAGATTACTATTTTTTTTTTTTTCCAGAAACGTGCAAAAATAAAAATACGTTTTGTCTTATTGAATTTCTTGATAAGGTTTTGAAACGAACACTTGTACTGATGTTGCACAATCCTTGCACTCAACGCACTCTGGTGCCTTCACATCTCGGTTTGGCCTTTCATGGTCTCCATCCTCCACGAAGAATAATTAATCATGTGCTGCTTTGAGAAAGTTTATTTGAGAAAGTCGTTACAATGGCAAGCAACGGCAGGCGAGGGATTTCCGGGAATATCATTTTATTATAGAATTATTGAGCAAGAAGCCAAAAGCACTCTCACTCAACCAATTGTTAACGGGCAGAGACACTATAAAAGAAACGGTTAAAGTTATGGCAGCTTGGCTCAGGCCAAAAATTTATGAATTTCAATTATCACTCTCGAAATTGAATGGCAATTAGAACTTGTCAATTAGAAAACGGAAATTAATGTTTGACTGTTGGATACCTGCTTGACCCCTTTGAGTTTCTCATTGAAACAACTTTGTCGGCCCGACCAAAGCCACTAAAGACAGTGGAAATGAAATTGAAAAGACTATAACCCCTTTGAAACAGATGCATGAACGTAGAGAAATTTACGGGTGAGAGACGGGTTAGGTTGGTAACGAATGTGTTTCACATGTTTTTACTTTCTTTTTTTTTTTTATAAAAAACTTGAAGTCTTTGTTAAAAAATAATTAGATGTATAATAAAATTAATATATTGTATAACGAGTTATTAAAAAGAAATTGCAATTGATGACTTCTTGTAGATTATATTATCTAATTGGTCTCATTGAACCTTCATTAAAAATTTGGCAGAGAACTTAAATTAAAATAATAATAATAATAATAATAAAGGGCAAAAGGTGTGTAGGAAATTCGGCAAATAATGATTAGATGTAACAAAATTAATTAAATGTGCAATGTAATTAACAGAAGCCATAAAAAGACGTTAAAATTGCATTTGTTGGCTTGTTACTTATGGAATTGGTCCCAATGCACATTATTTGAATTTTGGAAGAAATTTGAATTTTAGAAAAAAAAAAATCAAAGGAAATATGTGAAATCTACAATTGCCACGTAGTCCACCAAATCAAACTCTATCCTTTCAATTGTTGCTTGGCAGAGCTAAAAGCCGAAATTTGAGATGCAAAATTAGAATAAAATTTGCAAATTCCAATTTTGATGAGAGAAAAGCTAAGTGTACTCAAAATCTTACAGGTGTAAATAAACATAAATCAATTTTATACTTTATACAAAGACCGATAATATTTTATATAATATACATAAAATTTTCAACAAAATTCATTATTTTAATATAAATTCTCTGTATAAAACATTATTTATTTAACATAAAATTGTAGATTTGCGTGTTCCCCTTTTGGTAATGGTAATGGAGTTCATCATTCTGGAATTGGGAATTTACGCTGCTAACGGCGAGTCAATCACCGTCGTTTGAGTATGCAGTGTGGCCACCGCCGATCTCGGTAAACTGGGTGTTGCCATGGCATTCGGCACACAAAAACTAATATATTTCCAGATCCAAACCACTACAAATTTAATTACAATAATCAAAGTACAGAAGTAACTAAAACCAAAAACCAAAGACAGGAGTAAAAACAATGTCATTTTTATTGAAAGAAAGTCAAAATATCTCAAACCCATAGTTGCTGCTTTGCCTGAGATCCACAACAGCCATCAACTGCTGATAAGAAGCTTTATGCTATGAACTTACATTACAACTGGAAAATCAAAAAAAAAAAAAAAAAAAAGAGGGAAAAGAAAAAGGAAAGGGGAAAGAAAATTGAAAAGATGCCAGATTTTAGATGAGAGAAGAGGCTTAGCTAAGAAATTGTAAGAAATCTAGGGCAAGAAACTATTACTATCATTGGAGTTATTTCTCTGACGATTGTCGTCTTCCAGCTCCTTCAATCTTGCTTCCGTGTCAGCTCCCCTGCTAGAGCTGCTCTCCGGCAAACCTCCGCACTTTTGGCACCTGGCCACCACCAGAATCTGACGGCAAGACGGGCAGGACGAGTGGGAACCAAGCCAAGTGTCGATGCAGTTCACGTGGAAGCCGTGCCCGCACTGCGGAAGCACCCGGATTTCGTCTCCGGGGGCAAATTCCGCCAGACAGATCGCGCAATCGGAGAGCTTGGCGCCCCAATCCTCCGAGAACGTTTCCTTGGGGAGGGAGCGGAGGATCTTTTTCTTGAGGCCTCTTGTGGCGGCCGAAGAGGCGGAAGGCAGGGTTGGAGAGCGGGATGCGGCGCCGGAGGAGAGGCGGCGAAGCCAGGCGCATCGGGCGACGGCGATCAGGCCGAGAACGCAGATGAGGGCGCAGAGTAGCGCCGCCAGTATCACCACGAAGTCCGAGTCTATGGTAGCTGGTGTTTCAGAAGTTTGGTTGGATAAGGCGGTCGCCGACGAGTTTACGGCGCCTAGAAGCCTGAAGAAATGACGAGTCATGTGAAGAAAGCGATAAACTGAAAAAAACGGAAAGGGCTTTTGTGAGTTAATTTGTCCTGTTGCAGCGCTTAGAGGAGGGGAAGTGTGTCTGAGAAGTTGTGTGAATGCCAGAGACGGACAGGGAGCGCGCGTGATGATAAGGTTTTTTCCTTTTTTTTTTTTGAAGGGAAAGCACTCCAAAAATTGTACGTAAAGACACTGTAACTAAAATATACCGTGTCAATAATGATAATAATAATATATATATATATATATATTTTTATATCCCATAAAATTGGTAGGATTTATTTTATGGTGAAGCCTGAACACGAGGTGAATGGAATTTCTAAATGGATGTTGCAATTTCTTAAAAGTAACAATGATTGGCTCTTCGGTCTCTCGCAACGCAGGCGAGGAGATGATGACCAATGAGAAATATCCCAATATTCATTGGAAATAATTCCAAAGTGGATAATTGTTAATTATTTTCTCTCTTGCTTCCCCAATTTTTGCATTTGTCGGCAACACACGTTCCCCCCCTTCCTTTTTTTTTTTTTTTTGTTTTTTCTTTTTTTCTTTCTTTTAAAAGTTAACGCATTTCTCCCCCTTTCTTTTCTTGGAAAATTGATTAGTAACTAGCTAGATGCAATTAATGTTTTCTTCTAAATTAGGTCGATAAAAGCACAATCAAAAATTGACCATTAATTTTATTTGGTTTAGAAGTTAAAAGTAAGAAGTCAAAAGGAAATTCTTAAAGCATAGAATAAAAAAAAAAAAAAAGAGTTAAAAGTGTAAATCTAATAAAAAGTATAACAACAAGAGGCAACATTGTTTTATAACTTTTTTAAAACTTTATTGAATATTGGCTTTTATCATTACGCCTCACTACTCTTCATTATTCCCATTTAACTTTTACTCTCCTTTTCTCTTCACCATCCCTAGCCATTACCCTCTTGACATGTAACTGTAATTCCTAACCCCAATACAAACGCTGCTTGAAAATTACAAGTTCATAACTTCATTGAATCATGGGCGCTATGACAATTCATTTAATCCAAATTCAACTTTTTTCATATATTTATTATGTATGAGGTTTAGATCTTGTTAGAAGAGTTTGATGAAATGAAAACTCCAATCCCTCTACACAACATTTCGAGTGGTTGAAAAGGGCCAAAAAAAAAAGAGTTGATCATCATCAACGTAAAAACGGCGTACTTTGGGAGGGAGTTAAAAATTCCCTCGTGAGATGCCCGTTGCAGTACCTGGCAATCTGGATGGAATCCTATTCCAGGACTAAAACTAGCAGCAACAAGAATTTGTGGCCAAAAGGGTGTTTTGCTCTTTGGTTTATTTTGAAGCATGTTTCAATCTTAGATTTATTTTGAAGTGCGAATATAAAGCATGACATTTCGAAAGGAGAGTCCAGTAGCAGCCGGCATGGTACAAATCCTACTTGGTGGTCCTCTCTTATTTCTCAGCAGACCAACATGGACCACTTATTGCACGTTCACTTCCATATCATTGCTGCACGCAACAAAGAGAAACCATTATTGGTACAAAGTTTCCAAGGACCATCAATTTCTCAAGTACCAGCCACACCAAATTAGGATCTCATTTATATGTATTGCCAGGGCACCATCATATAGCAAACAGACAGTTTTTCTGGACCTGTAAGAAACAATTGAAAAGCACTTGTAAGAAACAACTGGCACTCGCTTTTACAACATTATAAGTCATCCAGCAAATCATGATCTTCAGAGTAATAATTTCTTCAATCATTCACCCATTAATGAAAATCATAAGGATCATTAATCACAAACCTATCAAAAAAAGGCATCTCAACACACAAGTCTCCCACATATGAGATCTAGGAAAGAGTCAAATAGACGCAACTTTACTCATTTTCATAAAAAGACTATTTTTATAATTCAAACTTTCGACCTTTATGTCAGAATATAATAACCTTATTGTTATATTAAGACTCAGTCCTTCAATCACATTCCTACCTAGTAAATGCACTAAAGAAACCAAGGCAATTGTCAGTTTTGTGGCATCATTGGAATACAATGCTTAGTTCTAGCTCAACCCCTAAATTCTAAATGCAGTTGTCTTGCTGGTAATTCTTCAAATTACACAATCAAATTATGAAATCCCTCTTCTTTGCACTTTCATGTCCTTGACAAAGCTTGATGAGAAGTTCACTTTTACAGAATGTTCTCACTGAATCCTTGTTACAAATATGTCTATCACATATGCTCTATGGGAAAGAAACATCTTATAACTGATATGATCTTATAACTGGTGTGACAAATTGGAACTTTCTTATATTATCCATCTCAAAATATGAATCACCTAATATGTCGTGATTGAAGCATGGCCACTCCATAACCACGTGTGTCTTCTAAGAAGAATGTGGTTAGTATTTCACCCAGTGTTTGGCGAACTAAACCGGACCAGCTGGTCAGACTAGAAAAATTGGGATTCGGTTGGACAATTGGTTTGGTTCACTTCTAAACACCCAAAGAGTCAAAACTCAAAACCAGTCATAACCTGCAAAAACCAGCTCAAAACAGGCTGAAAAACCAAAAACTAGTCCAGTTCATAGTCAAACTGGTTTTGATTCTAAGAAGTTACAATTTGAATGCTAAACCTTTTTTAACTTTCCTAAATTTTATTCAAACTTAAAATTGACTCATAAATTTTATTTGAACTTATAATTTAAACATTAAAACTATAATTTATAATTTAATCATTCCAGATGGGTCAAACACCTCCTCTGGATGAAAGTATCATACTATCATGACCATAATAATTCAGATTCAAATAGATCAGAATTGAAATAAATTGAATATGCAGCTTGCAGCTATTACCTTCACATTAATTAAGTTTGGCTCCCTTGACTCACAAATCAAACCTCAGATTCCATTTACCATTCATGTCGGCATTGAAGGTCCAATTATTTTCCCTGATTTGAAAATAGGGCACCTGAAAGAGAAAACAGCAAATATAATTACCGAATCAGCAAAGCAAGTCAAACTTACAATCAAACTTCAAATGATAAAGTTAAAAGTATGTTTGCTCCATGCCAAGCACATTTCACCCTACTAACATGTACTCCTATAACATTGTAATACTCGCCATCACATACATTTTGGTAAAATAAGATTCAGCAATAATTTAATGCAATTTGAACAACTAGCGTGAGGGCATTGGAATTAACAACTAGAATGTTGCCAACTTCTCTTTCACACACTTTCTCACATTCTCATGCTCCTATGCCCTCCCTTGATAAGCAGCAGAGACTATAATGTTGCAGATAGACATGATTCACAAACACACACCAGTTAAAAAACCAGAAAGAAAGAAACTGAAACACTATATAATAACAATCATGAATAGCAACTTCAATATATCAAGATGAAGAATTACAAAGGTACATAAAGTTCACATATAAAGATTTTTTAGTTTCACATAAAAGGGGGAGTCCACCTTGTCAATCACTTCATATCCAACTTTGAACCTGACATCTTGGTTTTTTTGAAAATTAAATATGCTCCAAGCAAATTCAGCAGCTCCTTTTGTCTTCCTCTGTCAGTACAGTGCACAAGAATGAATTAGTTGCCTGTGGAAACCTAAACTTTGAGTATACACTGAGACTAAACCAAAAATCACAAAGAAATCATATTAGGAAACTCATAAATAAATGAAACAAAGCACTTAGGTTCATTAAGCCTACAACCCGCCAACGTTCAGGATAAAACCAAGATATAAGCAACAGCTGCACCAGAATAAAAGGAGGCAATGACTCAATATCAAACGCCTACATTCTTGCAAAGTTCCGGATCAAAAGAACACTGACCTCTTTAAGTTCATTGTCAAAATTACATCGTCCCTTAACATTGAAGCTTAACAAACTGTCACTTGTCACAGGAAAGGCCTTTTTGCCACGTAAGATGTAACGGAGCTTCTCATGTTTATTGTATTGCAACCCCACGCCAAGACTGGTCGATAGCTGCAGTTCATTGTGGAATATAATAGATTATAAAGGGATTACCTTTGCTTAATAATAATGGTAATAGCAAAAAAAAAAAGGCTATCATCATGATACTAGTATAGATAAATGCAGAGTGAAAGCATCCATACATCCGGGTAGAAGCGCCTTATCATGGCTTCCAAATGACTTGGAGCTCCAGATCTCGTGTCTAGCTCTCCACGAAGCTAACCAAAAAAGAAAGAAATCAAGAAAATCAGTATTCCAAGATTGAATATAGCCAAATACAACTTCAACAGCCATAGATAATGTGGAAACTGGAAGTGACCCAAAGACCATGATTTTGATTATGCATCAGAAATTTGAAGAAGACCCATTTAATGGAATAGCTTCTATCACCAAAATAGACATCTACTCAGCATTGTAATGGGCACTAACATATAAAAGCAAGTAGGTAGGATGGAGAGTTAGATTAGCAAAAATAAATAGAATCAAAGTAAATATGAGAGACCTGCAAATGGGTTTTAGAATCCATGGGAAATTTCTGCTTGGCATGGATTCTTAGAGCTTTGGAGTCTCCTGCATATCTCAGAGACGTTTCCATTTTTTTTTTTCATACAACTTCTTTTCTTCTCTAAGTCAAGTGAATGGCAGTCTAAACAACTTGAAAGGATTTATCTAACTAAAACCCTAAACCACCCCCCCCCCCCCCCCCCCGACCCCGCCAACGGACGATGCGATACAGCAGATGTGTCACTGCTACCCTGCGGATTGTATGGTTGCTCTTCGTTTGCTTATCTCAGTTCAGGCAGAGGCTAATAATTTAACGGACCAAAGGCTTCTTGCTTGCTTCTCCTGTCCTGTGATTAGGGCATGAGGCGTTGGGCTTGAAGCCTTGCCCACCGCAATGGCATTGCCCAAAAAATGGGCCAATTTTGGGTAAAATATTATAACGATAAGAGATGGACCCAAACCTGAAACATTCTCCGCAAGTCCAAATTTCTAAGAAAATAATAATAATAATAATATATTTACAAACAAGCTTAACAAATAAATTTAATAAATGTATGTGTAATATTAATGAAACACGTAATGACATTTATCGTGATTCAATCACCGTCTTTCCACTATTATTTTACATAAAAAGTAATTTTAATGAGGGTAAACTCTATAAATTGAGACCAAAAAAAAAGGATTTTAGAAAACTTTTTAGTTTTTTCACTTAATATAATCAGTAAAATTAAATAAATTTTTATCGTTATAAATATCATTATTCTAATGAGATTTATTATTGTGATGGTAGGTTTTCTAATTATATTCAAAATAAAAGAAAATTTTTTATTGATGAAAGACCTATTTATATCTATGCATGCCTGCCTGTTGATTGATGACTAGGTCAACGTCTGCATCCTTTTGCATTGGGAACTATCGAGTGGCAGAAAATATTTTTGCTTTGTTCCCCTCCAGTTTCAATATATTTCTCTCAATGTTCATTTTCTTCCCGCAAAATAGTAAAATCTTCCTTTTTTTTTTCTTCTTTTTTTTTTAATAGAACAACTGATAGATACGGCATGCGCTCTCCAAGATGCATCTATAATCACATAACGATTGGGACATGCCAAAAACAAAGAAAAAGAAAAAGAAAAAGAAAAAATCTTAAACTTTTCTAAATTATTATAATTAAGTCTTAAATTTTAAATATTTTTATTTAAATCTTATATTTTTAAAAATTTATTTCAAATTAATCAATTTTTAAATAAAAATAATTAAATCGTCAATAATTTATATTAGATGAATATATAATTTTTAAAAATTTTAATATTTTTTTTCAAAAATATTGATTTAAAATAAATTTAAAAGATATATAATTTAAATAAAAATATAAAAATTTAGAATTAATGTATTTTTTTTAACGTATATTTCCATAGCTATTCGTCATTGCACGTCCACCTGGGAAGAGTTTAGATGGCGCTTCTTTTTTTTTTTTTTTTTTAAGGAAGGCGCTTCTATTGTTTGACCGTAGGAAGGCCCTTCTAGAATTCTACTTTTTGATGCGTTACAGACTTTCCACGTGTGTTTTGAAATTCTAGAATTTTTCACTTTGTTTCATGTTTGCTTCTGCCTTTGCTTCTTCTTTGTGGTTGGTAACAATCAGCGCTCTACAGCCTAGGCTGCGGCAGGACTTCTTTCCCCTTATAGGGATTTGTTGCCCGTTCTTTCTACGCAAACAAAAACTTTTCCAGTAGGAAAACATGCAAGTGATTTGACAATGTCAATCGAACGGTGATCGTGTATCTGAAAAGTATAAATGTGTAACAAACGACTTTAGAAATTTTATCGTGATAATAAATTCAAAATATCTAGTAAAATATATAATTAGCATTAATAATTATTAATATAAGTATACGCATAAAAATATATATACAATATATGCACATTCGTAGAGAAATAGACAAAAATTATTGAATATAAAATACGTTGTTATCGTTAAATAAATATAAGAAGGTTGACTGCTTGATGTAAAAATTGAGTAATAATTTATTGTGTTTTTTTTTTTTTATTAATGCAGATTCAAATTTTTTTAATAACATTTCTCTTTTATTTTAACAGTATGCTGGGGTCCACTAGTTGAACATCGGACATTCAAAAACCGAACACACCGGTTGAATAGAAAGATCCAACCTACAGCTTTCGACGATAAACTACATTTAATTCTGTCCTTCGGGTGAGCCGAAAGGTTTTACAAATCTTCTCTGATTCCCGTGCTTTCTTGGTCATATAACGAAACGACACGATACGATGTTGAATGATGTTGAATGGTGAATGGTTTCTAGACAGCCCGTGGGTGAATTTATATTCTCTGGGGAGACCAAACCGGTACGATATATGGTTTTGACGATTATTCACATTGTTTGTTTTGATATCCACTCAGAATGATGGGTTTTATTTAACTTAAAACAATGGGCTACGCTGGTTTGCTGAACTGATAATAGCAGATTAGGAATGGTTTCTTTCGTTTTGCTTTTGTGTTCAGATGGACTAAGACATCAGAATATGCCAAAAAAAAATTGAAAAGAAAGATAATAAGTAAAATGTATTAGGCATAAGACAAATAATGATATACATAATATTTAATTATATTTTATCAAATAGTAGTTCATTAAATAAAATTATAAATAATTTAATGCTTGAGAGAAAGAGATTGTAAAATTAGTTATAACTCAATTCATTTTTTTTACTATTTATTTAACGATAAATACACAAATGAAGTATATAATGACAGCAAGATAAAAGATTATCATTTCAAAAGAGAAAATATAAAATAAATAAATTGAGTTTAATTGTGTCTTAGTTGTATCCTCTAAGATATGATTGTGCTTTTTTTTTTTGTTCTCTCAGATTATGAAAAGCGGAACTATACTCATTTTGAATAGAATGGCGGAAGGATGGCAATTGTTCATGCTTAAAAAAAAAAAAAAAAATCTCGTAAAATAGTTGAAAAAAAAAAACCAAGATTGGAACATTCACTTGAGACAAGATGACGATCTTTCTGGCCTTTCATTAAAAAATATAATGGAATTCTAACGAAAAGAATGCCTTTTAACAGCACAAAAAAGGTCGAGTACTCTTTTCAGAAAGAAAGTTTATGGCTTTCATTCAATCGCGTGAAATATCAAAGAATATCTAAGAAACCGAATTCAACTGTGAAAAACAAAAATTAAACCCAAAAATCCGATTATATGAAATTAAAAAGTAAAGTCAAATAGAAATTTTAGTTAAACAAAATAAGTTTGGTTTGAAAATAAAATTTTCAGTTTTTTTTTTTTCAACATCCCTAAGAATGTCAGCATAATTAAGTCAAAAAAGAACAAATTTACAAATACGAAAGTAAACCAGAACGGAACGACCATCTCGCCCACCACGTGGCCCAACGTTACCGTTCTGTTATCCCTTGTTCAAATACAACGCATACGACAGAGATAATGACAAGAAAGACCAACAACCAGACCAGAACACATAGAGATACTCTACTGCAACTCTAGAATGTTGACACAAAACTGTAACTGATGAAAGCATTTGTATCATAGAAAAAAATATATATATATAAAAAGGATAAATATATATTTCTAAAGTACTAAATAGGAATAACATAGTTAAAATATTTATTTTGCAAAAAGTCATTAGAATTATGCTATTTTTCAAAATAAAAAACACATAGAGATATTTACTCATTATGTTAGCTCTGTCATGTGCATTTAAAACTCAGCTTATTCTTTCACCACCGTGATTAAAATTAATAAAGCATGCCATATATAGAAATACCCATAAAGGGACAATGATACCCATACTTTTTAAGATGATATGAACAAATCTAGTTTAATAAAATAAAGCAACAGAAGTTTTATAGTTTAACTCTACCTCTTTCCCTTTTTTAATTTATATTGAAACTTAGTTGAGAAACCAAGTTGTAATTAATAGGACCACTCTGGATTTTACTTATGTGAATTCACTTTAATTATTGGAATTAGGAGTTGATAATTTTATCACAAGGCCGCACATATGGGTTGAGTTGGTAATGGTGGTAATTAGAGTTTCTTTGAATTGGTTATGAAATCTAACATATAGTTGCAAAATATCCAAGGAGTTTTCACGCAAGGAAAGCTTGTCTTTTAGTTGTTTTGTCTGTCCTTTTGGGAAAAGGAGTGGGGCTGGGGTGAACTAAACTAAAAAGATACAGGAGGAAAGTGGAAAATAAAAAACTATTATTATTATTGTTTATTAAAAAAAAATATTAGTTTGTTAGTTATATAATGAGATTTTTTTATTCTAATAAATACAACAGTTGTTTTTATAAAATTAGAATTCAAAATGTGAAAATAGAAGTGAAAGCACTAGAAGTATTTAAAAATAAATAAATATATTACAATAGAATCTCCAAATTGGTTTCGGAAGCATAAAAAAAAATTGCTGGTGATGACCTCTTTTTTTTTTAGAATATATGCGAGTGATGACATTGACAGCGTTAAGTGTGCGTTTTCGTCTATCGCCTCTGTGGTCCCAAATGCCAATCGTTACGTGAGACCCCCCCCCCCCCCCAGGGCAAGCTCCGCTAGATATTCGCCGGCATCTACTCAGGACTCAAGTCAAAAGAAAATAGTAATACTAAAAAAATCTGTTAAAATTTCGTCTTTTTTTTTTTTTCTTTTCTCTGCAATTTTTTTTTAAATAATGTTTTTTCTATAATTTCAGAAAAGTTTTTAAAAAATGCCATAAAAAGGATAAATTACGTCAGAGGAAAACGGCCCCTGGTCGTCAATTTGGTTGGTTTGGCATCTTCCGTTGGCTGCATCGCCCACCATTTTGGTTTTTGTTTTCTTGTTATTTTTGCTTTTCCGCCTCATATAAAAACGTCTCAGGAGACCGTCGCTTACAGCAGAGACATCCAAAAGTCCAACACCAACTACCGCAAACCATCTCCTCCTGTCAGTCTTCTTTCTTTCTTATTGCCAACCAAAACGCTATCACCACCGCCACCGCCACCACCAACGGCAGCAACAACAACAACAACAACAAGAGAAGAAGTGCAAAATGGATTCTGATTACGGCATTCCCAGAGAACTCTCCGATCTTCAGAAACTCCGATCACTTTACCATCCAGAGCTCCCTCCTTGTCTTCAGGTCTCCTCCTTCTTCTTGTTCTTATTCTTCCGACCAAGCATCATCTTTCTCTTTGTTTTTTTTTTTTTTTTTTTATTGAATTTTCGGATTGTGTTTAGATGTGGAAGCTCAATCTATGTGGCCTTCTGCTGATGTCTAGATAGATCTATTTACAGTTAGTTTCTTCTTCTTGGAAATTCTTCTCCTACTCGTCTTCTACCGATGATTGAAATGCCTTTTGTATTGTTGGAATCAGTGGCAACTTGGTTTTTGGATTTTGTTTTATTCTTTTTATTATTATTATTATTAAAATAATTGTATTTGTTTGTTGTTAGATTGTGATTCCTTTCATCAGCAATATCTGTTGTGAAATGAGTTAGAAACATGCCATCTGCGCAGGGAACAACTGTGAGGGTAGAATTTGGTGACGCCAGCACAGCTGCAGACCCAGCGGATGCCCACACAATTGGCCGATACTTCCCCAACACTTATGGCCAACCTTTGGCTCACTTTCTCAGGGCTACTGCCAAAGTTCCCGATGCCCAGATCATAACAGAGCATCCTCCTATTAGGTTTTGCGCTTTGCGACCCCTGTTGCTTTCCTTGCTTCCTTTTTTTTTTCTTTCGGGTCTTTTTAACTAATTATGTAGTGTGCATTGCTGTCATATGATTTATGCGTCTGACTGTGATCAATATGCTATACCATCTGTCGACAGGGTAGGAGTAGTCTTTTGTGGAAGGCAATCTCCCGGAGGCCATAATGTCATCTGGGGCCTTCACAACGCTCTTAAAATCCACAACCCCAAAAACATTTTACTCGGATTTCTAGGTAAGAAGCAGTATTTCTGTCAGTTTTCATGTGTAATTCTTGTGTTGCATGAGCATAATGGCACAGGTGGACATGCAGATGATCACTTGTTCTCAAAGCATGTTTTTTGGTGTCTTAAAGTAAAAAAATTCATGGGCGGGGTATTGAAATGACAAATCTTTATTGTAAAATGTGCCACATAATTTGGTAAGAAAAGTCTTCAATAAAACTTTCGGTATCCTTAGCATTATTCATAGAAAAATATTTTGTTTGGTTTATATTAGTGAGATAGAATTTTAGGTGGGTGACGTTTTAAATTTCTAAATTATTGTAACTGCACATATATATATATATATATATGGATGTTTTTAAGTTTCCATACCGTGTCTGGCAGTTCCCAATTTCTTTCGGGCCTTTTTTTTCGTGCCACGCCTTGTGGTATATGTTTCAGCGCTTCTCGATTTTTTGGAATGAAAGCCTTTGACCTTTTCTCCAATTTCTCTAAAGGGAATGGAACTTGCCTTCTAAGGTTTCTTCTATTTATGAAACAGGTGGCTCTGAAGGTTTATTTACACAGAAAACCCTTGAAATTACTGACGAGGTTCTGTCCACCTACAAAAATCAAGGTGCGTGGTAATATTTGATTATTTCCATTTTGGGATCTTCACTTTTGACATGGCCATGCAACTTGGCTATAACTCTTTCCTTTTTTTACCTTAGGTGGTTATGATATGTTGGGACGGACGAAAGATCAAATAAGAACAACTGAGCAAGTTAATGCTGCACTAACTACTTGCAAAGATTTGAAATTGGATGGCCTTGTTATAATTGGAGGTAACAATGATTAGTTAAGAAGTGGTTGGCAGAGTACAAATCTCGGGCTTTGCACCAATTACTAATTGTACATACTTGGCACTTTTGAAGGGGTTACTTCTAATACAGATGCTGCTCAACTTGCTGAAACATTTGCTGAGGCAAAAAGCCCAACAAAAGTACTTTCTGCATGCCTCTTGGACACGAACTAAATAAACAAGAACTGTGTGAAGTGCATTTTCATTTTTGCTGAATGCTTATTTTAACCATTATGTGTATTGCCACCCCTGGATAATTATGATGTTGTGTGCATGTGTTCTTGTCTTATATCATTCACTGAATGCATTGTTCCAATTTCTTAGGTGGTTGGTGTTCCAGTTACTTTGAACGGTGATCTCAAGAATCAGTTTGTGGAAACTGATGTTGGCTTTGATACAATATGCAAGGTACTCTGCAGATCATATTGGCAATTGCACATTTCCCTACCCAGATGGCTTGTGTGAAAAAGGGAAAATAGAAAGTTTTCCTATAGTTTTTCCTATAAAGCACAATAATCATTTGTTATGGATTACATGTTATGCATTGATTTCTGAGTGTCCCTTTAGATACTAGTCTTTGCAAACATTCACTAACACTAGAATATTAAGAAGCTGGAGTTTTGGTGAACTTTTCTCTTTTTTTGAACAACATGCTATGAGAGGAACCAAATTATGGATGGTTTACTGCTTTTATTGTCTGAGAATTTTTCAATTTTTAATTTGTTAACCAGTAGTGTGTGGTAGTTTTTGCTTTAATGAGAAGCTGTCTACTTGGGCTTACCAGCAATAATCTACATTTTTATGTATAGTTGATTAACTTGGAGGAAGATGCTAAAATTTTGTGTTTTTCTTTTGTAGATCAATTCCCAGCTCATCAGCAATGTCTGCACGGATGCTGTCTCGGCAGAAAAGGTAATTACTTCATTTACAAATGAATTGGCTAATCTATGCAGTCAATATGGGATTTATTTAAGGGCTTGTAATGGAGAGGTTACTTTGAGAAATTGTATATACATGACCACTCTACAATTGCTATTTCTAAAATACCAGGACTTTTCTTTTTCCTCCCCTAACTATTCAATTGATCCTTTTCAGTATTATTATTTTATCCGACTCATGGGCCGGAAAGCATCACATGTTGCTCTGGAATGCACACTCCAATCTCATCCAAACTTGGTTAGTCTTGCATGTTCTACCATTGTTTGGTATGCATTTATGACACAAATGATGCTTTCATGCATATATTTTCACTGTCGTATTAAATGCCTAATGTGCTTTCCACAGGTGATCCTTGGTGAGGAGGTAGCTGCATCAAAGTTCACTTTATTTGACCTGACAAAACAAATTTGTGATGCCATCCAAGCCAGAGCACAGCAAGGTCTTAAGAAATTTAACTTGCTTTACATCATGTCTGATATTTTACTCAGTCAGTAAAAAGCAACACATGTCTTTCTACCAAGTTAATGCAGAATAACCTCCCCCAACCATGAAAAAAAATAATAATAATAAAATCAAGGTAGTTTGGTTGACAGCTGGTAGATCAAATCAAGGTAGCTTGGCTAATAACTGGCAGAGCCTAGATTGAACATCAAAATGCAGTTTAATATGGTGTCAGTATACCATACTGCCTCGAACTACCTTTTAACGGCAAGCTTAGGTTGTTCTCTGCATCTCTGATGAGTGATGCATTGGTTTTAGTAATTTGCAGTAACAGTTGCATATTAATAATGAAGCTTTTCTTATGTTGTTTTTGGCTATCTGACTGGAATGTAATTGTGCCAGATAAGAACCATGGTGTCATCCTATTGCCAGAAGGGCTCATAGAAAGCATTCCAGAGGTCTATGCTCTCTTGAAGGTAATTCATTGTGTTATGTTCTTAAACCACAGTAGACTTGCACTTTTCTGTGAGGGCTTTTGTTTACTGCAAAAGGGAAGTTATCAAATTCTATTTTACTCTTAGGAAATACATGGCTTGCTCAAGCAAGGTGTTAACCCTGACAAAATCTCTCTCCAACTTTCACCTTGGGCATCTGCTTTGTTTGAATTTTTGCCACCCTTCATCAGGAAACAGGTTTGAATTTCCCTCTTAAGTTCTCCTTGAAAGAAGTCAGTCATTGCAAGGCGCAAGAGTTTGACTGTTTTAACTTTCAATCTTGAATACACAGCTGCTCCTTTACCCTGAATCGGATGACTCAGCACAGTTATCACAGGTATGATGCATGGAATGTCTGTGAAAAGGAATTGTCTGGCCTACAGATCGTAATTTGTGCTTGCTCTTTGTTTCTCCAGATTGAGACAGAGAAACTTCTAGCACATCTTGTGGAGACAGAAATGAATACCCGCCTGGTATGCTATTTATATTACCCATTTTTGTCCTCATTTTGTGAAAGTACCCTTGGATTATTACCAGATACTAAATGATTTTTGGGGTATGAAATCCCGGGACAAGACTATGATTTTTTGACAATAAAGTCGCCAGTTTACATTTTTTTTTTTTATGCTACAAGGTCTGAAGCAATTTAAAAGCTTAGTCAACACAAATGATTGGGCTTTTGCAAAAAGAATGTTGTTCCCTTGAATACATTGTTCATCCTGACTGTATCGGGGCATTGTGTGCCAACTTTTGCTCTCATGTTGTCCTCCTATATTAGTGTGTTTCCAACATAATGTTGTTCTGTTGTTGACAGTATGTGTCACAATATTAACATGTTTCTATATTCCATTGCTTTGCAAGCATTGGTTATTATAAAATTTGCTAACAACAATTCCTTGTTAAGTTATAGTCTCTCATGTTTCTCATGTTTTTTTGTTTGACCAGAAAGCGGGCATATACAAAGGGAAAAAGTTCAATGCCATTTGCCATTTTTTCGGCTATCAGGCTAGGGGTTCTGTACCATCAAAATTCGATTGTGACTATGCCTATGTATGTTATCAAAGGAAGAATTTATTTCTATTTCTGTCCATTCAAGTATGGATACATATTGCTTGCTTAATATGGGACCACATTTCTGCAGGTCCTGGGCCACATCTGCTACCATATTCTTGCAGCTGATTTGAATGGTTACATGGCTACTGTTACTAATCTGAAGCACCCTGTAAACAAGTGGCGGTGTGGTGCTGCTCCCATCACAGTTGGGTTTATTTTTGTCTCCCTCATCTACTTTCAAATAAAATTTTCCCCCATAATACTTGTGAATGCTTGCTGTGACACAGGACATTGATCTGTCTACACTTGTTTTCGGTGAATACAGGCAATGATGACAGTGAAACGATGGGCTCAAAGTCCAGGTGCCTCTTCAATTGGAAAACCTGCAATTCATCCAGCTACTGTGGATTTGAAAGGCAAAGCATATGAGTATGTCCCTTTCCTTTTTTTAATTCACCAAGTCCTTGCTACTCAGTTGATGCAATATACAATCTGAGGAAAGTTAGATCACCCAAAATTTGGAGCAAAAAAACCTTTGCTCCCATGCGAACAAAACTTTGGGAGTACTTTATTTTCTCCATGGCTATGATTGTAGGCTGCTAAGACACAAGGCCGCAAATTTTTTGATGGATGATCACTATAGAAATCCTGGGCCCCTTCAATTTGATGGCCCTGGTGCTGATGCTAAGCCTATAAGCCTTTGTGTTGAAGACCAGGATTACATGGGACGAATTAAGAAACTGCAGGAATACCTTGACAAGGTGCTCACATCTTTGTTTTCCCTTGATTATTTCTTCTTTATTTATTTACATTGTGATGATATTAAGTCAGATCACATTGATTTCAGAATTTTTTTGGCTGTTTTGACCGAGTGATTCACATGTCATGATTGAACATTGGTATTGCTTTGAGATTAACTGTTTATGACAAAGTTTGCATAAAAGTAAAAGAGAGAAAAGAAAAACAAAAGAGAAGCTTGTACGAGGATACATTTTTGTTTATTTCTTTGTCCTCTCAAAATTTTCTTCATGCATCTATTAAGATTGGTAATCTGATTCTGTGAGAAAAATAGGAGAAGGGTGGGTTGGGGACTTCAATATAAAAGACTAAATAAGCCAAGTAGACAACGGAAAACAGGCTGACTGCGGGAATTCTTCTACAATCTGTAGACTTGCTGCATTCAATATTTATCTGTTTCATCGATGATTTTTTCCTCCAAATTTTCAGATAAGAGCCATCGTGAAACCTGGTTGCTCCCGGGATGTTCTGAAAGCTGCCTTGAGCATCATGGCATCCGTGACAGATGTTCTCTCCGTGATGTCTTCGACTCCCCCCAAAAGTGAGAATGCAGATCTTTAAATTTCTTTTCCTCAGTCATCTCGGTGCCGCATTGTGGTTTGAGAATTACATACTCCTCTGGAACAGTGCCTTGTTTTTCATTATTTAAGTCCAAGTCCTTGAAGTTTAGGTACATTACATATCAGTTTTGGTTGCTCCTAATAGTCCAAGGTTGCTTCACAATCTGTTTTTCTCCAACTTTCAACTCAGGATGCTAATAAAAAAGAAAAAAATTGTTTATGCTAGTAAACTTGCTTCCAGTTTCGAGCAACTCCCTTTCTCTTTTCTCTCGTGACGACCAAATTCACAAGTTTTTTCGGAGGGCTAATAAAAATGAATTTGGAGTGTGGCATGCTGAGTTCTGCGGAAATCCAAAAAAAAAAAAAGGGCATCGCTGTTCAAAGGATAAAACATATGAGTGGACTCTCCCTGATTTCCTCACAAGGACTTACGTGAGATACGTTAAAACTGGTTCGAATGCCATGGAGGCTACCTTATGCTTTCTCTGTAGTAGGCGTGGCGCCTCCACTGTTTTAGCTGGAAACAATTTACGCCTGCAACCCTGACGATCACGGTTATCTGAAAACGATGCATTACAAAATACAATCTCTGAACTCAGTACAATTTTCATCCGTTCATACAAGACAAACTTGTGACGATGTGGGTGAATGCCACGTGCCCAGCAAGCTGGATCAAATGTATTGTTGTTTAGTTTACGAAAGAGACTTCTGGAGATTTTTGTCTGCTCTCCAGGACACTTCCCAAGCTTTTGGTTGAGGTCAAGTATGCATCACTAGATTTGCCTCAGAATCCATATAAAGCATCAAACATCAAACACGGAAAGAATCTCCGATCACAAAGCCAGATATTCTCAGCAATAATTACTAAGCTTTGGAAGGAGACAGGCAAGCATCACCAGCTTTGTTCGGATTCAAATTGCTTTGGATCCATCTGCATCAAGCATAGAAGGCAAAACCAAAAAAAAAAAAGGTAAAATGTTTTTATTTAGAGTAGAAAAAAAAAAAAAATAAAGAAATCTCTACTTTTTCTTACTGTTAAAATAAAACATCAGTTTTTCTATCTCCGCCTTTCCTACAAATTCTTGACATTAACATCATGACCCTCGTGTATCTTTTCCTTGATTCATGTATGCTTGGTGATAGGTTGGTGCACTTGATATTACATGCCTGGCGTTGCGAAAACGAAGCCCCACGAGTCCAAATGACATTTCTAAAACATTTTTCTTTTTTTTTTTTTTTTTTAAGTTCCCTAAAATATCAAATACTTGAGTTATAAACTATCATAAACCAATTTGAATGAGTCCATATTTTAAATAATTACATTTAATACACACATGATTACCTTATTTAGCCCAGTAAATAGTATGTATGATTTTTGTTTTATTAATTATTTTATTATTTATTATTTATTATTTTTATTTTTGTGTCACCGAGTAACGAGCACCAAATAATATGGAACCCAGAAAAAGAAACTGAAAAAATAAAAATAAAAACCGATATAGAATTAAAAGTTCAGAATCTGCCATTGCAACTCAAGTGGACAGCAGAACCAGAACTAACTAGAAGAAGAGTCATCGGCGATGAGCCTCGTTTCCGCCGGCGGCCACTGCTTGGCATCATGGCCTTGTGCGGGTTCAGAGTTGAGGAAAAGAGTTCGACCGAGAGCGAAGGCCCGTGCGGCTCTTGTGGAAGCTAGACCGAGAGCAGTGACGGCATTGAGAGAGAGGAATTTAGGAGGAGGAGGCGGGGATCGAACCGAAGATCTTCAGGCGGAGGTAAGGGCCATGGTACGCGCTGCAAATGCATCCACGTACAGCCCCGAACTTCTTGCTGCTACTTACGGCTCTAGGCCCGTCAAGGTTTCTTCTTCTTCTTGTTGTAATTGCCTCCGTTGTCTTTTTTTTTTTTTTTTAAAATTTTATTTTGTTGTCAATTGGCTTGACAAACAAAAAGACGCCTCTCTGAGTTTGAGTTGTTGTTGCTATTGTCGTTCAGGTACTGCGTAGGACTGTTGAAATTTTGATTGCCCTAGGTTCATTTGGCTTGAAACTATTGCTTGACCAAAGGAGAGGGGTGTTCGATCTAAACAAGAGAAAGCGAGCTGCTGAGCTCAGGGCAATTTTCACCCGACTCGGCCCTACTTTCGTCAAATTGGGTCAGGGCTTGTCTACGAGGCCCGACATCTGTCCTCCCGAATATCTTGATGAGCTTTCCGAGCTTCAGGTACTGATAGTACCATGCTGTTTAGGGGTTGAGTGAGTCTATGATCAAAGCTCTCAGGTTCAAGTCAGCTATCAAAAGTTCTAGCGCAACTAAGTTAGTCTGTGTGTACTGCAATTTATGTTGCCGGACTTGCTGAACAAATCAGTCTCCAATTCTGTCGTCATGATTTTATTGATTCAGTTACTGTTGGTTCACAAGTCTAAATGCTAAGATAAATTTTCTCCGTCATGTGCAATCAAACAGGATTCATTGCCCACGTTCCCCGATGCAGAAGCATTCTCATGTATTGAGAGAGAGTTAGGTTTACCACTTGACTCCGTTTTTTCATCCATATCTCAATCTCCAATTGCAGCAGCCAGTTTAGGCCAAGTGTACAAAGCTGAACTCAGATATTCTGGACAGATTGTTGCTGTCAAGGTGCAACGGCCTAGTATTGAAGAAGCTATAGGACTTGACTTTTACTTGATAAGAGGCTTAGGAGGGTTAATAAATGATTATGTCGACTTTATCACCACTGATGTTGTTGCTCTTATTGATGAGTTTGCCAGCAGAGTTTATCAAGAGCTAAACTACGTGCAGGTCATTTTTCTGGGCAGTCATTCATTTTTTGCTTGCCATGTTCAACATACTTGCATGAAATCTTTCTGAGTTGTTATAAAATTGACAAACTGAGCTTGACCCTACTAGCTTTTGTCATTTTATTCTGGAACTTTTGCTAAGTACTACATTTCATTCTGCTTTTAAAAATGAGAAGATAAAGCTTCAATAATTACTAATTATAAAAAAAAAAAAGCTTAAATAATTACTTTTTTTAGGATTCTTTTGGGGTTGAATCTTAATTTTGACAGGGTCTTACAGGAGGGACAAAATGCTAGGAGGTTCAGAAAGCTCTATGCTGACAAGCAAAATATCCTCGTTCCAGATATCTTCTGGGAGTATACCAGTGGAAAAGTTTTGACAATGGAATGGGTTGATGGAGTCAAGTTAAATGAACAAGATGCTATTGAGAAGCAAGGGCTGAAGGTTTTGGATCTAGTTAACTTGGGAATACAGTGCAGCCTCAGGCAATTGCTTGAATATGGGTATTTCCATGCAGACCCTCATCCTGGTAATCTCTTAGCGACACCTGAGGGGAAGCTTGCTTTTCTTGATTTTGGGATGATGAGTGAGACACCAGAAGAAGCAAGACTGGCAATAATTGGACATGTTGTTCATATGGTGAATCGAGATTATGGAGCTATGGCTCGCGATTATTATGCTCTAAATTTTCTATCTAGTGACGTAGATGTGTCTCCAATTGTGCCAGCACTACAAAACTTTTTTGATGATGCGCTCAATTACACTGTAAGCGAGTTAAATTTCAAAACTCTAGTGGATGGTCTGGGTGTTGTTTTCTATCAATACCCATTTAATGGTGAGTTTGTGGTGGTTTTATTTAGACACGTGCTTCCATGCAAATATTGTTCATAATTTGCTGCCTACATAACTAAACTTACTTGCTCAGATTGATCACAAGCTAGTGAACATGATACTGTCTGATGACTTGTGTGTAAATCTTTTGCAGTTCCAGCATATTATGCATTGATTTTGAGATCACTCACTGTTCTTGAGGGCTTAGCCCTCAATGCTGATCCTAATTTCAAGGTGCTGGCTGCTTCATATCCGTATTTTGCTAAGAGGCTTCTCACTGATCCAAATCCATATCTGAGAGATGCTCTTATTGAGTTGCTTTTTAAAGATGGGAGGTTCAGGTATTTACTTGATATTACTTACATCAATCTTTTACATTTAAACTTGCCACAGACCCTCTTTAATGTCATGGTCATACGAGGTTTTAATAATTTTAGCTTGATGCAGATGGAATAGACTTGAAAATCTACTTGTCCAGGGGATAAAGGATAGAGATTTCTCTACAAAAGATGCTTTACAACCTGTTTTAAAGTTATTATTGGGCCCAGATGGGGAAGAGCTTCGCACTTTAGTTGTTAAAGAGGCTGTCCGCGTCACTGAATCTGTTGTTCTAGGTTCATTTGTCGATGGTTATAATTCGATGCCCACCATTATGAAGACTTTTATCTTTAATGGCAATGCAGCTGGACCTCTTGCAGTGAGTGATACTGAAATAGGAAGCATGATGGAGCTTCGGAGCCAAGTTTTTCGAATATGGGGGCTGCTTCGGTCTTCCCAAGATTTTGATCCTGCTCTTCTGCAACCTATATTGCAGGTATGGTTTGTGGAAATACAATTGAACTGCTGTTACATAAGATGCTAATATGTTTATAGCTTAACTTTACACGTCTGCCTAATGAAAGACTTTTAAGGGCCATTATGAAGCACCTCATGAAAGTGGCATTACAGCCTTCATGTTTGAGTTTGTATGACCGGCCACTTCATTTGAATTATGGTAAAGTGTAGGACTATTACACTGAGGGTCTCCTGCATCTGAAAATTTGAGTACAGAATTATCCTAACCCAATCAGCTCAACCCCCAATAATAAATAAGGTAAAAGAAAAATAAAAATGGATTGAATTTCCAACTTTTTGTGATGGATTGCTGAAATGTTAACCCTCTGCTGGAAGCTCACAGCAGACTGATTGTTTTTGAAATCAAATTTTTTAACATATTCTCAACTGGGGAGAGAATCAAAGGAGTATGTTGCCTTTTGATTTAGAAGTGAAAAATGTTGATGTAGCTATTGGTTAAGAGTAGAGAGAATAAGTTATGCTTGTACCTCTGTTGTCCATTTTTCTGCTTGTGCAAATCAGAGCCTTCCTTGTGTCTTCATGGTTGTCAATGTCTTCTACATGGGGACCCACCATTTCCTTGTTCATTGACACTGGTGATGGACCCTTACCCTCATCACACATGCTGCTGTTTTAGGTGGCTGTTTAGATGGTTTTCTGGCAGCATTGATAATTAATTTTTTATAGACTATATATTTATATTTACATCATTTCATGGTCAGAAAACTCTATTTTTATAATGGCTATGAGTTGGGAAAAGTGTGCACTTATGTGTCTTTGCATGATAAGAATTGAAAGTATTATGAGCTCAGCTTGTGGATTTTAGGTGTGTGGGTTCCTGTTAAGAAGCTAACATGTCGATCAGTGGCTGTGGTACCATGTTCAAAACAGTTCTCTAAGTCTGCCACTTCTTGCATATGTGTGTGCCCTCACTCTTCTCATTCAAGTTGTAGCGTGTATATGTACTAAGCTGCATAAGGAAAGTAGCCCTTCTTCAGCTTAAATGTCTTGCACCTTGTATCACTTCATAAAGAATGATAATTTAGAAAAAGTAAGTGGAGCGAAATGATCTGTATAACCAATGCCAATACATTTTGTGGAGAGGCTATAGAGTTGAGATTTCTATTTACAACTGAGAACAGAAATTGTCACTGCCAAGGAATTTAAGAACAGGTTTAGGCCTGTGATTTAAGAAGATGAATAATATAGAGACATGCTAGGAAAAAATTCGGTTTGAAGTGCAATCATTGGCTTTCAGGATATTGTTGACTAGGAAGAGCGTTGTTCATATCTTATCATGTGCAATTAAGTAGGGGAGTGAAAGGAGGCAAATTTATTATTTTTCATGGAACCAAAAAATTCCATTTGAATTGAATCAAGGAATTCGCATCCAACCAGAACTACCATGACATCTTGTGTTTGATGCTGGCTTAACATAAAGCTGACTGCTGAAATGTTCTTGTTCAGGTCCTTCAACAGCCTGAGGCACGCATTCTAGGGGGGCAAGTTATTGGTGGGATCACACAACGTTTTGCAGCCCGATTGTTGCAGCAGGTTCTCAGATCTCCAACATCAGTTTCTGGTTTGCCTTCATGAGCATCATTGCCAACAAGTGTAACCTAAAAATCCTAGAGACAAACAGGTGGGGGATTAAAGAAAGTAGAGAAATAGAGAAAGTCATTCAACGTACCATTCTTTGCCTTAACCCAACACTCAATACACCAGTCTAATATAAACCATCAGGATGTGGACTCTGGTTGAGACATTGATAAAGACATCCCTGCAACTTAAATTCATTTGAGGGAACACTTGCACATATGTGGGAACGAATGCGATCAATGATGTTATCTTTTGTACATACCGTGTGAAAGAATTTGTACGGGGATCCCCTCTTAGCTGAATACTCGATGGATTTGTCCATTAAAACTCATGAGATGGGAATGTGACTCGATTCTGAGTCCTGGCATGATGTGAGAGCTACTAATTTTAGCATGGTGTATTGATGCAGGTCTTTTTTTTTTTTTTCTTTTTTACATTTTTTTTTTAAACATTGTAGAGGTATAAAATTTTAAATTTAAATATATAAATTTTATGGATAAAAAATCTCATATTAAAAGTGAGAGAAAAAGTCGAATGATATACAAATGAAAAATCATAATAATAACATAGAATTTCTATTTATGCGAAAAAACCCTCTGCCAAAAAAGGGAGGACACGGGTTTTCCTAAAGAAAATGTGAGGAGGCTGCAACCCGTACACAGGGGATCCATGGCCCCGTCACACTTTGGGGAGCCCTCTAAAATAAAAGGGGCCGTGGCTCCCCTGTGTCAAGGACTGAGATTCTCCTTAAAGCTGCTCGTTTCCTATTAATGATGTATTAATCCCACTGATTTTAAGTCTAGATAATGAGACATGCTGCCTCCAATCAAAGCCCAGACCAAAGCATGTCTGACTTAATTCCGGCATAACCACTATGTTAAGTCAAAAGGAATCTGAGAAGAAGAAAACAAGAATATGAGGCCTTTTTTTTAATAAATGATTTGATGCTTGCCTCTTCCTCTTATATTAGTTGTGGGATGTTGATTTCTGTTGGAGCTCTTTACTCGTGGATGAGAATTAATCCTTACAATTTATCTTAATAAAAACTCTATAAATACCATTTCGGCTTGGAATATATTTGGTCAAAGATGGACACGTCATTCAACTTATTTGTGCGGTTGCAAATGGTAGTTGACGCTGACACTCATCTGTAGTGCACGTCAGAAATATTTATTTAATGTAAAACAGCATCACAGATTAAATCAGAGATTTCATTTGACAGCTATTATGATGTACGAATAGAAATGTAATTTTAATCAGATTTTAATATTAAAAAAATATATATGAAAATTGAAATATATATATATTCTTATTGGTTAATATATATATATATATAATTTTTTATTATTATTATTATTTTAATTAGGGATTTGTTCGTTGTGGATACCAATCACCTGCAAGTACTCAAGCATGCAACTTGAGATTGGCGGGGTGAGTTACCGCCGCTGTACAAAAGGTTTGGGTCGCTTTCAGATGTCTTTGGTAAACCATTGAAACAGAACTTGGCCCCGACACCATCATGCCGAGGCTACATTATTACCGAGTGAGTAGATAAAGCTGCAGGTTCGATCAAACCAGACACCCATCAGTCGACATGTGTGAGTTTTTAAATTTTTCTTTTTCAAAAAATCTTAATTCGTATATTTTTTATTAATTGTATATATATATATATAATTTGAGTGGCCGCCGCGCTCAGTACCAATACTATTTACCGTTACAAATTATCGGGAGCTACAGAATTTTAATTTTAAAAATTTGAAATAAGAAACTCCCAAAAAAGAGAAACGCACGCACGAAAGGAAGCCCTCCAAATCCAAATCCCAAATCGGTCCCCGCCACCGCACCGGGAGTCACCATGGCCAACGCTTCAAACCCTAGCGGCGCCGCCAAAGCGGCACAGCCACAGTCACAGCCACAATCACAGCCGCAGCCATCTCTTTCCCCATACACAATACATCAGCTATGCCAAAGTCAAAGCTCAAATTCTTCGATCCTATACCCAGTTGCCTCATCTGGTCGAGGCTTCAATTCCAGGCCTGTCCACCGCGGCGGCGGCGGCGTTGCCTTGTCTAGCAGTAATAATAGTAACAATAGCCTAGCACCTTCTCCCTCTTACTCCTACCGGCCTGTCGCCGCTGCCTCTGCTGTTACCGCCGTCGCCACCACCGCCACCATTGATTCTCATATGCATCCTCATCTTCTTACCGCTTCTTACTTGGCGAGGCAGCATCCATCTCAACATTACCCTCCTCTCCTGCCTTCGGCTCCTAACCCTATTAAGGGATTCCCTGTTACTACCCAACCCCTATACAAGGTTTTCCTCTTTCTTCTTCGTTTTTTTATTTTCAAATATTTTCTCCCATTGAATATCTCCGTTGGTTTTTACTATTTTTCACAATTAGTTTTTTTTTTTTTTTGGATAAATTGATACTATTTTCACTGATTTCATTGTTAAATTATTGCTTTTAAAATCTTGAACGATGTATCATTAAAAAATGAAAAAAAAAAGACCTCGGCCAATGTCTAGTCTTATAAATTGTCTTTGTGATTGTGTCCGAATACCTCTGGTTGTTTCTGAGTATTTCAATGGATAGCGAATGGATAACGGCACTCGATAATCCTTTCTACTTTGCTTATGTTATCGGCAAGGATCTTAATATGAGTGTTGCTGCATGATCTACATGTTATAACTCATTGCTTAAGCTAAGTTTTGATTGTCTTCTTGATTAGGTTACTCCATCTCCAGCTTCTGATTCTAATGGCTATAAGAGTGCGAGGTAATCTGATATATATAGAGTTGTCCAATTCAATCGTGTGTGTTACCTTTTTTCCCATGGATGCCTCATATGTGCACGTGCTCAACTTTTGTATTCATTTAACTTTTCTCTTTGTTTGCAGAAGTAGAGATGATACACTTGTTGTGGTTAGAGATCGAAAAGTGAGAGACCTTTCTTCTTGCCTTCGTTCTTCTACTTTCTCTACTTTCTCTTTTCTTCGGCTTCTATACTTGTTTGGTGTGATTCATTAATAGATGCATAAGGAGTCAGCTATTGCAAATACATTCATACATAGTTTAAGGGGTCATTTTTATTTCCAACCATAAGTTGGGAACTTGGACCCATGGTTATGGGTTTTTTTTCTTTTCTTTTCTTTTCAGTGTTAATTATTGATGCTTTATGAACTTGTAGGTAAAAATATCAGATGGGGCTACTCTTTATGCACTCTGTCGGTCATGGCTAAGGAATGGATTTCCAGATGATACTCAGGTACATTCTGTAATCAACCGGAATAGCTTATAATGTTTTGGAAACCTGCTAGTTTCTTCAATCATCATTTCTGATGGACATTTGTCTGCTTTTCAGTACAGTGACAATTCTGATGAGACTGTTGCATGTTTTGTTTTCCACTGGGATTGATCGAAGCACTTTCATTTTTTCCTCTCACTTGTACATCTTGTTTGCTAGTATGCTTCAGAAGGCAGATACAGACACTTCTGCACAAGACTAGATATTCTTCTGTTTCTATGCCTAGTCTGAAGCAATTTGAAGTTTGTCCTCTTGAATCTCGATGCCAAATAAGACTCAGGATTTTATTTTTATGCTTTGACTCATAAGGATAATTCTATGTGGCATTACCTACCTGCTTTCTGAGAGCAATTCTAGCTGTATGTCAGCTAAGCTTTCTGTAGTTCTTTAAACTGCTTGAGAGTATGGTAAGATCAACCTTGTGAGCTTCTCTCTAGCATTTCATGCTTTTCTTGTCTTTTCAATTTTTATGCATGCTGGCAGCCACAGCATGGGGAGGCTGTAAGGTCCCTTCCAAGGCCCCTGCCAATACAAGCAGTGGACAATCACTCAGCAAAAGAGGAAGGTGAAGAAGAAGAAGAAAAAGAATCAATGGAAGAAGATGAGGTTATTTGCCAGTTCTTTGTCTCATCCATAATCCAAATTAGCAATCCTTTCTCTTATCCATAGTCTGTCTCATTAGCAGTCTTTCTACATTTAGCCTCTCTTATTAGCAGTCTTTTAACATTCTATGGGAGGTTTTATTTATCAAGCTGGACCTTACAAGATTTTTTTTATTGGCTAATTCCTTCAGTGAGCATTCAACCAGTGTGGGACTCGCATGTTGAATTGACTTTTTAGCATCTTCCTGCATTGATAATATGCAAATATTCATACAATTACTTTTTCCTTTTGCTCTTTCCTGTTTTCAGGATGAGGAATCTGTTGAAGATCTATCAACAAAAGATCTCTTAAAAAGGCACATCGAGCATGCCAAAAGGGTCCGAGCACGGTGAGTTTTGACTTAATACACTGGTTCTAAGGTTTCCTTGTGTATATATCTTTGTGAGAGATGAGATCATTCCAGCGGTTTTTGCGTCAATGTTAGCTTCAAAATTTTTGCTGTTCTTTGACTACTCAAGCTGAAAGCATTAATTATTTTGTTGGAACTGTTGAAGAAAATTTGAAACTTCAGCTCACACGCAGCTATGGGGTTAGATTTCAACTGTTCAAGAAAATGTCTTGACTTTTAGGAGCTATGAAATGTCTAGGCTTCTGTTCTCTGCAATTGTGTCAATATTTGATGCAAATTTACCTTCTAATGGTGATGTAATATGTAAAGAAGGATGCCATTGCTTGTTTGGTTATCCTACACAGTCCAGAGAATTGGGATGCCTTATGGTTGAGAAGTTTTTCTTTTTCTGCCTGTTATGTCAGATGACAAACTTCAATTCCTATCCTGTTTGAACCTTTGTAGGTTAAGGGAAGAACGGTTGAAGCGAATTGCTAGATACAAAACAAGACTTGCTCTTCTCCTTCCCATGCAGACGGAACAGATCAGAAACGATGCTGCTGCTGGGAACTGACATGAAGCCAAAGAAAGGTAATTGATAGCAAGGCACTCGCTGGTGAATCAGTGAATGTATTGGTTCTCTTTTAAGAGGAGGGAAAAACTGCTCGATATCAGTAGCAGAGCTGGTGGGGCAAAAATCAGGTTGAAGACGATAGCAAAGTTATCTGGCCGTGTGGCTATGGATGAGCTACCAGATGATGTTATTCTGGTTTGTCCTAGAAACAATTTAGAAATATTTCATCATTTCTAGACACCACTGAAAAAAGCCTTAATGTTATCTTTCATTGTATATAGTTGAGTGATATTCTATTAATATCATGATCCTGTCCACGATCCCACACTGTTCATTGTTGGGAAAATATGACCTATGATGTTAATGATTCGAAGTCAAATTCAACAATGTGTTCTTCTATTTAATTGACGTTGACTGTGGCTTGAACTTAACTCAGCACCTTCAATTTTGAAGATAATTTTAGCATCGTTAAGCTAAATCTCATTGATTCAATTTTAGCAATTATGATATCAATAACTCATCGTGGTGGATCCGTTTTTACATTTCCAGCAAATCTCATGGTTGGCAGATTCGTGATATCATGTGTGTTCTATTTTTTTTCCTAGTTTTAAACCTAATGGGGTTTGAACCCCAGTTGCCTTTTACCCCAACTCTGTAAAAGACGAGACGCTACGCGGGAGATCGTCAGATTAAAAAGAACACTGGTATCCAAGGTGGATTGTGGACCACCTCAGTTCTGTCTATTCTGTGGTTGGACCATACAAGACGCTAGCCCTCTCAGACCAGTCTGAAAGGCGGACTGGCGCTCTGACTAGCTGGGCCAATAGCTCATCGCTTAAAATAATAATAAAAAGCATGTAAAAATTTGAATATCGAGTTTTTTTTTTTTTTTTTTTACTTTAAAATGATTAGTAATTAACCGTTTGACGTTAATATAGAAAGGGTGCAGGATTGGAGAACAACGTATTGCGTGCTCCGTGCTCCATATGAATTCCACTTTAACGTGGAATGTCTTTTATTTTTTTTTCATATTGAAAGGAATTTGATACTTTTAGATTACTTTTTTCAATTAAAACAACATATTATAAATATATCACTCATTTTATTATAAATTAAGATACATTATTATTTAATTTTTATAAAAAAATTATCATTTAAATATTATTAAATTTAAATAAACTCCACATCTTATATCTTCTAATTTCAAACAATTGTTAAAATCAACGTATCAGACTACCAATCACTTTCAACTCTGGCGGACAATACTTTGAACACAACAATTTACCATCAAATCAATTTTTGTTTTTTTCAAAAAAGTAAAAGTACGCATTTTTAATGAAAACTATTATTATGGCTACAGCGTTGGGCGCCCCACAACTCTATTAATCTCTGTTCGTGCCTCTTCTGTGCGTGGGTGCTTCTCTCAGGAAGTTTCAACATCGTGTCAATCAAAGTCAGCTGAGCTCTCTTTACTTCTCAAATTCACTCTAATATTAACTAATTTAATGACATTCAATCTGTAATTTTGAAGTACGTAAGAAGAAGAAGATCAGAAGATGATCTTTGTGGATGGCCTTCCATTTCCGTCTTCTACTTCCTCTCAGTCTCAGTCTCAATCTCAATCTCAATCTCAATCTCAGGTAGACAGTTTCTGCTATTTTCAAATCGTTCCTTTTCCCACTTTTTTTTTTGTTTAGATTTTATCTCATTCTTTACAAATTTTGCCATAATCAGTGAACAAAAATATTGATTACCTACCAAGCAAGATTAATTCTTTCGTTTGAATTTCTGTATAAATTGTGTCTTTTGGCGACGAAATTGGGATAGGGAAGTGGGAGCCTGGTGGGGTCTCTGATGGAACACCCATCGCTGGTGGCCGCCTCACACACACTCAAGTCTATGAAAGAATGGAAGTGCCCCTTTCCCCGGGACAAGGACGAGGACGACGATTCATCAAATACACATACACATAAACATCGAAGGTGGGTTTATGTCTTCCAAAGGGAATATGCTACGGTCGACCCTGCTCGTGTGGATGTACGCTTCTTTCTTTTATCCCTTCTTCATACCTCAATTTTCTTTTCTCTATTTTGATTATTTTCATCTTCTGGATTCATTTGTTTTCTAGACGATTCGACCAACTTTCCACATTAGGAATTGCTTTCATCTGTTATTGCATACCCTTAATGGTTAAGGCTGGTATGATGGTTGAGGAGTACTTGTTCAAGTGCCTAAAACACCCCCTAATGCAATATTTCTAATCTACTCGTGCAAATTTTCTAGCTTCCTTCTTGGATAATGGTTGGTAATTCGTGCACCCTTTTTCTTCACAAACTGTAGCATACACGCAATGCCTGAGGAAATGATGAAAAAATGAACCCCTCGTACTAGATGCAACTAACCTCTTAATTTCTCTGGTGTATCTATGATTGGCCAGCAGGGATGATGATGATGATGATGATGATTATGATAATTCAAATAATAATAATAATAATAAAATAAAAGATTTGATTCTTTGTTATCTTTGATCTCTCTATCCTTACATGCACTTTTCATTTTCAGGGTTTTTGAGGCAGAAAAGTAGGTTGTGAGAAGTAACATCAGTAAAAATTCTTTTGGGACTCAAATAATGGACTTTCTTTTCTCATATTTCAAGTTTTGGTCTTAGAGTTTGATAAGTCATAAAAAATTCACAATTGACATCTTTTGATATTTTCATGGTGGCATCTTGTTTTGAAATTTGATTATCTAGATGAGCACTTAAATTGCTCATCTTTTTTTCCTTTTCAATTCTGTTATTTACTTGCTATCTTTGTTTTTTGCATGTAAAGTTAGTTGGCACTGATGAGGCAACAACATGTGTGGGTCTGGTTATCCGAAACCAGAGAACTGGAATGTAAGAAGATATATTGGAGATAGAATAATTATGCTTTATTAACTTTGATTGTGCCATCATGATTTTGCTGTGCAATTGCAGGATATCAGTTGCCCATATGGACTCTACCAAAATTGTTGATATTGGTATTACCCAGATGTTGTCGCTTGTTACTAGTTATGACTCTGATGCCAACGTGGATGTATCCTTTCAAACTTTTCCTCAAAGTTTTATTACCTTGTTCATGACTTTGGTGATGTTCAAGTGCCCTAGCAGGAATTAATTGATCTGTCTACTGTAAAATGCAGGTTCACATGGTTGGTGGTTTTGAAGATGTTTCCCCTAAAGTCTGGTCCAAGAACATATACTCTATCATCAGTATTTTAGAGATTTATTTGTGGCTGTGGAAGCTAATGGTTAAAAAAAAATGTTGAACTTTGTTTGCAGCATTTTAATGGGTCCTCTAGCTCTAAAAGCCATGGAAAATTGGATGGTTATTCTTTGCCATTGTGTACAAAAATAATTGAGACATTGAGGTGGAGACCTGAAAAGTTTCACATTCAAACACTTTTTGTTTTGCGGCATAACACCAAAAGGGATTCTCAGGGAAATGCTTACCCTATTCTGACTGGATTTGTGGTAAGAGCCAACTTTGGCATTTCTTTTTCATCTTTTTATTGGCTGCATTGGTATCAGTATGTATGGTCTGAGTTATGCAAGGTGAATAATGACTTGCTGAAGTATGACTAAAGTCCAAGGGGACCAGTTTCCTACAACTAGAGTAGTAGTTATTTATATAGAAAAGCCATCAATGTGTATTATTTTGATGTACAGGTGTAAAATTTATAATAAAAATCATGATAATGCAAGCAGCACACCATATAAATAATATAGAATCTGTCTTTGCTCCTTGTTAGGTTGAAACATCCTCTGGATCCCTCAAGCCAGCAAGCTTTGATAGAACTGCAAGATGCCCCGATGAGATTGTTAGGAGAATCCGTGTAACTGCATGTTATGAAGACTCGACTTGGAATGGCAGGTTGCTGGAGACATATGACGCTGAAGCAGATTGTTTTGTGATTAGTCCATGCAGTTGGTAGTGTTTCTTTACCTTTTTATTTCTGTTGTTTTTTGATTGAAGGATGTTATTGAATTAGTTTATGGACTAAGAGTAAGAAATTAGCTGTGTGCAGTGGCCTTACATCACAGTTAATGTAACAAAAAAAAAAAAATTATTATGGTAATAATAACAATAAAGAAGCATACCACGGTGAACATTTGGATAATACTTTCCACCATTTTTGGCTTTGATGCAGGACTGAAGGGCAGCTATATTTTGCTCAGACATTGCAGAATCTTTGTGACACAGAGATCCTGCTTGAATGTTCTACATCACCATATGCTGAAGGCCCAGATTTTGTGGATAACTTAAGAAGGTAGAGAAGAGCCACCTTAATTAACTGCAATTAAATGTTGGGACAAGACCTGTTCCTTGATCTTATTCATTGTGAAAGATATAGCAAAATGAGTGGTTTGTGTTGAGTGCCGTGTTAAGAGAGAATTACATTTGCATTGCATGGTTCAAGTAGGGGCAAAATGAGAAATGTAAATAGTTCGATAAAATCATAAATTTATAAATAGTTTGTTAAAAAGTATAAATTAATGTCATCAGGCAGTGGGAGTATTTGATGAAGTACCCGGACTGGAAGGATAGCTTTCCTATGAAGCAACCGCGCATTTTTGAGAGGACTGCTGATGGAGGTTGGAAGAGACGGTTGGAGTCCTAGCCCTCCCTCTGCTGTAGGCTTGCCAATGCCTGCCATGGATTTGTTGCTCAAATTGAACTCACAATACGGAGATGATCCGACCCAAGTTTTTCCTTTCCTTTCCTCTCTTTTCGTCTGTTCCTCTTTGCTTGGTTTTTAATCAAGAAAGTGGCTTCAATTCGCCCTCTCCATTTGCATTGCGCCTAAACTTTTTATTTTTATTTTCTTTTTTCTGATTTTTTTGGGTTTTCGTTTGTGTATATGTGTATGCCACGTTGTAAAAATGTTACCAATGCACAATGTTCTCCAATCGTAGTTTTTGCAGATTAAACATTCTTTTGCATCACTGCACTTCTAAAAAAGAGAAATAATTATTACTTTTCTTTTCATACAGCCGAAGGAAGTTCTTTATGTTTTCTGTTTTTTGTTTTTTTAATAATATATTTGTGCCGACAATGTTACAAATCTTCATAACAATCATCTTCATTTTCTTGGACTAGGTTTGTGGCTTGCTTATCTCTGAATAATTAGATAATTCAAGGATGACTCTGTCGAAAAGGGCCCTGCATTCAACGAGGGATCATAAAAACTGAAAGAAAATTCCAAACATTTTGTCTACACAATCTCTCTCAAATGCGTTAAGGAACTATAAAATAGCATGAAATTTGCTTGCCTTACGGAAAGGGTTTCTCAGAAAAGATATTCCTACCAAAGTAAGATTAATCCAAATGAATGAAGAAATGGAAAAGAAAAAAAAAAAAAAAAAAGATTCAACGCCCTTTCGATTAAGGTCTCGTCTAAATTATCCAGTGATCTATAAGAAGAATAGCAAACTCAAACTCTCAACCGTTACAAAAATATTCAAGGCACAATCAAAGCTATGAATGCAATTAATTCAGGTGAAAGTTTTAACTTAGATTTATCTCACCTATCCATTACGATTATACATGTTTAGGGTGAATAAAACTAGTAAAATTCATAATATTCTTTACACATGGTTTAATGTGCAGGTCAAGCCGAGCACTAAAAAATGACTTAATCATCCAATTACAAATATGACAATTTGTACGACATGTATGCACAAGATACAACCACATAAGAAAAATACTACTTTTTGTAATCTTTAATCCATGAATTTAAAGGTGCAAAGGACATAAAAGATCTCCAGTCTATCAGTTTAGTGCAGAGAAGTCAAGACTGCTGTTAATAGTTGACCATGTAAAATAAGAACGAGGTAATATATATTAATATAATTAATAAATTGATAATTAAATGGGGAAGGAAACATGGGGTGATGAGCCATCTCTGGAAACACCAAAACATTTGCTAATATTTTGCTGGCATTTTAGAAGCTGGCGGAGTTCAAAACCCTACTAGAAACCATACATTAATTGTTACACTTATACCATAAATGAAAATGATAAAGCTTTATGCAACCATGTTGGGCGTCATTTATGACACTCATGGGAACTCTTAGACGCATCGTTGTAAAAAGAGTAATAACATTCTTTCCCAGGTTGGCAGATTAGATCTTTTGAATACTTTTAAAAGTTGATATGAATACATATAATTTAACAAAATAAAAATTCAGAAGACTTAGTGGGACAACCAAGTCGAGCGGATGCATATTACTCTTGGAATAGATTTGCCAGTTTCTTGAGAAGACGAAAACTGGGGACCAGACAATTTCCACTTTATTTTTTTTTTCTCTTTTCTGCACTCTTTTTTCCTGTGTCAGTCCAATAACATTTTTAACGAAAAAAAAAAAAAAAGAAAAATGTTTAAACAGATCTAATTTCAACAAAAGGAGTTGGAGTAATTCCAATGTACCAGAGGGGGTAAAAAAAAGAGTTCCTAGTCTGATGGCATGAAAAAACAAAGGATGAGCCCAGTTGCCTAACCTACAAAAGAGGAGCTCATTTTCTTGCAACCAAGAAGAAAATTTAAAATGCGCTTTTGTCCACGCTGAAACTCCATTTAAAAGAATGCTAAGATAAGATTCACATTTAATTACATTGAAATATCCTCTACTAAGGATTGAATTCCAAAATATTTTGTTCATCACAACGATGGCAGTCCTCAATGAAATTACCACAACAAGGAAGCAAGAAGCCAGTTTGCAACAAGTAGGATCATATTTTACAGCAATTTGACAAAATTTCGGACCAAGCCAAAGTTACAATTTTATGTTACACATTATAAAGCAGAAAATTTCACGGCCAATGAAGAACGCCATAACCTGGTTGCAACGATTTCATCTCTACAGGGACTTCTCTTAACAACCCAAACCATAAATAATCATCCCATGTTGGAAGAAACACATCATTGTAACACAAAATTTTCACAGAAAAGTAAGATTAAGACAAGATTTGTCACGTTAGCATCTCTCTTCTTACCTGTCTACTAAAGAATAATTACATCAATTCCCATATCATCCAGAAGACAAGCCCTGCTGCATTAGTAGCACTGACCAATTCCATCATTCCCTCTTCATTGCCTGCCCATAGTGGCAACCCTAACCTGTTTCAAACCAAAATACCAACATAAAACACCAACAAATGGGGATAAAGTCAGATAAGCAAGCTCAAAATTTGACTAGTTCAGCTATTCTATAGCTACAGACACAAGCCAATCTTTATTTATATGCAAGCATCCAGATAAGAACATTATCTTGCACCTGCTATGTAAAGTGCAGTAATGCCTAAGTCCAGTAAAAATGGTACTTGATATCAGAAACCTCCAGGGAGAAGTGTGCAATTCCAAATTGGTTAGATCCAAAATCCAGAGAACTACTATGAGACTCAATATCTTTCCGAAGCAAATAATTATAGCCTGCTATGCAAAGCTCATGTGAAATCAACAAATACTTGAACTGACACCACCCAATTTTAATATTGGCCGACATTACAAAATTAATCTCTGTGGGATGATGCAAAAGGAATAGTACATACCACCATAGCCATCAGAAATGTCAACAAGTTTTGCAATGGCATCAATAAGCGATTGTTCATGATCCTTCATCGTAAAAAACAGTTGCAAAATTATGTGAATTGCAAAGAAAGCAATAAAACTTGTAGAAGAAAAATGAATGGACGAGAAGAAGCCTGCATGGTTTCTCAACTAACCTTCAGCACTATCTTGGCTTTATCAATCTCTAGAGGATCGGGATGATTAGTACCAAAAAGTCTTTCCACCTGTCCAAATATACCAAGGTATTATCTTTAAGAGAGGTTACAGTTAAACAATTTCTGATCTCAATCAACCTACTTTCAGTTACCTCCTTGATTAGTGTATCAGTGTGGAGAATCTGTATGACATCTGGCACCTTCTTACCAATCCCGTTCTGTGTTGGAAACAAGTCTTTTCTTGGTCGACCCTTTGGGGCACCTTTGCCACCTCCCACAATTGGAACATTGTCCTGGCCTATGGATCTGTTTATCCCATGGCCTGATCCACTGTAGCCCAAACGATGATAGATTTCAGGATCTTCACCTTGCCACTGTATATCCTCTGGAGAGATCTGTGAGACCAAAACCCAAAAGATGCCAAGTCTGAATTTTAGTAGACTGATGTTTTAAGAAGCTAAGAACAAAATTCCAAGTTACTGCAGCAATCAGAATAATGACACGAAGAGGTAAGAAGAAGAAGTAACCACACACAAGCTCACCAATGATTTTATCACAAGAGATCAAATTCTCAACAATTAATTCTCCTGAATAAATCTCACAAAGCCAATGACATGTATTTATAACCTTAAAACCAAGGCCTTTTTTCCACCTAGGATAAGACAACCAAACTAGACTACAAATTTTTTACTTAACAATTCTACTCTAATAAGGAAATTTCTTAATAGTGGGAGTAAAGTAAATAATAAGACCAACTAAAAAAATACCAGCTATGAATAACCTAACAATAGACCAAGGACACTTTCCAATATTCATTATTCCTCCAATAATATATTCCATCATAATTTCTAGCTTTTGACTTTTCAAGACTAAAATTGCAACACAAGAGCACAATCCAGGTGAGATCAAGAAAGGCAAAGAATTACTTGATTCCTCAAATGCTAACAGACAAAAGTGATTTACCTCCGAGAGATTTACCCATTCCCATGTCTCATTTGTGGTTCCAATATCATACACCAGAGCATGTCGTCCCTAACAGTGGATAGATTATGTTGGCATAATAACCACCCGAAAAGATATCTAGATATAATCAGTGGCCATATATACCTCAGCTGGGTTGTATTCAGTTATAACAGCTTCATAAAAGTTATTGTCATCAGGCCACCTGGTCCTGACTATCTTCCCAATTAGAGAGTCATATGTTGTTCCTTCGATGGTAGCACCAGAAGATGGCCTATTTGCAATGTTACCCCTTCCAGATGGACCTAAGGAAGGGTAAGGAAGTGACTTCATTGATGAAGCACCAGGTAAATCCTGAGAAATCCAGAAAAAGGAAACAATAATAAAGTGGGCATTAGAAATGCACATTAAATTGCAACCTTTTCTTTCAATCCATTTGTCACATTTTTTTTAACTCACTTTTTTTTGCTTCTTGCCCTTGGATCCCATAACAGATCCACATTTAGGCACTGATGAAGATGGCTGGCGTGACACAGAAACTGCTTGTTGGTGAAATGATGGAGATGGTCCACCAAAGGATTGAGAAGGCACTGATGAGGTTATCTTTTGCATCTTCCAAGATGCAGACACTGTTGGACTGGGAGTTGGATCATGAACAGCTTGTCCAGCACTGGGCATGCCAGATTGATGCCTGCCTGCCTGTCTCCACTCCCTAATGTGATCACCAGTATAATGTCATTAAGATTTGCTAATAGCTCATAAATAGCTATAACATATAAAACATTTTAAGAAAAAGAAAAAACTCCATTTTGTGGAGTTTTATCAGACCTTATACTCCGTATTAAGTCATCAGCATTGACCTGACCAAGAAGCTCTCTATGCTCCTCATTAGATAATCTTAACTCCTTTCTCAATTCTGTTATCAAACTTTCCTTCTCCTGAAGAAAATACATTTCATTAAGCAGTCATTTACAACTGATCAGACAAATTTAAAATGTTTAAATTCAGGAAGGATAATCATAAGGAGTACCCAAGTAATGGCATCAGCTTGAGCTTTAAAGGCTCTTAGAACAGTAATGTATGCCTCCTGCTCAAGTTGGTGAATTTGTTTTTCCATATCAGTCTCACCATACATCCTGGAATATGAGGTAGAACCTACAACCGGTCTTCCATTTCCTGCCACGTGGCCACCTAAACGGATTCTGTTTTGATGTGATGGGGGGAGGTCATCATCAGTTCCTGATCAATGGGAGGTAAAACAAGATCAAGAAGGCACATCAGATTGGAGAGACAGCAAAAATACAGAATAGAATGGCTGGAAATGTATGCATGAGTAAAGGGATGTAATGATGTGATGTTACATCTGAAGTCTCTGTCAGAAGGCAGCCAACAGTAATCCCATCTCTAACTAGGACAATGAGCTTATAGATCATCCGCTAACCACAAATGCAATGAAGAAAGTCTGCACAGAATGAAAAACCCCAAAATTTTGAGTTCTTCTTCCGATAAAAGAGCCTAGACCTTGCACTTCTTCTCTTTGCCTAGTTTACTAAAGCTCTAAATGGCTTCATAAGTTGCCATTTCACTATTAGGCTCTACTTTCAGCAGCTACATCACAAATTTCTTGATGAAGTAAATTGTCATAGTTTTCTTTTCCCTTCATCGTGACTCTATACAAAGTAAAACTCAATTCTTCGTCCACAAAACCACGACCAGCATGATCTGAAAACTTTATTGTATGAGACCAATGCACACGAAGATAAGCTTCTATGTGGAGTGAAGCTGATCAAACTGGTAAAAAAATCAGGTGAATGAAAATACAGGAAGTGGTTAAAGTTCAAAGTGTGCCAAACTGCAAAATTCCAAAAAGCAGTAGCAGTAAAATAAGTTGTCACCGATCATCACCGAGTAACTCAAATCAGAGCCTACAATCCGAGATCCTAAGATTCGAAATTTCACAAGCACTCCATGACAGTCAGAACACTACTTCCCCGTCATCAAAAACCAATAATCGTTCAATAAGGAAAGCATAACCAGCGAAAAGGTACTTCCAGAGGTAAAGCAGCATACCGAAACAAATAGTTCATGCATCGCGAATATCTCAGAACTATGAACCTACAATTGCTCGACAGCACGACCTCATGAATTCTCTCTCTCTCTTTTCATAATCAAAATGTACTGCTAGTTACGCAATTCACAGCTCAAAAACCCTAATTTTGGAAGGAAGACAAGGAACCGAAACTCGGAGATTTAATTTCAAGAATCGACCAAAAAAAAAAAGTGAAAAGAAAAAAGGCCAACAAGCACTACAAAAACCCAAACCCTAATTTAGAACAGAATCACAACTGCAAACAAAAACAAAAAGCTAAATTATTACAAAAGAAGGGAGAAAGGAATTTTGGAAAGCTAAAACCAAACTCACCACTGCTGTCATAAGGTTCGCAGTCCATGACCAGCTTGTTACTCCAAAAACGACACTCCGTCAACTTCACAAGTCAATGGGGGAACTACAAGAGCAATAACTCTGTACAGCTCCTCCCCAGTCTCCAAACATGGGAACTCAAAAGAAGATCCGACCCGAAATATAAAATAAACATAAATATGAAAAGCGATGTCGTTTTCAGCTCTACAATTTTTTTTGTTACTCTTATAAAACATTTTAAATTGAATTAATTTAATTTATAATTTAAATGAATTAAATTAAAAACCTCTTCTTTTATGTTTTTCTTATATTTTATCGATCCATTCAATATTAAAAAAAATAAAAAACTAAAATTATTTTTTTTTAAAAAAAAAAAAAAAGCTCTTCAAAAACCTAAAATTTGCTCAAACTTTTGATCCCTATAAATATTTTATGAGTAACAATAATCCCTAAATTCTATCCTAGTGAAAATTTTAATTAATTTTATAAGAATCAAAGGTGTTTACATAATTATTCCTATTCTAAAATTTACAGTTGCTTTTGAATTATATGTTACACACACATATATTCGAGTATAGTCTTCGTAGTTGTTACTTTTGGAATGGTTTATTATTATTATTATTTTCACAAGCAAACCAACGGATAAAATTATAATAAATTTGCTGTTTTTGCCGCGTTAATTTTTCAATAGTGTATGGCTGGCACAATTTCATAGATATGTCTAGCCATGATTCCGATCTAGTCCGATAGATCGTTTTTAATAGGAAGTTTCGTTTTCGAGTGTGGTCCGGTTCAAGTTGAATTACTTTTTCTATGAAAAAATAAGAATTTTGATTTTTAAAACACTTATATAAAATAAACTAAAAAATTTTAAAAATTAAAAATTTTAATTTTAAATATTTATAACAATCATAATAATTAAATATATCAAAATAACAAAATACACTTTTATAATAAAAAAATAATAATAATATATTAATATTTATTTAAAATATAATATCTTTAATAAGTATAAAAATATATTTAAAAGTATATTTTTTTAATATTTATATAATTAATAAAATTTTAAATTATTTTGATAATATTATATTAAATTAAATTTATATTTTTTTATTATAAATGTTAAAGTGAAAAAAAAAAAAACCTTAAATCTCTTTAAAAATTTTTAATATAAACTTTATAAAATAATTTTATTATTTATTAAAATTTATTTTTACGAATTTCTATATCAATAATATAAAAAATTTTATTTATATTTTTCATTTCAATTTTTTTTAGAAAAATTTTCTAATCTTATGTAGCAATTAAAATTGTTGTATACAAGTAAGATATCATTTGTATGTAAGATTAAAATAACATATTTGATTTCACTGACTCTACGATATATACACTGATTTATAATATTTTTTACAAAACTATATAAAAGTTTGATATTGTGAAATTTTATATATAATTGTTGAGAACCTTTCATGTACAAATTTCTTAAACTTGCATGTCAAGTGACTCTTATTATTAATAATGAAAGTTTCAAGTTGATTTATGTATATTTTTAGAATTATTAAAGATTTTTATTTTTAAGTTTTTTCATTAAAGTGTTAGTTAATGTTTTATTAGATTTCTCAAATTGTTTCTCAATAGTTTTCATGAATTCTTTAGTTTTATTTTTATCAAAAATAAAGTCTCTACTACTTAAAACTAATATGTGACTTAATGAATATTAAATTCAAGAAATTAAATTGCTCTCATTTATCATAAATATCTATATCGATTCAACTACTTAATTATATGAGAATAAGGAGTTAATTCACACAAAAAGCCAAAATCCACATTTATGTCACATAAAATTAAAGGGCAATTTTCTTTTTAGTTCATAAATTTGCTACCAAACAAAATTGAAATATAAGAAGGATCATTATAATAAATAGTAGAAACAATTACATTAACTAAAAAATAAACATACATTAGTATTATGAAAATAATGAATCGTCACAAAATATAAGTTTTAATCTATAGACAGAGGTTATTATATGCATTAAATTTATACGTACTTTATAATAAGACTAATGAATCAAATAAAAAAGTTTCATACCTGTAAAGGAAATATTAATTTTAATGTCTAATTCAATATTTTATTTTAATTAATTCATCAAAATAAATATTCCTTATAAGATCAAGTAATTTATTTTGTAAAATTAATCTAACTTTTATATATCATTTATAATATAATAAATATGTTTTTATGTGATTTATTTATGAATCACTAGTATTACAGTAGTTTAAGATACTACAACTACATTTAAATTAATATGATATTTCTTATAATGAGATTCATGAGATCACATCCTAATAGACATATGTTAAAGTTTAAAATCAATTTTTATATATTTAAAATTTTGAAACAATAAGACAAAAAAAATTATATCACCAATCATATCCAATTTTTCACTCATCTTAGTGGCACTTATCACAAATATAATTGTTGACTAGGTAGGATCACGTATTGGTAATTTGATTCTTAGCCATTGTTATAGTTCCAAGTTTGGCAAAATTAAGTTTGCCACCCTTTTGTAATTAATATCACCCACCTATATTATGTATTATCATTACTATGCATGACAAAATATATTACATATAAATAACATATGAATATAACACTGAGATATGTATTATAGTAATCCATCATGACTTTCATATATATGATCCCAGAAATACATATAGTATACGACTATTTTTTTAGTCATAAAATATTTGATTTTTAAATATGGTAATGAGTTGTAAGATTTATAAAATTACTTTTACTGCTATATAGGACCATCTTAGTACTCTTGTTTGTCTTCTCATGGATATACAAAATCATCATACAATATGGTAAAATATATGACATGTACAAAAAAAATAAAAAATTTGTAGAAGAGAATTTCATGACAACAAAAATTCATAATAAAATAATGGTCCACAAACAATGTTACTTAAAGTTTAAGCATATTAGATACCTAGTTGCCTTAAAATAAACATGATTGATATAAACTTATAGGAATATTATAAATTTATTAATTTGATAAAAATAGGTAGACAATAATTAAAAAAAAATATATAATAATATTGATAATGTGTTGTTATATAACCACATATATATAAATTTATTCAAATAGTTAAATTTAAATTAAACTTAACTAAATTAAATTCTATTATAATAAATTTCTAATTTAATTAATGTTAACATCCCTCCTTAATCCTCATTTAATGATTCTTTAAATCCCCAACATTTGTTTTAATTTGACAAATATTTCATTTTTAAATAGTTTCATGAGAATATAAGTCACTTAATTTTTAAATTTATAATAAACTAATTTAATTTTTTTTTATCAACTTGAACTCTTAAAAAAATAAAAATAAGTATTAATATATTTATTCTTTCCATGTGTTATTAGATTTTTAAACAAATTAATTGAAAAATATTATCAACAAATATTTTCATAAAAATTTCAACTGAAACATATATCTAATTTAGCAAATTATGAAATTAAATAAATTAATAAATATTTAAAATTACAACTATATACTCTATTTTACAAATTAAAAATATAATAATGAATTATTTTTTAAATGATAATACAATTGGTGGTGAAAATAATAGAAAACCTTTAAAATTTGTAAATTTATAATATTTAGAGTTTCTCCAAAGTATATGGTAGTGAGTGGCAAATTTTTATCGACAATAAATAGTAATTTTTGTGATTTTTATAATTTTTATAATAAATTTAATAAAATTTATATATTTTCTCTCAATTTAAATTAATAATATCTATTCTAATATTAACTTTTAAATTGAATTAATTTTAATATTATTAGTAAAAAATTATAAAAATATTATAATTTTATTTAAAAAAATTAATTAAATAATAATTAAAAAATATATACATATAATATTATAAATAATATATTTATATATAATTATATATACTTTAATATATATAAATAATTAAATTAAAATTAATTAAATAAATTTTTATTATAATAAATTCTTAGTTAAAATTAATTTTTACTTAAATTAACATGAATAATATGCCGAGCATTCATGTGGGGGAAAAGGATGGGCCTTGTTGGCAGTCATAGAATTCATGTACGCCATATTCAAAATCACGCCGCACATTCAGCCTTAATTTTCTAATCAGTACAACTGAACAGTAGTTACTAATACCCAATAAGTTTTTAATTAAATTAAGCGAAAACATATTTTTCATCGTATTAATAAATAATTATTTAATTTACAATCATAAAAATAAAAAAATTTTTACTAAATTTTATAGCTTATGACATGATGCTTTTTAAAAGTATATATTAATAATTTATAAGTTTTTATTTTGTAAACTAGTCTAAAGACTCTGTCCATTATTGATATTTATCTCACTTCTTCTTAGGATAAATTATTATAATTAATTTAAATTTAATTTAGTTAATTTTAAGAAATGTAAATAATTAAACAGTTATTTTTTAATTATTATTTTAAAAATAAATATTTAATATTTATGTTGTGTCACTTCAAGAATAATTTTAACAGTAGCAACATGCGAAGGAATGTTGAGGAGGCATTGGAGTGGTCTGTCGCAATCATCGAGGAGAGGCCGTATTTACTTCCACGAAAAAGTCTTGACGGTGACTTACCGGTGAACATTCCGGAGAGTACGGCAATTCAGACGGCAGTCCAGAAAGCTATTGATCCACTTTGACAAATAGATGCATAGAGTCAGATGGTTTGATTGCTATTCGAGCCATCGAATTCAAGTGGGGAGAGGACACTCTGCTAGGCTAGCCAGTAGAAGATGTAAGGCCTCTGTCGTCCTCTTTTGCTGGCTTTAAAGTACAACATGAAAAATAAAAAAATAAAAAAAACATGTAAATGGGATTACCAGTGGGGTAGCTAAGATGGCTTTAAATGAATCTAGTAAGGTCATTTGGCAATGAACTCAATCAAATTTTATTTGATTAAGATCACTGGGGTTTACTTTAAATATATATATATATATATATATATATATATATCATGAATATTTTTAATTGATCTTTACATTTATAATTGTTTAAGACTTGGGAGATGATTTAGTAGATGATAAGTCAAAACTTATTTTTTGAAACAGTAATCAGTTATTTATACTAAACAATGTTAATTTTATCAACTTAAACATTACAGTCACTAACTATTAATTACGGGTCACATCATGTGGTAATAATCCCTTGCCATTGGATTCCGCTGAATTAAATAAGCCCAGGTCAAATTTGGAGATGAAGCAAGGTACATGAGGCAGAAAGCTGAGCTGTAGCCGTGGAAATGCCGTGGTCGTGCCGGACCATAAAAGGCGCAAACAGTGGAACAACACAAAAACAACCAAAATTAAGAGGACATCATTGCACATGGCCAGAAAACAATACCCACATGAAAGGAACATGGCCCTCTGTTTGCCTTGCTCCTTGAATGGAGCACAACCCTTTGGTACAACTCCAAATGAAACAATGGCAATGATCAATGCCACAGCACAGAAAAGTGCCACGACTGCATCTGTTTCATATGGGGACCTAATTTTTGGACCCAGCACCAGTCCACCATTTGATTTGATTTGCCAAACACGACCAAACTTGGTTCTTGTGAAAAAGGAAACAGAAAGGGACGGCATGGCCCATGCCCTTCAAAAGAGCAACAGTACCTTTGTGCCCCAAACACGCTTCTTCCCACTTCAGTTGTTTATCTCGTTCCCCTCTTATGTCTTGTAACCATGCTTCAACTCGCATGACATTTAACTAAAGGGATTGCGTTCTCTCTTCTATGCAGGCACCACGCAGTTGTTTCATCAATTTGCTTGTACACCAAGCCACACACAAGACAATAGGAATTTTTAAAAAACTAAAGTTTTATAGGGAATTAATTACCAGATTTCTGTATGGTATTCCTCGTGATAAATAAGTTTAATGTTGTTGAAAGATGCTTCGAATTGCATAAAGGACAAAGAAAACGTGATTTAATGCTTTAAGGGTAATAATAATATTATAAATATTGTCACCCCCCGTGTACATTCAAATTCAATGAATAATTCTTGAGTTGGTTTTTTAAGGAACGCAGAAAGTGAAGGCCTAACGCAAGCGCGCATGCGATTGCTATAAATACTATGAATTTTAATTCTGATAAATATATATATATATATAGAAAAGGAATTTAATGGTACCCTAATCTCCACTTTTTCGCCGGTTGTAGGGACGAATATCCCACCATATTGAGGGGAATACAAAGAATGTTGTCGGACCATATTTAGTACATGCAAAAGGGGAAATGCGGGAAAAAAAAAAAATGCAACACAACAGTATCCCGAATACATAAAAAACAAAATAGTTTTAAATTTTGTAAAATTTTAAAATTAAATTCTTAATTTTTTATATTTTTAAAATTTATTTTAAATTATTTTTATATAAAGCAATCAAGTTATTTATAATTTTCATTTAATTAATGTATTATTTCTAATAATTTTAATCAATTTTTTTTAAAAAAATAAATTTTAAAAATATAAAATTTAAATAAGAATATAAAAAATTTTTAAAATTAAAATTAATTTTTAATATATCTCCGAGAGAAGCCTTGATGGGCCGACGTAGCAAATGTTAGGGGACAGTGCCAGGGTGGACGGTGACTGAGTGCCAACTGTCATCTTCGGACATTATCGAACCAAAATTTCGAGACAACCTAAACGTAACAGGGAGGTTTCCCTCCTTTTTTTTATGTTTTATTTATAGTTTTTGGGAGGAGGACCAAGTGGAAACGCTGGCAAGGTCACATGGATTGATGTTTCTGCAAAGTCTATTATTGGGACAGCTGGACCCTGCAAAATAAGACTCTGATCCTCTTCCTCCCCTTCCTAGACGCGTGAGACACGCACCGCTGTCTTCGCCTTCCCTCGTGCATTTCCGCTGTTGCTCCTCTGATTCAATATATATATATTTTTTTAAAATTACTTCAAGACTTTTAAATTTTAAGATGACTCCAAGATTAAAAAAAATAGAGCGTATAGTAATTTAATAATATTCAACTCATCTTCAAAATTATAAATTTTATATTCTCAACTAATTAATAAAAAAAAAGTATTGCCTTAAACTAATTGTCCACAAAAAATTGTAAAGAGTTGACATTTTATTTTTTTATTTTTACTTGACGGCCTTCTTTGTACCATATTGCACTAATATTTATCCTTTCATCTCTTAGCAAATATAATAATGCAAATAAATAATAATACATATAAATAAATTCATAATTTTACTCATTTTAATTAATTTAGTATGACCTCAAAAAACCACGACTGTTTGCTCATTGGAAAATTTTAACCGTCTACCCTTCCAAAAGTTGATTAGACACAGAAATGAGCACACTTCACAGCCTTGTTGCCTGGGTTGGTCTTGTTGAGTTAATTGAGACAGCCTTAACGCTCAAGATGGTGCAATGATAGAGGAGACGATTTTGCCGATGCATGTTTGCTTTCTTTTTGTAATTTTTAAAAAAGAGAGAAAAGGAGGGGAGAGATATAGAAACAAAATTATATATATATATATATATAATTATTTTTTTTCAAAAATTTTAAAATAAATATTACATTACACGTCACTTAATTAATTTTTTATTTATAAACATGTCACATATTCAAATTAATAGAATTTAATAGTATATATTAATGATGAGCTAAATTTGATAAAAAATTCTACAATTATCAAATTATTATTATTTTTAAAAAATTATATTAAATTTATAAAATTATAAATTTATTTATTTATTAACATTACCTAAATATTATAGGCAGGGGTTTGAAATTATTATGACTCTGAAACTTCAAGGTGCTTTGATTATCATGATGTAAAAATGGACCAAGAGTTATGGATTGCCATTTAATGCAATTAACGGGGAAGGTTGTGTCGGATGATGTTCTCTCTCTTTTTCTTTTTAACCATATATATAGCATAATATTTATGAAATTTTCAGTTATTTTACATGTTTTATTCAATTAATTTTATAAAAAAATTATTTAAATATTATTAAATATATATATATATTTGTTTTTACATAATTTCAGTGTTATGAAATTCATTATGAATTTCAATATTTAAAATCAACAGTAAATTTAAATTTAAATTAATATTAAAAAAAATACTTCTTGGAACAGATATAAACAGCGTTTTTAAAACAACCCGTCAAAAGAAAGCTTTGGCAATCAAGTCCACAAACAACGGCACAGACTTCTGTTCAGACATCGCGTTCCCGCCGCCCATTCTTCTCTCTCTCTCTCCGAGCGTCTCTCTTGAACAAGGAACCAAAACAGCAATTAATTAAGACTCCCTAGTCTCTCTCTCTCTCTCTCTCTCTCTCTCTCTCTCTCTTTCTGTGTACAAGTTCTTTCTTTAATGGCAAAACCAAAGAACAATGCAGAGCAAGTGTCTTTCATCTCGGTTCCTACCGAGATAAACAATTATTTATCTTTATATTCCCTTCAATCTCTGCTTCTTTCGCCCAAGAAACAAAAAAGAAACAGGCTTTTTAGCTTCAACTCCTTCAGAAGTCTAAAAGCTTGGTTCTTTACTCTCTTTCTTTTCTGTTTTCTTGGTATCATCAGGTTATGGTTCAACCTTGATCGTTTGGTGCCGTTCTCTCCATACCCATGTTGGACGTCTAAACCCCACCAAGACTCTTTCTCCAATGAGTACTTGAGGTCACAATTTCCTTTCGATGCAAATGCTGCAATCAATGCTGGTGGCCAAAGAGACCAAAAGGGTTGGTTTGTTTCTGGTGATGGATATGTCGATTTTTCATCAAACGGTGAGAAAATTGTTGAGGGAAAGGACCCAAAATTGGTCATCTCAAACCAAAATGAAAAATCAGTGGAGAATGAAGAGACCAGTGACTTCTGGAAGCAACCAGATGGCTTGGGTTACAGGCCATGCTTGAACTTCAGTCAGGAGTATAAAAAATGGAGTGAGGCAATAGTGCGCGATAGGAGAAAGTATCTGCTGGTAGTGGTTTCTGGTGGAATAAATCAACAAAAGAATCAGATTGTCGATGCTGTTGTTATTGCAAGAATACTTGGAGCTGCTTTGGTAGTTCCAATTCTGCAAGTCAATGTCATTTGGGAGGACGAAAGGTAAAATGCCCAACTTTCCTCTTCTGCTCATGACTCGTGAGTTGTCGACAAATTTGACTTTTCTTTTTTATTTTTGGTAAAGGAAAATTTCGGTTTTGCTCTGAAGTTTATGGCTTTGGGTCATTTGAACAAATAAATGAACGAATCGAAAAAAGAAAAAAAAGGGCACAGAGAGAGAGATAGGTAAAACCTTTATGTACATTTCAAGCAAAAGATCATGAAGATGACTTTATCATGTCCTTGACATCTTTGATAGTTTTGAATGCTAAAGATTCATTACATTGATGATGCCGTGTTTACCCAAAAAGATTTGTCCGTATCTAATAGTTCTTTGGCATTTTCATCCAGTTTCATTGGTATATGGCATTTTGACTGAATTTGGCTGTTGCCCATTTTGTGTAGTAGGCTGATATTTGTTACATTTGATGCAGTGAATTTTATGATATATTTGATTTGGAGCACTTCAAAAGGGTTTTAGCTAATGATGTAAGGATAGTTTCCTCATTGCCATCAACGCATATAATGACTAGGCCAGTGGAAGAGAAACGAACTCCACTTCATGTTTCCCCTCAATGGATCCGTTCACGTTATCTCAGGAGGGTAAGAATGGTCCCTCAATTGGTTTCTTTTTTTATCCTATTTTCTCCCCCCTTTTGTATTGCAGTTCAGAGGCATCAGCCTAACTTTCATATTAAGTTCAACTCTCCATATCAAGACAAATAAATTCACAAAGAGCTATATTCTTGTGGCTAAATCCACGATTTGAACCTACTACTTGGCTAACTAGGCTGACCCTTGGTTTCAAATTTGGTTCTTTTGAGCTAATGCTTTAGCTTTCTTTTGTTGTTTGTTACTATGGATAGTTTGGCACTTCTTCAAAAACAACTAGATGGCACCTGTTAAATGTAATCAGCAATCAATGGTTCACATGCTTTTTAGCTGCTGCTGAGCCTGAATTGGTGCTTCTTAGTTTCTGTCTTGTTTTACCTATTGGCATATTGTGCCAAAGCAGTTAGAAGATGATGTCATAATTGATTATCCCGATGGCTAAAATTTGATGTACTGAAATAGCTGCAAATCCTTTGGGGACACTTCCAAGGACAGAATTATTAAATCAATTTACACATTTTGGGAAAGCCATCCTTTTTGATTTATTTGCTGCAATCATATATGTGTTGGATATTTTTCTCAATTTATTATTATTATTTTTATAACTTTTAGTATTTTAGCATGTTGTCCGTGTATACTTTTGTTGCTACCTAAATGGACAACTAGTTTTAAAACTATCTGGTCCTTACTTCAGGCCAATCTTTAATTTTTCCCATTCTTTCTAAAGATTTTGTGCTTTTTTCGTAACCGAGCTGTTGTCCCTAGGCAAATTCTACAGATGCCAACTGACAATAAATATCTTACTGAAGATTTCTCTTGGTTTCTGCAGCTTAACAGGGAGGGCATTCTGCTTTTACGTGGTCTGGATTCAAGGCTGTCTAAAGATCTTCCTTCTGATCTTCAGAAACTTCGATGCAAGGTAATATGGCCTCTATATTCAATGTTTTGCCTTCATTGTTTGGCCCCTCTGTCAGTCTAGTTATTGAAGAGCATTGGATTAGCACACCCTGAAAAGTGTAAATATGCCAGAGTACTCTGTAGATCAGGACAATTGTTTTAAAATGCATCCTGTTCTTGCTTAATTTTTCAATCCAAAGGCTTAATTTTTACAATACCTCAAGCTGAGGACTATTATTTGTCTGACTTCAGGTGGCATTTCATGCACTAAAGTTTGCTCCGCAAATTTTGGAGCTTGGCAATAAGCTTACAGAGAGGTTATGGAGCAAGGGACCCTACCTCGCGCTTCATCTACGAATGGAGAAGGACGTGTGGGTGAGGACTGGTTGCCTCCCAGGTCTGAGCCGTGAATATGATGAGATGATCAGCACAGAGCGGAAACAACGGCCTGAACTCCTAACCGCACGATCAAACATGAGTTTTCATGATAGAAGGCTTTCTGGTCTGTGCCCATTGACTTCGATGGAGGTAACAAGGTAAAAATCAATCCTGATTCCATAGATTTCATATCAGCCGTTGAGAAAGCATTTTCATTCCCTAAGGGAATGATGGATCAGAGCTTTATTGTTGGGTTGATGTTGTAGGCTGCTCAAAGCTCTTGGTGCTCCAAACAATGCGATAATATATTGGGCTGGAGGGCAACCTCTTGGTGGAAAAGAAGCTTTGCTACCACTAAGTAGAAACTTTCCTCATCTCTACAGCAAGGAAGATGTTGCCTTGCCTGGTGAACTGGAGCCCTTTGAGAAGCGAGCTTCATTTATGGCTGCAATCGATTATATAGTTTCAGTGAACAGTGATGTTTTCATGCCGTCTCATGGTGGAAACATGGGGCATGCAATCCAGGTATCGTCCACCATATTGTCTTCAGTCAGTCATGGATTAATGTATGGAAATTGATCTCTGCTTGTCCATCTTCTCAGCAGTTCAAGGATGTATGATGACCTTCTGTTTATTCATTTACAATCTCCAGTGTATTTGTGCTAAAACTCAAACAAGCTATGTTGATACAGGGAGACCGAGCCTATGCGGGCCACAAGAAGTATATAACCCCAAACAAACGACATATGCTGCCTTATTTTCTCAATTCTTCTCTCCCAGAAGAAGAGTTCAACAGGATCATAAAGGAGTTGCACAGCGAATCCATAGGTCAACCGGAACTCCGGACTAGCAAAGCTGGAAGAGATGTCACAAAGTATCCAGTCCCTGAATGCATGTGCAGCAATGATTCACACAACTCCTCGTGATTGGATTTAGCTGTTCAACGAATTGCACCGTCAAGAGATTAACAACTTCATCAGCACATCCCTTGAACTTGAGCCCTTTATAAAGCTTAATAATCCTGTTATTAGTCCGTGTTGGGCGGGCATTGACGGTACCAGGAAATTATCCATTTTGAAGTGTATGTCTAGCTGGTGAGGTTTTACTGAGAGCTGACTTCTGCATCTATCCAAATGCTCTTCTTCTCAGTCTTTGGATGTATGTACATGGTAAGGCAAGATAGTTAATACAACAAGTGTATATTACTCATAAATAAGAGCTTTTGCAACTATATCACACATGAGATTCATTCTTTGTACCACAGATTGATAAGTGTATATTACTCATAAATAAGAGCTTTTGCAATGCTATTCAATTATGGGGGGCGTTTGCTACCGTCCATGGGCTTTGTTAGTCAATTGAAAATGCATAATCTCATCCATTTCCAACTATACTCTGTACCCAGATAACCACACCAATCGAATTAACTGCTTCAGAGAATGCAGTACAAATTTTTGTTACTCCCCTTCTTTGATTGAAATCAAAAATTTTTGTGCCCATTCCTTTGCGAGAAACCATCATGTGGATACGAGTCTAGTGGACTCGTTGGGAAACAAAAAGTTTATATATTATATTTATACATTTTATACTAAATTAGTGTAAATCAGTATCATATAAAAATATAATATAAAACGTTGTGTATTAAGTTAAAGTTTATTAAATTTATATCCACCAAAATTTTCCTTTTCTAGGCAAAGCAACATAGTATTCCCAACTCGATTTCAACACAGTACTATTAAGTAAACCCAACGCAGTGTCAGCTCATTTGAAAAGAACTGCTAACTTCCATGCAACGCTCTGCCACAAACTCATGAACGTTTAACCAATCAAGACAATGTTGCAACTACAATCTATAAGACATCCTGTCTTACAGGCTTTTATGTCCACTAAAAAATTGAGAGCTTCTATCATGTTGTATTACGATTGGCATAATAAAACTTTTTTTTTTTTTTTTAAGTTTTAAAGTAGATATGAAATAAAATATACATTCTAAATTAAATTAATAGAATTTTATGTAAAAATTAAGTTTAATTTAACTATAACAAACTGCTAAAATAATAAAATATTATTAGAATTGGTTTAGCTCATCCAATATTTTGCGTTAGACTTGAGCTTATTTAATTTAGCCGAGTAATGCCCTCAAGAAAGAGCCACTTTGTCTCGTTGTTCCATCGTTCTTGTAACTTGAATTTCATCAGTTACATACAGCTCGCAGGTTTTATGGCGCCAGCAAGTTATACCACTAAAATGGTCGCAGAGCTCTTGGCAATTCGACGGAGGCTGGAGCTAACTTGGGATCTGGGTCATCAGAATATCGTCTTGGAAACTGATTCTCTTGAATCCTTCCATTTGATAACTAGTCATTCTCCTCCAGCCCATCCACTTTGATGCTCTTCTTGCTGGTATTCGCAGTGTCAGTGGAAATAGCTGGAATTTGCAATTGCAATAAACTTAAACCTAGCGCAGCATAGAGTTTAACGTATGTCTGAACCTTTATGATTCACCTCGTACATTCTCAGAATTAAAATTCGATTGTACCCAAATAAGGAAAACATTAGTGACTTAAAAACTTGAATATTTTTAGTTTATGTAAAACTTGGAGAAAAACCTGTATCCTTTAGAAACAAATATTTTCAAAACTGAGATAAGTTCATATTTTATAAAATAATAACTCAACTATTATTTTTGAGAAAATGTTAATAAGAACTTGAATTATTTAAATCTTGTTTAAAGGCAAAATTGAACTAATCACACTTTTAAGATGGAAAAAAGAAAAAAAAAATAAAAATTTTGAATACAGGCTAAATATTAAAATCAGTGTGACTAAATATTAAAAATATTATTTTAACATTTTTGTCAAAAGACTAATAATTCAAAGAATCGAGATCTTAAATTTAAAATTAAACGAATTATATATTAAATTTTAATATATTTTAATATGATTTAAATAAAAATTTAATAATTATTTAAAAATTTAAGTTATTGAATAACGTTTACAAATAATCATATAATAAACTTCAATACTTTTTACTTATATCCCATTGAATTCTCAATAGTTTTTGGGGTCAATAAAATTCCTACTTAAATCGATTATTTTGACTATTATCTTAATTCAAGTGAAATTTATGGTAATGATAATAATAAAATAAATAAATTTTTTGAATTATGAGCATTAAAATTGTTGAATAACCAAAATATCTTTTACTTAGAAAATTAAGTTTTTCCAAATAACAAACATTCTTTTCGTTTTTTCTCTAAAAATTCTTTCTTACTCTCATATTCACAGAACTCAATCTCTCAGGTTCATTTGTCACTGCCAACGATGCTCGTTCAAATTGTAAAAACTGTCCGACAACAAAAGGGAAATGCGAATCCCTAGCCAGTTATTAGAGCATCTTGAGTTCAAAAAAGAATCTCTTCGGTCAACTTTACTGCTCTTACTCTTTTTTACAAACGGAGAAGAATCACTCCTAGAGCTCGAGAAACGCGCTCTAGGCACCTTGTAGTAGACCCTTATTCTCCTAACAATAACACTTGGACTGCTGACTGCTTCTTCGAGCAGAGTCCAAATTCAACCTTTTTCCGAAAAATGAGAAATCAATCAAAAGTCAGTGCACCTGAATTGAATCATGACTATATAAGCTATTCTGATATTAAGATTGGATATAGATGAAATCGTGGAAGCGGGCCTTTGATTTCCTTGGACCACGTAGGAATTCGTCGTCCGATTGAATCTTCCTCCACCGAGAAAGGTTAATTCCTCATTACAAGAGCAATCTCTCTTTTTTGAATTCATTTTTCTTTTCGTTCGTGTTGCGGGCATTGTTAAGGATGGCGGCCTCAGATAGCCATGAGTATTGGAGCTGGCTTTTATTGTTTTGGCCCTAGATATCTTTTTTCTCGTTGAATTTAATAATAATAATAATAATACAAGAAGTAGAATTGAATCACCTTAAATTTCAGGATTTGAAGTTTTGTTTTGGTGTTTAGCGCCTGGGAAAAGTTACAGGGATCATTTATTAGGGCATATAATAAGCATAAGCGGTGTGATAAAAATTGGGAGAAAAGATATTTTCAAAAATTAAAAAAAAAATAAAATTATATTATTATTTTTATTTTTAAATATTTCGTATTTATTATTTATTTTTTTCAATATTATCACATATTAATGATTTTTAAAATTTAAATTTTTATTTATTTTTTTTATAATTTTTTAAATTTATTATTATTATATTTTATATTTGTAAGTAAAATTAATTGATTTTATTTTTTATAAATAAAAAATAATATAATTTATTATATAAATAAATAAAATTAAGATAATTAAAAATTTATAAATTTATAATTTATTATTTAAATTTTTATTAATTAAATATCTAATTTTTTATGTTCTTAATTTTAATATTTTTCACCTTAATAATTTTATTTTATTTTATTTTGGTCATTTTCATCTTCTTCCTACTTTCACCGGGGACATAGGTGCCACTTTCGCCTAAAAATATAGGTTGAATTAATTGTAAATTTGTTTTTTCTTTATTTTAAATTATTTTTTATTTTTTATTTTTAAATATTATAATTAAAAATTTCTCACAATATCTTTATTTATTTATTTATTCTTTTTAACAAGTTAAATTGTTTTCCAGCTCATAAACAATGTTAAACAACGTGAATGTAATGTTAGAGGTCTAATTGACGGAAAGAAATCTTAAAGATTTAATAGCGGATTTGCTTGCTATATAAGTATTTTGGGCCACCCCTCTAATAAAAAAGAAAAAAAAACTATTTTTTTAAGAAAATAAAAAAATAAAAATAATACTCCACAATTTTATTTTGTTAATAAGAATGGTATTCAACAATTCAATTAAATTTTTGTGAGAACTGAAATTTATAATCATATAATATAAATAAAAATTTGCCACTAAACCACAGCAAAATTAGACTCGAAGATAATAAAGTGGAGGCTTTGAAAAAGGCTGCTCGGTTGGACAGTCCTTACGTTCAATAATACAAGCAGGGATTCCTTTTTTTTTTTTTTGTTTGACGTTAAAGTAGGGTCCAACAAAAATCCAGCTACAACAATATTGAAAAACCACCGAGGGAAAGTGCCCCCCGTGAGACAAGAGAAGCACAAAAGAAAACACATACGGCAATACCAATGAACAAAAGGCATTATACAATTACAAAGCCAGGAACCGAGGCAGCCAATAGTGTAAAAGCACACGGATCGCCGACGTGGCATGAAATTTCTGAATCCCCGCTAGATCCCAAAATCTTCATTTCGTGTGCAATTGAATTTCGATTTCCACCGAAACTTAATAAACTTCGCTCTTTCGCTGTTTGTCTGTCTGTCTGTCTGTATCCCAAATCCAATCACATCTTCACCAGTCAGCGTCGCTATCTCCTCGAAAACCCTACTTGCCATTTGCCAGCAGTTCCTCTACCAGGTGAGTTTCAGCTATTCTCACCGGTTTTCCCATATTTCTGACCCGTTTTGATCGAATTTTTGGCTGATCTTCTCTTTCTCCTTTTATTTTTTTACTTTTTCTCAACAGGAATCGCTATGAAAGGAGGCAAATCGAAGGCAGATGCCAGGAACACCAAGTAGGTTTTGGCTTATTATCTTCATGTTTTTTTCTTTTAACGTTACTGGATGTTCTTTTTCTTGTTTTTTTCCCTCTTTCCTTTGCCTGCTAATTTTGATGTTTGTAAGGAGTTTTGATGCAATAATCGATTTGTGTAGAGTCTGGAATCATTAGATCTGAAAAATTTTAGCCGTAAAACTGTTAGAACCTTTCATTTTTGTTTACGCCTATTTACAATCTGATTTGTCTGTTTATGGCGATAGGCTTGCCGTCAACAAGAAACCTTCCAAGTCAAGGAAATCCGGAAAGGCCGCCAAGGATCCCAATAAGCCTAAGAGGCCTGCAAGTGCCTTCTTCGTTTTCATGTAATCATCGTTATCTTATAATCTCCCTAAAATGCTTATATATAGTTAGAAAATTCATTCTGAAAATATGAGGAAAAAAAAAAACTGAATTCTGTTGCAAGCATTCATGCGTGACATGTACATGGCATTGACTTCTTGTCCTAGTGATGTAAATTTCTTCTCTGTTTGCTGATTCGATGACTTTAGGGAGGAGTTCAGGGAACAGTACAAAAAGGAACACCCTAAAAACAAATCGGTTGCTGCGGTGAGTTGGCTAATTGTTCTATTTTTTTGACAATTTTGCCTCCAGTTAACTGGCTTTCCATTTGAACGGAATTTCCTTTTCTTTGTGTTATTTTTTAGGTTGGCAAAGCTGGTGGAGATAAATGGAAGTCTCTGTCTGAGGCTGTAAGTATTTCCATGTCTTGGGATTCTCTAAATCCAAATTTGTTTATAGTTTAATCAATTTGAAATCAAATGTAGGAGAAAACCCCTTATGTAGCCAAGGCTGACAAAAGAAAGGTTGAGTATGAGAAGAAGATGAAGGCCTATAACAGGGGCCAGGTATTGTGCTGATCTGGTTGTTATATATGAGGTTTTAACCATATGAGAGTAGTGGTTGCAATCATCTATTATTATTATTATTATTATTTTTGGTAATATAACACTCAGGCTGAGGGCCACAAGGACGAAGAGGAATCAGAGAAGTCAATGTCTGAGGTCAATGATGAGGATGAGGAAGAGGAAGAGGGCAGTGGAGAGGTTAGTTAACAGGGCATGCTGGTAGTTTAAGCATGGATTTATTTAAAATTTGGGCCTAGAGTTAATGTCTGATTTGGCATTTTTTATCTCTTCTCATGCAGGAAGATGATGAGTAGAATTGGATAAGGGGACATAGTATAGTGATGTAGTTTGTGACAATGTTTCCCTTGTTGATGATCAATATCTGCTTATTAATGTTGTTTATCAGTAGTCATTTAAAAGAGAGTGATAATCTGCCCCTCCCTCCTTTTTCAGTATTTTGCCCTTGACGGTCTCAATGCAATGTAGATGGGAGGTTATTTGTTTTGTGTACTTTGCCACAAAGTTTAATGATTTAGCCAAGCAGTATCTTTTGAAGGATATATGATTCTGTATTTTTTGCATTCCTTAGTTTGATTTTTCTGCTTCTATTTTCCCCTTCTAATCACCTTGTTTAGAAATTTATTTGTTTCTCCATCCATGATTGACAATGCAATATGAGTTGAAGAGATGTTTGCTGACTATAAAAAAGGGGTCAGTCATTATTTGGGGATGATTGAGGGTTGATTTGCTGTCTGGTTTCGATGTAATTTAAGATTGTTGCTGTCTTCATGCGAGTTATTCTCAATATTTTTGTTTAAATATTTAAGGATGTTACAGAGGCGTTGGGATAGATGGTGCTTGTAGGCAATCCTTATTGTCAAGATGATTGACAATTTTTGTTGGGTTAGATTTATCTCGAATAACCTTTGAGGGGTCTCAAGCATCGTCTGTATATATATATATATATATATATATATATATATATATGTATATATATATATATGTATATATATATTTATTTATTGGGGTCATGGTCTCATATAGGTTGGTTTTATCTTTACCGCTTGAATTTCTACTGCTATGGAAAGCTCTCAGCTTAGTCTTTCAATTTGTGGGGTTAAATACAATTTTGTTTTGCAAACGTATGCTAATTAGAAAATAGTTGCCCTTGTGAGCAGCACTATTGCCTAGTAGTATATTAATTTCCGGTTGTCCTAAAGCAACCATTGTTATGGCCTAGGCTATCAAAATCATTATAAAGTTCTTAAAGAATGTGGCATGATGTGGAGTGAAGATCTCTTATTTTTGGATACGAGTTTCCTACATAAATTTATAGATTGGAGTTTGATATAAATAATTGAACTATCTGTTTGGCACAAGGAACGTTGGTCATTGTAAAATATGTCAACGCTGTTTGGGTGGTAGAACCTATTCAGACAAGTTTTGGTGTTTGTGGTACTATTATTATGCGAATAAGAAGTTAAAACTACTGCATTAATATTTTTCAACTACTTCATCGCGTATTGAGTGCGTTAATAGGACCGGAACTTCGAGAGTTATCAGACGCTCGAGTTCAATACTTTTGGGCTGGGCGATCCGATGTTGTAACCATGTGCGCAATGATTTTCTGAGGACATGGAGACTTGCTTTCGTTATTTTCAGGGACGATATTCTGATGCAAGTATAAATAATCGGTAATGCAAACGAAGAATCCGTAAGCAAGTTGTTTTGAAGTGTTCTAAGACGGAGGCCTAACGTTAAATGTTTCCCAGGTAAATATTTTCCAATTTTCAGTTCCAACCAACCGACAATTCAATGGATGGTCATTGTGGTGGTGGCGGTGGCGTCAGCTTTGTTTTCGAGAAACGGATAATCCGTATAACCGAATGCAGGGTCATCTGTATAAAAGGTGCTTCTGTCATACTTGTTTAGTTCCGTATTGAGCTCAATTCTTCGAGGTAAGTCAGGATTGGAAAGAAACCAGCGTCCAAAAGCAACTAAATCAGCACGTCCGCTGGCAACCACTTCATTCCCGCTCTTTCTTTCATATCCCCCAGCGACGATGAAAGTCCCTTTGAATGCCTGTCTGATGGGCAAAAGGCTATGTTTGGTCTCCCGCAAATCAAACTGTGTGATCATCCGGGGCTCTATCATATGACAATACAGGATTCCACATTTGTTCAAGGACTTGGCCACGTGCAGACCAAGAGATTCAGGATTTGAATCGCCAGAGTCATTGTAATCAGCAAATGGAGAGAGTCTGATGCCAACCCTGTTAGCTCCAATCTCATTAGCAACTGCTTGAACTACTTCCACCAGGAAGCGGCAACGATTCTCTAAGCTCCCTCCATATTCATCTACCCTGTCATTAACTTTGTCTTTCAAGAATTGATCGATAAGATAGCCATTAGCTCCGTGAATCTCCACCCCATCAAACCCTGCAAGGAAGGGATTAAAAGTCATGTAATTCTGTTCCATTTTATCCAAAAAGCTTGTTTGTGAAAATGCTGACAAAAACAATTAGACTAATGATGGAAAAAGTTTTAAGCTCATAAATCATTAGACCTATTTATTAAGGACTTTATCTCACCGAAGGTGAGGGATGTTTCCTTTTCTTTATTTTTTCTGCGAGCGCCACTACAAAAATGGGCTCATGAATGGTCTACAATGTAATTAGTCCTCAAAGTGTGAAAATGCTAAGGCCTTTCAACCTGTTAAGATCAGCCCATAAAAGACCTGGGAGACCGATTGTTAGAACTAACTAATTAGCGATATGGACATGGGAACAGCAAGGTCAAAGGATAGTGTTAAGAGTTCCACAGTACTCTCCACAAAACAGCCAAGAGCGTCCGCATTCCAAGAGCAGAAAAACTTTGCAAACTGCAAGAATAACTGTTAGTGTTCCAGGGCCAATGATCTCTGTAAACATCAAGAATGATCAAAAGGCATGTTTCTACTAACTGCAACGACTGTGAACAATAGGATGTGCCATGCGGAGACTTGCGTTACAAGGAATGACAAGCACTGACTACTGCAACTGGAAGCTGGTAAATAGCAAGCACCCTCCAAGCCTCTCAGGAGTAAATTAAACTCTTGCTCTTGGGATTGTTCAATCTAGTTCATTAGTTTTCTTACACTTTACCACCTTTTCCTACGTTTTCTCACAAAGATTGTGGTACTTTTCTCTCGCTTACTTGACCAATAAATGCTAGGTTGCTGAGTTGCTAGTTAATTGTCTTGCCTGCAAGTTAGATTTGCCCTCAATTTTGTCGTCCTCCCAACACTCAGGCATGCTTGGTCGACATGTCCTCGGAGAGAAGCTAGACAAGAGGCTTTCAACTGATTTACATTAGTTTATGCACATGAACCTGTGTTATTGTTATGGTTTCCAACACATTGTATTCTACACGTTATGATATTTTCAAAAAGTAATGAAAATAATTTTAGACCATTAGTCTTAACGATAGCTGTTGTAAGTTCTGCCAACTATTATTGCTTATTAGTTCGATCCACAGACCAGAACTCAATTTTTTAGCATAAATAGTCTCTGTTCTACACATCGATGGCCTGATCTCAGCCTCAAGGACAATTTTTTCTATTGTTTGTTATTCCAGGCAAAAGCAGTAAGTTGACAGCTCAACACGAGAATAATGGAAGAATTTACCATACAATCATAGATAGTTCTTCAAAATTCAAGTTCATTGCCTGTCTCTAATTAAAGAAAGCATGACTCAGATTCAAGCTAAGCCAACAGCATGCAAAATTGGTCTGCACATTTTGGCTTACCTGCAGTGTTAACTTAACGTCCAACTAAACATCATATCACCACAGCCTATGATTTTATTCGGAAACAAAAATGATAACTGAATTACAATCACTAGAGAAACTCAACATTAGACAGGACCCGTGAAGAATGTTGGCGATTAAAGGCATGACTTGGAAAAAGAGTCTAAATGGAAGTTACCTGCCTCGACAGCATTTCTAGCTGCATTTCTGAAGTCATTAACAATTTGAGGGATCTCGTCAGTTCTGAGCCGACGAGGAGGTGGAAATTCTGCGGCAGTAGTGCCATCAATGTGAACCTTTGCTGCAATGGGCTTGTCAGTGCAAGATATGGGAGGCCAGCCATTAGGTTGAAAACCTGTACAGAATGCAATTTTCAGCAATGTCTCACCCCCAGTCCCCCTCCCTCGAGAAAATAGAGGTTAGAACGCATTGTTTAAGGAGCAATAAACTCTATCAAAATGCACAATGAGGTCCTTGAAATTTTTTATTTTTTTTTGTTCTTTTTCAAAAAAAGAATCAGTTTTATCTCGAAATTTTGTAAGTAGTGCGAACAAATTAGTTCAATTTTGAGCGGTCAAGCGATATAGAGAAGTACCTGCACACAAGTAGGCATCTAGGCATGTTAAGTAGCATGCTAAAGAAGATAAGTAGACAACTAATTCCAAATACTTGGGAGCAAAAAAGTGGTCATTTCTAAGTCAGCTGTAATGTGATTAGAAGAAAATAAGCAAACCAAACCAAACCAACGAGAGAGCCGTGCTACTTTACCGTAGTTAGAAGCTCTTCCTGCATGCCAAAGTTGGCAGAAGAATATGCCTCCTTTCTTGTGAACGGCATCCACAATCGGTTTCCAGGCTTCCACTTGTTCTTTTGTCCAGATTCCAGGGGTGTTTGGGTAACTTTTCCAGATTCAATCATATTTAAGTGAAATGAAAAGAAATTAGAATAGGAAAAACATTATTATTTCCGGGAGGTACTGAAGATATCAAAAGAATCTTCTAACATATTATAAAAATAAAGGGAAATAAAGAAAAAAAAAAAAAAAAGTCAAAGTACCCATGAGCAGTATCTGAGACTCCGCAGGCTTCTGCAATCAAGAGACCCCCCTGTGTCGCTCTTTGAGAATAATACACAATTGCATGCTGCTGAGCAGTGAAGTTGTAGGACCTCAATCTTGACATCGGAGCCAGAACTACCCTGTGTCATCAGCGCGCGCGCGCGTACACACACACCCACCAAAATTAAGCATATTCGCATTTATATGAATATGCTACACATCATAAATCATTAATTTAGAAGCAGAAGCAAGCTTTTTTCTTTTTCCCTACTCCCAGTAAGTTGCTCGATAGCTTTTTTTTTTTTTTATTATGCTATCTGGAAATATGATGTGTAATGATACGAAGTCAATGATGCAAGAAGTTAAATTGGATCGCTACTCAAAGCATATAGCAACCTGTGGCAGAGTTTAAATTCTCCCATCATGTATGGCGTAATTAAGGGTATCTGCGTTCCCTCCTCCTCCATTTCAGCCTTGTTTAAGGGTATCTGCGTTCCCTCCTCCTCCATTTCAGCCTTCTTTAAGGGTATCTGCGTCGCCTCCTCCTCCATTTCAGCCTTCTTCTTCTTCTTGCCCTCTCTTTCTCACTCGTAAGATTGGTGGAGTTCACCCCAAAAGTCGTTCCATATGTAGTCTGACTTGGCGTGCGCGTCCATTCTATGGCGTGTGTTGACCTACTCGCCCTCTTTCTTTGTATTATACGCCAACTGCTCGTCGTTGGAACAGAAATTTATAAATATGGAATATGCATAACTTTTCAAATCGTATAACAATATGATTTTTATTAAAGTAAAATTTACATGTTCATTATTGCACCAAAATGCAAATCCCCGTTAAAATAGTAAAAAAATTGTGTAGAATCAATATTTTCTTCCTATATACACACTAACTAGTTCTTTGTTGGAATAGAAATTTTTAAATTTAAAATCTATATAACTGTCTCAAGTCGTATAACCGTATTATTGTTGTTAAAATAAAATTTATAGTATAATTTCTACCTTAAAATTAATGGAAATTCCCATCAAAATAATTGAAAAGTTTGTTTAGAATCAATATTATTAGTATTGTATTATATTTTTTTTAGTAAAATAGAATTGATATGGAGTTAATATAATAATTTGTTATGTGCTTCTTACGTGCATATATGACATTCTTCATAATGTCTCCCTTGTACCAACTAGATATACATTACTTGCTTTAACTTATAATCGTTTTAAAAGTCTTGTTTCTTTTCCACGCAGGACTTTGTTCCTATCTTTCCTTTGTCTCCTTTTAAAAATATATTATCAATTCCTCATTATTTTCAATAGATTAAAGATAATGGATCTTCAACAATCTTGAAAATCAAATACATAAATAATAGTATTTTATGTTTGAATCATTACAAAGTAAAATAATTATTATAATAATTTTAAATAATATGATAGATTAACCTTAAATTATACATTTTAATTGAATGATAGTACAAATATTTTATATCAATAACTTTAAAATAATAAACTTCTTATAAATGTACTTGACAAAATTATAGCCTTTACATTAATATTTTTTTATGAATGTTTTAAAGTTGAGTTATTTAATTTATTGAATTGAACCACTTCCATATTTGTATAAGTAGACTAATTGCCTATGCCATAAGGTACTTTTCAAAGTTTGTTAAGAGCTATAAAACTTAATCTCCTTCTTATAATGTAACCATCAAGTACTATGTGACTTTGGGATGTAAATTATTAGTAAAATTGTACTTCAATCACATTTATGATTTATTTTAACTTATTGAACTTAAAATTTTGTATTATATCAAACACTAAGTCAAGTTTCCATCATTGGTGATTAATCTTTATGGGCTTGAAACTCATCTCCTTTGATATCTTGTTAACCAAGTCTCTTATCAATCTTTTTATTAAAGAATCAATTATGTTTTGATTTGACCTTATAAAACCAATTGTACTTACTCTATTTGTGATTAGATCTCTTATATAATTATGTTGAAATCCAATGTATCTAGACTTACTATTATACACTTGGCAATAAACTCTTGTTTGAGTTTTAGTATTGTCATAATGTATAAAAATGAATGTTACTAACTTTAGCAACGGAGGAATTTTATAAAGTTAATACTACCAACTCTGTAGCTATGGTAGAATTAATTATGTAAGTTTATTTCTTAAAACGCCAAGAAATTATACCACCACCTAATATAAAAATACACGCATTAGTAAAATATGATCATTTTTATTAATGACCTAACTGATATCTAAATATCTATCTAATATTAAAGGATAATCTAAATAGTTTATTCCAAAATCATTTATTCTCTTTAGGTACTTTAAAATTCTGTGTACTTTATATGTTATTTGGGTTATTTATATACCTACTCATTTTGCTAATTACATAGGCAATGTTTGGTATGATACATGTCATTATGTACATCAAACATCCTATTACTTTTGCACATTCTAGCTATAACACTAGACTTCCAATATTGTTTGCAAACTGCATGTTGAGATCAAATGGGGTAAAAATAGGAATGTAATCTATACGATTGAACTTATTGAAAATTTGCTCAATATAATGTAGTTAAATATGTATTATACTCTTTTGATCTCATTAAATTTTAATTATAAGGATGACATTTGCTCCATCTCTGTCTTTCATATCAAAAAAAATACACATAAACTCTTTGATAACTTTAACCTGTTTTAACTTAGTTATGGAGATCAATATGTAACTAAAATACAAATAGATAATAACACCCTTTCCTTCATTAATCTTGTTATAAATACACTTGTTAGATTTATTAATTTTGAACCCATTAACAAGTAGCACCTAATCAAATTTTTGGTGCTATTATTTTGGTATTTATTTTAATTTATACAAGAATTTAACAAGTTTGCACACTTTTTCTCTTAACCAAGTATCACAAACCCATTAAGTTGTTTCACATATACTTCTTTCAATTCATTATTCAAGAATGTTGTTTTAACATTTATTTGATGAATAAATAAGTCATAAATAAAAGTTAGTGCAATGAATATATATTGAAATAATTTCACATTTATTAACATATATGTTGTTTTATTAACATTTTTTTTCTTTTTAAAAATCCACTTGCAATCATTTACTTTAACCCAAGTGGTAAGTTTACTAATTTCTAAATCTTATTACTTATAATTAAGGTCATTTCATCATTTATTACTTTTTTTTTTGAAACACGACATCTAACAATTTCATCCTTTCTTGAAATTTCTTAGAATCATTTTTAATGTTAAAGTAAAATGAAATTTCATTACTTAATAATTCTTTTATTTCTTTTCCTTAGAAAATAAAGAAGTCAAAATTGAAAGACTTGCTTTCCTTGCTCTTATGGTCTTTCAAAGTTCAATGACTTCATCATTTGTTTTTTCATTTGTCATATTATCATTTTTCTTTTTAAGAACTTGTAATTATTTTGGAAAGATTAAATTCCTAATGAATCTATTCTCATCAAATATAACATTTTTTTGATTTAATAATTATATTGATGGATATTAAATTATTAGGCTTTATAATCATGAATAGATAAACCTTATTATTTGTGAGCATTGCATAGAAGATGCATTTAATTCCCTTTTCTCCCTTTTTTGTTTTTGGTTAAAGAACTTTAATAATTGCTTAGTAGCTCTAAACTCTTTCTTTTATTCCAAAACTCATATAACATTTAGTAAGTAATGTTTTATCCCAAAAGCCTTAGCTCAAGACAAAATTTGCTAGCTTGACATTTATCATTTTTGTTAACATGTAATTTTTGCATTTTGCAACATCATTCTATTATGAGGTGTAAAGGGTAATAGTTTTATTAATAATTCCTGTGATCTTTAAAAATGTAGTATCATATACTCTTCTCTCATATCAAATTGTAAACACTTTATGATAACATTATTTTGCAATTCATCTTCAGTTTTATATATCTTAAATCTTTTAAGTACTTTATATTTTGTATGTAAATATAACAAAATTTAGAGTAATTATCAATGAATATTACAAAATATTACTTTTCTCCTATTGTTAGAGCATTATGTAACTCACTCGCATCACTATTTATTAATTCTAGCATACTTGATTTTCTTTAAATCGTAAAAAATGAATTTTAAATTACTTTTATTAACATACAAGTTTTGTATTTATTTTTAAATTTATCAATGTATAATAATAAATATAATTTAATTATATCATGTAACATTTTGAAATTCATATGTCCAAGCCAATTATATATATATATATATATATATATAAAGGATACTTATTAACATAAGTATAGCTAGTAGTATTATTATTATTAATATTAATGTTTAGTTTGAACATACCATCACATAAATATCCCTTTCACATAAACATTCTTCTTTTAAAAAGGACAAAATTATCATTCTCAAATATAAGTTTAAACCTAAATTTGTTTAAAAAATTACTTGAAACTATATTTTTCCTAGCTTTTAATACATAAAACACATTATTAAGAATAATAACATTCTAGAAGTAAACTTTAATTCCACCTCCCTTATTTTTTTCAATAAAATTATGGCAAAATTTTCTATGTACACAACATTGCCATTTTCCATTAATTCATGGATTTAAAAAAGTTTTTGTTCTTGTAAGCATGTTAAGTAATGCCAAAATCAATCCACCAGATAGTGTCATTGTCAATTAAATTGGTTTTTGTGATTATAGCCACTAATTTCTCATTTGTTGCTTATAAGATTCCGTGTTTTTCCTTTTTCTTCTTGATAAGGTGATATTAATTTTTATAGTATCCTTCTTTGTGGCAACAATGACAACTACCCATTTTCTTTTACTTTTTGTCTTTTTTTAAATTATCATTGAATTTGATTCTTTCTCTTTTTTATAAGCTTGTTGGATTGTCCCACTTCAACTATATGCACTTTTAAAATATGAAAGTCATACTCTGTGTTTTCCTCTTGCATGCAAAATCTTTCTTTTACACGAAAATGTGTAAGACTTTTAAGAAAAATATGTTTTTATCTAATGTTTTAACCTTTTCTTAAAATTTTTCCATAAAGAGGATATTTTTTAATAATGAAACTCATTTCATTACATGTTTTTCTTTTGGTCATGGGAATCCGAGGAGATCAAAAAGTGTTAAGAATTTTGTTTTCTTTTATTAGTTGCAAAATATCTTTTTTGGGATTAAGTATTGATAACCATTTTATAATTAAGATATAGCTTGAGATTAGCAAGGTGCCATCGAAGAATCAAATTGCATTTATTCAATATAGTAGAGATTGTCTTACATACGGGGCAATTATATTAAAATAACACTAGAATTCTACTTTGACTAATGTTGGTTGATTATTAGAAATCTTATTTTATTAAAATAAAGTATATATTAATTAATTTATAAAATTTTATTATAATTATAATTAAATCTTTATAATCATAGTATTATTTAACAAATACATTAAAAGTAAAATAATACTTGTAGCTTGGCGGTAGTCTAGTGCGGTTCAGAGTGAATCAGGCTTTGTTGAAGAGGTTATAATTCGTTTACTTCTTGGATTTACTCTTGCCGACACAACCTTTCGAATTTGATGCCATCCACAGCTACCGTATAGATCTTACCTCGGTTCGATTTCCAGTTTTGATTTAGTAATAGGGCAGTCCCTCAAACCGTTTAAGGATTCGGCAATTTCAAACCCATTTTGGTTGCAGTTCAATCATCGATTTTGGTCCAATTCGGTTCGATTCAGTCCGTTTTAATCCAATTTGACCCTTAAAAAAAATAATAATTAAAGTTTTTGTTAGAGTAAATAAAAAATTTAAATAAATAAATACCTTGAAATTAATTGACTATTAATTAAATTGTATGTATATATATATATATATATATATATTAGAGTTGAGAGAAATCAAAGTCCATCTAATTTTCTTACCTTAATCTTACCATTTATACCTTTTTTTTTTTTTTAATTTTTTTGGGTCAAAGTTTACGAATTGTACGCTTTAGTATCATCTGAGGTACGCCTTTAAAAGTATGATTTAAAATATTTGGACAATAATTAATGAAACTTATTTTTTTATTTTTACCAAAATTAAAAGATGATATTAAAAGAAAAAAATTTTGACCATTTCAACTCTGTAATTCACCATTTGAAGAGGAATCATCCAGAGAAATTTGCATTTGTGCCTTGTCATTACCTACAAAAGTCTATTCTTAGAATCCGCTTGGGCGTGGATGAGTGCAATTCGAAAATATGGCAACTTTCTCAAACATTGCCTAGAGATGCAGGAGTTATGAGCTTGAGTGCTGGCTTGGATTTGTGGAACCGAAAAAGTCAACCGTGGAAAGGAGATGTCGGCAACTAAGGCATGAAAACTAACTTTCAATTCCCATTAATTAATCTCGATAAACTTTTATATTTATTTATTTACAGAATTTTCTATAAGTTTATGTTTATATTTCGGCATATTTATATTTATATATAACCAAATTTCTTCCAATAAAAAAAAAAAAAATTGACCTTATTTTTTATCCTATAGATCATTCCTTAGTTTGTATAAATAATAATAAAAAAATTATTCGTATCATAGCGCTAATATTAAAACTAATATGTCAAACAAAAAAAAAAAAAAAGTCGTTTTCCCTCCTCCTTAATTTCAATCATCCACACTAGCAGTATTTTAAGGTATACAAGACTCCCAATACGATTTAACTCGTAACGGAACTTAAATGTCATCTCTCTCTCTCTCTATATATATATATATATACGATGGCCCGTTCAGTCCCAAACACTGAGATCTGCACAGAAATAAAAGCGGTGCATTCACATTATACGCTCGTTAGGCTGCTGATCTGGTGAAGCAAAACTCTTGTATTTCCACGATCTGTTTTTAATACGTTCTACAATCCTGTAAGTGTAATCTGATCTCCTGCGATTGTAGTTTCTTACGCTCACGCTCACCGGTTTTATTTATTTATTTTTTAAAATTTTTTTATTTAAATTTTGATCTTAATTATTGATTATCCATTGATGGCATGGTCTTGTTTAGTTTAGTTTTATTTATTTGTATTTTTTTTTTTTTTTTCAAGATTCATGTTAGACTAGAGTGCTGGGTTTGATTTTTTTTTTTTTTTTTTGGGTCTTCGTGTTTTTTATTGTTAGTAGAAGTGTGGAGCGGATATGAGTACGAACAAGGATGATCTCGCTAAAGATTGCAATGGAAATATTGAGGAGGCCAATGCCAATTACGATGCTCATGCCAATGTGAATGGGAACAGAAAGGAGGATGATGATAATGGTGATGGCAATGGCTTAGACGTTTCTGCCAATGGAAAGGGTGTGGTTGTTGATGATCCGTCTGTTAACATTGTGGATCTCAGTGAGGAGTCTCGACCTCTTGTGCTTGACGTTAAGGAGATTGGGAATGAGGTTGGGGACGACTCTAAGGCTGATCCAAATAAGATTAGGGAGGGAAAATGTTGTGCTAATGATGGGAATGCTCCCTCAGAACATGCAAGACAAGCTGTTGGAAAGCTGAATGGAATGTTGTCAGTGATTGATTCTGAAGCACATTGTCATGTGAATGATGGAGAGGATCGTGGTAAGTTCAATTCCACCAACTATATTCAAAGTACTCAAGATTCTCAACATTATGTCTCTTGGGCTGATGAATGTGAACCTGAATTGTTGCCTGACAATGTTTGGAAAGCCAAGGGCTCCGAAGAAGGTAGTACAGAGCCAATTGCCAAATTGGAAGAGACTTTAGTTAGTAACAGTGCTGCTGATCATGAGCCAAATGAATCTATCAATTGTGTGGACAAAGTCGATGGGGAAAGCAATCTAGGATCAGTGCCAATGACAACGAATCAAGATTTGCTGGTGGCAGAAATTCCTGACAGTGTTCATAGTGATGTAGTTTTTTATCAGGAGAAGGAAGTGGGAGAAATGACCAGTGATAGTCATGTAGAAGGTCCCCTGAGGTCAGCCGTGGTGGATTTGGGGCAGAATATGCAAATGAATTCATATCCAGTAACGGTTGACATAAAGATGCAAGAAGTAGAAGCTGTTGATCCCACTGCATCAAATGAACATGGAGACAGCTTACCCTCTGGTCATGCTCAAGATAGTGTGACTGAAACTGTTCTTGTTGATGACTTGGTTGCTGCCAATCAAAACATACCTGAGCAAAACAACTTTCCTGGAAAGGCACAGATCTCCACTATTTTTTATGCTGGAAAGGATAAGAACTATACAAGTGCAAGAAATGATGATGCGAGTGGAGACCCAACAGATGGCATCTTTGTGGCTGAGGCACAATTAAAAGGAGAGATTGTTAATTGCCATATTACTCATGAAGAAGGACAGAGCTTGCATTCTGGTCATGCTCAGGAGAGTGCTTCATGCACTAGTCATGTTAATGGTCCCATTCAAGATTGTCAGAACACATCTGAACAAGATGGGTCCTCTGAAATCGCCAAAACCTTGACCTCCACTGTCATTCAAAAGAGTGCACCTGCTGACAGTGATGAAGGCTATCCGGTTGCTACTTTCAGTGGTGCCATAACAGAGCCAGATATTGGAACTGAGGAATCACAACTAGTGGGTGAAAATATGCTCCACAATACTACAATGAAGCCTGGGATCAAAACATTTGCTATAAGTGACATGGAAAGCACTAGTACTCATCCTGTTGATGGTACAAAAGTAGAAGTTGGAGATAATAATAGCCATGCTGTTAGTGATCTTACAAACTGCCTGGCTTATAATGGAAAACAAGATGCTGAGACTGCTTCAGCTTTCATTGTATCCAAAGAGAAAGTATCCGCTTCCCCTGCAGGTGGTACAGGCATAGGATTTGAAGCATTAAATGATATCCCTGAAAAGGCTGCCAGCATTGCTGTCTCTGTTGACTGTCCAGACGAAAAAATTTCTATCTGTGATTCTGTTGAGAACAAAGGGGACTTGCCTTGTCTTGTTGATGTGAAAGCAGAATCAAACATTGAAAATGCTTCAGTCACCAGTAGTGATCTTTTATTCAAATCTGAGGCTCCAAATGCCTCTGTCTTAACTAATGAAATAAATGTTAACTGCATTGAGGATAATATGCATGCTGAAATTGGAGAAGAGCAGTTTGTTGTTATTAATGGGGATAAAATGCCGTGTAAGGTAGCTGAGGGTATTGATCAGCTCCAAAGGAACCAAGCCTCAACATTTCCAAGAGAAGGCTCTACTGTTGATGCTTCTGATGGGCAAAATGCAGCTTCCGAGGTTGGGAAAAGGTTATGTTTCTACATGATCAGGATTCCAAGATATAATGACCAGAATTTGAAAGAACAGATCAAACATGGGCAGTCTCAAGTTGATGAGATGACTAAAAATCGGGATGCTATTCAAGCAAAGATCAGGATGGAAAGGGTAAGGATTGCATTGTGGAATATGCTGTATTATATTTCTGTAAAAGCATTTTTTAAAACCATATAATGGCAGAAGTGTTTTAATTACTCAGGCCAATCGCAAAGAGTGTGGAGATATTTTTGATGCTGCCTTATCAGAAGAGAAAACTGCACGTGATTTGTATAGAGAGAAATGCAAGGGATTAGATGCTGTTAAATCTATTATTAACAGAGCGAACACTGCCCTTTCTGTTGATGATATTGATGGCAGGGTATGTGCATTAATTTGCATTGGTCAATTGTTTGGATAATTTAAATTCTTGTCTCATTATTATCAACTCATCTTTTCCTTGGTTTCCTGGTTCAATTTATGGCTTGCAAGCAGATACATAATATAGAGTATAGGATACAACATGAAACCCTACCTTTAAAGGAAGAAAAGCAATTGATTCGTGAAATCAAGCAATTGAAGCAGCTTCGCGAGCAGCTTTCTTCTAGTATGGGTAGCCTTGATGAGGTTCAGCAGGCTATGGATCAGAAAGGCCATGCTGAGGAGAGGATGAAGGTAACTGCTTTATTGTTGCCAGCATTTATTTAACTTACATTAATGGTAGGCAACTTGTTCTGTGCACAGTATTGGTCCATTTGTCTTGTTTGAATGGAAGGTATGCTAGTCTGCATGGGGGGATAATAGCTAGAGTGCAGAAAGCTCTTTTTCTTTAATTGCATATTGTATTGCCTACTTAGATTGTTTTGCTGGTATATGCAGTCTGTGAAAAAAGAAGTAGAATCAATGAAGGAGATTATTACAAAAGCTGAAGCAGCCACCAAAGATGCTAAGAAGAGGGCTAATGTTGCACGTGACAAGCTAAAACAGCTGCAGGCTGAGTTTTGTGATGCAGATAAGATGCGGCAAGAGGCATATGAGCATTTAAGGAGTCTGAAGAAACAATATCATGAGAAGGTAATCTTTTGTGTTGTCTGTGTCAGAGTTTGATATTTGGTCTATTTTGGGGCTCAACTCAACAACTTAAGCTTTTGGGTTGAATGGTTTCTTTACATAGTATTAAACTTTCATGACCAAGAAATCATGGGTTTGAATCATGCTGTCCTCTCATTTAATTGTGAATTTCTACAGGCAAGTTGAGTCTGTGTTTTGTTTATGCTTCCAACTCAAGTGAGTTGGGCTTTGCGTGAGGGGATTGTTAGTGTTTAATTTATGATCAATTCCTGAGTCTCACCCAACAACTTAAGTTTTTGGATTGAATGGTTTCTTGACAATTTGTATGCAGTATTCTTGATTATGCTGCATGGTACACTTGATAGTAAAAGAAAGAAATGATGCTTGTTTTGAGATATTTGGGCTAAAACCCAAAGTTTCAGAAGCATTTTGCCACCATCATTCAAGCTTGTGACTGTTTTGTTTAATTATGTTTATTAGCATGCATTTGGAGATATGATATTTTCTCCAGAGACAAATATGGCTGATATTATCAGTAGTTTGAATGTGATCCTTCAAACTCTTTCTCACATGTCAGTGTACATCTGTCTTCGAAATCACATCCAATTGGAATTGATTCTAAGTTCTTTTTCCCAAATACCTTAGTAGATGGAAAAATATTCACACCAGCCTGCAAACCAAGGTTTAAGAGATTCTGATTGATGTTTCCTGGACGCACATGGGGAAAACTTAGTGAAATTTACCTTATTTGTGAATATTTGAGGATGATGAGACAAAAATTCACCTTTAGATAAAATTTCTTTGCATTATGAACTGTACCTTGTCATTAATGCAATGTTTTGTAACTTCATTTTTTGGTACATCATTGTCTGATGAGTGATGGTGCTATCCTCTTGAAAGACACTAACCTGTCCTCAGAAATTTTATTGTAGCATGGTTGAACTGTTATCCTCCTGTTAAATTTATCTCTCTATGGTTGTCACAAGAACAAGTTCTACTATTGCAATATGTGCTTTTCTCTGTGCATTATGCAATTAGGCAAATTAAATTCATGTTCTCTTCAGGAAAAGAAGGCATATTTTTAAGTTGAGAGAAATTATTCACACTTGTAGTTGAGGAATTAATTGGTTTTGGGTTTTGACAAAGCTTGAGTCTGGGGAATGGGCAAAGGCCAGTAATGATTTGCACATATTGTGGAATTTTATATCCTCCTTTTTCCTTCTACAGAATGAGTGCTTTAGGAAGTACCTGGCTGATGCAAATGTGGCCAATGATTTGGCATTGAAGGGTGATAGAAAGGAGCTTGAACGTCATTGTGTTAACCAGGTGAGCTAATGCAGTTCAGTTTGTTTCTTTGATATTGCAGTCAGCCTTACCTTTGCACTTACAAAGTTATGATGTAGGTGGAGAGAGTTATGGAACTGTGGAACAATAGTGATGCTTTCCGAAATGAATATGTGAGGTGCAATGTGAGAAGTACAGTGAGGAGACTGCAGACATTGGATGGTCGATCCATTGGACCTGACGAGGAGCCTCCTGTAACTCCTCTTGCTGGTGGTGAAAGTGTTGTCAAGGACAATGCTGTATCTTTGACATTGACCATGCAAGTGGAAAAACCAGTTGCACCTGTGGAGGTGGAACAAAAGGATGACAAATCAACTGCAAAATTAGGAGGCCAAAAGAATCAGACAGCTAAAAGTAAAATGCCCGTAAAACCTGCTCTCTTGGGGCATGGCCTGGAAACTGTTTCAGGCGGGGATGACACTGAAGAGGCAAGAAAACCAGAGCATAAGTGCTCAAAGGAGGAAGATGAGTTGGCCAGGCAGGCAGAGGAACTAAGGAAAGAGAAGGAAGCAGCCAAGTTAAAGGAGCAGCAAATATTGGATGAGAAAGCCAAAGCTAAAGAGGCAATGGAGAGGAAGAAACGAATTGCAGAGAAGGCCCGAGCAAGGGCTGCATTAAGAGCACAGAAGGAAGCCGAAGGAAAAGAGAGAGTTAGTTCCATCAGCATTTAGCAATTTTGATGTGACACGTGTTTGATTATAGTTTCTTGATGTGTCAACTTTGATAAGTCTCTCACCAAAATCAAAAAAAAGGAAACACAAACAAAAAATAGAGACTTGATAAGACACATCCTCTGCTGTATTTTTGTTAAGATGGTGCCACTTACCCTTGTGCATTAACCTGGATGAAATTGTTTTCAATGCAGGAAAGGGAAAAGAGGGCAAGGAAAAAGGAAAAACGAAACTCAGGGGTGGAGAATATAAATGGTACCAGCAAGGGAGAATCCACTGCAAATCCTGAAACTACAACTGAAATCAAAGTGCCAGAAATGAGAGAGAAGCCCACTGCAACAAAGAGGCCTGCGAGGGCATCCCAGTTTGCAAACCAGTCCAAAGCAAAATCTATTCCTCTGCCCCATCGGAACCGAGGTAAGCGAAGGACTCAGAGATGGATGTGGGCCCTTCTGATAGCTCTGCTTGTATGTGTTTTGTTTTTAATGGGCAATGGCAACTTCTTTTCTAGTTCTTGGCTGCAAAGGTTTGTTTACTAAGCGTGTCTGCTTATTGACTTGATGAATGCGTTAAGCTTTGGCGGGACGTACAAGTAGATATATTCTGTTCTCTTCGCAGCACTTGCCTCTTCTAGTATGCTGTTAAATAGAGTAGGTGGCTTTTTTAGTTGCATACTCCCACTGAGATTGGTTTTCTGTGATGCTTACATTACTTTCAGCTATTTATTTTCAATTATTTGTGTACAACATTTGTAATGCAGATATTGGATAAAAACCAATGATTTTTCATCTTGGCCCCATCTGTTCGCCTGCCGCACATTTTGTCCATTTATATATTTAAGACTAGGATGTGGTCCTGCCCCTTGCTGTAGAGGGGTTGAAAAAACTATATTATTTGACCGAACCGATCTAAATTAAATTAAAATTTTGGTTAATTTAATATGTATTCTTTAATTTTTTTTTTTTTATCCTAACAATACTGAAAATTCTTCTTATTACAAACATATGTACTAAATAAAATCTCTCTATTACAATTAATTAATTGTCAATAAGTTAACTATGAAATGAGATTTTCGATTAAATAAGAAGATTAGGTTTAAGTTGCTAAGAAAATTAGGTTAATGTATGGATTTGTAAATGAAAAAATAGCAGTGCATTGTCTGTCCTTGCTTTTCTTCATTTTAGGTTTCGGCCAAAATGTTCAGTGGAACTGCGTGGAATCCCATTAAACTTGAATGACACGAAATTTTATTTGAGTCTTTGCTTAAGACTAATATTTTTCTTTATAAATATTTAAAATAAGATTTTTATTTTTAATATAGAATATCAGTCTGTAGATAAAATTTTTTATTTTTCATATAGGATAAATTTTTTTTAAAATATTCTTATTTCTAATATTTTCTAATTATTATTAGAAAATATATCCTACAATGGTTCGGAGATGTAGGTGGCCTTTATCAGGTATACAGCGCATGTGCAAGATGACGTTGAAACAAAGAAAAATGCAACTTTAGAAACCTTCTTTTTAAATTAATTCTTTTCAATATCCTTTTCGGTTGATACCTCCACGAACCATGCGCGAAGATGTGTGCCTGACTAAACTGAGTTAAAAAAAAAAAAACAAAAATTTACAATGATTCGTATGTCTCACGAAACTAGACTTCTTCGTTAGTGGTTTCGGCCTCGTTACGACTTCAAAGTCAAGCACGGCGGCAATGGCATGTGCCCGAATTCATGGATGTAAACAGCCATCACGGTAGAAATCAATGACAAAACAAAACCCACTACCCAAAATCTCAATCAGTGCCATATCTATAGCATCATGACGTCTCAATTTTTTCGAATTGCCTCTAATAAAAGCTGGTACTAATAAGAATCCAACAATAAAAGCAAGAGCTCCTTGGTTACCATGCCAACGTCAGGAGTTCCGAGCTTCAGCAAAAATGTTTAATAAAACTAAACGTATCTTTTAAGAGTTTGTTATTTTAGTAGAGTATAAATCTCTGTGTCAAGATGGTTGGCATCCCTATGCTTTCCTTTTCTCTCCTTACAACGAAAGAAAAAAAAAAAATAGTAACATGAGTTCTGAAACCAAATCCGGTTTATTTCTTACCACTTTCTGTTAAAAGTCTCACTAGAGCTCATGCAAATTTTGTCACCCATATACCTGTTGTATCTTTATTGCTAGCACAGAAGGGGGCCTCGTTTCTAAAGACTAGTGGCCAAGTGGGAGAAGAAGCTCCGGCATGAATGGGTTTTCTTGGCCTCCTGGTTTATCCTTAACCAAAATATGCATGAAACTGCTTGCATTTGTGTTGTTTGTATGAGGCTATAGATTATCAGCCTCAAAGAATATACAGGTGATATAAACTACTTGAGGTTGGTTCGTTCCACGGAATCTGAAAAGATGAATAAGCCTTGAATGAAACGGTGATTTTCGTCTCTTGTAGCATGATAACCATACACCGCCATGTTCCCTAATTTCCAATTTTCTTTGGCAGTTAAAAACAGTCATCTAAATTGTCTTACTTTCCAGGCGCAACATGATTTTTAATGGAGAATTGCAATTTCAGGGACAGAAAAATTGAAGTCATCTGTTACAAAAATAAAAATCAAACGATTACGTGCACCCCTTGCATTATATTAAGTAACCTCCTTTTTTTTTTTTAACATGAAATTAAAAAGTAAAGATTGTACCCCATATTCTTTGTTAAGAGGATGGTGTCCTGTTAAAAAGAACGAATTCTAAATTAGTACATTTATCTCTACTGATCAAAACTCAAACCCACGCACGACCTTTCATTTGATAACCCACGAGCATTCTACAAAGGAAAGGCCAATTTTTAAGAAGTTTGACTAGACATTTTATTATCTTCTGACATTGGTGCTTATGAATCGTGAAATTCGTCACCCATTCTTATTTTGAATCAGAAGCTAAGAAATCCAGAATTTAAAGGTATCTGCAAAGAAGTTGAATGGGAATTACTGATGAATGCAGGAATGCTAAAGAACAACAAAACTCAGCTCTATAGTGTTTAACATAGTTTGTTACATGGGAGATTTAAAGAGACGAAACAGAGAAGGAGCCATTCATTATCGGAGTAGAATTAGATATGGGGGTCGCTGATTTGCCAGCAACGGCTATGAAACGGCGACGTGGATATCCAGAAGCATGGAAAGGACGGCTCCCATCTTTCCTCATCTGCTAAGGCTCAGAGTTGTAGAGCGTTCAAGCTCGTTGGATGGATCCCAGTCCAATGAAGAGGAAAGGATCTTGGACATAATCATGAAAACTTGAGGCATGGAAGGTCGAGCATTAAGATCGTGAGCAACACAGGTTTTAGCCAGTTGGGCCATGGAAAAAGCTAAATCGAAAGGGTACTCATCTCTCAAAAAAGGATCCATGAAGCCTCGAAGTTTCTCTCTTACATTGTCCCCATCAAGCACCAGGCTTATTGATCGATACAGTAATTCTTCTCCTGCATTCCTGTCACCTCCGGCAGCAGCTTCCTTGCCTGATAAGAGCTCCAGCATTACAACCCCAAATGCGAAGACATCTAATTTGGGAGTGATCACACCATTCTCGATGTACTCAGGTGGCATGTAACCCTGTGTACCCACCACATGCCTTGTCAATTGCAGACCACCCTCGCTATCCTCCTCTTCCAGTGCTCTTGCCAAGCCGAAGTTGGAAATCTTGGCTCTCAGGTTGGCATCCAAGAGAATGTTACTGCTTTTCAAGTTCTTGTGAATATATGGGGGATTGGTGTAGTTGTGGAGGTAATTGAGGGCATCGGCCACATCGTAGGCAATCTGAACTCTCTGTTTCCAATCGAGACAAAAAGAAGCAGCTTTTTGGCACTCGTTACGAAGGCGATCGCTAAGGGAACCACTCTCTGCGTACTCATAAACAAGGTAGGTGTTACCGTCCTGTAGACAGAAGCCAGAGAGCCTAATGATGTTGGAGTGGCTGATCATCTTCAAGATGTTAATCTCGGCAGAGACGTCCCCCTTCATGATCTTAACAGCCGCAGCATCACCTTTGAACGATCCCCTGTAGACCGAGCCCTTAATTTTGTTGGCTTGGCTGAAGTAGTCGGTGGCAATTTGCAAGTCCTCCAACTTGTAGACGGTTAAGTACTCCACGGCATATTGGAGTCCATGTGAAGATAGAGACCAAGACTTGGTATTCAGATCTGGGATTGAGCCGGGCTCCGTCGATTTTGGCATCTTTGAAGCAGAAGGGGAGACAGGAGGAGGCTTGGCCTTGTGAGATTTGCGGTACCAAAACGACAAGATAGGGAGGAGGAGGAGGAGGAGAGCAACTCCAATCCCAACACCCATATACACCAACCATTTCTTTTTTTTGTTTCCATCACCAACAAGGATGACTGGAGACGGAGGTGGCGGAGACGGAGACGCCGCCGCAGGAGGAGATTCAATCTTGGTTGGCTTCCTAGTCAAAGGAACCAGGATTGGATTGAAAGGGTAAATGGTATCGGTGGAGGATAGACGATTGGCGTCCAAGATTGCTTGCTGGTCAACGCCGAACAATTCAGCAATGGAAGAGATGGAGTCGCCCCAGGTGACCATGTAGGTGAGCAAGTACTTAATTCCCAGGGCGGCTTGATTGGAAGATGGACAAGCACACCTGAGGGGAACCAGCAGACGCAGGCCAACCGACAGATTGCGATCGTCGTAAGCATTCTGGAACATCAAGGCCTGGCAAGTGGTGAGGCCCTGGTAGGTGTCGTTGGCCACGCGGAGGTAAACGTCGTTCTTCCGGAGGATGTAGCTGGCGTTATGCTGGTAGAATTGGCCACCGACACAGGAGCAATTCACCGGAACAATAACCTGGGTGTCAGTCGGGATGGAGGACGTGTCGTCGGAGATGTTGTTGATGGAAGCGATGAGAGGAGCCGACTCCTGGGCGCCCAGCAAGTAGCCGATATCAGCCGGGGAATCATAGGGAGCCTGTGATCGGAAGGTCAGATAAGACTGGCATGACGAGGACGAGGACGAGTTGCACCGGTAACCCCTTGTTATGGAGTTGAAACTCTGATCGTAGCAGGCCAATTGATGGTTGTTCAAGTAGGTCTGTTGTCCGCTTGCTATCTCCAGCTCTAGCAACGCTATAAATACCACCACCACCGCCACCAACCACTGCGAGCGCCACCACCTCCCCAATCCTTCTAAATTAAGTAGAGTAGGCATCTCAAATATCCACAAAAAAAAAAAAAAAAACCTAGATGGTGGAGAATTGAATGAATGGATGAATCTCAATTGAGCAATATCATCATATTTATCATGGAAACATCCTCGGTCTATTTCAGTGCCAGACCTTGACTTTTCCAGTTTCCCCAGTCAATTTCACCTCCTAATACATCTAAAGAAAAATCCACTTTGAAAATGTCAAAAGGAGACCACCAACTACGATCTAAGACGCAACGCAAGTGGGGACGCGGAGACTTCGAGGTTGTGAGCAGTAAATAATTTCGAGATTTTATATTTATCATAAATTTAAAATATTTATTAAAATATTTTCTTTAAAACAATTATTATAGATATACTTGCGCGTTTCTTTTTTAAATGAAATGAAATTAGGGATATAAAATGTGTCTCCACGATTACATAAAGTATCTTTGAATTAAAAAATATACCTTTAAATCTATCAAACAGTATTTCACTTGTGTCAACAAATGAAAAATTTATATAGTAGAACTAATATATATATATATATATATATATAAAGAAAAACACAAGAACACTGGCTTTTGGTATAGCAGAACCATACGTTAGACTTGATATGCTCGCGACTAGAAGTTGGTATTAAAATCAATTTTTAAAACTATAGATTTTGAATTCAAATCTTAATTAGAACTAATAACAAATTATAACATATTAAAAGGTAAAAGTCTGTCACAGTAATTCAAACCTTCATTTTATTGATTAATTTATTAATAATAATAAATTTACTATTATGCTAATTAAGCACATGGTCATAAATTTGATTCCTTAACGTGCATTTCATGAAATAAGTGAGAACTAGTAACTCTAAGTTTGCTTGAAGAGAATTTATTGTCATAGAAGAGTGTCTGTTTGCCGTTAAATTATAGAGATCCAATTAAAAATAAAATTGCCAATTATGGTTTTGTTATATAAAAAATATTTCAATTTAAGAGCAATTTTTTTTTTTTTTATAAATCTAAATCTAATAACGTAGTTAATTGATTTTGCACTTAATTTACCAACATAAAAATTTTAAGTTGGATATAAGCTATATACATATATATGGTCAATCATGCTATACATAATCATTCCAATACGCAAGTTTCATTGAATTTTTTTGTTTCTTTTTTATAAATTTTGTTGAAACAAATCTATTTGAATTTTTATTACCTTTCTTTTATGCGTAATTTTTTCTCCCTTTTAGGATCACGACAATTGGTGAGTCATGGGATCACCTCTGCACGGTCATGCTAGGCCGACGACCATGGAGACACCATGGATGAGCTAAGCCCAACTCATGGAGAGGGATTTCCTGGGTCCGTGAAGGTGTAACAACTCATGGAGAGGGATTTCCTGGGTCCGTGAAGTGAAGGGTCAAATGCGCTGGTGGAAGGGAACAGGAAAAGTGTCCCAGTAGACGTTAGACTGCGTGAACACGTCCTGTAATTCTGTTTCAGGAGGCCGGCCATAGAGAAGAGCTAAGCCCAGCTAGAATCGAGGCCCAGTTAAAGGTGTTATGACTCCCTATGAGAGGTGGAAACTGGGCGACAGAGTGCTAGAGTATAACACATTTTGATATTATTATTAAAGATAAATTTTAATTAATTTTATTATATAATTATATGAGTATTTATAATTTTATTAATTAAAAAAATATTATATAATAATTAAAAATTATATATATAATATAAATATTAAATTATATTAATAATTTTGATAATAATTTTTTAATTTGTAAATTTATCAATAATATAATAAATTAAAATATTTAATTCTTTATATATTAAATATTAATAATATTTATTTCTAATTTAATAATAATATCATAAAAAATACAATTTAATTATTTCATACTTCAATATTTTATAATTTTATATTATACTCATAAATAAATTAAATAAAATTTGAGACAAATTATGTGTTTTTTTTTATTATAAATATAATATATTTTATTGTAATGTTTAATATATAAAGAGTTGAGTGTTTAAATAAAAGATAGATAGTTAAATTGTATTTATTATAATTTTAATATTATATTAAGAATAAATATTATTAGTATTTAGTGTATAAAGAGTTTAGTGTCTTATTTTATTATGTGACTAATAAATGTTATATTAAAAGATATTATTAAAGTTATTATTGTGATTTAATTTTCATGTCACACTAATAAATTTATTAGTTCTTGTGTGATATTTTTTAAATTAGTAAAAAGATTAATATTTTTCAAATTTTAAGCTCGGAGAATCTCGAATGTGCTGAGAAAAAGGGCAGGTGATGAAACGTTCGCATCATCATCATATATGATCTTTTGAGGGATTGAGCATTCACATGAAGATTTTCTAGTACATGATCAAGGGTTTTTAATGTGCAGTGCATTTTAGTGGACATGGGCAACTCCGTGAATATTTTGTTCATTGCTGCGTTCAAGTAAAGAGGTTATCTAGAGAGATGCTGAAACCGATCCGCTTTATGGATTCTTTGGTATCCCATTGCCACAGAAGGATTTATTGAGCTACTAGTATTGATTGGAACTCTTCCCTGACTTACAACCTGATAAATCGTTGTAAATATCCCAACTACAATGTCATTTTGAACAGACCCAAGATCCGTGCCCTTAATGCCATTCATTCCATTAAAAGCAAGTCTGTGAGCTCCAAGTTAGGTATGTTGATGGCGTGGACAATTAGGCTACTATTGATGTGTTCAGCCTACCATAGCCCCATTGAGCAAGAAAAACAAGGAATTCCAACCCAACGATCGTCGATCAATCCAAATGCCACTTGACCTCAGGCCTTCTTCTAAACTGTGTAGATATGGGAATCGAGGGGAGGGCTACAGGAGGAAGTCATCGGATTCCCTCAGAACTCACGCAAGTGACTTTTTATGGGCACTGACATGCACAGGATAGACCCTGAAGTAACTGTATACAATTGAGCATAACCTGGACACTTGCCAGTGAAGCAGAAAAAGAAAAACTTTTAATTCATTATTTAAAATTGAATGGAATTGCTCATGAATGCGGGAGAGCTAAAGAACAACAAAACTCGGCTCCATTTTGTTAACATAGTTTATCACTTGATACATGGGAGACTTAAAGAGACGAAACAGAGACAGAGCCATTTATTATCGGAGCAGAATTAGATATGGGGATCACTCATTTGCCAGCAACGGCAATGAAACGGCGACGTGGATATCCAGAAGCATGGAAAAAATGGCTCCCATTTTTCCTCATCTGCTAAGGCTCAAAGTTGTAGAGCGTTCAAGTTTGTCGGATGGATCCAGTCCGATGAAGAGGAAAGGATCCTGGACATAGTCACGAAAACTCGAGGCATGGAAGGTCGAGCATTAAAGATCGTGAGCAACACAGGTTTTAGCCAGTTGGGCCATGGAGAAAGCTAAATCCAAAGGGTACTCGTCTCTCAGAAAAGGATCCATGAAGCCTCGAAGTTTCTCTCACATTGACTCCATCAAGCACCTGGCTTATTGATCGACGCAGTAATTCTTCTCCTGCATTCTTGTCACTTCCGTCAGCAGCTTCCTTTGCTGATAAGAGCTCCAGCATCACAACCCCAAATGCGAAGACATCTAATTTGGGAGTGATCACACCATTCTCGATGTACTCAGTTGGCATGTAACCCTGTGTACCCACTACATGCTTTGTCAATTGCAGACCACCCTCGCTATACCCCTCTTCCATTGCTCTTGCCAAGCCGAAGTTGGAAATCTTGGCTCTCAGGCTGGCATCCAAGAGAATGTTACTGCTTTTCAAGTTCTTGTGAATATATGGGGGATTGGTGTAGTTGTAAAGATAATTGAGGGCATCGGACACATCGTAGGCAATCTGAACTCTCTGTTTCCAATCGAGACAAAAAGCAGCGACTTTTTGGCACTCGTTATGAAGGTGATCGCTAAGGGAGCCACTCTCTGCGGACTCACTAACAAGGTAGGGTTTACCGTTGTGTAGACAGAAGCCAGAAACCTAATGATGTTAGAGTGGCTGATCATCTTCAAGATGTTAATCACGGCAGAGACGTCCCCCTTCATGATCTTAACAGCCGCAGCATCACCTTTGAACGATCCCCTGTGGACCGAGCCCTTAATTTTGTTGGCTTGGCTGAAGTAGTCGGTGGCAGTTTGCAAGTCCAACTTGCAGACGGTCAAGTACTCCACGGCATATTCGAGTCCATAAAGAGATAGAGACCAGACTTGGTATTCAGATCAGGGATTGAGTGGAATCCCTCGATTTTGGCATCTTTGAAGCAGAAGGGGAGACAGGAGGAGGCTTGGCCTCGTGAGATTTGCGGTACCAAAACGACAAGATAAGGAAGAGGAGAGCAACTGCCATCCCAACACCCATATACACCAACCATTTCTTTTTTTTGTTGCCATCACCAACAGGGATGACTGGAGACTGGGGTGAAGGAGACGGAGACGCCGCCGCAGGAGGTGATTCAATCTTGGTTGGTTTCTTAGTCAAGGGAACCAGGATTGGTGTGAAAGGGTAAATAGAGTCAGTGGCGGATAGACGATTGGCGTCCAAGACTGCTTGCTGGTCAACGTCGAACAATTCAGTAATGGAAGATATGGTCTCGCCCCAAGTGACCATGTAGGTGAGCAAGTACTTGATTCCCAGGGCGGTCTGATTGGAAGATGGACAAGCACACCTGAGGGGAACCAGCAGACGCAGGCCAACCGTCAGATTGACATCGCTGTAGGCATTCTGGAACATCAAGGCCTGGCAAGTGGTGAGGCCCTGGTAGGTGTTGTTGGCCACGCTGAAGTAAGTGCCCAACTTCTCGAGGGTGTAGCTGGCGTTATGCTGGTAGAATTGGCCACCGACACAGGAGCAACTCACCGGAACAATAACCTGGGTGTCAGTCGGGATGGAGGACACGACGGAGGAGATGTTGTTGATGGAAGCAATGAGAGGAGCGGACTCCTGGGCGCCTAGCAAGTAGCCGATATTAGCCGGGGAATCATAGGGAGTCTCTGATCGGAAGGTCAGATAAGACCGGCATGACGATGACGAGGACGAGTTGCAGTGGTAACCCCTTGTTATGGAGTTGAACCTCTGATTTTGGCATTCGAACTGTTGGTTGTTCAAGTAGGTCTGTTGTCCACTTGCTATTTCCTGCTCTAGTAACGCTAGAACTATCACCACCGCCACCAACAACTGCAAGCGCCACCGCCTCCGCAATCCTTCTAGATTGAGTAGATTAGGCATCTCAACTATCCAAAGAAAAAACCTATGATGGTGGAGAATTAAATGAATGGATGAATCTCAATTGAGCAATATCCTCGTATTTTTATCATTGAAACCGAGATGCTGATGGGCACACCTGCCATCGTCGGTCTCTTTTAGTGCGAGACCTTGACTTTTTAGGTTTCCACAGTCAATTTGACCTCCAGATACATCTAAACAAAATTTCACTTTGAAAAAGCTAAAAAGATATCACCGTCTATGATTTAAGACAACGCAAGTGGGAACGCGGAGACTTGGAGGTTGTGGGCATTCAATACTTTCGAGATTTTATATTTATTATACATTTAAAATATTTATTAAAATGTTTTCTTTAAAACAATTGTTATAGATATACTTGCGCGTGTTTTTTTTTTTTAAATAAAATTAGGGATATAAAATGTGTCTCCACAGTTACATAAATATCTTTGAATTAATATATATATATATATATATATATATATATATATATATATATATATATCAAACAGTATTTCACTTGTGTCAACGACTGACAAATTTATATATCTATGTAGTAGAACTAATAAAAATAAATAAATAAAAAAACACAAGAACACTGTGGTTTTTGGTACGGCAGAACTATAAGTTAGACCTAATATGCTCGCCACTAGAGGTTGGTATTAAAATTATATTTTAAAACTATAAATTTTGAATTCATATTTTAATTAAAACTATTTACCGATTATAACATATTAAAAGGTCTGTCACAGGAATGCAAACTTTCATTTTATTGATTATTTTATTAATAATAATAAATTTACTATTATGCTAATTAAGTGTATGGTCATAAATTTGATTCCTTAACGTGCACATTTCATGAAATAAGTAAGAACTAGTAACTCTAAACTTGCTTGAAGAGAATTTCTTGTCATAGAAAAGTGTCTGTTAGCCATTGGATTATAGAGATCCAATTAAAATGAAATTACCAATTATGGTTTTGCTGAAACAAATTTATTTGAAATTTTATGACCTTTCTTTTATGTGTAATTGTTTCTGGCCTTTAGGATCACGACAATTGGTAAGTCATGGGATCACCTCTGCATAGTCATGCTAGGCCGACGACCGTGGAAACACCAGGAGGGATGAGTACAGACAAAAGGTGTAACATCTCATCGAGAAGGATTTCTTGGGTGGGTAAATTGAAGGGGTCAAATGCGCTGGTGGAAGGGAACAGGAAAAGTGTCCCGGGGCAGAGGTTAGTCTGCGAGAACACATCTCGTAATTCTGTTTCAAGAGGCCGGCCATTGAGAAGAGCTAAGCCCAGCTAGAATCGTGGGCCAGACTCTCGATGGAGAGTGGAAACTAGGTGAGAAAGTGTTAGGAGTGTAAGAGATTTGATATTATTATTAAAGATAAAATTTAATTAGTTTTAATATTATCATTATAGCATAATAAGGTTAATATTATTATAGACACGGGAATTGAGGGGAGGGCTACAGGAGGAAGTCATCAGATTCCCTCAGAACTCACGCAAGTGACTTTGTATGGGCGCCAACTGACATGCTCAGGATAGACCCAGAAGTAACCGTATACCATTGAGCATAACCCTGAGCACTTGCCAGTGAAGCAGAAAAAGGAGAACTGCGCCCCAAACAAGCAACCTGAAATTGAAGAAGAATTAGATAAGCTGCTCCAATTAAGGCCTATTCGAAAAGTACATTACCTTGACTAATTGACAAATGTAATAGCACTCAATGGAAACTTATGAATGTGTGTAGGTTTCACAACTTGAATAAAGCCTACCTTGCCATCTATTAATGATCTAGAAGAAAAGCCAACTGAGGACAGGGATGGAAGGGAAGAGGAAGCCTGCTCAGATAAGTGGATCTATTTTTGGTATTTATATATCTGGTATTTGTATCCTTTTATAATTTTAGTTATAATAGACTAACGTCCATTTGAATTGCCACAAGTTTCATGACTTGTGGTAAAATTGTTGAAACTCTTAATTCTAGTATTCAGGTTCAAATATTAGCACAAATGAATCAAAAAAAAAAAAAAAAGAGTATGACTTATCATTATGATTTTTATATATAGTGTAAAATGAAAATTTTCATAAAAAAATTATACTTGAAGTGGTATTGAGACTCAACAAAACCATAGTAAATCATGAAATGGAGTGGCATTGAAATCAAACTCGATTAAGCCATCTTACTAAAACTCTATTTGGTGTTGCGGTTGAGTTTTGTTGTTGTGATTAATAAATTAATAGTCCCAAAATATGATATTCACAAATATAATTTATTGTTTTGGTAATAGTATGTAGCAGCCTATAATGCTTTGAAAAAAATGAAAAATTGGTGATGAAATAAAAAAAAATCATAAAATAAGCTTTTTTATATGATAAAATTGTAATTAATATATGTAGCAATGAAAACAATTATACAACTGAGGTGCATTTTCCCATTATATCAAAACACTGCGTGTCCCACATTTTACAAATTTTAAAATTTACTAAACATTAATAAATTTGTATCTGATTTAAAATACAAATTTACAAATTGCAACCACAATCTACTCTATCCTAAGTGCAAATTCCAATAACTTTTTCTAAATGTCATAGCTAAATATGGAATGAGCCAAGCAGAAGAAAACACTCTGTCCCTTACCAACTCTTTTTTTTTTCTTTGTAATTTGTATATAAAATAAGTGTCTAGATAACCTGTGTCACACAGTTCAAATTATTTGAATTTTTATAGCCAAAACTAGCAAAAAATGATCTTCTGGTCATTATTTTCATAATGTGAGTAAACATTAAGCAACGTAAATCCCTGGTGCCATTTGGGATAGCTATGATTTGGGGAAGCGGCAGTGCTGCAATCATCACAAAATCCCTTTTCAGTTTGAAAATTCAAATTTTATCCTTCATAGTTCTCATCGTTTACATGGCTGGTGGTGGAAGGAACCTGTCGCTTTGGGAAACTGTGCTGCCCTATCTAGAGCTACGGAGCATTCTCTCAAGCTATTCAAATTCTTTGTACTTCAGGTTTATGGTGATTGAGGTGTTTTAAGTTTTAGATTATTCAATTTTTGAGTTATTTTAAATATATATTATTTGAGTTATTTTAAATTTTAATTAAATTAATAAATAGGTTAATTTTCTAGCATATTAAGTCAAATTATTTAAATTAAATCAAATTTTGTTTCCTTTTCTCTTCAGCATGGAGCTAATAGAAAATTTTTTCTTTTCTCATTAACAGAGAATAGAGAATAAATTTAGGTTAAAATAAATTATTATTTTATAAAAATAAAGAGAATTAAATGATGAAAAAAGTAGTAATACATTATATAACCTATAAAAGATAAAGAAAATATTATATTTGTAAAGTTGAGTAAAGAATGTATTATAATTATTAATAAGAGAAAAAAAAATAAAATTAAAAAAATAAGCAAAGTTAATGTGTTTTTGAAGAATTAGACCTAAATACATGCCTACTACAAAAATAATTCTACAAAATTATTTTGGTTAAATGATTTTTATTAATAAGAAGATTATAAATTTAGGTTTTACCTCACATTAATTATAGAATAAATTTAAATTAAATAATTGATATTTAATATATTTAAATAAATTTAAATAAATTTAAATATAAAAAATAATATTAAAATAATTATTATTGATTAATAAAAAAATTAAATAAAAAAATTTTTTAATTAAAAATATCTAAAAGCTTAATTTTTATCAAAAAAAAATTAAATTAGATTCAATTTATATTTATTTAAAAAATTATAAATTTTGAATCATTTAAATTTAAATTTTAAGTATTTTTAATTTAAATTATTTAAATTTTAATTATTTTTATTTTAAATTAAATTAAGTTATTAATTAATAATTTTTTAATTAAGACAAGTTAAATCAAACTAAATTTTGGGTGAATTAAATCTGGCTTGAGTTAACTTTTACCGCCTCTGGTACTCCCCTTTCTCAAAAGGTATTGAATATGCTAATACCGTTGGAAAGTCCAACTTTGTTCCCGGATCCCCATGTAACTTAGCCTCTCGACCTTGACTATTATCCTTTGCTAGTTAGCACATTTCGGAAGAGAAAAAAAGAAGCTTTTCGGAATAATGGCCTAGGACTCTTCAATAATTAGATGAAAATTTCTCGATAGATTTACTTATTTAAGAATTCATTAGAATCTATTTTGATTTAAATTTAATCTTTTTAATTTATTAATTATTTAAAAATTAATTTTAATAAAAAATATAACATATTTTAGAATAAAATTTTATACAAATTTAAATTTATTATTATTGAATCTTATAATTCATAATTAAAAAAATTTATTTTAAAAATAAAAATATTATAATTATTAATAAAAATTTTGTTATTAATATAAATTATATTTTTTTTATAAATTAATATATAAATAATTAAATTTTTATAAATTTATGATGATAAATTTTTATTTTAAATTAAAAATTTAACAAAATTTTTATCAATTAATTATATTTACAAATTTAAAAAAAAAATTACTACCTTATCCAATATATAACAACTTTTCACTATCTTTGAAGAACACAAACATACAAATATATACAAACTAGATGAGGAAAAAAGTGAACATATAAATATATAAAATCATAAAAATTATATATTTTAAAATTTTTTTATATTTTTAATATAACTTTTAAGTGAAACATATTTAAAAATTATTTCTTATATATGTATAAACTTACATAAAATTTGCATAGATAAACAATGAAATTTCTTATTTCACTCTCACGTTCCATCCATGCCCGTAGCGAAAATCAACTGAACTCAAGGTTCCGATTGGCTCCCCAAGTTCCTATCCCCAGATAACGCAATGCATGAGGACTTAGTTGGGAAACGTACAGACACTTTACCAGCAAGATAGTTACACATACCAAAACTTTTCTTAAAAGCTTATTTTACTAAAACAACGTCAACGTATTTTATAATGCCCACCATTCACACAACATACCAGACAGATTTTTAATTAATGAAATCAAACTCAACTCTTTAAACTTAAGCAAGACATTTCGAAAAAAAATAAATAAATAAATAAATAAAATAAGCTTTATTCCACATCATGCCACGTTATTTAAGAAAAACTTTATAATGATTTAATACCCTAGGCCTTAACAATGGTTGGTTTTTGGCCAAACAAAGATTATTCATATTATCATTTTTACCAAACAAAATTGTGCTTAACCCAATAAAATGGAAGAATGGGCTAAAAGCTATCTATAACAGTAGAGATTCACGTAGTGAGGCTAAAACCAAACTCTATAAGACCGTGACTCCAGTTAAAAAGGTATAGTCATGTGCTAATTGAGACCCCTCACCCCTCAGAAGTGATTGGACACAAATCAAACCCAACAGAATTCAACAAGCTAAGCAATTGCCAATAAGATTGTCGACAAAAACTATCTCAAAACCTTTGTAACATCCTTTAAAAAAAAATTCAAGAGACAGAAGAATAACTCACATGAAGATAGCAACAATGTTTAAACACATCAAAACCAGATAGCAAATCAACCCTCAATCATCCCTAAGTAATTACTATCCCGTTTTTCAAAGGCAGCAAACATCTCTTCAACTCATTGCATTGTCATTAATTGATGAGGTTAAATGGTAAGGAGCAAAAACAGGTAATCCTGAACAGAGAAACAAGAAATTTCTAGCAAAACAAGGTGACTTTAAGAGGAAAATTGAAGCAGAAAAATCAAACCAAGGATTACAAAAAATATAGAATCATATACTCTTCAAAAGATACTGCTTGGCTAAATCATTAAACTTAGTGGCAAAGTACACAAAAACAAATAGCCTCCCATCTACATTGCTTCAAGAATGTTGAGGGCATAATACTAGAGGGGAACAGATTATCATTCTCTTTTAAATGACAAAACAGATAAACAAGATTAATAAGCAGATATCGATCATCAACAAGGGAAACCACGTCACAACCTACATCACTATGCTATGTCCCCTTATCCAATCCTAATCATCATCCTCCTGCATGAGAAAAATAAAAAAACAATAAAATAAAAGCCAAATCAGACATAAACTTAGCAGCTAAATGTTAAGTGTGTCTGTACTTAAACTATGGAATGTCCTATCAACAAACCTCTCCACTGCCCTCCTCCTCTTCCTCATCCTCATCATTGACCTCAGACATTGACTTCTCTGACTCCTCTTCGTTCTTGGGGCCTTCAGCCTGAGTATTATATTAGCCACAAAAAAAAAAAAAGAAAAAACAAAAAAAAAAAACCAAAAAGGTTGAATGCAACCACTATACTCTCATATGGTTAAAACCTCAGATATAACAAACAGAACAACACAATACCTGGCCCCTGTTATAGGCCTTCATCTTCTTCTCATACTCAACCTTTCTCTTGTCAGCCTTGGATACATAAGGGGCTTTCTCCTACATTAGATTTCAAATCGATTAAACTATGAACAAATTTGGATTTAGAGAATCCCAAGACAGGAAAATACTTACAGCCTCAGACATAGACTTCCATTTATCTCCACCGGCTTTTCCAACCTAAAATATAACACAGAAAGAAGCAAATTCCGTTTCAAATGGAAAGCCAGTTAACTGGAGGCAAAATCATCAAATAATAATAATAATAATAATAAGAACAATTAGCCGACTCACCGCAGCAACCGATTTGTTTTTAGGGTGATCCTTTTTGTACTGTTCCCTAAACTCCTCCCTAAAGTCATCGAATCGGCAAACAGAGATGAAATTTACATCACTAAGACAATAAGTCAATGCCATGTACATGTCACGCATGAATACTTGCAACGGAATTCCTTTTTTTTTTTTTTTTCCCCTCATTACTTTAGAATGAATTTTCTTACTATGTATAAAAGCATTTTAGGGAGATAATAAGATAACGATGATTACATGAAAACGAAGAAGGCACTTGCAGGCCTCTTAGGCTTATTGGGATCCTTGGCAGCCTTTCCGGATTTCCTCGGCTTGGCAGGTTTCTTGTTGACGGCAAGCCTATCGCCATAAACAGACAAATCAGATTGTAAATAGGCGTAAACAAAAATGAAAGGTTTCAACAGTTTTACGGCTAAAATTTTTCAGATCTACTGATTCCAGAATCCACAGAAATCGATTATTGCATCAAAACTCCTTACAAACATGGAAATTGGCAGGCAAGGGAAAGGAGGAAAAAAAAAAAGAAAAAGAAAATCCAGAAACGTTAAAATATAACAAAGATGATAAGCCAAAACCTACTTGGTGTTCCTGGCATCTGCCTTCGATTTACCTCCTTTCATAGCGAATCCTGTTAAAAAACAAATCAAAAAAAACAAAAGGAGAGACGGAAGATCAGCCAAAAATTCGATCAAAGCGGGTCTAATAGCTGAAACCCAACGGGTGGAGGAACTACCGGCAACGAGCAAGTAGAGTTTCTAGGAGAGAGCGATGCTGAATGGTGAAAATGTGATTGGATTTGGTACACAGACAGACAGACAGACAGACACCGAAGGACGGAGTCTATTAAGTCTTGGTGGAAATCGAAATTCAATTGCGCATGAAATGAAGATTTTGGGGATCTAGGCGGGATTCAGAAATTTCATGCCACGTCGGCGATCCGTGTGCTTTTACACTATTGGCTGCCTTGGTCACTGGCTTTGTAATTGTATTATGCCTTTTGTTCATTGGTATTGCCGTATGTGTTTCCTTTTGTGCTTCTCCTGTCTCACGGAGGGACTTTCCCTCGGTCGTTTTTCAATATTGTTGTAGCTGGATTTTTGTTGGACCCTACTTTCCTGTCAAGTACAAAAATAAACGAAGCCCAACTTGTATTATTCAAAATGGAGCTGTCCACGGAAACAGCCCCTTTTTTTAAAAAATTAAAAAAAAAATTATTAATTGGCCCAAAATACTTATCTAGCACATTGTTTATTTCATTTTATTAAATCTTCAAGATTTCTGAGAATGAAAAGTAAATTGTCTTTTATTTCTGCCCATTAGACATTCACCTTGTAAAAAAGAAATTATAAAATTATAAAATGCATAAATAAAAACATAAATTTCTAAAATCAATAATACTTAAGAGGACAGAACATGAAAAGTAAATTGTCTTTTTTTTTTCTTCTTTTATTTCTGAGAATATTCTTTCACCAAATTTTTACAACATCACATTTGTCTACTATAGGCTCACTAAAGTAATTTGATATCTCGGACAGTTTTCGCATTTTGTACCGGCATCACTAGCAACGACAACTGAATTCGGGGAAGTGAGAGACAGCGAGAGCAGTTAAAGAAAGAAAAGGAAAAGAATTTCTATAAGTTGGAACATTTTGGCTATTTAACGATTTCAATGCTCAGAATACAAAAATCTAAGTTCACTTTTTTAGGTGTTTATGTTTTTATTTATTTGTTTATTTATTTTTTCTTCTCGCATACGCCTGCAAATCTCACGTCAGCCAAGATACTGGCCGAAATAACACATGATTATTCTTAGATTTTATTTAACTATTTAAATTTTTAAGTGCAATAAATTTTTGATGTGGTATAAAAATTTTTATAATTAAGAGATCTTGTGCTTAAGCTTTATTAGAACATATTAAATTTTAATATATCATCCATCTCATTTTATTTAACAGTTTTAAACATTTGGTGAAATAATTTTTTTGGCAAAAATATGTTGAAATGATATTTTGATATTTGGTCTTACTGGTTATGATATTCAACTTCTATTCAATTTTTTTTTCCTTTTTTTTTTTCCATTTTGTAAATGTAATTAGCTCAATTTTTCCTTTGAACAAGATTTAAATAATATGAGTTCTTATTAACATATTCTTAAAAATAATCAATTAATATTCCATGATGCAGAAGCAACTCAACAAAAGACACATTAACTCAGGGTATATGATCCATGTTCAGTGTATGCTTGCTTACTGTCAGGAGAATCAGTTGAGGCCCAAATCATTTCAATTGTTTCAGCTTGGAATCCATGCCCAAAAATTGGAGAATGACTGGTCTCAAAAATCACATAAGTCATAATTTTTCTCGTGACTTGTACAATAAAGACACAGAAATTAGTTCTTTTATTCTTTTTTAAGGTTAAATGCTTTTAAGTCTCTTGTATTTATTTATTTATTTTTTATATTTTAACTTCTTGTGATTTTAATTTTTATTGTAGAACCTTTGTAATTTTTAATTTAACAACTGAGACCCATCAAATTTTATTAGTTTTAAAATTTTTTAAAAAATATAAAAGATTTTGTAGGATTCAAATATTGTGAGGATTTATTTTTTTAAGTTATTATGATTATTTTTCCTTTTTGGAAATTTTTAAGAACTTATATTTTTTAAAATTTTTATGGCTTTAATTTTTCTAAATTTGACAAAATTTTAAAAATAAATTATAAAAAATTTTAAAGAAAATAAAAAAAATAATCATGATAACTCAAAAAAATTAAATTTTATAATACTTAGATTTGGTGAATTTTTTTATTTTTTTTAAATTACAACTATTAAAATTATAACAAAAAATCATAATTGTCATAATTAAAAATCATAAATCTCTTATAATGTAAACTAAAACAACACAGATCTAAAATATAAAAAAGATAAATCACAAAAATATTTTATACAATTAATCATTTCTTTCATTAATCGAGAAGCACACATGCTACAGTGAGTATTTTCTTCAAGAAACATAAGTCATCTTATTTATTTTCCATATAACAACTCACCACTCACATGTCATAACAAAATATTTGACTGAGTACAAATTATAAAATATATCAAACCATTCACTATACTGTAACAAGGGATTTTTTTTTTTTTTTTTAATTTCTTTACTCTCTTATTGCGTTTTCGGATACATATCAAAGGAAAGTTACAGAAAGTTGTGCTTTTAGTGTCGGTAGCGTCTTGTTTTTTAATTGTGTTTAAAGTAATATTCTTAAGATTTCAAAGCATGATAAATGATAATGGCATGTTTCTCGTCCAGAGGAAAGATGTGCGGAATGGACGGCGTGCTCTGCCTGACCCTACCAACTACCATCGTGAATTCTGGCGTCTCTGTTAAATGTCAATTTCCTCAAAACGTCGGTTAATGGCCTATTCAAAAACCACTCGTGGCATAGGATCCTCTTTTCCTTGTCGGATCAGGTTATTCGCCGCTCATTTTTTACTCTGTCGTATTCGTTGTGTGTTAAAGCCCGAGGCATCAAGGAGCCCGTGCAAGCACAGGCCATGGTGTTTTGTTTGAAAGAAAACGCTTTTAGTTGGATTAAATCACGAATTGTTACTAATTTTTAATTATTTTTTATTTTTTAATTTAATTTTTATATTATAAAAATTTTTAATTTATTTTTTAAATAATTATTCCTTACATTATTATTATTATTATTATTATTATTATTATTTATTATTTAATTAAAAAATATATTTTTGTTAAATCAATTATATAACTATGTAAAATATAAAATGGGGAGCTGCCTTTATTTTTAACATCTAAATAGAAGTTTCAAATAAACATAACAAAAAATTAGAAAATATTTTTAACTCAGATTAATAAAGTAAAAAATAATTAAAAAATTAAATTTAAAAAGTATGAGTAATTTTTAAAAATAAAAATTATTATAATATAAAAATAATTTTTAATTTAATTTTATGGTCAATGACGTGTAAATCCGGTGCACTACTTAAACAAAATAATAATAAAAAATCATTTAGATATGCATGCTAGACGGTGGTTCAAAATAGAGAATCTGGTTCTGCTTTCCGTACCTTTTCCTTTGGGTAGCTGCCTTCTCTTTTCCTTTGTAAATTTGCTCTATGTTAGTTCTATTTTACTCTTCCTTGACGAGGACTTTCGAAGCATATGGGGCCTCGCGTGTGAAGGAAACGAAGAATCCAGGTTTCTTCTTTTCTTTTGGTTTCCTGTGCAGCAAATATAATCAGCTAGACGTTAACACAATCAGCTGCTGCACAAGGCGTTGGATGCTGTCTTGCAGGAGGACTGTCTGGTGATAGGATGATTGCTTCTCCTCTCATTTTCGGGTCGGATTTTGCCATTTGAGGTGAGCAATAAGGATGTCCGCCTGCTTTTCTTCTTTTGTCTTCCGTTTATTCTTACCAAGCGGAGATAGTTAATTGCATCAAAAAGCATCTGGGTCTATCTGTATAGATTTTGAGAGTGGAAAAATATTGGTTGAGCTTATAAAACTTTGCTTTTATCATTGATGGGTCGGGTCTATTAATCTGTTGTCGTTTTCTTTCTACCAAGGAAGGATATGCTTCCAATGTTTCCCTAATCACAGTTCAGTTCTGCTCATTTTTCTTATTTAATGATGCTGTAAACATAGTGTCAGCCTGGGGGGGTGAATTCGGCTTTAGCAGAACTTCTGATATGGTTGTGGATTTCATTTTGGTCTATAGCACCCGTGTATCAATGGTGCATGGATTCTTCCATTGCAGCAGCTAGCAACTTCATTTAAACTTGTGGACAAAATTGCCCCATTGGCTTGAATGAACATGGCAAGATTCTTTTCATTTCTACTTCTCATCTTCGGAATTGGACTGCTTGCAAGTGGTTATGCAAAGAATGTCACCACCAGACCTGCTGTTGTCACCATTGGGGCCATTTTCTCATTTGACTCGATCATTGGAAGAGTTGCCAAGATCGCCATTGAGGAAGCTATCAAAGATGTAAATGCAAATACCAGCATTCTGCAAGGAACCAAACTTGAAATCAAAATGCAAAATTCCAATTGCAGTGGCTTTGTGGCCATGGTTGAAGGTATTTCACTATTTGCTTCATTCCTTTATATCAGTGTTAGATATCCATGTTGTTTTCAACCACTTGTTATGGGAAAAAGTAGTCTTTAACTACTCACTGTCATTGTGTTTGTGACAGCTTTGAAATTCATGGAGACTGATGTCATCGCTATCATAGGGCCACAATCTTCCGTGGTTGCCCATATGATATCCCATGTTGCAAATGAACTCCGAATTCCCTTAGTGTCTTTTTCGGCGACAGACACTACCCTAAACTCACTTCAGTTCCCCTTCTTTGTGAGGGCTTCACAGAATGATTTATACCAAATGACTGCAGTAGCTGAGATTGTTAATCACTATGGTTGGAAGCAAGTAGTTGCCATTTACATTGATGATGATTTTGGACGAAATGGCATCTCATCTTTAGGTGATAAACTTGCAGAGAAGAGGTGTAAAATCTCTTACAAAGCAGGGATTAATCCAGAATCTGGAGCTAATAAAGGTGAAATCATGAACCTTCTTGTTAAAGTTGCATTAATGGAATCTCGAGTTGTTGTTGTTCATGTAAATGGCAACATGGGCTTTAAAGTTTTTTCCGTGGCAAAGGAGCTGGGAATGATGGGTAATGGGTATGTGTGGATAGCTACAGATTGCCTTTCATCTGCTTTAGATTCTTTTTCTCTTCTCCCCTCTGAGATCATGAATTTAATTCAAGGAGTACTTGTTTTGCGTCAGTACATTCCAGATTCAGATAGAAAGAGAGCCTTTTTCTCTAGGTGGAACAAGTTGACTGGCGGTTCCTTGGGCCTGAATTCTTATGGGCTCTATGCTTATGACTCCATCTGGATGGTTGCTCATGCTATTGATGCTTATTTTAAGCAGGGTGGTGTTATCTCATTTTCTAATGATTCCAAGTTCCGTTCACTGGATGGTCGTAACCTTTACCTTGAGGCTTTGAGCATTTTTGATGGTGGAGCACTTCTACTAAACAAAATACTGCAGAGTGATTTTATAGGTTTGACAGGCCATATTAAGTTCGATTCTGACAGATCTCTTATTCTTCCTGCATATGATATTATCAATGTTGTTGGAACTGGATTCAGACACATAGGTTACTGGTCAAACTATTCTGGTTTATCAACTTTGCCTCCGAGGACACTTCATACAAGGCCACCAAAAAGTGCAAGCCAGCAACTTTATAGTGTTATTTGGCCAGGAGAGACTTTGTTAAAGCCTCGTGGATGGGCTTTCCCCAGCTATGGGCAGCAATTAAGAATTGGTGTGCCAATACGGGTGAGTTTCCAAGAATTTGTTGCCCAAGTGCAAGGAACTGACACATTCAAGGGTTTCTGCATAGATGTATTTACTGCTGCCATAGACTTGTTACCATATGCTGTGCCATATCGGTTTGTACCTTTTGGAGATGGTACAAAAAACCCAAGCTACACAGAGCTAGTCAACTTGGTCGTGACTGGTGTGAGTACCAGACAACAAAATTATAGTACAGGGTTTAAAATTTATGCTGAGTTACTTATCTCCATTTGCTGATTCTCTTATACTCTTGCTGCAGTTCTTTGATGCTGCTGTTGGTGATATTGCCATTGTAACAAATCGAACAAAAATTGTAGATTTTACACAGCCATTTGCAGCATCTGGGTTAGTTGTGGTGGCCCCATTTAGGAAGTTGAACACAGGGGCTTGGGCATTTCTTAGCCCATTTAGTCCACTTTTGTGGATCATCACTGGTTGTTTCTTCCTTCTTATTGGCATAATTGTCTGGATTCTGGAGCATAGAATAAATGATGAGTTCAGGGGCCCACCTAAGAGACAAGTCATAACCATTTTGTGGTAGGTTGCTGAGCTAACATCTTGTCATGATACTCAAAAAAAACAAAGAAATCTCTTCTTGCTAAATTTTATATGAAATGTGTTTCGATTTTGCACAAATAATTCTTCAGTGATCATGTATGTTTGGTTTTACAGTTCTTGGCAGTAGTAGAGTGGTGCAAAGTTGTTTTATTCACAGACATAGGAATTGATGAAGATTTTTATTGTTATCTCTCGTTGAGCAGAGAACAGTTATTTTTAGCATTATTCCCTTGCTAGGGTAGGAAACTCCATATGAAGTGTAAGGAAGAAAGTATTCAAATGAGAACTCAAGCAACTTTTTGATAGAATGTAGACAAGGCTTTTCAGTCTCTAGCCTTTCATAAATCTTGCGCTGAACCATCTTGTTTTCATTTTTCTCAATTACATGCTTGCCCGCTCTTTATTGTTGAGTATAGAGAATTTCTTATATCTCCATGATGCTGTTTTTGCTAAATTTCTGTACATCCATTCCTGAAGCTATAAGGCACTTTTTGCAAGTATTAGACATAGATTTGGTGGCTTATCCAGTACTTGTTTGTTAATCTTGCAGGTTCAGCTTGTCAACTTTATTTTTTGCCCATAGTAAGTCAAAATTTGATTGCTTTCTGTGGACTTATGCTTGTGATAGTTCACAATGCATTGTTGTAGATTTGATTTGAATTTGTTATGCGTTTCCCTTACAGGACAAAACACCATGAGCACCCTTGGTCGGTTTGTGCTACTCATATGGCTCTTTGTGGTTTTAATAATCAACTCAAGCTACACTGCAAGTCTGACATCTATGCTCACAGTGCAGCAGCTATCATCCCCTATTAAAGGAATTGAAAGCTTGAGAGAGGGTGATGAACCTATAGGATTCCAAGTTGGTTCTTTTGCTGAATATTATTTGAGTGAGGAACTTGGAATTTCGAAATCTAGGCTCATTTCCCTTGGATCACCTGAAGATTATGCCAAAAGGCTTCAACAAGGTCCTAAAAAGGGGGGTGTTGCTGCTGTGGTTGATGAACGTCCTTATGTGGAGCTTTTCCTCTCAAGACAATGCTCATTCAGAATAGTAGGTCAAGAATTTACAAAGAGTGGCTGGGGTTTTGTGAGTATCTGCTTCCTGGTTTCTTTGTCAATATTTCAATCTAAAAGCAGAAGCATTTGGTGTAAGATAAATTGTGGAATTCTGCAATTAAATTTGGACTAATTCACCGTGGATCAATGGATAAGATGAAATTGTTAGTTGATAGTTGTAAAAAGCACTGCACTTACATTTAGTATGTACTTCTCGTAATTAAATCTCTCATATGTGGTCCTCCATGATATTACTTACCCACAGCAGATCTAAACTGGCATTAAATTGCATGCAATGTGTCTGGACGGAGTAAAATCATAGTATATGGTAGGTGTCCATCCTGTCGAGAAATAAGGCAACCCAGTTTTGGTCCAAAATCTGATTGGGGTTGACTGTCTGCTATGTATATACTCTTTTACAAGCTGTTGCATCTTCTTTATTCCCCTTCCTATTTATGTTATGATATGTTCTTTTTTGCCTTTTAAACCATATATTGTCTCCGTATAGGTATTCCCACGGGACTCTCCCTTAGCAGTTGATATGTCAACTGCAATTCTGGCGCTTTCAGAGAGCGGTGAACTACAGCGCATCCATGACAAGTGGCTCATAGCAAGAACTTGCAGTTCAGACACTTCTGAGATTGAAGCAAATAGACTACACCTTCAAAGCTTTTGGGGACTTTTCCTCATTTGTGGGCTAGTTTGCGTGATTGCTCTCATCATTTACTTCTTGCAAATTATGCCCCAGGTATACCGTGCCTCTCCGGCAGACTCTCTTTCCTCGGGTCAAGGCAGTTCACGTCAGGGGCGTTTACAGAGATTAATATCAATAATGGATGAGAAGAAGGAAGAATCAAAACGCAAGGACAAGAGAAGGAAGATGGAAAAATCAGCATCTGGGGGTAATGAAGACTACCGACTGGGGAGGGATATCAATGAGAAGGAAACAGAAACGGCCACAGGGGACACTCTCTCGAGCCATTCAATTGGTTTATAAGAAGACTTCGAGTGTACACTTCGACTCTCTAAGGCCATATGGTTTAAGCCGTTTGCGCGTGTTTCATTTTGTAGGAGTTATAGCAGAAATTAGTCTCTCTTTTGGATCTTTATTTCAGCCTCAATGGAAATGTGAATAGAATGGCGAAGAGAACACGAAATCAAGTTTCTTATCGTGACAGTTTGATCTCGCAAGAAATTACTTTTGGGATTTAAACTTGTTTGGGAACAGATGGAATTAGAACTTACGGGTCAATTTCTTGAAATATGGCTTTTTCGCTTGACCCCTAACGGATAAAAGTCGGGGGCAGGGCCACAGGTCCCAACCTTAACCGAAAGTCCCTTTGAAAAAAATAAAGATGGGCCCATATAAGGCGGATGTGGCTCTTTATGGCAGGGGGCTCGATCCCCCAACGGTACCCTTATCAAAATTTGTGCAAATCGCAAATTCCTCTGTCCTTGCTAAATCGTTGCCTATGAAATCCGGTGAGTCTCTTTTGTTAGAATCGTAATTTTGGTATTATTATTAAATAATTATATTAATATTATAATTTTATTAATTTAATAAAAATATGACATAAAAATAAAAAATATATATACACATGATCTAAACATAAATTCATGTTTATTAGTTAATATGATATAAAAATTATAATAAATTAAATTTAATTATTTAAATTTTATTTAAACACTAATGTATAGTAATAAATTTGAATTAACTTAAATATTTTCTTTAAGTCCCAATTTCTTCTCCCCTTGTAACAGGACTTCTTTTTTTTTTTTATTGTTATTTTTTTGTGTGTTTTTACTTTCTTGCTAGCGAGGAAGGAAAAAAAATTCAAACACTAACAAACAATGATCCAGCTACAAGGCATTCCCAGAGCTATTTTGGTTATCTTGAATCTAAGACAACATTTCTTATTTGAGGGCATGATGATTCGCACTTCTTGACATCCACAACAGTAGCAACCAAAAGTTGTCGCCAGTGACCACAAAATGGGTCTTGGAATTCATCCACATTCTCCAAACAGGATGCTAGGGTACTTCTAATATCCTGCGGGTTATTGGTTACTGTGCGAAGGATTTGAAATATAGGAAAAGGAATGAAGGAAATCCCATTCAGACAATATCTCCGAAGGAGTGGCAAACGGGTCCGCAGGTTCCCCAATCATTGATAGTTCTAGGACCATGAATCCTACGTTACATGAAATAGTAATGAAAATAACTATATATATATATATATATATATATATATATATATATATATATAATTTATTTATTTATTTATACGTATATGTGAATGATTTTAAGCTATAACTAATAATTATATTATAAAAAATTGATTTTTTTTTCTTTTTTTTTTTTTGGGAGTTGAAACCATTCATTGAAAAAAATTAGGCACTTACTGGTAAATGCTGATTATCCATTTAGGCCTCCAAGGGCAATCATGCAGTAAATGCTTTTTTGGCGTCTCATACCGTCGGCATTAATTGTGGGATTCGAACCTAAATCTACTCATATAAAATAACCTTTTTGACAATTCAATCTATAGATTAAAAGGAAAAGATTAAAAAAAAGAGGCCGAAAGGTCCACAAAGTCAGGTAAGAAGGGGGGTAAAAAATCAATCAAGCCGGGGGCTTAAAAACAAAATCCGGCATCAAATAAACATTCATCACTGCCAAGCCATTTTGAATCCCGTCTTGCTTTGCTTACCAAACCATTTTTGCGTCAGCAATTTTAGCCTGTCGTCTCTAACCTCGCAGAACTTGTGTTCCCAACCGGGCGGCTCGACTGGCTCGAACCCTAACCCGGGCGTCCTATCCTTAGACATGGGGTTCACGCTTCTCCTCCAATCCACCACATAGGCCGATACCCGTCTCCGAAACTTGGCCTTAAACTCCGACCAAGCTTGGTACTTGTAGTGGTTCACCACGGCTGCTTCCAAACTCAATTGCTTCCACTTATACTTGCTTGTCAAGGCAAAATGGTGTATTACATTAAGCAAAGAATAATCTATAGCTTTCAAGAGGACAATAGACTTGTGCCGATTGTCGGCGCGCCTTCTGCAATTGTACCCCTGCGTCACCCCTTCCACGGGGTTTGACCGTTGATTGGAGGGCCCAAATTCGTTGCACTTGATCGAAACTTCACCAATCGACTGACGGTGGTGGTGATCAGATGGCGACGGCTTCGACTTTGGTATCAATGATTTGATCAAGTGACGGGACGGCCGTAAAGAATTGGCCCACGGAGGCGAAAATATGTATTCGTCTACGTCAACGAACATCATCCAAGCGCACAATTCCTTTGCATACACGGCGGCGTGGGAAAAGCCAGCCTCTTGCGTCTTAGGCCAAATCCAAAGCAACGTCGAAACATTGTATCCCTCCTCGTTAAGCGCTTGGACAACCCCATCTAGACCATCGTCGCTTTCGTTGTCGTATAGCAAGAACCTCTCCACGCCGATGGCTGAATGATACATGACCCATTCTCTCAAGAACTTGCCCACATTGTAAACCATCGTACAGGCACACAACTCTGACCTCGGCTGAGGACTCGCTGTTTTCAAGGGTCCGGTTGGGGTGTAATACGCCACGGTGGGGACCACCAGTTTTTCTTCGATGATTTCGAGGGAGACCTGGAGTTTGATTGGTTCCTCCCCGCCATAACCGAACGCCTTTAGATCCGGATGGGGACACCGGAACACCTCTTGTATGGAGCTTGCAACGGCGGTCTTAACGGTGTTATTACCACCGCTGGCATCCCAAAATACGCACTGGAACTCTTCTGGCGATCGATTTACTCCCTGCCGATTGTTCACCCCTTTCACGAACAGAACGACGTCGTCCTCCGTCGAGAACGAGTCGTACGCGACAAAAGACCACCGTAGCAACTCCTTGGGCGGAGGCGGAATCGCCGAAGAGGATGAGACCGTCGATTCTCTGGTCAATTTCGGAGACAGGAACGGCAACCGGCGACGATTTCTCAGTGGAAGCTTGCACTTGAACGTGGCCTGCTTTGTAAAAGGCAGAATCCCGGAAAACCTGGCCGGAGAAGTTGCTTTGTTTGGGTAAAGGCACGTGAAATTGTCGCCGGCAGTCGGTATCAATGGCGTGGACAAGGACACAATGACGAGGACCTCCCAATCCGGGAAAAGAATCGAGACAGAATCGAATGCGGAATCATCTTGAACAGAGTGGACATCTTCGCGGGTGCGGTTTCCGAGTTGTTCCTGAATGGCGTGATTGAGAGAATCAGTGTTCTTGGGTGGCCGGGCCGTGAGGTTGGCGGAAGGATACTGAACGTCGGGCCTGTAGAATGAGATTGGAATGGGACCACCCCGAGAGGAATATGATGCAATGAAGAAGGAGGCGAGGAGGAAAACAGAGAGAAAGACAAAGAGAACCAAAGCCGATGGCCTACGACGTATGGTATCGAGAAGGTTATTAAAATTGCAGCAGAGATTCATGGAGGCAGCTGCCGCGGCAACACCTCTCCCAGCTGGAAGTAAATAGAGGAGTGGCGCAGACGGAGACTTCTTGATGGGGTGGTTCATAGCGGCTTTTGATGAATCGGAAAGCACCGGAGGAATTGCATGGGGATGGTGGGGATAGGGTTAGCAGGGAGAGGAGACGAAAGGAAAGCAAAGGATCGGCTTTTCCGAAAGCTGACTTGTAATTTTGGTGATATTCAATTGAACGCAGAAACGCAGCCGTCGGATTCCCTCCCGCGAATTTTAGACTGGGCAAAGCAACCGCACGTTCTAATGGTACTACTGAAACAGCAAACTTCAGACAATGAATGCTAAGATTGCATCCTAAATTCTGTTATATTAATTAGATGACTTGTGAAACTTCTCATAGACCTACCTCAGTTGTGATTAGAATAAGAATACCTAATGAAATAAAAAGAAATATCTATTAAATAAAGAAACTAAATCAAATCAAATAAAAAATATTTAATGATGAAATATTTTTAAATAATTTAATTAAAAATTTTTAATTAAATTAAAATATTTAAAAATAAGTTAATAAATTATAATATAAAAAAATTATAACATAATTTTAAAACATTTTAAAAATTAATTCTGTGAGACACTCCATAGTCCCTGGTTTCCTTGTAAGTATCATCTGTCTTGTCATGAGACAAAATCAACACTAGTAAGCACTCGATGATAATTGTTTTTTTTTTTTATTGATAATTGCTCTTGTTGATCAACCAAGAAGATTATCACATTTTATAAATTCAAATTTTCTTTTGTTATTAATTCTTCTTAATTTTTAAACTAATTAAGTACAACAATGAATAAAACTAATTTCTTATTAATATATGGATTAAACCTCTCCAAATATATAAATTTATATCTAATAAAAAAAATTGAAATTCACATGTTTTGCACTATAACTAAATAATTGTGACGCATTATTATAACCACCACAACAATTTTTTAAATAATAACTTAATTTTTAATTCAACTTACATAATTTATATAAAATTTTATTATAATAATTAAGATAAAATTTTAAAATTAATAATTTATCTCTTATTATAATATTTAAGATAAAATTTCGAAATTAATAACTTATATACCTTTAAACGTTAACTCACCCATCAATTGCATCATAATTGAATTTGCTACTTACAAGTCTCATGTTTTTTTTTTTTTATTCATCAATATTATATAATCTAAAATAAATTTTAAGTTTCTAGAAGCCACTTCACAAAATCATTTAGAAAAGATATCTCATCAAAAAAAGAAATTCTTTTAATTTAAGGAACATAACTAGGAATAAGTTTATTGCAAGTGAAATCTCCATAACACTAATAATTTTTTAAAAAAAAATTCATATCATTCATATGATAAATGATAATATATTGAAAATGGTTCAATCCTTAAATTGAGAGATCCTTTTATAACAATAACTTCTAATTAAATGAAAAAAATGTTCTAACTAATTTGAAAAAAGCTTGATAATTAAGTATTTTAGAAAATCATAACTAAAATTATAAGATAATTTGTAAGAAAATAAAAAATAATTTTTATAATATATCTTATGTTAAGTTGATTTTCTACTATTTTACAATTGCATCAATATATATTCATGATCGTTGGACTATTAGTTGTGCATTGCTCAATCTCATGTAAATGTAATACAATACAAAAAAATCACAAAAAATGTAAATTTATTTTAGAAAAAGAGTACTATTGATATTGAAAAAGTTTTAGATATAGAGATTTCAAATAAAAGAAAAATATATATTTATTTGAAGAAAAATAACAAAATACTTAGGATATTTAAACATAAAATTAAAATGAATTTAATTATATAATAACCTATTAAGAAATATACATGAAACATATAATTCATCTAACATTTTATGAACTATTTTATTTTATTTTATTTTTTAATTTAATAATTCTTTATTTTTTAATATTATATTAATCTTATTACATTGTCACCAAAATTTTTTTTATAAAAAATATTTTAATTATCATATTTTCAAAGATTTATTATCAAATAAACTTAACAAGAAGGAAAAAAAATTATTCAAGTTTCTTTCAAATTTCTAATTCATTATATTTTATGAAGAGGTAGATATAGATTCTTCGTAGTCAGGGTCTTTAATTGAACTTTATTAAATAATTAATTTTTGAAAAATAACTTATAGTGATTTTTATGTTTCAATCTTGTTTCTTGTATCGAGGCTTCAAAATGATGTAATTAGATAGATTTAATATAGTTACTATATTATCTCTGTATACGGTAATAGGCTTATGTAAAAGCATGACGATACCTTTACGCAGTCATTAATTTGAATGTTTCAATGCACTTTGAGTGGATTTATTAGCTAAGAAATCTCAATTATTTGGATGTAAATTAATTACTAATTCTACTAAACTTTTATGTTTAACATGTGTCATTATTTGATCAAATTCTTATAATTTAAAAAGAGGCTAATAGATAACTACTTGAAAATATATTCATTTGTCCACCCAAAATAATTTTAAAATTGGATGAATACACCCACACACACGCGCGCACAACAATATTTTAGTAATTTCTTACCTTTTTTCCATCAATATAGATTTATGACATTTATAGCTATTTGCAATTAATTTCTTTTAATAGGCATTCGATCACTTTCAGTAGAATCACTTGAAACTTTTGTGGATGAATAGATATACTTTTTTTCATTTTTTGAATGGTCATAAACAACTTTCATTATCATTTTATGTTATTTTTTCGTCCAATAAATTAAGAAAATATTCTAAAGATTATTATTATGAAATTTGAGGAACCACACTCCAAAAGTTACATATGAGGTAAAAGAACACAAAATCGGTATAAACCTTGCATTTAAATCTCATCCTTTTAACGTGTTTTCCAAATATCATATTTTGCAATTAAAATTATAATAATCGACCCCACTCCATAATCCTTACACATCTACATTCTAAATCTTTTTCAAATACTTCATATATTCAAACTAGGAAGTCAGAAGTGATCAAATGAAAAATATTTATTATAAAGAAAATAATAATTTCAATTATTATTTATAGATTGCAATATATATATATATATATATAGAAAAAGGATAATAAATTATAGCAAAAGATTAGTGGCACACTATATTTAGAGCTGCAATGTCAATGTCAGTGCCTGTGCAATATCAATACACGCAGGAGATTTTAGATAACTTTAATATCATCAGTTACGAACTTTGGACATACTCATAAACATGTGAATGAAAAATGTTGAAAAAGCATTAAATTGATTTTTAATGTGAAATGTAACCTCCAAAAATTGATTATAGTTAATAATGTTTTATTTATGTATCTTTAAATGTCTCCATTTTACAAGTACAATCTGATAAATTATGCGTCTCCGCGTCCTTTCTGTGGACACGCATACGTGTCAAGATGTAGGTGAGCATCAAGATGGAATATCCAAAATTTGCACAGAAGCCAGAACATGATAAGTGGATGGATCAATACAGGAAAATCAATAATAATAATAATAATAACAAAAAGAAACATCCCGATTATATAAAGCTCATGCTGAACGCAAAGTCATTCTATGTGCGCATGTGGAAAGATTGCCAAGAAAGATAGTCCTCGGGGAATGAACTATGGTAGGAATTACAGAGAATGGGTGCTCTGCAGCAAGATAAAGGAGAAGCGATGGGCTATGGCGCCTTTTAACACTCAAAACGGTTTTAGTTCTCACTCACGTTTAAGGAAATTTAGGTGACTTTCATGTATCTAAACGCATGACACTTGAGCTTTCAAGTTTCAAAGTTGGTCTAATAAAAGAGTAAATGTCTCGTTAGTGTGGACTTGGGAGTATCGTCTTCAAGTTCTATAAAGACCAATGATCGTAAGCTAACGATGCCCGAATGAAATTATCCATAGAACGTAAAACTTAAATCTTAACTGTTCTTAATTTATGATTTCACATCATTTTTATATTTTAATTGGTTGTTTTTATAAAATTATACCTTTTACATTTTAATTTTATTATAATAATAAACTTTTATAATTTAATTATTTTTATTGATATTATAAAATTAAATAATATTGATGAAAACCCAATACTCAATTTGATAAAAACTCAAGTCATTTTAATTCTTCTAATAAACGAACTTTAATTAAATAACATTATACTTAATTTTTTAGTTAAACAATTTAATTAAATAAAAATGATGCTCTGTTTTTTGGTTAAACAATTTTGATAACATATTTGATTTATATACTTGTTTATTAAACGAGTTAAATTTAAAACCATCAAAACTCAAGTAATTTGCCATCCCAATTTCGGCCTTCCACTGCCGATAAAGTTAATTTGTCCAACTTGGCCACGATTTGATATCGTTTCAAGTTCCACATGGAGAGGGAATCAGAACCAAATGACAATTCAATTTGGATTCCAATTTTGATTTTGGTTCACGGCCGATTCTCGTTACTAACTAGCCTAATCCAAAAAATTAGTTAAAATTATATAATTTTCGCAAAAAAAGAAAAAAAAAAAAGTCAATTTGAGCATAATCGAATAAGACATCAAAGGATATGAAGGCAAAAGAAAATTTAAATTGGATAAAGAGGTTTTGAACTCAATTCTCGTGTTAATTAAGTTACGAGCATATCCCCACGAGATATAGAGAAATTAAATCTCACGTAATTCTCTCGCCTTAATTAAGGAACCCCCCTTATCGTAATTGCAGCCGACACTACTAATCGCAATTACTATTCTTTCGGCGGAGTCGTATAATTCTTTATCACTTTCCTAAACTATCTCTTGCTGGTGAAGCGTCGTTTTAGACCGACGGTCAAGACATCTTTTAGAATCCGCGCTGGTCATGATTTCACGCTCCTTTAGGTTCCATCGAGATATTCCTCACGGCATTAAACGTCCGTTCCGCAACAATTGTGTAGATTGAGACGAACGAATTGGAAAATTATTGACATTTCGTCACTCTGTTGAGAACCTCAAGCTCTCACTTGCCCCATTGAGATCATTGAAAGTGAAAACAACAGTTATTTATTTTCTTTGTTCCTTAAAAGTGAGTTCATTTGGTGGGACATGAGAGTTTTAATTATATAAATTTATAAGTGACGCCTGACGTTGAAATTTCAGATTTTAACTTAAATTTTAAATAATTTTCAAGTATGGTATTTGAACTTGGTATGCTTGGTCCCTTCTATATTTCTAGCAATATTTACTTACCTTTTCTCATTCGACTGGATTCACCAGCCTGATTTGTTAGATGTATTTAAACCAATTTCTTATTTTCGTGGCAATCTTGTACATGCCCCGACAATCGTAGGGATAATCTTAAAAATGCACCGTATTTGATTGGTATTTTAATTTTACAATGAATTCATCATCTTAACATTCTCTCCCTCTCTCTCATGTGTCTCTGTGTGTACGTGAGATATCATAAATAAATTAATTCTGATTGAAATAAAAACTTAGTTTGATTTATGGATTTTTTAAATAAATTTTCAGTATTTATAGTGACTAAATTTTTTTATATAATTTTTAGAATAAACTAATGAATCAAAAATAAGATAAATTTGGGTAATGTCGAGTCATGGGCAACTGATTTAATTGACAAATTAACTGGCATAATCTAAAGATATGTTTATTTATATTATTAATTTTTTGTCGATATTTTTTATTTTTTGTTGTGTGTTTTCAATTTGGTGTTGTTTACTGTATTTTTTTTATCATTAATAACTGTTGTATTTTTACTATATATTTTTTTTGTAATATATATATATGTGTGTGTGTGTGTAAAAGATCAAAAAGAGATACTCAAAGATTTTACTAAAGTAATAGAATGCAAAATTAAATTTTATAATGATGGATAAAAATTTAGATAAATTAATATAATATTAAATATAAATAAATAATTTTTTTAAGGTAAAAGAATAAAACTAATATTTTTTTTAAAAATAAAATTTGATTAGAAGGTTAATGAAAGTAAAGTGAAAAAAAAAAATAAATTAAAGAAAAGTAATTTTAAAATTAATGAAAAATGAGTAATTTAGAATTGAAAATTTAACAAATAAAAAATTTAAAGTAGAAATAGAATAATTTTGAGACAAAAAAAAACAGTGAAAGTGAAACTCAATTTTTTAAAAAAGAAGATGAATGGATGAAAAAAAATAAAGAAAAAGAAAAAAAGAAACAAGGAGGTGGCGCAAGGTGTGAGTGAGAGAGACACATAGAAATGTGGGAGTGAGAGAGACCTAAATATATGTACAATAATTTAATTTACAGATCAAATCAAAATTACAAAAAAAAAAAAAAGAATAACTAAAATCACAAAAAATTGATATATGTTAAAAAAAAAAAACACGTGAAAAAAGAGGATAAAGAGAGAGAGAGAGAGAGAGAGAGAGAGAGAGAGGGGACAGAGAGAATAAGGTGATGTAATGAGAGAGAGAGAGAGAAGAGTAAACAGTATTAAGAAAAGGAACAAAAAAAGAGAAGTAAATGTAGTGTAATTAAATATAAAAATTAAATAAATTATAAAATGTAATTTTTTTAAATTGTTTTTTATAAAAAAATATATATATTTTTAAAAAGCACAAATTATCCAAACATATTTTTATGTTTTTAAACTTTAAAAAAAAAAAAATTAAAACAAAAGCCTCCAATATTACCGAGCAAGCCCTGGGTAGACAACCCATCCTATTTTTCAAAAGAACTTGCCATAATTGGAACTGTTGGGCAAGCCAACATTTATCATTATGAAGCAAAGCGAGTATTAATCAAAATACGCAAGGTCCAATTGGAAGCATGCTGCAATCACGTGTAAAAACATCAAAATGTACGTTGGAGATTGCATTTGATAACCAAAGAAGAGAGGCCATGTCCAGTTGAAAGCATACTGCAATCACGTTTAAAGCATCAATATGCATATATTATTGACGGTCTTTGTCTCTCCGATAACCAAAGAAGAGAGGCCATGTGCCCAATTGGAAGCACACTCCAATCACGTTGAAAAACATCAAAATTTACATTAGAAATGGTATTTGATAACCAAAGAAGCCATGGGCTAAGGAGAAAATTCATTTCTGATGGCAAAAATTTGAAGGGGGGGGTATGTATGTGCATCTAATATAAGAATATATTCAATTTTAAGAAAAAAAAATAATGCTTAAAAAGGTAAATTTATTTAAAAAAATATGATATTAGTTACATCTAATACAAGGTGAGAGAAAAAACAACACACCCCTCACCAACTTCCATGTGCCCTTGTGCATGCGTGCAAGAGACTTCGGATACCTTGCCCAAACATGGAAGCTTCTCTCTCTCTCATCCTCTCTCTCTCCTTTTGTAAGAGAAATTCAATACCTCAATGGCCTAGACTCTATTAGATTACATTTTGATGTAGACGTCGCACTTGGGCCCACGGGCCCATCTTATTCTGACCTCTCAGTTCATTGCTTATGTGCCATTAGAGACCCATTTCCTGTGGGCTAGAAAAGGCCCCATAATAGCAGGTCTTTCAGTCCAAAACCCTCAGTTGGATCCTTTCCTATTCAAATGTCGGGCTGGTAGATGCGTATTTGATTCAATTATCATTTGTGTGCTATCATAGCCTGTTATTTTTAATACTAGAAAGTGAAAATTATCCCAAAAAAAAAAAAAAAAAACTCAGAGTTACTTTTTAAACAATTGTTGTTAGGAAATCGTATAAGAAAGAAATATACTTCAGCAGCAGCCATAAAAAAAATTTACCAAATACCTTCGGGATTGGTATTGATAGTTGACCACCTAAAATTTAAACAAAATACCCTTTATATTATTATGCCGTTTTAAAAATTTACTGGTAAATGGGTACTTAAAAAAAGAGTTTCATCGCGATTTTATAGTAAATAGATTTAATTAGGTACAAAAATGTTTTATATTATATTTTTATATTATACTAGTTTATATTGATCTAGTATAAAATGTGTAAAAGTAATATAAAAACGTTTTTATATCTACTTGACTTTACCGAATTTACGTTTAAGTGGTAGTAGTAGTAGTTGTCTTTATACAATTACTCTCTGACTATCACAAGATGATTTTGAATTCATTAATGTGTCAACAATCAGGCAGCCAACGACTTCGTCTTCCTCTGCTTAACGGTTTGCCGACATGGGGAGGAAAATTTCTCGACATGGACCCAACGGGAATGTCTGAATTTACAAAGTTGGAAAGTTACGAGGAAATGGCTTTTGACCGTCCAACGTGGTTGTTGTTCTTAATCTTTGTGGAGATATGACAAGAAGGAAAAACTTAACCATGGCCGTGGACTTGGTGTAAACGCGTCTATAACCTGCGGCCAAAAACAATTTCTAATTAGAACTTCGTTGCGTGTTCAGAAAGTCTGGTCAAAATATGGGCAGAATGGCATCTGTATAACGTCTCATTGGTAAGTTTATGGTCAGATTCTCTGTCCATAAACTATTATACCAAAGAAATATACTAATAGGTTTGCTCGTGAGTGCAATTATTTTGGGTAAATTAGCCTATTTGGACAGAGATGTACGTTAAAAAGGCCTCGTTCAGTTTCTTCGCCAGCGTCTATCACGGGATTAACATTAAGGAACTGGCAAAAATCTAAGTTAAATTTTTTTTTTTTTTAAATAAAGTTGATAATAACCTTTTTCTATGAAACAATTTGCTGATAAATTATTATCGATTATGCTTACGGTAAACGACAAAATTAAGGGCCAATTTGACATGGGAAAAAAAAATTTCTATCATTTTGCCAATTATTATGAATTCGAGTACAAAATTATATTTTCAATAAATAAAATACATGCAACGTAAGAATAACAATTTTCAATATTCATGCGATTTATTATGAATTTTCAAAAATGAATTTAATTTTAAAATTTTCTTATAATGTTTTTTTTAAATAAATATACTAATAAATTTATTTTTTTTTATTATTTGTGTTAATTTGATATCATCTATTATTCCTAAAATCTCTTATTAAGATTATAATCAATGTACTTAAATTGTCATACCAATGAATAAACATTTAAGTCTTTTTCTTCACAATTTACTTAGTTACATTTCATTATTTTATTAGTTTATTTGAATTTTAATTTTATCATCATAACATTTAGTTTAATGTTGTATTACATTAGTAAAATTATTAGGACATATCTTTTAAATTCTTTATATTTTTTTTGGTAAAAAATAATAAAATAATTATTAGTGATATAAAAACAACAACAAATAGCAAACACTATCAAATTAATATAAAAAAAAACAAAAATAATAGTAAAAAATTGACAATACAACAAAACAAATTCTAAATTTTTTTAACATATAACTTTCTAGGTTTTCATGTTACTTGTCTCCTATTGATAATAATATGATAAATAATATTTAATACATCTAAATCTTTGATAAAATTTTAATCATTTTATTAGAAAAATAAAAATATAAACAAAAATTAATAAACTAACTCTTATTTATAGAGTTAAATTATAACTTATAACTCCAAAATCAATAATTTAAATTCATCAAATAAGTTATAGTATGTTGTCTTTAACACGATATGAATTTTGATGTTAAAATTTAATAAAAGAGATAAAATATTTAGAGTTAAGAAATTTTTTATTTGACTTTATTTCTAAATAAAAACAATTATTAAAGATAAAAAATTATTATCAAGAAATACAAATCAATCTCTTAGTGAAAGTTGAAAAAAAAAAAATTTCAAATTAGAAAACTAAGTTATATTTAGTAATTAAAAGAATATGCGATATTGAATGACAATACTTGAGGAGCTCGCTTTGCATTTGGATACCTTTAATGGACTACATACAAGATATACTAAAATAAGAGTTAAAGTACAATAAAAGGATGCATGAATGACAAATGTAGAGAAGATGACAGAAACAGACCATTTAAGCATACATATCTCAATTAACTGCCTTAAGAATAATCAAACACTATGCTTGGTCTTAGCTAACAATTGCACACACATAAGCACACTAGGCACAAATCAAACATATATAAAAACTTTTCATAAAAGAACCAAATCATAGTTATAGGAATAAACTCAATCTTTATTATTTATCTAAAGTACAAAAGAATTTTTTTTTTGCCTAAAGATTTTCCTTACTTTTACAATTTATGATTGTCAATATAAGACTAGGGATTTTTCTCTTTTTGAAAATTCCTAGTTGCTATTGTAAGTTTTATAAAGAAAGGTTACAAAAATATGATAGTTGACACCTTCAACTCTTATAAGGTTAGTTGTCGATCTATATTGGATAATTCAAAGACTAGAAATAATTACTTAGTAACTATCTCTTAAATTTTTGGAAAAAATACCCTTGCAAATTGTTTGTCCAAAACTATTCCATATGTTTAGGTTACATACCCAAAATAACTTGTTTGTTTTCCCATATTATAGGTTTGCCCTTAAGTTTGGCTAGTTTAATACTATTAGTCTTCCCCATTGGAATTTGCCTTTCTTGCCAATTAGCCCATACGCATTGTCTATTAGTATGATTCTACCTATTAATTGGCTAGATCGCACTCATATCTATAGCAAGCTACCATAGTTAATCTCTAGTCCATTATTAGTCAATGATGTATTAGCCACTTATCTAACTTACTCTTTTGTCAACATATAACCCACAAATTAGTCTTAGTGCCATGTCCTTGCTTCCTAGCTACAATGTCAAAACCTATTAGTTGTCATGTGCAAATTTGACCCATGGTTTATGTGTGCCCTCATTGATTTTCATGTTGGTTATTAGGTTACATTGTTGATCACATATATCCCTTGCATCCTTGGCATACAAGACTCATATCATCTTCATACAACTGTTGTATGCCTATGTTAAGGGATTTAGGGGGCTGACAGCTATTATAACTTCCACCTCTTTAGTTGCCTAGAACCTAGACACCTCTAAGACATTCTCCCACCTTGTAGTAGTAATTGGTTGAAGAATTAGTATTTAGCTTTTAAGTGCCAGGATATTAAAGGAAAACATACCACCATTTTGTATGAAAGTGTGGGGAACTATTAGAAAAACTTAACAAATTATGCTAATGAATTAGTTAAACTATAAGAAAACAAAATTTGCTCTTGGAAGTGACTTGTTGGGACTTTATGTATCCTTTTTTTCAGTAGTTTCCTACTTGTTATAATTTACCTAATGTGTTGGCTAACTAGTCTATGCTTCTAACAATTCCTTCAACATGATGTGCCCTCCTTGTTTATAGGCATTATGGTTGGTAAAAGCATGCTTTTGAATTGCTTTCTCATTCTTACAAGGACAAATTGACCTTTAGGGTCAATGAATAAATGATGCTTAATAAATTGAGATGCTAACATCAGCTCATGATGGTGTGTTGTGGGTATTTTAATAGGATAACTATGTAGTATTAAATATTTTAGGAATTTCAATTTAATTATAAATGTTACAGTTTTATTTTAGTTAAATTTAATTATTGATTAAAAATAATTTGACCATCAAATAAATAATTTAATTGAAATAAAAAATGAGAAAATTACAAAGATAAAGGATTTCAATTGAAGAATAGAATATTAATATTTAAATTTTATTTTCAAAGAAATCTAATTATCTTTCATCATTATTTTTAATTAAAAGAGAATTACAATATTTAAAACTATTTAAAATGAAACAAACGTTTAAAATTAAAAAAAAAAAAGAAGAAAGATTTAGAATCAAAAATATATTTATTTTATTTTTAAATTTTTAAAATTTCACTTTTTAATTTTTTACTTATTAATTTAAATAAAATGATATTATTATATTATAATGACTAATATTTAAGATTATAATTTATTTGTTTAAAATAAATAAATATGTAAAATAAATAATAATTTATTATATTTAATTATTATATATAAATAGATATATCTAATATAATTAATAATTATAATAAATTATATTTATATTATATTATTTCACATATTAATAAATATAATTTTTTTATTTTATGTAAAAGTATAATGCAACTCCCTTAAATATCTATAGACGTCAAGGGGTCAATTTTTTGGTCATGACATGCAACCAGATACATATTAAGATAAGCGAGTGACAACGAAAAGTCAAAGGTCTATGCGGTTCGCTCTAGCTGGCTTTCTTCGACCAAGACGTTGTTAACTGGCTCTTTATTCCATCTTTCCAGCAACCAGAAAGACTCAAGATTAAACTTATATTGTCAGTACCTTGGATTCTCTCAAGGGAACAATAGAGAGGCGGGCATCAATATGGGTAACTGTTTTGGAACTCCTGTGAGTAATCATCATACCCCAGGCACCACCAAGTCATTTACACCAGGTAACACGTTCCACGAAGAAACATACACCTGGGAATTTCTCTTATTTCCTCGGTTCATTTTCTTTTCTATTTTGGCACTATTTTTGCTTGATGTTTTTGAATAATTAATTGCACAAACATTAATCCTTCTTCTGTCTCCTTAATCAGTCCATTCCGTTTCCACTTCGACCCCTCTCCCCTTGAATCTGCAGTTGTGAGAAAGGAAAACGTGCCCGTAAGATATAATAAAGACTTGGTTTCAGCTTAATTGAAGAGTTTACTATTGTTATTCAAAAACATTATGCATATCCTCTGATCAATCTCTTTGCGTTGTTAATTAAAACATCACAAATTCAGAATAATTCAGCTTCTTTAGTTCTGGGAAAAAAAATTTTAAAAAAAAATGTATAATTTGACATATATTTATGCAGGTGCATCCAGAAACGGCAGCAAACAAATTAATGGATCGTCAAGTGCTACAAGCTCCTCCGGCATGGCGGAAGACGGCAAGGTTCCCAAGAAACATTCTATCGGTGGCAACCAGGAGACGAACGACAAGGAAACGGCAGTTCCCGTGCCTGGGGGACGGATCATCACACCAAACCTCAAAGTGTTCAGTCTAGCAGAATTAAAGAGCGCAACAAGGAACTTCAGACCCGATACCATGCTTGGGGAGGGGGGGTTCGGTCGAGTTTTCAAAGGTTGGATTGATGAGAAAACATACGCGCCGTCCAAGGCTGGTGTCGGCATGGCCGTAGCGGTCAAAAAATCCAACCTAGACAGTCTTCAAGGATGGGAGGAATGGCAGGTAATTCATATTTCACTTTTTTTTTCCATTCAGTCAATTAGACCACAATTATCTATTCGATAATAACGAAGAATGAGCGCCGCCGATCAATTGTTTGCTTATTAATTTGGTAATGAAGATAGTAATTAGCATTCATTACACACCACAATCTCGAATTTTCTTATAAAGCTAACATTGCAACGCTACTTGAAATGAGAATTTGGTGGGTGATTCCGACCCGAACCCACGCAAATGTGGCTTTCAAACACCCCTCATTGATTATGTTCTGTTCACATATCGGCTATGTTGACTTACCCCCGTTGACCCTTTCTTCCAGCACGGGGCGACGACCGCGCAGATGCCACTGTTTGGCCTGCTTTGACAATAAATCAAACGATCTGTCTTTTTGTGTTGGGAAATTTTTGTTACTAACAGCTGTAATGCAACCATTTCATTAATTTGTTGACCGGGTCAGATGGTTATGATTTGGATTCTGGGACCTGCAGGCTGAGGTGAGATTCCTGGGTAAATTTTCTCATCCGAACCTTGTCAAGCTGTTGGGTTATTGTATGGAAGACAGACAATTTTTGCTTGTCTACGAGCACGTGCCAAAGGGAAGCTTGGACAACTACCTTTTCAGGAGTAAGAATATCTAACATAAAATACGTCAAAAAAAAAAAAAATGTGTATCATGTATAAAACAAATGTCATTTTTCACTCTTTGTTGAGTTGGCAATCACAACCCCAGAGCTATTTTTGCCACTGTTTCTGCAGGGCATGTAGAACCACTTCCATGGAACACTCGCCTTAAAATAGCGATTGGAGCTGCTCAAGGTCTTGCTTTCTTGCATACATCAGAGAATAGTGTCATCTACCGTGACTTCAAGTCCTCAAATATATTGCTGGAAGGGGTAAAGTTTATTTCACTTCTTAAATTTTATTTTTGCTCCTCCTTTCTCCTGTGAATCGTTATTGTCACTTTCCAATCTCTTTCTAATTTAGACCCTTTTGAGCTCCAGGATTATAACCCCAAGCTTTCAGATTTTGGGTTGGCAAAATTAGGCCCAGAAAATGGCCGTTCGCATGTTTCAACTCAGCCTATGGGCACCTATGGCTACGCAGCTCCTGAATACGTTGCCACTGGTAAATTGTTACCGATTTTCCTTTTTATAAGCTGTCTTGCCATGGTTGAAAGTTGCTATTCTTCTCTGGTAGTCTTTGAAAGGATAGAATGATGACAAAATGAGCAGAAGGATACTAACTGTTAATTATGCCAACAAAATTGGCAGGTCATTTGTACGTGAGGAGTGATGTTTATGGTTTTGGCGTCGTTTTACTGGAAATGTTAACGGGTCTAATAGCCCTGGACCCAAATCGGCCTACCAATCAGCTAAACTTGGTGCAATGGGCCAGACCGTCCCTGTCTGATAAAAAGAAACTGAAGAAGATAATGGACCCGAGACTGGATGGTCAATACCCTTTGACAGCAGCAACGCAAGTAGCCCAGCTTATCCTACATTGTCTAGAATATGATCCAAAAAGTAGGCCACATATGGATGAGGTTTTGGACACCTTAGAACAGATTGCTAAAGCTAAGGAAAATCCAAGTGAGGTAAAAGCAAATGCCAATAACCGCACCAATCAGCGCCAACATCATTGTGCTCATTCGCCTTACAGCAGCCATCACCAATCTCCCATTCATCCCAAGCATATTAGGTCCAGAAATGGAGCTCTGGCCCACGTGGCGTGACATCGATCGTCCCACCCATAAGCTGTTTTATTTTATTTTATTTTTCATTTTTTCCTTGTGGGAATATTTTATAGAAGCCCAATTTTTAATTATATGGTCATCATACATTAATGAGAACACGGGAAACAATTTAAGCATCGCTGGCCATTTTGTTATTCTACAAAGTTTCACTTTTGTTTTTGGGAACCCCTTCTTTTCCTTTTTTTTTTTTTTTTTCTTTTTGGGCTCTCATCTCAATTTTCTGAATTTCACAAGAGTCCAATTGAAGTTTTGGACACGACCCTAAGGGCCCCAAGCTTTCAGAAATTTATCTCAAAGTCCCCGGCGATCCAATATTGAGCTAAGACCCACCAAAGGCGATCATACAGGAGAGTAACTTGGGCACACATGTATAGAAACGTGGCCACGTATATGGGCGCAAAATGTCAGTTTGTTTACAGTTGAAACTTATCACCGAGTGCAACCTCTTAATTCGTAAAGGATTAGTTACATGGACCGAGCTTTAAACAGAATCCCCGACACACCGACATAGCCCGCCGTGGGTCTTACATAAGTTCCTCCTTTTTTTTTTTTTTTTTAAATATGCATACGTACACTTAAGCTAAAGAAATAAAATAGGTATTAATTTTGTGCACGTAGCACTTGGATCCCACAGCTTCCAGTGCAGCTTGAACCCCGTCACTTGTCCAACAAAAAACGTTACTTATCATGTTAAATACACACAATTAACGAAATAGACCTGATCATGGTCTCGAATTTGACCCAAGTTTGAATCAGAAACTGAATCGAACAGGCTTTATAGTTCTAGTTAATCGGAACCGGCTTATGACCAAATCCATTTAAGTTTCAAGGTGTCTTTGAACTGTAGTTCCTAGCCACGCTTCAAACATGCGGTTCCACGGTTAAAAAAAAAAAAAAAAAAGTTTCTAAATTGAAAATGTTTTCTTATCGTTGACCGTAAGTAATTGAATTTTGGTAAGTCATACAAATTTGAGCATTAATCGTCACAGTAAAAATTATTATTAGATTCCTTATTTGTAATCATTACTTTAATGATTTTTTTAGCCATTTGAGTTTATTTATTTTTTATTTTGATTCCAAATATTGTTATGTAATTATAATTATTCATAATTAAGGAAACAAATCAATTGTAGATCATTGACTAGTTAACTAATCAATTAAGACTTAATTAGTTATATTTATCTTAAAATTAAATTGTGTCTTGTGATTTCAAAAATACTCAATTAAAAAATTTAAAATGTCCTCAATTTTTTCAAAAAAAAAAAATCAAAATTTAACTAAACTAAATATAACCGAATTAAACTTGAGAACTGAAATTAAACTAAAATTAAAATTAGAATTGAACTGTTTAACAACAATTTGGCTCTAATATTTTCTTTCTCAAATTATAATTGCCTCAAACGGGTCTAGAACCGCACTGTAGTCATCTCCATAAAAGAAGAGACCATAAAAGGGGTTCCAATGTGCTTTCATATTATTGCAGAAAGGAAGAGGAGTGTAGCTGGCCAAAATAATGCCTTCTCTTCTATTTTTTTTTCTCTGGTAGATTCTTCCTTTCACCAACCGCCTCCCCCACACGCATGAGTTGGAAAGGATCTAAGTAGGTACTAAACATTACCAGCCACGGCAAGGCAACCAGAACCTTTTTAAAATAAAAAGGTCGCATCTACTACTGGCTCAAAAGCATAAGAATGTTGGATTTCATTCACTTGATTTGTACAAACCCCATGCCTCTACTTCCTGCATGCTCGAATTGACAACAAGGACATTAATTCTAAATCAAATATTTAATTGGGGTTTATATAATCATCATAAATTAGGGATATGATTTCACGAGGCGCATGCCACCCATTGATGAGTAGTCTTTCAAATGAGTGCTGGGTTTACATCGAAATATTATTATTGACGTTAATTTTATTATTATTATTTTAATTATTTATGCCTAGGTACTTCGTGTAAAAGGAATTGATGGTGCCATTGGACACATGGGCAGGAATGGTCAGCACTACTCGGCGCATTCTGCTATTAATCATGACAACATTATGGAAGGATAGATTATTCTGACGAGAAATGAGACCGTCTTGGATCTTCAACTTGACTAATGTTATATGAACTTCATGGTCTGACTACTCCTTTACACTTTGCAGGCTTTTAATAGAATATTGTTTGCCAACAGAAAATATCTCATGAGGTTAAGACTTCAGAGTGACCGGAAGAAGCGTTGGGTACCCATTAAAGGGCAAAAAGTGAACTATTGGATATATATATATATATATGTATGTATTTTAAATTTATTTTGAATATAAATCATTCATCTTCCCAACATTGAGTTCGAGAAGATAAAGCATTTTACAATAAGTACGGTACATTTAATTATATTTTTAGTTAATATCATGCAAAATTATATATCATAACTATAAACCTTATAGAGGATGTGAAATTGTTGAAAAATTATGATTGAAATTCTCCTTTTTCATAATATTGGCTTTTAAGCTTCTATTGTACACAAAAAAAAAAAAAAAAACTAGTTAATAGCTATTAATTATTAAGTGTAAGCTAAACCAAACGAATAATTAAAGATAAAATTTAATCTATTTTTTTTCCTTTTTTATTTTTAAAATTTTCGATTTATGTTCAATAATTTGCTACTTGTTCTTTTATACTCCATAGCTCTATAAGTATTGGGATTGCCCCGCAACATCTTGAAGGTTGCCAGTTGTCCACTGCGTGAGTTCAATCTTTAATCATAGTATGCCATTAAAATGCTTCTCCCCGTGAGTTCACTCCGGCAAATTCTTTTTAAATTAGCACGATAATGACCCGAAAATAGCCATACAACTAAAATCTTTGAGGAGATTGCTTCTTGCGTTTAACAATAGAGGATAAGTTCCAAGTGGGTCACACAACTCTGAGAATCTTATTAAAACTCTAGTGGCCCAATCCAAAGCTGCCCCAAGCATGTTCCCACTTTTGTTATAATAGACTCCCGACTTGCAACTTGATTTTCACTTCAATGATAATCAAACTAGGTAGATTGTTCAATGTATGAATCTGAGCTTCGTCTCTTAACTTTCCATGGCTTCAAGAATCACCTCAATCCGGTGTCTAGAGAGAGATATGGCCAAAATATCGTTACTATTAAATTCGAACCCGTCCTTAAGATAAATTTAATTATTATTCAATAAAATAAATATAACTCTTTTTTTTTTAAAAAAAAAAACTACATTAATGTGTTATTTGTTGCATATGAAACTAGACATCCATAGCTATCTATGCAGATGTAATTCACCAATTTTTCACAACTAGAGAGTGAGTGTAGAATAACTAGTTGTTATACATAAGCATTTTCACCACAGCTAGACAAATTGCTCCTCATTGTCTCCAAGAGGATCAACATCTATAAAAGCAAGAATAACTAGTTGTTGATGTGTATCCTAAAAATGAAATGAAATTTAGTTAATTTTAAATTCATATGTAATGTGTCACATCAATAACCCAATGTCAGTAATGAGGCTAGAAATTCATTTTTAGGAAGGCCAAATGTATATAAAATTATTTTTATAAATTAGTTCTATACATATGTTAAATTTGTGAGCTATTATTTTGGCAAACTCCCAATAGATTTGAAACTAGATTTTTTGTTAAGAAATGACTTGTTCAATTCACATGATATTAATTATGGTTATTAATTACTGCTATTGATTACTAATTATTCTTATTTATAAATGAAAGAAAATTATCACGTTTATTACTGTTATATTAGTAACATGATTATTTGAGATATTATGTTTTTGTTTTATTATAGTATATGACTTTTTTTTTTTGTTTTGTACTCTAGTTGTTGTTTGGGGCAAAAAAACAACCCCATCAGCAGGCTTAAAAATTCTACCAAAAACCCTAACACCATGCTATGCTGTTTCAAGCTGAACACTAACACCACTCCCAAACAGCAGAAACAAACACCTCAAAGTTACACAAGGGTGTAAATAAAATTAATTTTAATAACCAACCAAACATCTTTTCCAAAAAAATTATAAAAAACTTTATATTGAGAGAGAAAATATAAATATATTTAGTAAAACAAGCATTGATTAGTAAAATAAATAAATTGTACGTAAATAGATCCTGCAAACCATGTGACAGTTGATAAATTATCACGCAATGTGATTCACGTGAATGCATTGTTGTAATCTTTTCGAACGTGCTAAAGTCTAGAAGCGGATTTTTTCGATGAATATTGAAAAAAAAAAAAAAAAAAAGTATGCGAGCGGTAATCCAGTTTACGACTAGAGAGAGCAACAGTTACAAAGAACATGTTGTTTGTTAGAGTATATGTTAAAAGTTTGCATTTAATACGTAACCTTATAAAGTATATTTGCAAGACTTGTTTTGCGGATAAAGTGTTTGATAAATTGTAAAGTTGATTATTTATTAATGTCAACCGGTAACAATGTGCAGATAAAAATTATTGAGACAATCCCTAAGTAACGAGCATCTCGATCCTGTTTCAAAGTGGGAAAATACTTTCGTACAGAAATACCTTTGCTACATTATTTGATGTGACTTGATTTTACTGTTTGTATGGTGTATCTGCATATTAATTCTTTTTTCTTGTTTTATTATCGGATCAATTTTGTTTCCCTAAAACTTTGCTACCCTTCGTTCACATTCTAAAATTAAAGCGGGTAGTTGCGTAAACGAGCAACCTCTACATTGATTTTGATTTGGACTGGGAATGTGATGTGAATGAATCTGAATCAATGATGCGAGACGTCTTGATTAGCATGCTTTCCACAATTGAATCTGAATCAACCAGTTCAAAAATTTAAAATTTAATTAAATTAATAAAATTAATTTTTAACATATAAAAAATAAATATATATTGTATTATATAAAATATTAATAAATAAAATATTTCAAATAATATATATATATATATATATTATATTTAAAATATTTAATTATATATAATTTATAATTTAATAATATTATTAAATATTTAATTAATATATTATATAAAATTAAATAATTAAAAATAAATTAATATATATATATATTAAAATTGATAAATATAATATATTAATAAATATAAATAAATTTATTCAAATAAATTAAGTATAACGTAATTATATTTATTTATTTGTATTTTAAATTATTTCATATATTTTTAATTTTTAAAAATAAAAAATTAATAAAATAAATAATTTATATTAAAATAATAATTTAATATATTTTATATTTTTTTTAAAATATAAATAGATTATGAAATAAATATTTTACTGATTAGGTCTGATTTTCAAACAATTGGTTCATACTGTAGCAGCAGCATTAATGCCAACGGCTCACATGCGTGCTAATATTAATGAATGGTTGGCGATTGTTAGCAGACGGCAGAGGGAGCGATACTTGCTTTGACAATAAGCAAAGCCTAGCCCAAGGATGCCGTCTGCTCCTGCTTCCCTATTTAATGGGGACCCTACAGCAGGGTGGCGGAAAGTCAAATGACCACCAGTCCAACATTAATGCGCAGGGGCCCTCTCTGACTTCACAACTGGGAAATACGTATCTATAAGCATTGCTCTAATTTTAATCTCTATAAATAAAAATATACAAATTCACCCACAAATAAAAAAAAATAAAATTCAACTTGATAAAAGAGCCCTTCGCGAAACCTACGTAAACCTTCTCAACCGATACCTAAAAGAGAAGGTTAATTATTATCAGACTTAAATGTCAATATATATATATATATATATTGTTACATTTTAAAATGCGGTACAAACTACAGTACGCTTAGGTATAAATTTCTCTTTACATTAATGCAAGAAGTGAGTCGTTCATCAACTGTGGAGACCTAGTTCAATTCATTGAATATTAAAACCAGTTATATCTGAGAAAACTAATTTGTTAATCAAATTGAAATTACCATTAATTGGATCGTTTTATAACTAAATGAACCGAGTTAAAAATTAATTACTTTTGTTCAATTACGGTTTACAATTTTTTTTCTTTTTAAACTCTCGTTTGCCCAAATGAACAAAATATTAGGCTTATATAGATTCTTTTACTTTTTTGTTTTCCTTAAAATACTTAGAACTCATAATAACATAATTGTGGATATAAGACAAATACCCTTAAATAATCATTATATCTTATAAAATTAAAAGTACTATTCATAAGATATTTGTAAAAGAATAAATTTATATTATTTTAAATTGAAATATTATACATAATTCAAATTAATAATAATATAATACCATACTTTGTTGCTCTAAAATTAATACTTTTATGATCTATTAAAATGTCAACATGTACATAATTGAAATTATTTTTTTCAAAATAGTTCATAATTTTTATTTTCAAATTGATTTTGTGAAAAATATACCATAATTAATTTAACAAACTAGTTAATGGATCTTAAAACAAGTATGACATGAAAAGATCAGTTAACTAAAACTTTTGGGTTTGGTTTTAGTGTCAAAAAGTTATTGAGCCGAAGTTTTTCCTTTGATTGAACCTTTTTGGCTAGCAAAAAGGTTCTACTTTTATGAAAGGCTACGTAGAATTATTTATGTGATAATTTTTAATTATTTTATATGTGATATATATTTTCAACGTAATTGTCTTATTGTTTATAATATTTAAGAAATATTGTAAATTAATTAATTAAAAAAATATATTTAATATTAAATTTAATTTTTAATATATTTTTATTTTTATAAAAAATAAATTTAAATATTTAATTAATAATTTTACAATTTTTGCGATTGTGATGGTAATTTTTAAGTGAATCCATTGCCTATTAATCTATACAGACTATAAATATAGGCATGTGAGCTGAGTTGTTTTAAGCCAAAAGGCAACATCAGAGCGTGGAAGTTTCTGCATGATCGAGGCGTGACGCTGGGAGCTATGATTCCCTCAAATGAGTAGCAATCATCACACGGAATGGGTCCTCTCGTAAGTTTTTTTTTTTTTATTCAAAGAAAAGTACTCCCCCCGGGAAATTGTAAATCTATATGTTCCCATGCCCGAAGGGCCTTCAACCTGCAACCTTCACAATTTTTTTTTTTATTTTTTTTTTATTTTTTATAAGTTTTTGCGGTCTCGCCTTTTTCGCTGGGTAACATTTGAATCCTTTTGTTCGGTGGGTCCCTGCCATCGCATTCACCATCATTATTCCCACTCCCTTCAGTTCCCTTAATCAACCTTTACTTTTGTTAGTTTTAATTTCTTCATTATAACATTTATGTACTAGTGCTTCCATGCGCACAAGTAAATGATTATAAAACTCCCAAACAATCGCCCAATTCATTCTCCTTTATTTATTAATAAGCAATAAATAATTAATGATAAATAGAAATTAAAAGAATTATTTTCATTATATAATTCATAACTAATAAATTTTTTATTAAAAAGCCATTACTTTAACCTTTGAAATAAAAATAAAGGTAAATAAAATATCAAGAAAGTAATTTTTGTGTGACTAGACATAAATTTCTAGTCTGAATTTTACGCTGAGAAATCGATCTTAAAAAAAAAAAAGAAAGAGTTCTTACAAAATTGGAATAAAGCTAAAAATGAGTAATGTTCCTATTCTTTCAAGTAGAAGTCGCATTAGTGAGAAAGAATAAAAAAAAACTTGTAAATAAAGTGGCGGTTGCATTTTTTTACCCTCGACAGAAGCGATGGGTGCTTTCATCTCCAGCAAGCATGAAAATATGAGTAGACAAGAATGGCATCAAAAACAATTCTAAGAGCTTGTTTGGAATGGACTAAGCCTAATGGAACATTATTTAACTCCTTTGACCAATTTATTAAATTAACATCACAAGTTCAAAGTATACAAATTTAATTAAATTCTCGTATCTTAAAAGATGTGCTAAGACTGTTATATATGAGATTGGAACAGAGAATTTAGTTTGATTCATTTTATCAGTTAAAAATACTAATATCTAATAAAGAATTCAAATCAAACCTTTTTGTCTCAAAATCTATTTCAAAAGAGAGATTAATTTTGTAATTTAGGTATGAATCAAATGAATTCAAGTCTATTTTGACTTTTACGCCATAAATTAAAATTTTTAGCCCCAAATTTTGTTTTTCTTGATATTTTAAAAACAAGTTTGAAGCCCAAATGAAGGGATTACAACCCTTGGTTTAACTGTTAGGTTAAGATTTTGGTACTTAAGATATATTGTTGTTGTATCCACATAAACAATTCAGGGAATAGAATCAATGCAGTATAATACTTGATAAAAATATTGAAGTGGTAAAAGGAATCGGTAGCAGCTTGTTGGGTATTAAATTTTTAATATAATTCAATTTAATTTGAAAAGATGGAATTCAACATTCAAATTCAATTGATTTAGTAACAGAATTCTAATTTTAATCTTTTATTTGGTATAAATTCTTATATAAATAAATAAAACTGTATTTTTTTTGTTTGGTTAAAATATTTAAAAGTGAAACAATGAAATTAATTAAGCTCTATGAAAATTACTAATTCCATTGCATTTTTTTAAGGGTGAAAATCCAATAGAATTCTTATGCTTTAAAAATCTCAATAACAAACAAAAAATTAGAAAAATTCAATTGAATTGAATTTTAGAAATTTTTGACATTTCAAACAAACTATAAATGGTAATAAAGTAGGTAATTTATTACATAAATGCAACTTGATTTATTGAAATGCTACTCTTTGTTCGTATGAAAATTTTATTTTATTTTATTTTTTGGTTATTTGAAAACAAGGCCATTAGAACGTGAAATTTTCAAAATCTACAAGACTGGTCATAAACAAAGAAAATGTCTATCAGTGGTAGAATCGCATGAATTTTTAATTTTAAATATAAGATTCGATCTTTAATCTCCACAAATCGAAAAGCAAAAAAAAAAAAAAAAAGCTTTAGTATATGAACACCAAGAATATATAAATCAAATATACCAACAAAATAAAAATAAAGCAGTAAAACAAAATTAATTTTGGGTTTACATATCAAATCAAGTATTTAATTTGGTTACAATTAATATTTTTTTAAAAAATTATTTGTGACCACTCAAAAAGTTTGTCTAGGCATTCAACCAAAAAGTTGCTAAGAGATAGATGCATGATCTAAGCGATTACATGTAAGCCCTAGTTGATCAGCTGCAAATAACAGCAAATTTTATAAATTGTGTTAACTAAAAAGTAGGTTAGAAAAATAGTAAAACTATATAATTATTATACGCAATTGAAAAGTTAAATCATTCAACCTAAAAATTTTGGATGAACACGTCACCGCTCTTATTGGCGAGCTACTTATCAGCTCTATTATATATATATATATATATGTATTATACATGAATGATTGCATCTATTTCTTCTTTGTTTAGCTAAGGCTTACCCATTTTTCCACCTTTATCAATCTTCAAAGTTAATTCTTATCATGAATGCATATAATGCATGGAGCGAGGTCAAGATGTAATCGGGGCAAAATCAGTACTTTTGGCCCAGCGTTTGATGTGTTGGGTTTAGGTTTTGGCTTGTATGCAGCAGGGAAATGGGTAGGGCACCACATGATACGAAAATATACGATTTTTTAAATGTAATTTTGATATAAAATGTGTTGCTTGCACTGAAATTTTAGTTGATCTAACTGAATTAGGAACACCATAAATAGAATTAGTACAGACTTAAGAGAATTTCAGGTCACCAAGGGACCCAGAAGCTACGTGCGGCACGACAATAACCCTTTGTTGCTATGTTTGGGAAACAACGTAGGGCAAAGGAAATTAGAAGAAAGAAAATGACAGGGATGAAAGATAGGAGCAAACAATTTTTTTTTTTTTTTTTTAATTTTTCGCATATTTGGAAAAAGATAATACGAAGAAGAAAAATTAAAAATTTTTGATTGAGAAAAGGTGACAAGTGAGAGAAAAGAAAATAATGTGTTACAATTTCAATGTTGCCCTTATATTAAAATTGATGTGAATAAATTAGTAAGAGAATTAATAACTTTTCTTTTAAAATTGAGAAGAATAAATATTACCGGCCAGGGAAGAATATTTTATTTTATTTTTTCCATCTAATCATTTTGACAATTTTTAAATAATAATAATAAAAAAAAAACTAGTTGACTTAAGCCACAAAGAGCCTTAAAAATAAATTAACCGATCAGAAATTTTTTTAATTTTTTAAAATAATCAATCAAAATTATTAGAAAAATTTTATTTCCTCCTATATTTTCTTTACTTACACCCACTTAATGATTTTTTTCTTCAAAAAAGAAAAAAGGAACGCAACCCTCTTTCCGTTGTTTTTCTGTCTTTCTCGCCCATTTTTCTCTCCCAAGCAGTACATACGTGAGGCGTTATAAAATAGGGTATGACGGAGGCGTGTCACTTTCTTATTACGCGCACCAGCGTATGATAAATTGACTATTTTGTTTAAGATTGTAACTGCCAACTAAAATTCGCCCTCACATTTACTGGATTTAGTTCAAGGTATAGTTCTTACCTGTTACAATGTTACGCCATCTCTGAAACCCAATCAATTCAACATGAACAAAATTTGAGTTCAAATTCGTTTTTGTTTGTAGGAGAACTTAGGACGAAAATAACACATGTATATACCAAAATGAGAAAAAAAGAAACTTCACGTGAATATCACTAATATATGTTTATTTTTCAATTTTGTTCTTTATTTGATTAATTGTATTTATCATAACTCAATTTTTTTTAATTTATCATAAAAACTTTATTTTTGTTAAGATAGGTAACATTTTACTAAATAAAATAAATTATTAAAATACGTTGGAGTTATTCATTTGAAAAAATAAACTTTTTTATAATAAATTAAAAAAATAAATCGTAACATATCTTTATTATTATTATTATTATTATTATTAATTTATTTATCATAACAAGCGAATTGTCATCAATGCCCTTTGACCCGATACGGACTCTAACCATATATATAATTTTTTTGATTTTCTTGTGCAATTCAATTACAGTCCTCCTGTACTCCCCCACGTATGCCTTTTTCAGTCAATTTCGTCACATCATAGCCTCTACCTCGCCTCGCCACTTATTATTATTATTTTTTAAATAATACTAAATATTACAACAAAATTATCATCATTTATTATATTTTTATTTTTATTTTAGTGAATAATTTTTTTGTCTTAATAAATAATTTTATTTAATAAAAAATATTCTTATTAACAAGAATGATATTTTTCTAATAAATAAATAAAAAATTCATTACGTTTAACATTATTTTTATCTCTTTCTCTAGAAGCAATAGCTGGCAATTAAATGTAACATTCACCCACCACATGAGGCTAGGACTCTAAGAGTACAAGACAAATCAGTGGTCCAACATGCAATCTTCCTTTCTCATTTTTTAGGCAAGCAATCTACGAATATGGGAAAAGACAAATTTAAGAATATACGATGAAATATTTTATATTACATATAAAACATTAAGATAATATAAAATATTATATATAATATTAAAGTTAATTATATTTACTCTAATCTAAATGAATTAGAGTCAGATTTACTGGAAGAAGTGGTGGGCCCCGTTTGGGATTGCGGTGGCGTTTGTAAAAGTGGAGTTAGGAGCAAAACGCAATTATCAAGGTGTTTGGAAAACACCAGAGACCGCACCACGACTTATCACTGAAGTGTTAATTGGCAAGCTGCAGGTATTGGCGCTCGCTCCGCGTCTCTAGAAACCAATTTTTAAGGACAAAAAAATTCATCAAATTTATTAGATAATTACATGAAATTCATTTAAAATCTTTTCAATTTTTTTTATTCTTATCTACAAACCATCTTATCTGAAAATAAATCATATCCATTTTATAAATTTATTTTGTTTTTATAAAATATGAGTCTTTTTATTAATTTAAGTTTATATGATTTATCTTGTTATTAATTTTTATATAATAATGAATAAGTATTTAATAATATATTAATAATTTGTTGGATGGGTTAATACTTAACTAAGTTGTATAATAATATATCACAAACAATAGTATTCTTTAAATTTATTATTTATTATAATAACCGTTTGATTCATAATTTATCAAATATTTTTAAAAAATTATTTTTTTATATTACAATTTTTTAAAATAAAATTATTAAATAATTAATTACATTTGTAAACAAAAAATTACCTATTTATTAAGGGTAATAATAAAACTTAACATTAAATTCAAATAGACTTGTGATATAATATTAAAAAATTAGTACATAGTGACTAGTTAGATAAAGACAGCCAATTTAAAAATTTAAAAATTTATTTTAAAATTAAAAAATAACTTACATGTGTTATTTATTAAATATATTATATTAAATTAATAAAAAACATGTAAATTAAAATTTATATTTAAAAAATAATATTTTGTTGGTATGTATCGTATCATTGTTTATTAATAAAAGATTATATCACTAATTGTGTATGGTGGGTCAACAAAAATGGACCCCCTTGCAATTTGTCATGTTTCATTATTTTCCAAGCTAATCTCCAAGCTAATCCAATCCAACGGTAAAATCATTAATTTAATTGTTGGAACATTAAAAAAAAAAGGGTTCACACGTAAGAAAACGTTCAAGTAAAATTCAAGTATGGCCCAAAAATAAAAAAAGGGAATGTGGATCTTTGCCTTTCGAAAGAGCGTCGCATTTTTATTTCTCTACGAGAGGCAAATCAACAGGAGTAAACGCAGAGAGTAAGCGCGACACATTGAAACTCTCTCTCCTCTGTCCACCTGCCGCCTGCGCCTCCATAAGTATAAAATCAGGATACTCACTCATCTCCTACGCACAATACACACACGTTAAAAGTTTCAGGCGCCTCTCTCTCTCTCTCTCTCTGTTTTTCCGGAATCCAGACTAGGCTACATTAATTAAACAAGATTGGGGAGCGGACAGTCTCTTGCGAGTGGCAATTTATCAGTCATCAAGCAGGGGCAGAGCAATGGAGCTTCCCCTGTCCATCTCTTCTTTTCTGGCAAGAATTCTTCTTCCCCGCCATTTATTTCTTCGTTCTTGACTCGAGAACTGATGATTTTTAGCAGTACTAAATTTTCTTTACTGTCTGAGAGTGTTCTCTCTTTCTCTCTTTTCTGTCTTTCTTTTCTCAGTTTAATTTTCCTATTTCCTAGGGTTCCCCATCGGGTGATTCTGCTTGATTTTTCCTCGAGACCTGTGTGTTCTTTTGTGGTTGTTGAGAAATTTAAGGGAAAGAAGACAAAAGGAATTCTTTTCATTCCACTGGCTGTTTTTTTTTCCTTGCTGAAAAAGAAAAAGTTAAGTAGCCTTATTTTTTTTTTTAATTTTTTATTCTCTTCACCCGAACGTCAACGGCACAAACGATTTTGGCTACCCTCTTTTCCTTTTTTTTTTTCTTGATTATTAATCTTTTTCCATTTTCGCGGAAGCGAGAATGGATATCTCTGAGAATCCTGTTTAACGGTTCTTGTTTTTCAAATTCAAAAGAAAAAGAAAAAAAAAGGAAATATGCCTAATTTTCACTTGGCAAACCAAATGATCTATTATTATTATTAATTGTAAAATAGTTACACCAAAAGTTGAGAAGAAAAAAAGGAAATATGAGCATTCAACAGGTGATGTCCCTCGTGGGTAAGCAGTTTATTATACATCATCATAATAGACAAAAAGAAAAAGAAAACGATGCTTTGGCTGTTTTTAGTATCAACTAAATCAAGTAAGCCAAATCTCTCACCGCCTTTCTCTGTGGGGGCAGACGCATGCCTTACAAGTAACATACACAAAACACGCGCACATGAACTCTGAGTAATCGTTAATTAATTAGACGTGTTGTTGTGCGGGTATCACTGGAAAATGGAGTTGCCAAGCAGGGCCATGGAGGTCTTGTTGTTGTTGTTGTTGTGGATCTTTATGTCTGAGGCAAGAATTCTATTTTTTTTTTCTCCCTTTTTTGAACGTTTCGCTGTTTGGCACACTGTTTCCTCTTTTCTCTTTTTTTTTTTTGTTCTTTTTTTTTTTTTTTCAATTAACATTTAGACTACCCCGAAAGTGTTTCTGGACTGTTAACAGTAAGAAAGGGGGAAAAAAGCTATACCGTCAAAATTGCATTAATATTTTTTTGCCCGAGGCTTTGTGTTAAGTTGCTCTTGGTTGTAGTAACCCAACAAAGGGAGTTGCTCGTTTTTGTTGAACCTTGTTTTGTTTTGAATTATGTGGATTTGCAGGTGTTATGCCTCGTCTCTGTAGTTTGTGCGGAGAGGTCTGATACACGATTGCTTCTGACTCCCAACGCCACTACTGGGTGAGCTATTTTTGCCCCCTTTTTTTTTTTTTTTTGTATTTTTCGTCATATTTCTCAGTGTATTCTTGTTGTAACTTGTCTTCTGAAATTCTCTCTGTATATAGGGAAAGACATACTGAAGAATATTGTGCGATGTACGATATATGCGGCAGACGGGAAGATGGAAAAGTATTAAACTGTCCTTATGGTTCCCCTGCAGTGAAGGTATGCCTTTTAGGAGGATGTATGCTACTGTTATACCATTCTTCCTGCTGTAACTTTTGTCTATGTCTCGTTATAAAATTTCCAGAGGACTTAGTGGCAAATGCTTTTCTGTTCCTCAGCCAGATGAGATACTTTCGAAAAAGATCCAAAGTTTGTGCCCGACGATTTCTGGCAATGTATGTTGCACGGAAGCTCAGTTTGACACATTGCGGGCTCAAGTCCAGCAGGTGAGATACTAATATACCATATTGTTAATATTCTGTTCTTGATTTGATGTGTATGGGTATGACAAGGTGAGCTTTTATTTTGGGCATGGTAAAGAGCCCAGGGTCGAGGAGATATGTGTAGGCTTTTTAACATACAATGTGCTAATTTGGTTACTTTTTACAGCTTGTTAATTGTTTCTATGCTTTAACTTTAGTTCTCACTGTTCTGGCTGTTGTTTTTGAACACGACTCCCGATTTAGTAATGTCAGTTAAATAGTTAGGGAGTGGCTGAGGGCCTGTGAACCTTCTGAGTACAGATTATCAGTAAAGATTCTCGAAGTTTGGTATTCTTTGCTGTCCTTTTCATGCTTTCCAAAGTTATGCAATTTATCTTCATCTATACAATTGATTTATTGCTATTCACCAGGCAATTCCTTTTCTTGTTGGGTGCCCAGCATGCTTGAGAAACTTTCTGAATCTTTTTTGTGAGCTTTCTTGCTCTCCACAACAGAGTTTATTTATCAATGTGTCTTCTGTTTCCAAGGTAAGGCATCTTTCTACCTATGTTGTTGTATTTTGGAAAAGCTTTATATTTTCCCACCATATTCCTCTGAAATTGAACACAAATTGTTTCATTACTGATGAGAATCAAATTGTCCGTTGATTTGAAATATTACTTGGTATCAACAGAACCTTTAAGAATGTAGAACTTGGACTAGTCATTTTTTCAGATGTGAATCAAAATTTGTTTGATATATATATATATATATATATTCTGTTTTTCAAGATACATGCATCTTAATATTACTGAACTCTGCACAAATTTGTTAAATTGTCCATGAAACTCTGCAATTCCTACAGTCAATAGCATATGTTTCACATGTATCAGATAGTTGCAAATTTCTTGCAGACAGCAACACCATTGCTTATGTTGGAGAGTCTGAATGTGTGAATTTTATTTGTGGCATCCTACTCTCTTTTCAGGTTAAGAACAATTTGACCGTGGATGGAATTGATTTTTTCATAACTGATGCTTTTGGTGAAGGGTTATATGATTCTTGCAAGGATGTAAAATTTGGCACCATGAATACTCGAGCGCTGAACTTTATTGGTGCAAGTGCTCAGAATTTTAAAGGTAAAATTTGACTTGTTTTTCTTGGTTGTCTCTCCTTTCCTTGGAAATGATGTGGGATGGAAGTGTAAAAATGTTAATTAAATGCTAAAACCTGATTAAGCTTTCATGGAGTTTATGGAATTCACCATAGAAGATAAAATAACTCTACAAACAATACTTTGTTTGATTGATAATTCATAGATTGATAGAATTAATACATCATGCTGCTAGAGGCCATAATTATTATAGTTTTCAAGCTCAATGAAGAATAACTCATAAGGAAATAAATAAATATGATCTTTAAATCCCTAAACTTGGGCCTAAACTCACTAAACCTAATAATATCTAATTAATCAAAACTTTATTTTCTTCATAATGTTCTAAAAGTATCTAAATAAGCTGTGAAATAAGAATAATGAAAATTATAACAAAATTATCAAACAATAAAAAAGAGTCTTCGTGTCTTATTCTACATGGGAAACATGAAGATGCCCATAGTCACACAAAGTGTCCATTTGTTCCTTCATAAGGGTGTGTCCTGAATCTTAGTTATCGTAAAGATCTTTGTTCCTATGATATGATTGAGGTGCTATGCATATGTTCTTAATAGAAGAAGTCTTCTATTAATAACATTGTTATTACATGGATCAGTGGCCATCAGCTTATCTGTTAATTGTGAAAGAGTTACTTAAAAGTCCTATGTTTTATAGGTCCCTGTTTCAGAGGTGCTATTGATAGGCCAAAAATGTACTCAGTTCTTTCAAGAGGGGCTTTTTACTTATTTCTTTGTCGGTACATGTTTCAGTTGACTAGTCTTACCATTGGTTTCATACATGATTGTTGTGTATTTTTAGTGCTTATGCCGTGATTACTTTGGGCAGATTGGTTTGCGTTTATTGGTAGACGAGCTGCTCCAAATCTGCCAGGCTCACCTTATGCCATTACATTCCTGTCAACTGCTCCAGAGTCATCAGGAATGAGAGCTATGAATATTTCTACCTATACATGTGGGGATATTTCACTTGGCTGTTCTTGTGGTGATTGCCCTTTGTCTCCTGTTTGTGCCAATACAGCTTCTCCTCCAGGGCACAAAGAGGGTTCCTGTGCAGTGAGAATTGGTAGTCTTAAGGTGAGGGAATACAGGTTAGAGAATTTTTAGCTTCTGTACTGGTTTTTTGGTTCTGGGTGAATATGATGATGCACCTAGGCATATAATTATGCCCCTTTTCTTTTGTAATCTTTGTGGCTTTATGGTATAATGTTTTGCTACTTTAATTTCAGCACTTCATTCTGCAGGCCAAATGTGTTGACTTTGCATTGTCAATCCTCTACATCATAATGGTTTCTATGTTTTTGGGCTGGGGCTTTTTTCATCGGAAAAGAGAAAGAAATGAAACTTCCAAAATGAAACCATCATCAAATGCATCTGATGGTGGTGAAATCCTTTCTACTACTGGGCAGAAGGAAGACAACCCCTCTGTTCAGGTACCTTTTCCTGTGATCATCATGCAAATTTTTAATAGTTATCCTACTGCAATTTAATGAAAATGAATGAGGCCAATTGTGTTTAGGTAGGTTTACTTTTCCAAATTATTCAAAATTTAGCCCCCCCCCCCAAAAAAAAGCCCTCTGGAAAGAGGTTATATGATTGTGATGTTACCCTTCTACTGGTGCTTTTCTTTACCCCTTGCCTCTGACCATTTACCAGATGCTTGAGGATTCTATTGCAACTGGAAACATAGTTCAGCTTTCTATTGTTCAAGGATATATGTCAAAGTTTTACAGGTTGCCACCTGTTCTATCTTTTCTTCAATCAACATGGACAGAATGGTTATTGATCTTGTGGGTTTCCTTATATGCAGGAGATATGGAACATGGGTTGCTAGACATCCAACCATTGTGTTGAGCTTGTCGTTGGCAGCAGTTGTGCTGCTTTGTTTAGGTCTAATACGTTTTAAGGTGGAGACATTGCCTGAGAAGGTATACTCCTTACTTAAATCCAATTTCAATTATTTGTTTATGATAATATATTCTACATTTTTACTTTCTCTCCTTCTCTGTCTCTGGTTTTTTTTTTTTTAATAATTTTTTTATTGTTTTTTCAATAATTTTCAATGTGCCACAATCATAGTAATGTCCTGATGAGGAACTTGTTACTGATAGTGGGTAAAAATTTGCAGTCCGGATTAATGAGCTTTGATGAAATGTGTAAAATGCTCCCAAGGTCCAAAGATATCAAGTTAATTATGTTTTTTTAGACATGGATTTTTATTTTTAATCAATGAGAAACAATATAAATTTACTAATGGTTAGTAGCATTATAGCATGATATTTTTAACTTTTGTATGGGCATTGTTTTTTTTTGTAAATTTTCTTCCCATGTATCTGTCAATTGCTAACATATGTTTTTTCAGCTGTGGGTGGGTCCTGGGAGCAAAGCTGCAATGGAAAAACGATTTTTTGACAGCCATCTAGCTCCTTTTTATAGAATTGAGCAGGTTCTGCAGTGTTCCTTAAAAGTTTTTGGTTTATGTTATTTTTCATCAGTCTATCTTTTTAAAAATTTTTTACCAATTTTATGATGGTCAGGCAAGTGTTATCTTTTATGTATGTGTTCCAAAGGCCTTAGGATTAACTGAAAATTTCTGCTTCTGTGTACAACAGGCATTACTGGGGAATGATAGTTGCCTTTGACTTGACCTGGCTAGTTAGTGAAACAACTGGATTTTGCTTTTACATGCTGTAGCACAATAATAAAGTGACTTCATAGGTTGACTGTTGTCTGGGTGGTCAAGCTTTTAGGTGAAACTTAGAATATGGATCATATATTCTACTCCAACACTCTCCCTCATATGACAGCTCGACTCACTTGGGCTGGAAGCGTGAACAAACTATGCTCACCTGGCCCTAAAGTATGAACAAACTAGAAATTCATAATTAATTTGCAATTAAATGTGAATCACTTGGCTATGAAGGCTCTGATACTGTTCAGGAAATAGATCATACATTATATTTCAATAGTTTTAATTTTTGCTCATTAAAAGAGTAAATTGATTGGTCATTACCTCCTAGTAATGCTATATCATCATTGCAGTCAATTATGATGCACTGCTTTTGGTACAGTGGCTCATGGTGTTTGAGCACAGGAAAATGCATATGTTGTAGTTTCTCATGTTGGATAACAAAATTTAGACATATGGTTGCCCTTTTTGTTATACTTCACTTGTTTCTGGAATTTTCCTTGGTTTTCTTATTGGCTTGTGGCTCATTGTGGATTTGGTGTTTGAGTAGAATAGGGTTTGTACTACTACACTACGTGTTGGTGCTCAATGAAGGTGTTGTGGTGTTTCCTGATTACATATGCAATGACATGCTGTAGATAGAATTGGTGTTCTTCTGTTGCACCAATCTAAATGAGTGACTGGATTTACTATCTCATTTTGATTATTGCAGTAACTAACAGTGACATTTTCCTCCAGCTAATTTTAGCAACAGTTCCAGATACAAAGGATGGCAAGTCACCGGGTATTCTGACTGAGGAAAACATTAAGCTACTTTTTGAAATACAAAAGAAGGTAAAGTACATGTTATGCATAGGATTTGAGAACCATTCCATAAATTTCTTCTTTTCCGTTTCTATAAATTTTTTCCCTTTATGTTTATTGCCCAACTGTAATTTGGAATTCCAGTTTAATACTAATCAATTTTAACAGATTGATGGAATCCGTGCAAATTATTCTGGTTCGATGGTATCTCTGACTGATATTTGTTTGAAGCCATTGGGCCAAGATTGTGGCATTCAAAGTGTTCTGCAGGTTTTTTCTTTCTTAATGATCTGCATATTGGGCAATGCAGCATTGTTGTCTAAATTTTTGATATTTTCAATTTCTGAATCTTGTGCTAGTAACTCTGCTTTCCCTGAAGTGCCTTCTAGGCTTGCTATTGTCACAGCAGCCAATGCTTTTTCCAACTTAACTACATTTGACAGTGACCACCCCAATTTTGTTTTTTCAGTTGTTTTTATTGGCATGATGATGCATTGGTGTGTATCTTGGACATGTTCCAAGCTTTTGTGCTTCATGTTTTGCTCCCCCAACTTGACTTTTCCTTTGCATTTTGCTCTAGGATCTTTTGGTGCCTCTGAATAGATTTCTTTGGTCAATTCTGAATTGAATTTGTTGTACATCTCATTTTATGTCTTCATATCAAGAATGGGGAAGAAAAGGTGCAGGGAAGATATGTCTTGCATAACATTTCCTGGAATGCTTTTTAGCTGGACTATTGGCTTACATATATGATTTTGTATTTTTTAACTGATACCTCTCTCTCTCTCTCTCTCTCTATGTCTCTCTGCCTCTCTCCTGACAAGTATTTCCAAATGGATCCTCAAAATTACGATAATAATGGGGGACTTGAGCACGTGATGTATTGTTTACAGGTAAGATGTGACAGCTCTACCTTCTAAAGATTAAGCCAATGTTCTTATTGGCACAAGTTAAAATGCTTGGCTTTTTTTATCATTTTTATTTTTTTAACTTTTATGCTTACTGATATTCTGATTGGGTCTTTTGGTTGCTAATAAAGCTGGATGTTCATGTTATGCATGTAATTTTTCTGGATTGAGCATGGTTCTTTATTTTGTGTGGTTCTTTAGGATTGGATGGCATCATCTTAGAATCTGTCTATGATTTTAACTTCTAAGATGCCAAAAACAGTTTAAATGCATTCTGCGCTTTGTGTCCCATACAACTATTATGTATATGCTGGCTGTTGTCAGGTCAATAAGTGTTGTTGTCTAAATATGAAAAATCTCTCATATACAACAGATATCCCATTAATATATGGAGAAATAACTTGTTTTAGAATGAAATAAAAAAATCTGGTATCCATGTTGATGTTAAAATTATCTATTGTTTTTGATGCAATTTGACCAATTTTCTTATACTATACTTGATATGTATCTGAAATAACTCCAATAAAGTTCCATTTTCAAGTTGATTTACTGAAGCTTATTTGCTGTGTGCTGTTTCAGCACTATACCTCTGCAGAGAGTTGCATGAGTGCATTCAAGGGCCCTCTTGACCCAAGCACTGCCTTGGGAGGTTTTCTGGGGAACAACTACTCTGAGGTAGTGTTTTAATCTCTGCAAATTAGACAACAGTTACACTTGGGATGACATCCTAATAGTCTAAAACAAAGTTTCCGGTTCAGGCTTCTGCATTTGTGGTAACTTATCCTGCAAACAATGTGATTGGGGGAGAAGGAAACGAAAATGACAAGGCTATTGTTTGGGAGAAGGCCTTTGTTCAGTTAGCAAAGGTTTGCTTTTAATCTATTTCACTGCCTATTCTGTCACTCAGTTCTTTTATCCTGAGGTGCTTGGTGCAGTAGTGTTATGTTGTACTGATTGGTAACAACTCTTAGCTCTGTCATTTCTAGCTGGGAGAAGTTTGCCATGACGGCATCATTCATTAGCTTGTTCATGTTACATTGTGGCAAAAGTGTTTTGGAATATATATTGTTTTGCCATATAAGTTTCTGTGTGAATCTGTGTAGCTTGTATTGAAGGTTCTTTTGCTTCTGAGTAGTTTAGAATGACAAATATATTTAAAAATGTAGTTATGAAGTTTTTGCTGCCCTGTTGGGAAATCTTTTAAGATGATGTGTGAAGGTACCCTTGAAATTGTACACAACGATTGTATGGCAAAGCTCTATTTTTTTTAACCTTGTTCTTTTAATTATTCCACTAAGGGAATTATTTTAAATCAAAAAGTAAAGACCCTCTTTGTGAGGGTTGTTCTGCTTTTGAAACCCAAAGTTCATCCTGAATATGCTAATTTTTGACTTCTGATGTGGTCACAGATTTCAAACACATTTCTCTACTAGTTAAAGGGCAACAGGATTAGAACATATTCTTGCTGTGTTACTTATGAACCTCTATATTTTATGTGTCAGGAAGAATTACTGCCTCTGGCACTATCTAAAAATCTTACCCTTTCTTTTTCATCGGAAAGCTCTATTGGGGAAGAATTGAAAAGAGAAAGTACTGCAGATGTCATAACAATATTGGTGAGTGTTTTTTTGTTTTTTAGGCTTTTCTATTCTTTTGGCAGTTGAGTTATTGAAATAGACTAATGCTATTCATTCAAACAATCATATGATCACTTTCTTATTAATCACAATGTCATTTTGAATGTAGTTATAGGACCTACAATTACAATGACATTTAATTGGTACCACATGTGTTTGTAAGATTTATTGGTAAAGTTTATTTGTGGATATATCATTTTCCATGGAAGCAAGGCATTAGAGGTTCTGTGGAAGTACTGGAATATAGGTTTTGGGTTTAAGACCTGAAGGCATTTCAAGCAAACTTTTAACCTACAACTCCATTTGGTGGGACCATACCTTGGCAAGAGCCTTTCATCATTTTTCAGATGAGGATGACTTCGTGAAATAATTGATCAAAGAACTATATATCTATAGCATGGCTCTTTTTTCTGTCTTTCATGTAACTGTGCCACTTGTAATTAATTTTATCCTGTGCTGCTTGTTTAATTGCTTTCTACTGTTCATTTCATTTCATTTCAGGTTAGCTATCTTGTGATGTTTGCCTACATATCTCTTACTCTTGGTGATACGCTTCGTTTATCTTCTTTTTATGTCTCATCTAAGGTATGTTCTCCCTCATGAAATCAACTTCGATTCTTGTTTGGTAGGATGTGCTCTTTTGTAATACAACTTTATTTTTTTGGCATGATTTCCCTTGCATTAAAAGAAATTTTTGTCCTCATTATTCAACTAACTCCTTGGCTTGAATTTTAGGTATTGCTTGGCCTTTCCGGAGTTGTGCTTGTTATGCTCTCAGTTCTTGGATCAGTAGGACTTTTTAGTGCAATTGGAGTAAAATCTACACTAATCATCATGGAAGTTATTCCTTTTCTTGTTTTAGCTGTAAGTTTCTTCCTTCAGCACCTCTTGGACCTATGGTATTCGATGTTGGGGCATTGTTTCTATTGACTTAAGATATTTTTGTCCACCCTTGTCCTTGTGATAGGCTTAATTGAGTAAGCATATGAGTTTGCTATTATTATCTTCATAGTCTTAGTCTTATACTGTTTTAAGTGGCCAAGGATTGGCTTAGTGATTAAAAAAAAAATTTAGCCACAATCTGACTGTTGACTAGCTTTTGATCATGCCATTAGGAGCTGTAGGAATTTTCCTCAACATTCCATGCATCAGCCTCTGTTGGGGAATATGGAACTTCAAACTTATGTGTTAAAAAACCATTCCACCCAAAAGTTTAAACTGTTAGGCGAGGCCTAGGATATCAATTATATATTAACTTGGGCTGGATGCGTGAACAAACAAGGCTCTTTTGGGCTCTAAAAGTTCACAATTAAATGTGAGGGCAGTGGAATTCGAAGTCATGATCACTTGGTCATGAAGACTCTAATGCCATGTTAAGAAATTATTTCATTGGAAAGCTTCAGACATTAAGTGAGATCTAATATATGGATCACATGTTATACTCCAACATTTTGAAACTTGTAGCAAAATATTTATATGCTATTCATTTAGTTTGACAATTATGTGGTTCTTTAGAGAATAGATAATAGAATGAAGAAATTTTTGTTCTTTATTTAGAAAGAACTAGTTCTATCTTTTCCTGATCAATAATTAGATGAACTTCTTTGTCATTACCAGGTTGGGGTGGATAACATGTGCATATTGGTGCATGCTGTTAAGCGGCAACCATTGGAGTTGGCACTAGAAGGACGGATAAGCAATGCACTTGTGGAAGTTGGACCATCCATTACACTTGCTAGTCTATCTGAGGTTTTAGCATTTGCAGTTGGAAGTTTTATACCCATGCCAGCATGTCGTGTGTTCTCAATGTTTGCTGGTTAGATTTTGTATTCATTTCTCTGAAAAGTGTGGAATAATTTTTAATCTGAATTCTCTTATTCAACTTGTCTCACTTTCTCACTAACTTAGCATTCCTCTATCGCAGCACTGGCCGTTTTTCTGGACTTTCTTCTGCAAGTCACTGCTTTTGTTGCCTTGATATTTTTTGACTTCTTACGAGCAGAGGACAATAGAGTTGATTGCTTTCCATGTCTGAAAGTTTCTTCATCATATGCTGACTCAGATAAAAGTAACTATGTAGTCATATTTAGTTGATGCATTGTCTCATTTTTGTGTGCTTGTTAAATGGTTGAATTTTCATATCATATTGTGATTAGAATCTACTATGTGAAAATTTAGGAATTGGCGTGAGAAGACCTGGGTTGCTGTCTCGATATATGAAGGTACTAGACTTTGTTGTTCCATGAAAATTTCAGTCAACTGATGTTTTTGCTGGGCTGTAATGCCTATTCATTGTCCACTATGTTCTATTTTGACCAAAGTGCAATGTTCCAAATTCCTGGTTCCCTGATGATTGATATCTTTTTTTTTTTTCTGTAAGAAAATTTTGTTTCTTAGCACTATACTTCTAATCTAGATGACCTTTTTTTGTTTAAATTTTAGGAGGTCCATGCACCCATACTCAGCCTTTGGGGAATCAAGATACTGGTTGTTTCCATCTTTGTTGCATTCACATTAGCTAGCATTGTGAGTCTCTGAGGATACTTCTTGTCTTCCTAAATCCATGGACTTTTGGGCCTCTTACATGTTTCTAAGGGATACCTTTTCATCATCCTGGACATTGTAGGCATTATCCACCAGAGTTGAACCCGGTTTGGAGCAGAAAATTGTTCTTCCACGGGACTCTTATCTTCAGGTTTCAGCCTTGGATAACATTTACTACAGTTATCTTGTTTGATGTTCTATTGATAAGTGAGGTTAAAGATGCAATTCTGTTTACACAGGGCTATTTTAATGATGTATCTAAGTATCTCAGAATTGGTCCTCCAGTATATTTTGTTGTCAAGAACTACAACTATAGGTAACTCCCTGTTTTCCCGTATTTCTTTCCATAATTTTCCTTTAAGCCTCCAGCACTTTCATTGGCCAGAAATCTATTATATCATTGGACCTATGTCTCACAAAAACTGTGAAGGATTACTGACCACCAAATATTGTTGATGGTCTTAGATTGCTTCTAACTCCTTTTGTTGATTGGTCCCTGCACTTTTGATTATCATATGCATTTAGTTCATTAGCCATCAGCCACGTGGTGTGGTGGTAGATTTGTACTAGGGAACAAAGTCTGGCACTGTTGAATCCAAAGAAACCCCTTTTGGAGTCTTTTGTGTAGGCTACACTTTGAATCTTGTTTTGGGATGAGCCCCAAGGGGTTTGAAGTGGGAGGGGTGCACAACTGCCTTCTATGTATCTAAAGGAACTGAGGCAGTGAGAAGTAGCCAACTTCAGCTGTTTATTCTGGTGTTGCGCAAAGCACAAAATAAATGGTCTTCTTGGTAAAAGAAAACACTACATGAAACTCTCTTTTTTGAGGTGATCCATGCTATAAGCATTTAACATAAATTGATAACGAGGCAGGCAATTGCAATTTAATTATCTGTCATTGCAAGTCGTAACAGTGTTGGTTTAGGCATGATTTTTTTATTTCTGCAGAGTGCTGTTCTCTACTCTAGATTTTTTCATTAATCTGGTAGCAGCTACTTAAAGTAAAGATTCTCTTGTTATGGTGGTCTAATTATGAAATGTGCCGTATGAATATGCTTTATGTACTACAATTAGTGGAAGAAAGGCAGAAAATGCCGTCCTACAGCAAATATCATTTATGTTATTATTAACTTAAAGAAATCCTTTTACATCTGATTTTTTGCTTTCAGAATGAGTCCATTTTGTCAACCAAAGCTGATGTTAATGCTTACTGTGTTCAAATTGATGGTAATTTGCTCCTCAGCTCAGAATCAAGAGATACAAATCAGTTATGCTCCATCAGCCAATGCAATTCAGACTCTCTTTTAAATGAGGTAACGCTTATATCTGAATGAACAGACAATCTCACAATATGTCATCAACATAATAGATGGTTTCCCATATGCCCATTTGTTCAGATTCCTGAGACCTTTTCGTTTGTATGTGTTCATTTGCAACCGTTTTATTGTCTGAGTTATAGACTGGTCATTTCCTTTTTCCTTATAAACAAACAAAATTCATAAGAATTTGAGACTTGTGGCCCTGTTTGCTTTTATAACATGTTAGTGCAACATATTACTCTAGAAAGTTAAACATCTCTGAATGGATTTTCACCTGTGCTTGCAACAAAAATTTGTTCTCAAGTAAATATGATTAATTTTAGTGCATTATTGCCTTTTCTATGTGTTTGTGGATGCCTCAATGCTGATCATTATGGACTTATTGCTCTTGCTAACTCAGATGTTGACCATCTCTTTGATTAGAATTTTTTTTCTTGTCACTTCTGTAGATTGCAAAAGAGTCATTGACACCTAAATCCAGCTATATTGCTAAGCCAGCGGCTTCATGGCTTGATGATTTTCTTGTATGGATATCTCCAGAAGCATTTGGTTGCTGCCGGAAGTTCACAAATGGGAGTTATTGTCCTCCCGATGATCAGGTGGTTTTCACATTATCTTCAAAGTTTATCCTAAGTAATTGTGCAATATTTTAAATGTTTATGACATTACGCATTTTTGGTTATGAAAATGTCACAAGAAGTTGCAAATGGTTCCAAAATACCAAAAACTTCACACACAAAAACATTGAAGCACTGAAAATGAATCAACTTTTTTTTAATACTTCTCTATCATAATTAAGTGAGATGACTTAATGTGAGATCTCCGAATTGTGACTTCAGTTAATGCTATGTAATTTATTCTTTATCAGCACAGGTTATCAGGGCAATGATGCAAGCAGATTTTCAATATGAAACTTGATACATGCCCCTAATTATCTCTTGTTATGCTTGATTAATTTCATCACAGCCAATTTTGGGGTTCAAGTGACACCATGTTTCTGCTTTCCCATACATCCAACTGTAGTGCCTCTAATATTTCAACTTATAATGCATACAATTAATATGCAAGTTTTGATATGTTTAAATCTATTCCCTTTTCCAGCCTCCTTGCTGCCCTCCCAGTGCAACTTCTTGTGGACTAGGTGGAGCATGCAAAGACTGTACTACGGTAATCTGCCCACTTTGCCACCAAAAGTGATAAGAGGCATCTTTTGCCATATTTTCTTATAAATATCCTTTAAACTACTAGTCACAAAGACCAGATCAATGCTTTCGTGTGAAGCAAGTCCGAGTAATTATAATTTTTCTGGTCATTTTTCAGTGTTTCCTTCACTCAGACTTAAATAGTGATCGTCCATCCACATCACAATTTAAGGAGAAACTTCCATGGTTCCTTAACTCTTTGCCTTCTGCTGACTGTGCAAAAGGTGGCCGTGGTGCATACACCAACAGTGTGGACCTGAATGGTTTGTTGAGTCACATCCAATTCAATCCTTTCTGTGAAATCTCACATGCATACTTGCAGGGTCTAGTTTCTCTAGATTCCCTCAGGTGGATAGTTATTTGAATGTGATATGAGTTCCTTCTTTTTGTTACAATTAGGCTATAAGAATGGTGTTATTCAAGCATCATCCTTCCGTACATATCATACTCCTCTGAACAAGCAGGTAGTTGATTTTTATCTTACAGTTTGCTTCACATACTCTGCTTTCTAAGCACCCATCACTCAGATCGCTACATTTTGTTGAAGGTTGACTATGTCAATTCATTGCGGGCAGCTCGAGAGTTCAGTTCAAGGATATCTGGTGCTTTAAAGGTAAGAAATTTGTTCTACTGACAGACTCATAGTTTTGACAGGCAAGCTATGGTGTAACGGTAAGATTAGTTCATTGTGACTTGGAGGTCATAGGTTTGAATGGCAGAAACAGTCTCTTTTTGAAAACAAAGGTATAGCTGCATCGATATTATCCTTCCCCAGACCTCTACAGTGTGGGAAGCCTTGTGAATTGAGATGCTTTTTTTGAATATGATTTGATGCAAGCAACTTCTCTTGTTTGGTTTTTCTTTTTTATACATAAGAATTATTCTTGTTTAGCTTTCTGTGCAATAGCAGTTTCTTATTTTTGTGACCTTAGCACTGAGGTCTTATAAGAATACTGCCAGAAAACAAAATTTGTTAAATTTCTTAGCCTGTTATTGCAGAAGAAGCTTTTGACCGGTTTGTCTGACATTTCTTGTGTCCAATGACATTTCTTTTGTGTCACAGATGGAGATCTTCCCATATTCAGTATTCTACATGTTCTTTGAACAGTACCTTGATATATGGAGGACTGCACTGATCAACCTTGCCATAGCAATTGGTTAGTAAATTTGGAACTCCATCACTTTACATCCTATGTAGTACATTAAATTGTTCACAATTTCAATTGTAGTGCTCTAATTTTCATCTATGCCCTTTTGTTGCACAAGGGGAAGCTTTTTATTTTTTCCTGAGACATGCTACTGCAATTAAATGGCTGAGTAGCTCCTAGGATACTTTAAATGCATTTGTGTATTCATGGGCAATTATGTTGCCTCTTACATGCCAAAGGGGTGTTCTTATGCAATGTTGATGCTGTTATCTCTAACTGACACCACCTTTCACTCAGTACTATTCTTTGGCATTGCAGCTAAATTTGCATTGATTAGTATTCTGGTGTGTCTGCAAAGTTCCACATATTTTCATCTAGAATAATTGATGGGATTTATTTGGTGTTTTACTTTTTACCAGGTGCTGTATTTGTTGTTTGCTTGATCATCACATGTAGGTAAGTAAACTATTTGGAGCTTGTGAACATTCATCATGAGAAATTTTACAGGTATTTTCAGTTCTTTCTGTAAGTGTTGCTGTTTTTTTCTGTGTACATTTTCTGCTTTTGCAAATGCAGTTTATGGAGTTCAGCAATCATCTTGCTTGTTTTGGCAATGTTGGTCATAGATCTCATGGTATGTTTCCTATATTAAGCATCCATGGCAATTTGCTTGGCCTTTCTATTTACATATGCTTACAAGATGAAACTCCACAGGGTGTGATGGCAATGCTGAGTATTCAACTCAATGCAATATCTGTTGTTAACCTAGTTATGTCAGTGGGCATTGGTGTTGAGTTCTGTGTACATATCATGCATGCCTTCTCGGTGAGCATCACTTTACTCTCCATTATACTAAACCTTTTTCTTCCTTTTGAAAGTTTTCCAAAGTGTACATGGGAATTGCATATCATTTTTTGTCATTCCACCACCATGCTATATTTGGTTATTTGAAGGCTTTCTGATTACGAGTCCACTCCCTGTGGTGGCTCAGTAACTTGGGAAAATTAATTTCAGAGTCATATTTCTACCCATACATTATTTTGGATGTCCCTAAAAAGCAATGAATGGCAAGTGCTTTTTTGAGTTTAAACAGATTTTTAAGACCATAATAGGGATTTTTCATTCTTCTAAATCTTTAAAAATTTTTTCAAATTAAAGGCTCTCAATTGATGCTGGTTTAGTCTGACAGGTAAGTAGCGGAAGCAGAGACGAACGGGTAAAGGAGGCTCTTAGCACAATGGGGGCCTCAGTCTTCAGGTTCTTACTTTTTCTTGGGATCTGAGTTTGGAGTCAGATTTTTTATCCAATTGATTGAATCTTATTGAGTTCACTTCTGTTGAACTTAATGGTGTTATTATTGCAAACCTTTAATTTGCATCTCATGAGTGTGCTTTGTCGGCCACTCAAGAAAGGAACATGCTGCAGTCTCTCTTCAGACCATCTGATGTGGAAATGACTGAGGAAACAAAAATCAGTTAAAAAATAAAAAAAAAATTTTTTAAAAAATGGAAAACCAATTGCCTTCTGTACACTAGGAATCATGGTTGGATTATAGAACATCACATCAGCAAGGAAAACCAAACTAACAACTGAAGAACAATGGGAACTAGTTCTCTGTTACTCTGCTACTGTGTGATTCTCATATGAATTTAATGAGCATATGTATTGATACAAGATTTTCTCTTCATTTTTCATGTGACTCTGCAGCGGAATCACATTGACAAAGCTAGTCGGTGTACTTGTTCTCTGCTTCTCAAGGACTGAAGTATTTGTGGTCTGTGACACTGCACTTACTATAGCCCTCAGAAGGTTGATATTTTCGGGTATATTCAGTTTCTTTCTTTCATATGCAGGTTTATTACTTCCAAGTGTACCTGGCACTGGTCCTTCTCGGTTTCCTGCATGGCCTGGTATTCTTACCGGTGAGTGAATTATAGTTCTGCCACTCAAATTGGTGTACATGTAGCTGGGATTATTAGATACTATTAAGTTTGAAAATAGAAATAGTATTTACTTCTCCCTCAAAAAAAAAAAAAAAAAAAGAAACAGTGTTGACTTCTCTCATATAGGTTAGCCACAATCACGACTTGGTAAAGATAAGTAGCAGGATAGATAGGTTTCTAAATGTTGGATCCCACATCGGCATAGGAAATAAATAGATTCACGCTAGAATAAGCTACTGAGTTTTATTTATGATTGCATAACCTAATTAACCAACACAAACAGAAACGTATGAAAATCTTTGACTGCAGCGTAGGACAAAGGTATCCATGTGAACTAATAATATCAATTCCAACGAATTTGCACTCAAGAAATTAAAAAAAGCCTCACTGTAATATTTATCCTATATGGACCAATACTATAATCTGGCCTTCAAAATCCTATGGCATTTTATGGGGTCATCTGAATGGAAACACTTAGCTTTCAAATATATCGGGAAAGTAAGTCTATCCAGTAAGTCTATCCAACAGACGTACATTTAATTATTTGTGCTCACCAAAGCTACCAAATGGCCAGTTTTGGACCAATGTCAATTCAACCTGTGCATATCTAGCCTCCTAATCAAGAAGCTTAACTTGATTCCAATGTAACTGGAATAACTTTGGCAACCACTAAATTCATATTTAATATATGTGTGTGTGTGTGTGTGTATGTGGTTTTTTTTATTTTTTTGGGCCTCAGTGGCATTCAAGTTTATGACTCATCAATTTCTATACAAGTCATGAACTGACAATTACAGATTTGTTCTGAACTGTCCGTGGTTCAATTGTTCGCAGGTAGTGTTGAGCATGTTTGGCCCGCCTTCAAGAAGTAAACAGGGCGAGAAACAAGAAAATCAGCCATCAGTTCCATCGCAGCCATAAGATGCTAAGTTTCTATCTCATAGGAACTTATTTTGTAGAGTTAATTTGCTGTTATTCCACTCAACATTCTAGGCTGTTCTTTACTCAGGACACTATAATTGCTGTTATAATTACCTCAGAAATGTCTTGACTGATGTCACTTGTAAAGTTTAGTCTTTTTCCTGGCAAAAATAACAATTGATGAAAGGGGGGTGGGGGAAGGTTGAGTTATCTTATATGGCAACTGAAACATCTGCCTAATGTTCTTTTATTGAAGAAGTGTCAGTTCGTCAATTGCCTTGTCTCTGATGAAGCAAGGGCTTGTCTTTATAGCATTCAAGCTAAATCTGTCTCTGCTTTATATTGCAGATGTACTGGACTGTAACTAAAGTAATATTACAAATTATTTCTTTCGAACTGGTTTCTCGAACGTAATTGCTGATTATGCTACCAAGCTCATCTCTTCTGTCTTCCGGGATGTTTTATTCATTCACATGGTCACAATTCTGGGATATTATCAGAAACGCTTTAAAATCCTGATGTGACTGCCTTCAACTCAATGATGAATTTCATCAATCCCAATAAGCAGCCGTCTCATCGACACATAACATCTTATTACGATCGTAAGGGGCCAGTGCTGACCTTCCTGAGTGATTAGAAACTAGGAGTAAAAGTTTAATTGTGTGGCTCTGTGACGAACGGCATACGTCAACACACTCCTCCAGATCTTCATCACACGATAGTAAGACCCACTCGGCATCATCGTCCAAGTACTTTATATTAAATCCACTTATGTCATCTATATTAAAACGTCTCGCGATTTCTGTCTGTAGATCCTCAAGTTTCCAATTGTTCGGTATGCGGATTCGGATTTTCTCATTTCCGTAAGTGACTTTCGCCCTCTGACCATCTAAATCTTGAGGTGACCGGCCATTACAATTAGGTAATGGCGGATGGTTACCCAAATTATGTTTGTCCATAAGAGATTTGTGGCTCTGGAATCTTGCAAATGGCTCTCGTTCTTCTGCACTTGGGGCATGCAATTCTTCATCACTTCTGACCCTCGTCAACACACCATTACCTGACTTTCCTCCCAGAATAGGATCTTTGCTAACAGGGACACTGAATGTGGAACAGTGTTGCTGCATCCCAGTGAACAAGCAATGGCTTGAGCTGGAACGCTGGTTGCATGAGGAGGAAGGTGATTTTGTCGTAATAGCTTGGAAACTAGTAATACCTCCTTCAGGCTGTATACTTGATGACTCTGGATGATCACTTGACTTTGAAGTCGAAACGGGCCTCGATAATTCTGAACAGCCCAGCTCGGGGAAGTTTGCAGAAAAGGAATTGATGTGAAAAGCACCAGAGGCACCTTGGACCGAGTCGATCACAAACTGGAGCTTCTGTAAGGAGTGTCCAACCTTCTTGATTTTTCGAGAAGGCCAACGAGTTATTCCATGTTGCCGACATATTTTTTTCAATGTTGTGGGGCAAACTGAAATTTGAAGGTAATACATAGAAAGTTGAGATAAATACAATGAAATTAGTAACAGCATAATTCATGTAACATACAACGTTTTGCAAGCTTCAACATACTTGTCAATCATGTTATGTAAAGAAAACTGTTTGCACGCGGCTCTAAATTGGAAGGCTAGAGTATTCACGTAAATACTGATGCATGCATGAAGGACAGACATAGCACTTAAGCTATGGCACAACTGCCATATAATTGCAGAACATAGGCAGTGCGTAAGCATATAGCTTCTTTGCAAAAACTGATGGTAAGATCATATCCAGGGAATATTTCTTGAGATACATGAGAACATAGCCACATGGATTAAAATAATAACGCAGGATAATGCGACAGCTCGTCTTTTGTGCATTCTAAGCAACGAAGCAAAATCTCAATGACAATGAAAGAGAAGCCAATGGAAGGACAACAAGGGACTGAAAAAGCAAACCTCTTAACCCCACCCCCATCATCGAGCAGCGACTATGAAGGTGCCTTAAAAAATTACAAAATTTGATGAATATTTTCTATGTAATTTGAATGTCTTTGTTGGTTACAGCCCTTTAAATTATTTTCTGCAAAACCTACTTCAATGAAAAGTGCTACATGAAAGAAAAGGTTAATATCTTTCAACATGGTTCTCACCAATGAGTTTGAATTGTGCAAATGATCAGGGATATGGACGGCAGCTACAGCTTTAAATAGACTAAAAAATGTTAGTGCATTTCAACTTGGTTCTCACTGAGCCTGAATTGTCCAAGGAGTGGTTAGGAAAGCAGCAATAGCTATGTATAGACTATCGAAGGCAATATTCCAAAATTCGACCAAGACCACCCACAACATCAGTTCCATGGCCATTGGTCATTTCTATCCGCACGGTATATTTTACTTACAAGGTGGAAAATTTGGCGTAGAATAAGACTCAGTGGGAACTGACAGTTCAACACTGATGACTATCCATCCAGCACGCACAATGCAACAACAGGCAGTGTTTAAAAGGAAAGGGGGGGGGGGGGGACCTTTAACAACAAAATTCTTCAAAACAAAGCAAAATCCTAACAGCAACATGTTACTGTTCAGATGGGGATGGGTTGCCATGAAAAGGCATATGCTATTAATTTTGTGATTCTAAATGTAATTGAGAAATAACGAAAGCAGAAGGGAGGCAGCTCTGAGTTTATGACCATGGCAAAAGCTTAAAGTTTTACAGTACTAACTAGCCATTACTTCTCCATCAACTAAATAAGTATTTAATAAATTAATTTGGAAGACAGGAGAGCATAAGTCCTATTAGGCAATATCAAGTCCAGACCAGAGAGCAACCAAAGTTGTCTTCTCTCATTCAAACAACAACATCAAGCAAACATATTAATTAAGTCATATTTTAATGGAATAATACTTACCACCAATACTCTTTGCAGCATCTTTTAAGCTACCGGAAAAATATTGCTGAAGCACTTGTGGGGTGATAGCTTTCTTTGCCTTGGTTTGTTTCTTGTCTGTTATTTTCTGCATGCCTATACTCCCAAAGCTACCGTCATCAAAAATGAAATCTCCACCACATTCGGCACTCCATCTTTGGCTATTGTTTTCTTGATGTTGCCTGTACTCCAAACATTTCATAACAGACATCAATTTTTCTTTTTTTTTTTTTTGTTCTTTTTAACAAAATAAAGCAACAATTCCACCCTTTTGAACCTCTATGGAGAAGTCAGCATGGATGAATACCTTTCTGAATGTGACCCGTTCCTCGTTGGCATCCCTTCTGAATTAGATCTCCTATTGGAAGCAAATGCCACTTTGCGAGCTGGCACCAAAATTTCATCCTCTAGTTCTCTGTCTGTTATCACTCGCAAGGTCTGGCACACCCGTTTTATAATGGTGGACAACACTGTAAGCATCTTCTTTTGCTCCTCAAGATTCCTGCAATATGCAGGCAGGAAGAACTCCAGGACAAAATCAGTTGCACTTGTGCACACACTACGAAGGCGAATTGCAACAGCTGCACATAATCCAAACATCCTTGCATGGTGAGAAAGAGGATATTCAGTCTTGCTAATTAAAGTTATGTCACTTGAGAAGCAAGGTTGGTTGGTCATAAATGCTTGTCCAACAACTCCTTGACCCCGTAACAAGTGATGCTCAGAGCAAGCATCTTGGAAACCCTGGATACCAGGTTCAGCTACATAGCAAGCACGATCTACGGTGGAAACACAATGAGCATAGTTCTCGTCAGAATGTCGGGACCCTCCCTTGCCTTGTTGAATGCATGGAACCCAAGTTTGAGCTAATGGTAGTCTATGCATCTCACAGGAAGATCTCAGAACTTCTTGAATCTCCGGTAATACCACTTCATAAGAAGCATCACAAACCTGGAGAGAATTTTTACAGTTGACATAAAATATAAAATAAGGAATTCTTCTGGGAAACTAATCTTGCCTATTTTTTTAATGGATTACCTTTATGTTCCTGGTGCTCAGAGTCTCTGAACACCTAAGGTCGACAGCCTGCAAGTGAAACATAGTTCTCCAGTCAAAATATAAAATTTTGGGATTATTTTATTGCAAGTCTGGCATATGTTTAACTAAGTTGGACAAGTCCCAGATCCTTTGGTCCATCCCATGGTACCAAACATCCAAAATAAGGGTTGAAGTGACAGTCATTCATTGTTGAACATCAAAAGCATATTCTTAGTCTGAATGGAGCATACATCCAAAGGTCCAGATTAAGGCAAGGAATATTTATCTATCAAGGGAAGTATACAAGACAATGCAAGCTAGTGACTAATGACTGATAAAAGCATGATATTCATTATGGACTTTGCTACATGAATTTACAATATCGTCCACAAACTTCCTTCAATGCAAACCTGGAGATTTTCTAGGGGCCAAGCCTCCTGCTGGAGCCCCAAAACACTAGACCCTTGGTACAGGTTAAATCTACCCCGAGATAGGAAAGTCACCTATTTCAAGCTTAATGAGGAATCTTATGTCCTATTCCCAGTAGGCAGAGAAAGTACATTGGTCTGAACCAGAGATTTGGGATTGTATAATGCCAATTCAGTCCATGTTAGGAAGGTGAGTTTATAAGTAAAAATAGAGTAATAGCATGTGCATTGGGCCCGCAAAGAGAGAAAAAAAAGGGGCAAAGAATAATAAATTCCAACCCATACATCCAAAAAAAGAGAACAAAAAAGGAAACAAACCTCAAGCGCCTTGCAAACACTTTCAAGCTCAGATTGGTACTTGACTTTTTGTGTAGTCATCACCACCTCAATAATGCCCAAGCAAATCCTGCTACCTTGTTCAAAAATAGGAAGGGCCAGACTTCCACGCACATTATGCTGTTGAGCATGATCTACTCGAAGGTACTCATCACTTCTAAAATACTGGACATTGGGAGTCCACTCTGGAACCTTGCCCAAGAAAACCCTACCAGGTAATCCCACGAAGTCCTTGGCATCCTCCTCAGCTGAAAACTGATATTTAACAGATATATCTCTGTAACTTGCAAGCTTCTGACAGCCAGGATCAAGTGCAAAAGGTTGGTCACGAGTAGTTAGAACACGTCGACCCCCTATATTTGCTGGGACCCATATTTGAATAAGGACATCTTCATCTGCTGCTAAGTCTTTAAGGTACCAAATTGCCTTTATTAATCTCTCTATCACGGATGTGCTTGTACCTGGGTCAGCTTCTGGTCCAATCCACCACCTTCTGCTTAATTCAGAACCTTCACTTGGATCGTTCCCCAATTTGCCAACACCAATGACATTCTGATCAAATGTCTGAGTATTAGGAAGACTTCCCTCTTGGATTTCATTGAACGGCAGATCCTCGTGCAGCAATGACATCTGCTTGTCTTCCTGATGGCTCCTTTGAGATTGACAGGAGGTTGAATCAACATTTGTAGTGTCCGAAGCAAACCGTGCAAAGGTGGGATCTACAGAGGGAGCAGAATTTGAAGGACTAGTATTAAGAAATTCAGATCCATCTGCTGTTTCCAACCAGCATCCCTCTAACAACAATTCATCCATGTAGTCAAAGTCCATGGTTGAATCTGCAGGATTCCCCGGCATGGTACCTGATGATAAATCATCATCTTCCATGGCAATCTTTCTTTAAGGTACTACCAGGAACCCTCGACTACGCTCCTTTATTGATACCTCAGCTTTGGGGGAAAGGATCCAATTTCTCCTGGACACACAGATCACAAACTTCCAATTTCCAACAAGAATTCAAGTAATCTTCAAAACCCCAGCCTGTCCAAATTGTTGGAATGTCATTAACACAGCCTAGCACACCCACCCACCCCAATTAAAACCATGAACCTATACATAAAATATTAGTAGAACAATTCTTTCCCCTTTGGTCCTTGTTTAAGCTTATTCCGATCTTCCTTTTGTTGGTTGATGGATAGAAAATTTTCACTATTTCAGTGCTTAAACACAACAGTAACACAACAATAAGTTAATAATCCAACTAGGAAGATCAGGTCTATCTTTTACTTACTCCATATCCAGGGGGTGTCACCTAATGTAAAAGAAATCAAAGAAAAAAAAAAAGGAACAACAGGACACACTACGGTCATTGCCAATCAAAGAATGAAAATCCAATTTGAAGATCAGTCGGCAATCCATCAAGGAAGATTTCTTATTCATGATGCAGACTCAGGAAAAGAAGAAAAGAAATCGAGCCCACTTCACAAAGAGCCAAGATGGCACAAAAATAGGCACAACTTGAAGCGGCGAGAGGACTTTTTTTTTTTGTTTGAAAAAAAAAAAAGACAATAAACAAACATGCAAAAGATTCTTGAAGATACCTCAATGGACAAGGAGTAGTGGAGTACTTTTTCTTTCGTCCTATGTTGTGTCTTTCACAATTGTACAACCCAACAACTGAACTCTTGAAAAGCCCAACTCTGCACAGACGGCAGAAACAGACATAAAAGAGAGATGATGATGCCATCGCCATGGTATATCGCTTGCTTGCTGACGCAAGGATCAAAATAAACAAACAAATGATATGGGGTTGGGGCGTTGACTTCGAATCTTCTATCTCAGCTGAATCTTTGCATGCATCTTCATAACGCTCTTTTTCGTCTATTGGACGTCGAAGTGTAATCAAATAAAATATTATATTATAATATTTGGAAATTTGAAATATAAAATTACTTTTATAGGCTTCGGAGCCATCATCAACAATTTTGTCAAATATCCTTGGGTCAAAGATCAATTAGTGCGATTTGTTATAAAAACACTTTTTTTTTTCATTAGTCAATCATTAGCCCCCACTTGCTATTTAAGCAACTGCAAATTGGTTGAGATTGATTAGACTGCCAACTTATTTTTTTTATTTATTTATTATAAAGTAATTTTTTTTTAAAAAAATAATTTTTTAAAATTATATAAAATAAAATTTTAAAATTTTATATTTAAAGGAAATTTTCTTGAAAATTTTAATTTAAAAAAAAAAAAATTTGCTCTTATACTCACCCTCACCTTACTTTCTGCCTCTTTTTCACTTTCTCGCTCTCTTTCTTGTTGGCTCATATTGGATAACTAAGAGTTTTTTCTAAATTCTTTAAAAAGATTTTTAACCTTTAAATTAGGGTTTTTTTTTTAAAATATATTTATTTTCTCTTTTTTAGACTTTTTTTTTCCCTCAAATCATTTATCCAAATTATTCTAATTATAATTTTAATATTACATCATAATGAATAATTTAGGATTTGTAAAATTTATTGGTTATCCAAAATTGAAAATGTGAGATGCTTTTCAATTTTAGAAATATGAGTGTTATCCAAATTAGGGTTTGTCAATTTTATTTGTTATCTAAAATTAAAAATTTGTTCAAATTAAGGTTTTCATAGCATTAAATAATGTTTAAATATATGTAAACTTTGTTGGGGTTCTTAATCCTTCCTCACTTTTACTATTAATCAAACTGTTTATTTTGTTTAGGTATAAATAGGGAATTATAAACTATTTTATCCTTAAGATATTTCATGGTGGATGGTTTGTTAATCAACCTAAGTTTAGATAAAAGGGAGGTTGAATATATTTTGGAATATATTGATATTGACATTTCGTCTAACATAGAAGTTAGATCAATGACCAAAAAATTATTTAGTTATAAGAATGTGCAAAGGATTTATTGTCAGGTTCCAAGTAATAGGTCATTTAGGGATGCTTTAATCTTAATGCAGGGTAATGACAATGTAATTTACATAACCAAATTGCTTGCTAAACATTATATAATTGACTTATGTTTAGAGTAGAAGAGACTATTGTGGTAGAACATGATTTGTTATAGGCTAATGAGTAAACTAGTGGTGATATGCATGTGTAGGAAGGTGTTGCCCCAACTTACAATGATGATTGGAACCATAAAAAGTTGATGACAGTGTAATTTACATAACTAAATTGCTTATTAAATATTATATAATTAACTCATATTTAAAGTATTGGGTAAAAGAGACTATTGCGGTAGAACATGATTTGTTATAAGCTAATAAGTAAACTAGTGGTGATATACATATGTGGGAAAGTGTTTCCCCAACTTATAATGATGATTGGAACCATAAGAAGTTGATCCTGTAGGTGGTTAACATACTAAATTAGGTCCCAAGAATGAATAACTTGATGTTATAGATGACCTAATTGAGCATATATGTGTTAAAGATTAGAATATGATTGATGAAAGACCAAATTAGGGTGCTAAAGATCAAAGTAGGGGTACTAAAAAGTTAATGATTGTGAACAAAGTTAGAATATAGGGGACCTAAGGGAGAAGTTGAGTAGTCATGAATTTAAGGATTTTGATTGTATTATCAATGAGAAGCCAAACAATGAGCATGCAGATAAAGTTAATAATGTTATTAAATATGTTGAGGGGGATTGTGTAATTTAACAAAAGGCTGATAAAAAGAAAGAAGATGGCTTTAAAGCATTCGAGAGAATTGATGTAAGTGATAATGGTGAACATGAGGAGATTCTTATGGTTAAAGAATTTGTTGAATCGAAAAAAAAAAAAAGTTAATTATTTGGTAGCCACGAACTAGTTGACTGATCATGGTAATGAAAAGTTGAGATCTAGGGTTAATATGAAAATTACTTTTTTCGCAAAGAAAGGAAAATAATTTAATTGGTAGTGATAATGATAAAGAATTTGAAAAATAATTTGAAGATAGCATTAAAGATATTGAAGATGAAGTTTAAGTTTTTTACTAATATCCAAGACAATTATAAGGAAACTAAAGATAATTTTGATAATGTTAAGGAAAAAGTGAGAAGAGAAGCCAAAGAAAAAGATATAACTATTGATGTAAAGTATATTCATGAGATTTACAAATGATTTTTGAAAGCAAAGAGAATTTATAAGAAATTGTTTCCAAATGTACTTTGAAAAAGGGTTTGAAATCATGCATTATAAGAATGAAAAAAAAGTAGAGTTTTAATAAAGTGTTCAAATTTGTGTCCATGAAAATTGTCTATAACCATAAATAAAGTTTTAAAATACTTTGTCATCAAAACTTAAAGTCTAACAAGAGTAAAATGATAATTTCAAAATTTTTGTCAAAGTGTTAAGGAAGAGAATATTATAAAAATCTAATGCCAAGTTAAAGGACCTAAAAGTGATGTAAAAATATGACTACAAGGTATATATGACCATGACAATGTGCAAAACAATTAAGAGCAAGGTTCTAAGGAACACAAAAGAGCATACCATGAACAATATGCAAGACAATGACTTGACTTAAATTATTTTGACTTGACCTATTTGACAATTTTAGGAATGCATCATTTTTCTACCAAATGAAAGTGTAATTGATTAAAAAAAAAAAAAGACACAATTGTTCCTTACACTAAATCACCTCAACCTAACCCAAAAATTGATGTAATTCAAAAATAATTTAACTCAAAATAAGTTAAATTTAAAATAAATTAATTTAAATTTATTTAATTAAATTTATTTAATACTTTTAGGAACCCATCATTCTTTTATCAAATGAAAGTGCTACTATTTATTTTTTCCTTAAAAAAACAACAATTGTCCCTTATGCCAACACTTTGTTTGGTTTGATATAAAAGAATAGAAATACAAATAATGAGAAAGAAAATAAGTTAAAAAGTTAATTTTTTTTTGTTTTTTTATTTTTAGGATAGATTGAAGGAAACTTAATTACAAGACTTGAAAAATTTCTACATGGAAACCCACAATTTTTGATCTCATCAAGTCGGTGAGAAAGTTGTTGAAAAAAGAAAAGTGATTTTGATAAATGTTCACACCACACTTTTTTTTTTTAAGGGAACTAAAAAAAAAAAAGTAATCTTACACACACAAACACACATATTCTTTTCTTTTTTCATACTTTCAAACAAAAGAATATAATTTAAGCACACTTTTTTATATTTTTTTACATTTTTATTCAAACCAGTATATTTTTTATATTTTTTTATATTTTTATTCAAACTAATATATTCACATATTATTATTATTACTCTTATTTTCTTCCTCACCGTCTATTTTTTCTCAATTTTCTTTGCCACCCACGATGCTTTATGTCCAAACATATGCTATTACCTATCAAGATGTGCCACGTATAAAGGCTGCCTATTATACGAAAAAGAGAAAGAGGGGGAGAGAGAGAGAGAGAGAGAGAGGAGAAAAGGGGAAAATAGAATTAATGAAAAAAAGCTTATGAAATGCTCATATATATTATATTAATTAAAATAAAAAAATAAAAAGAGGCACATGCTGTACAAGGTAACCGTTGAAGAAGGGTAGGATTGGGAACGCGACTTTTCAATCTGGGGGTATGGGCTTACTAGCCGTTAGTTTTAAAAATTGAGGGACATGTGCAGAGACACATCCGCTGTTTCCGTCTCAATTTCATTCACATAGTTCCGTCTCTCTCTCTCTTTTCCTTTTCTTTTTGGCTTTTTTTTTTCTTCTTCATGTTTTTCTTCTTTCTTTAAAATCCAAAAGCCTAAAATTCAGATTGCACGAGCAAGCACCGAGAGAGCCAGGGGAGAGAGAGAGGAGAGGGGGGCAGGGGGGGTTGCGCTCCATGTGTGGGTCCAATGGAGTAACCTTTGAAGATTTTCTTCTCTCTTCGATTGGATCAACCACGCGGTTGGATTGGATTGAATCGCAGACTCCCCGGAATTTCAAGTTTTTGGTTAAAATTTAAACGAACTAAAAAAAGAAAAAGTGAAACTCAGTGGATTCGGAGGTAAATTTCTGACTTTTTATCATCTGGGTTTTTGTGGTTTCAATCTTTTGTATTAGTTTTTGATCGTCTCTTTTGTCTTTAAATGAATCTGAGGCTTATTTATAATCTGGGGCTTTGATGTTCTTGATGGATGATACTGGAAGATTTTTTGGTTGCTCCCTACCATTTTGTGGGATTCTTTGTGGCCTTTTCTTTGTTGGTAAGACAGAAGAGAGATGGCTGGATCAGACGAGAACAATCCTGGGGTGATCGGACCCGCTAATGTTCAAGGTAATCAAACCCAAAATTTTTATTGGTTTCAATGGTGCATCTGGTTCCCAATTGGAACATTTAACTGTTAATCCCCAATATTAAGAATCGTTCTTTTTCCCATATATATTTTTTTCTTTTGTTATATCAATTACAGGAGTTTTACCAACCGGAGCGGGTAAGTTTCCGGCGGCAACTGGAAACAACCGGAGGGCTTTGAGCAACATCAATCGGAACATTATCGGAGCTCCACCTTACTACCCCTGTGCAGTCAACAAAAGAGGCTTATCTGTGTAAGTTTAATCTGAAACTCTTACGTACATGCTTCTTACCTGGTTTCAACGTGCATCTTCTTGGTTCATTGCGAGAAAAAAAAAATATAGGAAAAAAGGCAAAAAAATTGAAAAAGAAAGAATATGAGAACACTGAATTATATCAAAGTGAGTGAGCCAAATGAATAAATATCAGCACTGGTTTGCTGGATTTTTCTGTTTTCTTGACATCTTGCAGTCTCAGAATATTTCTTTTCTTGATACAATGTTTCCTGATATCTTTTGCATCAACCAAAAGGATGGTTTGGATGGCTTATTATTAGTGTGTCGGCTTCAGTTGCTTGCTTTTGATATTTCTTTCCTTTGGCTGTATATTTATTGATATAGAAGAGAAGCAACATGTTGCAAGAGCTCACCCAGGCCAGTGCATCGACCGATCACGAGGTATGAAGATCGTTGCCTTTTGTTCTGAGATCCTCTCTATCTCTCTCGGATTGTGTTTCAATTTTATTTTTTTTTCTCTTTTCTTGGTGGTTTAGGAAGTTTGCTGTGCAGCTGGCTAATAAGCAGCTACCCAAACCAGAGGTATCTATACTGCAATATGAGTAATCATATTTATTGTTAATTTCTGGCTTGAAAACATTTGGAAAAATAATAAGACTGAATTTTAACAGGAAAGCAAGAAATTGCAGCACTCTGTTTCAATTTCAAGTGAGTCAGAAGATTGCTCCATAGTAGATGTGGACGACTACAGTGACTTTTCAGTGCCTATGTTCGTGCAACACACAGAGGCAATGCTGGAGGAGATTGATCGGATGGTATTCAAACAGTCTTTAGTGGTCTTTACTGTTCAGCACAGCCTTTTTTTTTTTTTTTGAGTTATCTTATTTTGTTATTGCTCTATCCATTAAGCGTTAAATGGTTTGGTTTGGTTTGGTTTGTGCAGGAGGAGATCGAAATGAAAGACGTGGATGAAGAGCCAGTGGTTGACATAGACAGCTGTGACAAGAAGAACCCACTTGCTGTGGTTGAATACATTGATGAGTTATATACTTCCTACAAGAAAGCAGAGGTAAGACTGGGTCTAAGTATTCCTGCTTAATTTTGAAACGAAGCCCGCTATACATCATTCAGTTTTTGTTTCCCTGCCATCATGTCATACAATTGCAACTTTCGTTGTCAGTGCTGCTGTTGTTGTGTCAAGCCAGTTTCTTAGATCTTGGCCTTTTGTTTAGCTGCCAGAAATAACTTTGTTTCTTCAAAATTGTGTTAAGGTTAGGCACTGGCTAAAAGAATTTCAGTTTATAAATATCTCTTAAAGGCAATGTAGCTAAAACATTTTTTTGGAAGCTCAACTCCATCAACTTATGATGGAGGTTTTGGTTGTCAGGAGATCTATGCATCCAAGATCAGACTTTCTAAGAAAGGTTGCTGATAGATGGAAATGAACATACAATTTCAGTTTTTTCACTCACTTTTATGTTTGCAGAGATCTCACCATGTCTCGTCGAACTACATGTCTCACCATGTAGCTAAAACATTTTTTTGGAAGCTCAACTCCATCAACTTATGATGGAGGTTTTGGTTGTCAGGAGATCTATGCATCCAAGATCAGACTTTCTAAGAAAGGTTGCTGATAGATGGAAATGAACATACAATTTCAGTTTTTTTCACTCACTTTTATGTTTGCAGAGATCTCACCATGTCTCATCGAACTATATGGCACAACAATTTGACATTAATGAGAAGATGAGAGGTATTCTTATTGACTGGCTGATTGAGGTATGCAAATTTAGTTTCACTGGCTTAAAATGCTGAGAAGATCCATTTTATCTGAAATTATTGATCACTGACAAAATTGAAGCAATTAGCAGGTACACTATAAGTTTGAATTGATGGACGAGACCTTGTACCTTACAGTGAACCTCATCGATAGATTTCTAGCAGTCCATCAGATAGTGAGAAAGAAACTCCAGTTAGTTGGGGTGACAGCCATGCTTCTTGCATGCAAATATGAAGAAGTATCAGTTCCTGTGGTGGAGGATCTCATTTTGATTTCTGACAAGGCCTACAGCAGACAAGAAGTGCTTGACATGGTATATTAGAATCAAAGAAACTCAAGATTCCTATTTTGCGATTTCAATATATGCTGGGTGAGAATTGAGTTTTGTTATTCATCTTTGGTGTCTGCAGGAGAAATTGATGGTTAACTCTCTACAGTTTAACCTGTCTGTTCCCACACCATATGTGTTTATGAGGAGGTATCTCAAAGCGGCACAATCTGACAAGAAGGTCCTAATATTTTTTACATAAACAATCGAACGGCATTTCAATTCTTTTTATTTTTTATTTTTTCTAATTCAGTGGCGCTGATTAGGTTCTGAAATTTTGTCAGCTGGAGCTTTTGTCGTTCTTTATGATCGAGCTTTGCCTAGTTGAGTATGACATGCTAAAATATCCTCCCTCTACATTGGCTGCCGCCGCAATTTATACTGCTCAGTGCACTCTTTGTCAGTCTAGGCAATGGAGCAATACTAACGAGTGGTATACTAACTATTCAGAAGAGCAGCTCCTGTAAGTGTGTTTTTGCCCACATGTCATTCGGAATTCTGTAATATTAACTCTTTTGAGACCACGACTAATAAATAGTACTCACCGAGTTTTCTCTTCCTTGGATTATTGCACAGAGAATGCTCGAGGCTTATGGTTACTTTTCATCAGAACGCTGGAACAGGAAGGCTCACAGGTGTGCACCGGAAGTATAGTACATCCAAATTTGGCTATGCTGCAAAGACTGATCCTGCTAACTTCCTCCTGCTGGATTCCAGATTCTAGCAGAGAAGCACATAAAAACTTTAACTTAGAAGTGACTAACGTTGTTCTTGCATTTTGGGGGGATTGGGGTGTGTAGAAAAGCAACAAAAGTTGCCCCCTTTTGTGAGTTTTCCTTGCATTTTGAACACAATGTTCTGGTGTTAGTTGCTTGAACTTTTTTTTGTCTTTTTTTTTTTTTTTAAAGTGATCTGAACATGATGGGGAATGCTGTGCAGGATGTCGTTTCCCTGTTTTTCTTCAGGAATTAAACAATAATTCAATCTTTATATGCTACTTTTACACTTGTGTTTCCCCTTCAAGAAGTTTTTCTTTTCTTTGTTCTTTCTTTTTAGATCATCATGTGCACCTGGAATGTTGCGTTGCAATTGAGTTGCTCGTAGATATGTGATCGGAAGCATGCAGAATGCATTGATTACTATTTGACTAATGATTGATGTGTTTTCTTTTCAAGTTGTGCTGCCTCTCCCTGTCATAAATTCCACTGGGAAATAAAGTTTAGAAAGGAGAACGCCGGGGGACTCTTATCCTTTTTGTAATTGTCTATTTCTTTGATTCAAATGAAAAATTCAAATTCATTTCAATTTGATGGAAGAGAGATGACAATCAATGCTCACTCAATTCAAGGAAGTATTTTTTGATATTCAATGAAATCTCAAAAAAAAACATTTTAATAAAATAAGATAATTTAAACATATACTATATTTATTTATTTTATTATTTAATTTACTTATTCATTTTATTTTTTCTATTAGTATAAAATATAAATTATTTTAAAACATATAAATTTATTTTATTTCAATTGAATTTTACTTAAATTTTTTATTTTTATTTTTATTTAATATTAAATTAATTATAATTCACTTAAAAAGTGAGTCAAATTCAAAAAAAAAAAAAAATCCTTTTAGTCTTAGGATTCGTGCACCTTCTGAGATAACCCCAATTTTGTATTCGTGCTAATGGTTGTTCAAATGGGCACACGCTTAATATTTTGTTTGCTTAATAAATAAAAATTAGTTAACTAAAAATTTCACTAATTGATCAAAATTAGTTTAATAAGTAAAAATTAAAGCAATGAAAAAATGGCAAGAGTCCCACGGAGTGGCAGTGCTCTAGACGGACCATACCGTTCCATCGGGCTGTGGCTCGTGGCTGACGGGTGACGACAGTTTCTGAGTTTTTATTTTTTTATTTAAAAAAAAAAAAAAGTAATACTTGTAATAAGCCAAACAGACTCCTATATATAGTTCAAAAGGTAGACTCATATAGGATCAAATATCAAGACCGAGGCATGCATTTACAGGGATTAATAAGAACTCCCTAAGTCCCTAGGCCCTCGATTACAATCAAAAGAAGTTTGAGGAGCTTTGTGAGATAATCCTTTTTTATCGAAAGGGAGGAGGAACTCTTGTAAAGGGAAGACGAGGCGGAAGCAGGAGCCGGTCAGATTTTGTTAGAGAATCATTCAAAGGCCATCTGGGAGTCGAGACAATTCATGCAACTCTACGGATGAGCTAGAGTCTCCAGGCGAGTCAACCAATCAACAGCTTGAATTTCCTCTCCGTACACATGAGTAAGCTGAATGTGTCAGTTGCAAGCAACTAAATTCCCGCAGAGCCCCACTAGGTTCGCTTGAGGAACCCCCATTTTTAGTGCTACTAAAACAAGTTGGGAGTCAATTTCCAAGCCCCGTTACACCCCCCCCCCTCCAGCATAGCAACAGAAGGCGAACAAGTCCCGAGATGCATCGCAAACCCCCCAAGCCAGACACCTCGATGATCTCGCAAAAGTCCACCGACACTTGTCAAGCTGAAAATGACCCAGGGAAACACCGAAGCAGAAGTACGGGATGTACCACGAAGGCAAATCGAAGATCAAAGGAGCCACTGAGCCAGGAGTGTTTGAAATTTTAGGTTGGAATTTTAATTTTTGTTGTCAAAATTACAAAAATGTTGTCTTTAGCCTGTAAGACACATTAAATCTGCGTCCAACACAACTATCCTGCTTTCCTATTTTCGTCGAACGTATCTTGTTGTGTTCTATGTACGTTCATCTGTGTCTATGTCTCACGCATGACACATGTTTAACACTACATGTCCTAAGAACAAAAAAAAAAAAGAAAAAATGGTGTATCAATGCTTTTTGGATTTCGGCTGTTGGTCTAATCCATCTTGTTTATTGATTAAAAATTTATGGACCAGGAAAATTGGGCTTGGGCTGCCATAATCTAGGAAGGTTGGGTTTGTGCTAAAATAATATAACCCATTAGTGGGTTGGGGCAGGCCTGGGCTTTCGAAAATTACATTAATTCCCTGTTTAGACACCCGACCCTCCCCGGCTCTCGTGTGTTTTAGGACAGTAGATGACAAGGAGCAAGAAAGAAGCTATCAGGGCCGTGTATTGAATGAAAAGGACAAAAAGACAAATTGCTGCTAAGGGCGCCCCCCCCCCCCCCCAATTTTTTTTTAATTATTTAAAGTGCGTCGATGTCTCTGTAAGATGAAATTAAATGTCATTTGACTGATTTTTTCATTTCATTTTTTAATAATTTTTATAAAAAAATTTATTAACTAAATATTATTATATTTAATCGAATTTCTTTTATGCATTAGCAAATTTTATTAAGAAGAGTGTTAATATGAAAATTTGAATTTAAATCAAGACGAAAAAATAAAATAAAATATCATTTAAATTCCTAATTTGGATGGCAACTTAGAAAGTTTCACGATGCAAAATTTTTTTTAGTCGATTCTGGTAACGCTTTGTATTAGGAAATGAAAAATTACAAAACTTATATATTTTTTATTTTTATTTTGTAACAATAATACTTATAATAAATATTAAAAATATTATAATTATATAAAATATTAATAATGTAATATATTAACTTATATTATATTAGCATAGTACCAATTATTATGCGTCACAGGACACTTGTTAATATATCGTTCTGTTTGGATCGCGTTTAAATCTTATAAAATGTTCAATCAATTAAAATATTTTTTAGATGAAAAAAATAAATAAATAATAAAAAATAACACAAAGCTTAAAATTTGAGAAATTGAAAATTGAAAATCCAGGGATGTTTTCCCTCCCATCTCTCTCCTTCCACACTTTCTTGCTTTCTAAATTGAAAAGTCAAAATTTCTCATCAATCAACTAAAATGGAAAATAAATCCCAATAATTCACAAGTCTGCAGAAGGGATCCAAGTCGAATTCCGATGCTGATGCCTCGGCATCTCAACAACTGAACCTCGCTGTTGTCGGCTTGCAGCGATCAAAGTCGGTGTATCGAAGTTGAATATGGAAAACCCGGAGTCATATCGACGACAAAAATTGTTTTTTCACAAATTAAATTTATGATATAGACGTCCTTCAAATTTTCCTTGCTGATCTTTGGGAGTTTAGAGTTTTTGGACCATCTTTACCATTTGGTACAATATAGACAAATTTTTAAAATAAATAAATAAATTATGTATTATGAAATTTAAAAATATTTTTTAAAATATTATAATATGATCAAAATTTTAAAAATATGTAAGTAAAAAAAAAAAATAATATTACTGTTATTATGATAATTATTATTAAAGTATTTTATTTTTTATTAATATTATAAATATTATGAAGTATGATGATTTATTAAATTAAAAAAATAATAAAAAAATTAACTTGAAAAATGTAAATAATGATAATCATTAAAAAATAAAAAAGAATTAATATTTATTTAAAATTTAGTATTAATATTAATTATTATAAGATTTCTCCAATTAATAATATAAAATAATAAAACTAAATTTACAAGACTAAAAAAAAATAATAATTTTAATCTAATAAAAATTTAATTTTGAATATAAAATTACTTTGATGAGAAAAATAATTAAATAATAAAATTTTTATAGAATAATTACTCGTTATATCATCTTATTTATAAAATATCAATAAATTTTAAAATAATAAAAATCTTTTTTTTTTTTCTTTTCTGTCATTATCTCATGCATGCATGTCCTTTTTAGCGTAACGAACATCGCTGCAAACTGGCTTTTGAGGACATTCACGTTAGACTCAAAATTATTCAATCTAGGAACTTAGGTGTCATATTGCGTTGACGTATTTAACCATCAATCTCCTTTGCATTGATGCTTGGTGTACACTATCCCACACCTCGTTATCATATAACCAAAAGACTCAAATGAAGCATGGTGCAGACATCAGAGTAATGGAGATTCTGGGAACTGTACAAACCACGGTTTGCAAAATTGCAAATGCAAACATGCAGAAGTAGAAATTGCAGTGAAGCATAAAATGGCATGCCACAAAATGGATGATTATAGTGCCAATATGCATTGGCACATTGCAACAAGGCAATTTGCAGCCTCTGAATAAACAATCTAAGAGTAATGATAATGAGGGTTGGGGTTCATTCACTAAGTTGTTATTATATACATGGGATAAAATGAAACTATTAATTGGTAGTTGATACCCACATTCCAGTACATTGTAGGAAAAATCATAAGATTTTTAATTGTAGGAGATGGAGATAGGGAATTTGATGGAAGGAAGAGATCCAGGGAGCATGATGATTGAAGCTACAAGTTAGGTAGTTGAATAGCTATTATCATTCATTGTTCTGACAAATTTTCTATTCTGTACAAGAAAAAATAAAAAAAAAAAAAAAGAAAAAGGGGACATTATGTACCTTCTTACATCCAAGTCATAAGAATCTTGAATTGAATCCACCCTAAAGTGGCCTATGTAATACATAGAATCCCACCCTTTATCAACGACCGAAGCCTAGGGATCACTGCCTGCATGGGCTACAATTGACTAACTCAGCCAGCCACACAGATACGTATATATGGGCAAGGAATAAATGAAATTGCCATTGTACTAGTTCGAGTCGTCAGCAACATGCCTCACTTGAGTTCACTCAGGTATATCCTTGTTCCATGTTCACATGTCGTCACACGCTTGAAGTGTTCTAAAACTTCGGCGAATGCTTGCTTGCTTCATGCTTCTCAATATGATATCAACAGACCTTGCGTGTTATGTGCAGGCGAAATATTCCTTTGCCTTACCAGTGAGGACAATACACAGCCCTCAAAACCTCGTTAAACCCCATCTCTCGATGCTTCTTCTTTCACCCAGCCTGAAACCATTGACCTCATCACATAATCCTACAACACATACTCGCCCAGTTGTATTGTTTAACATCAAAGACATCGGCAACTATCCTACACATCTTTGGGACAGAGGTCTCCAAAAACATTAGCCACATTACAAAGCCCACAAGAAGTAGCAAAAATTGCTTGCTTTAATGAACCATCCCCTTGCACCTCCTCTGGCCCATAGCAAATGCCCATAAACTCCGCAACGTTGCCCATCATAATGGTTTGTTGTCGTCCTCACCCAAAGAGGTCATATTCCCTAGGATCAAAGTGCAGCAATAACAATCAATTGAAGCTCTTGGGCATACTACAATAACTCATTTCACACAGTCGATTGAATCCCATATCTGTGATGAATGGTTTATAATGTGCCCTCTCCTTAATTTACTTCACAAATTGAATTATTTCTTGGAGGAATTACCACCTAGGATAATAGGCCCCTAGTATCCACAGTAGCATGTAATTAGATAACTAAGAAGCCAGAATATAAAGTCAAACTGTCAAACATTCCAAAACGTACCGATCCCTTCCTACGTATCATGTCACCCTCTCACTAGTCACCAGTCCCTTCATCTTCTCTTCCAATTGTCTTCCTCGTTGCTGCTTCCCGCTTAAATTTGCTCTTTCAACTTTGTTTACAAGCCTCTCTGACCTGCCAACTTCAGCCTCGTTGCCAATCACATAATGAACTTCTCTAAGACTAAGAGTTGTGAAATTTTCAATAAAAATAGGGACCGTAGAAGACGAAACAGAAAGTTGTAGTTACAGGGAAAATTAGTTCTATCTTTCATTCATTCATTCATATAAACTTTGCTCATTTGCTTGGATTATAAGTCACGTCTTTTACGGAATTTTTTAGCTTTTATTTTGATGTTTTTATAAATGGGCAATGCTGCTGAAGGGTTTCTAATTGGTCTACTTGGACCATATTGCCACACTTCACAAATTATGCTCCTCAAGTTACTACAAATTTGAACTTATTGCCAGAACAAAGTTGGTGCAGGCACTCGGATGACATTGCAGGAAATTGCAACCTCTTTTGTTGACTTTGTTGTTGACCCTTCTGTGCTGTTGTTGGAGAGAAGCCGCAGGGACTGATTTTCAGACGCTGGTGCATGAGCTGGATTTGGTTTGGCAAATCCAATTCCTTTAAGTTCGACTTTAACTCTGCTGCAACATAAAAATCGTCGCATAAGCACTTATCAAGCAACTATTTCTTATCAAAGTAGCCATAGAAATTGCAAATATTGTTGCTGTGTAGCCCGTGAGATGACCAACTCCTGTCTACACATTTGAAAAATTTGTTTACTCCGTGTGGCATAATACATTCAATTTAAATTAAACCCTTTTAACAAAACATTTTGCCTTTAAATTACATGAAACAATTCTTTTTTATCTGATACTTCTTGTCCAAACCCCTTGCCCTCCTTGCTAGGTTATCACCATCGACTACAAACACATGCATAAATGGAAGAATTGTAGATGCCTCCATTACATCATCTCTCGAATATATGGTTCTCTAAGTGACGCGACCACCGTATTTGTTACTAATATAGATAAACACTTCGAATGTCAACGAGTACAACTTCATAAACTACACTGTAATTTGTAAATACGTACCCAAAGATAATGTAACCCTTTCCCTTTGTGGCCCCTAGTCTTCAAGCGACATTCGATACGCTGCCTCTATCAAGTTCAATCCTGCCTGCTATCGAATCCAACTACCATTGATGACCTTCAAACCCCCAAAACTCCGTTGATCATTCAACACATACTCACCCAGTTGTATTGGTTAACATCACAGACGTCGGCAATTATCCTGTACAGCTTCAGGGCAGAGCTCTCCAAAAACATTAGCCACTTTAGGAAGCCTACAACAAGTAGCAAAAATTGCTTGCTTTAATGAACTATCATCCCCTCTGGAGCGACTCACCCTTTGGAGTCTAATGAAATTTTGGCTGGTCTGCAAGACCTTTGTGTCATAATCTCCCTGCACAACTTCGCGTATTGTAATGGTTTGTTGTTGTCCTTGCCTAAAAAAGTCATATTCCCTGGGATCGAAGTGCGACAATAACGGTCAATTGAAGCTTTTAGGCGTACTGTAATAATTCATTCCATATAATCCATCGAACCCCATATCTCTGATGAACGGTTTGCAATGTGTCGTCCCCTTAATTTACTTCGCACGTTGAATTATTTGATGGAGGCAGTATCGCCTAGAATAATATGCCTCTAGCATCTACAGCATCTTCCTCACTGCTGCTTCTTGCTTAAATTTGCCCTTTCAACTTCGTTTACAACCTTTTATGACCTGCCAACTTCAACCTCGTTACCAATCACAGAATGAACTTCTTAAGATTAAGGGTTTTGAAATTCTCAATAAAAGTGGGAACTATAGAATACGAAATAGAGAATTGCTGTTGGAGGAAAAACTGGTTTTATCTTCCATTCATTCATATAAACTTTGCTCATTTGCTTAGATTATAAGTCAAGTCTTTTGCAGATTCTTCACCTTTTATTTTGATGCTTCCATTCATTGGAAATGTTGCTAAAATGGCTACTAATGGGTCTGCTTGAAAGGATATTCCCACATGTTACAAATTATGCTCCTCGGGTCACCGGAAATTTGAACTTGTTGCTAGAACGAAGGTGGTGCAGGTACTAGGATGACATTGTAGGAAGTTGCAACCTCTTTTGTTAATTGTGTTGATGCTCATTGTGTGTTGCTGTAGGAGAGAAGCTACTGAGACTAATTTGCAGAAGCTGGTGCATGAGCTGGAACTGGTTTGGCAAATCCAGTTCCTTCAAGTTCAACTTCTGCTGCTCTGCTGCAACACAGAAATCGTCGCATAAGCACTTCATCAAGCAATTACTCCATTCATTGGTCATCAAAATAACCGCAAAGATTGTAAATATCGTTGCTGTGTAGCCCGTGAGATGACCACCTTCTGTCTACACACATGAAAAATTCGTTTATTTTGCATGGCATAATACATTTAATCTAAATTAAACCCTCTTTACAAAACATTTTTCCCTTGGCTTACATGAAACAACTCTTTTCCATCTGATGCTTCTTGTCCAATCCCCTTGCACTCCTCGATGGGTCATCACTATTTACTATAACCACATGCATTAAATGGAACAATTGCAAATTTATAATGTGAATCCTATTCTTCAAACGAAATCCATTACACTACCCATTTCAAGTTCAACGCTGCCCGCTATCGAATCAACCTACCCCGATGCTAATAACCTTATTATTTTTCGCAACTCATAGCCATTAACCTTAATTCCATAATCCTTTGATGGTACCAACGTAAAAAATGTAAATAATGCGACAAAACACACGAACATGTTCATATTTCTCGATAGCTACTGCCTCAAGCGTTATAATATTAGTTTGCAATTCATTTTGTATCAAATAACTTTTTTTTTTGGTTTTTTGAAATCTATCATTGTAATATGCTTTGCATAATATGCCAATTTTTGGATTTTCAATTAACGTATGTACTTTGGCGATAGGTCAAAATTAACATCCACCGACACCAATTAACAATAATCCACATGACTTTCTTGCTTTTTTTGAGAAAAGTTTAGTGTTGAGTTGAGTTTCCTCCTAAATTTATTGATTTTTTTTATTTTTATTTTTTACGATTTTGTCTTCAATTACAATTTTTTTTTTTTTCAATTTTAGATTGAAAATAATAATTAAAAACTCTAGCCATAAAATTTTAAAATTTTAATTATTTTAATCTTTTCGATACAGGGCTTACTCAAAAAAAAAAATCCCTTTGCTATTTAGGGCCCGGTGCTTCGAAGCTCATTATTGAGAATTGAGTTTGACGTTTCACCTAAAAATACAAAAACAATTGAGTTTGACAGGTATATGTTTGTAAATGAGATAAGATTGCCACGTAGATTAAACGTGGAACGATGAAACGTGGCCGACAACCGGGCCACCCTGTTTTCTGACAAAGTCGAACCCAAAGTTCCGTGAAGTCAGATGTTGTTTTTCTTCGCCACGCCTCGGTCGGCCCCGTCGTTAATCGGATCCGGATCCGGTGAATTTGAATTCGTGTTTTTATTAAAAGACGAAGAAGAAGAAGAAGAAGAAGGCAGGAGATGTACATGTTCACGATGTTTCTCTTATCAATTCAAACAAAAGGGTGTGTGGGGGTGGGGAGGCAAAGATTAGCGAGAAGGCAAGAAGCAGTGTGATGTGATTGGCTTCTAACAATTGAATCAGGTATTCCTGATGTTTTGTTTATGATTGTTATGATCCGATACCCTATATGCTTTTTTTTTTGGGTTTTTTTTTTCTTTTTTTTTTTTTGAGGTTCAAGTCAATTTATGGTGTTCCTTTTTTTTTTTTTTTTTTTTTTTCCATATATTTATAGATAAAGAAAATTCCTTTTCCGTCACTTGTCCTTGGATAAGATTGTGGCGTAGGATTGATGCTATGCTGAGTATTGTGATGGATACTTTACAGCTGTTCCTTGTCGATTAAGTATGTTATTTTTTTGTTTTGGTCAAGTTGGTTGGCTTCTTCTGCCACTCTCTGCTTCTCTCTTAGATAGCGATGCTTCAGTGATTACAAATTAAGTTTTGGACAACTGACTCTGATGGGGTTTTTGGTGTTAAGTGACCTGTAAAATTAGGAGAGCTGGTTAATTTCTTTTAAAAAAAAAAAAAAAATCTTTTTAAAAAATTCCTGTGCTTGATATATTTTTTTATCTTGAGTTGCCTATTTCATTGGAAATAATTGATAGATATGGAATCTTTGTCAGTATCTGAAAGCATTCCCAAATATCATATATACTGCAGATTTCCTAGTGCAATTGCAGAGTGCCTGAGGGAGAGTACTGGTTTTTTGAACGAGGAAATATGATAGAAGAGAAAGAGAGAAAGAGCCTCACTGTAGCACCTTTTCAGTGTGTTTGGAGTAAGGATTTGAAATTCCGAGAGGCAGGTAGAGGGTGTGTGGCTTTTGATGCTTATGCTCACAATGATGTCACCGTGGTGTTTAGAGAGAATGTTGGGAGCCAGAACTACCATTACAAGAGGGACAATAATCCTCATTATACTGTCATTCTTGGAAGTCATAGGAATCGTCGACTGAAAATTGAGGTAGATGGGAAAAGTGTTGTTGATGTGGAAGGTATGGGACTCTGTTGCTCTTTTGCATTCCAGAGTTATTGGATCAGTATTTATGATGGGTTGATTAGTGTTGGCAAAGGAAGATACCCTTTTCAGAATCTTGTATTTCAGTGGTTGGATTCAAACCCAAATTGTAGTGTTCAGTACGTTGGCTTTAGTAGCTGGGACAAACATGTTGGTTACAGAAATGTCAACGTGTTGCCATTACCACATAACCATCTGTTGCTGTGGAAGCAAGTGGATTCAGCAGAATATGACGGGAAGGAGGATCTTGAAGAGGAGTTGGAAAATGGACAAACAGGTTATGAGGAATGGGGTCTCAAAAATTTTCTTGAGAGTAGGAAACTGTCTGATGTGGTGTTCATTGTTGGTAATGGTAACATAGAAAGGCCTGTCCCTGCTCATAAGGTTATCTTACAAGCTTGTGGCAATTTTCCTTTGAGTTCGTCAAATGAAGATGTTATTCAGATGCATGATGTAACTTATGTGGTCCTACACGCATTCCTTCAATATATCTATACAGGCCAGACCCAGGTATTTCATTAATTTGAGCTTCTAGTTTTCATGCAGTCTCAGTTACAAGATTGGGATTGTATTTTCTTGTTCCTTTCCTTTCTGTTAAGACTGCTTTCAGCTGCTAGACTGACTATTAGTGTCTTTTGGCTCATTTGATCTCACTTTTGCACTGTTTTCTTGCCATGTTGTACAGATTTTGGAATCCCAACTGGGTTCACTGGGGTCTTTGGCCCTTCAATATGAAGTGATGCCACTGGCGAAGCAGTGTGAGGAAACAATGGAACGATCTATGCTGAATAAAAAGTTACTTGGCGTTGGTAAGAATGTGGAATTATCATGTCCAAACTCTCGGCCTCATTATTGTGTGACCTTCCCCTTAGGACTCCCAATCAATGTGCAAAGGCTCAACGAGCTGCATTCATCTGGAGAGTACAGTGATGTAAACGTATATATTGAGGGTCATGGACTTGTTGCTCGGCTGCATAAAATTATTCTTAGTCTATGGAGTGTCCCGTTTATGAAGGTGAGGCAGCTTACTTCTATTTGGCTGTCACCTTTGTATCATTTATGTAACTTTTATGTAATTTAGAATGAAAAGTCATGGGCATGACAGAGTTTGCGTAGTTAAATAAGTCAATAAGCATGTGAGTAGGTATAATAATTAATATTTTATTTAATGAATTGACCATAAAATGCAGTAAAAAAATGACTAAATGCTTGCATTAATATTAATGAATATAGGGGCTTCACACCATTATAATTTAAGCCAATCACTAGGACTCTTGTTGATAGCAGCTACCATTTAATTGATGTAGTTATCAATTTCACCTTGTTTCTTTGATCTAGAAACACTTTAATTCTTCACTAGCATTTTAGGTCTTCCAAAATGACCACTCAGAATTGACTGGGGATGATTGAGTAATATTTTCATGATCTTTCTGAAACATCTACATGATTATGTCATGGGCATGGACTGGCTGGGTAGTTACTCTTTTCTGGTCACACAGTTTCTATCTTAGAATGGTCCTAAGAAGTACAATTTGTAAAATTAACTTTCTAGTGCTGACCCAATTCAATTATGTGTGTTTCTCATTTTCCTGCCCTCATGTTGTTGCTTTTTATTGTTTACTGAATCTATGGGATTGTTGCTAAAGAAAATTAGTTATGGCAGATGTTCACAAATGGAATGAGTGAGACTAGTTCCTCGGAGATTCACTTAAGTGAAGTGCCACCAGAAGCATTCAAGATTATGCTTAAGTACATGTACATTGGGGAACTCGGTTTGGCTGATACTACATATTCTGGAACCTTGTTACTTCAGCTTCTTCTATTAGCTGACCAGTTTGGGGTCACTCCTCTTTATCAGGAATGTTGCAAAATACTTTTAGAATGCCTATCAGAGGTAGTTAAACATATCTTACAGGATAATTTTGCTTGTCAAATTTTTTGTATTAGAATCAGACTTTTGTTTTGTTGTTACAATATGCTTCTTGTGTGCTTGGCACTAAAAGAACGGAGAAGTGACTTGTGGTTTGGGACTTCTGAAAACAAAACAAGAGATCCCTTTATGATGTGGAATTGTATGTTGATGCCTTTCATGTACATATTATCTGCAGGGATGGAGTTCTCCTAACGGAAGAAGGTCATACAACAAGAATTTTTCTATTATGCACAAGTTTAATGGACGACGAACCAGACCAATTTGGCAAGTTAATTGAGCTGTGGCATTTAAAGCTAACTGTTGAACTTTGTTGCAGGACTCAGTTTGTCCAATCCTGCAAGCAGTTTCATCAATTCCATCATGTAAACTCATTGAAGAAACCTGTGAGAGAAGATTTGCAATGCACTTCGATTACTGTACAACTGCCAGCCTTGACTTTGTCTTGCTAACTGAGACAACTTTTAGCAAGATAATTCAGGTTGGTCCTCCTGTAGGTCTTCTAAATTTGGATTGAGTGTTGACCTGAATATTGAGATGGCTGCACTATAACGTTTGCAATTCTAGGAGTGGATTAGTGGTTTCTTATGGAATATGATATTAGTGGATTCTAGGAGTCTAGGAAAAGTGGTCTAACATTTAGAGTGGATTAGTGGTTTCTTATGGAATATGATATTGCAGGTACACACTTTATTAGTGGGAAATAGACCAATGATGGGAGTGATCTTTCTTTGGTGTTAATTTCCAAATGTCAAAGAAAATGAGGGTCCAGATAATTTAGATCGAGTGTGGCTTGAGGATTTTAAAGTCTGTATGAGAACTTGTGCAAAACTTACAAATGCAAGACAAATTAACTAATAATTTAGGGAGTTCAAATGCTTGCATGGGAAGTGCAACAAGATACTAAGGGTGAGGTTCAGAAGCGGTGCGCTGTTAGGATACTGAATTGCATTCTGTTATTTGTTCAAGGAGTTTATATGATTTTTTATTATTGGAGTTGTAAAAAATTGGAACACTTTTTAAGAAGACTTCATTGCACTTATTAGGAGTTGCTCCCATCATGTGCTAGATTGTGGATGTACTTTGCACTTATATTATGGCCTTGTTGGTTTTAAAACCATCAGGCTTGCAGGTATTATGTCAACTAATTGTGAACATTCTTTATAATAAATGATTGTTTTTGCAGCATCAAGATCTAACTGTTACATCAGAAGAAAGAGTTCTTGATTCAATTTTGATGTGGGCCATGAGGGCTAGGGAAATATATGGGTGGGAGGTGGTGGATGAAGTAATGTCACATTCAAGTCCTGGTCTCCTCTTTAAGGAAAGGCTTCAGTCACTTATTGACTTGCTGCCATTTGTGAGATTTCCTTTGATGCCATATCACTTGCTTAAGAAGGTATGTAGGCCCTGGACATGGAAACGTCTGTTGGCCAGTGTTCTTGGAATGTGATTTTAAGCTTGTGCACATATATTGCAGTTGGGTGAAAGCAACCTTTGCCAGCACATTCTGCTTCTTGAAAATCTTGTAAGCATTTCATTTTTCCTCCTAGAATCAAAATTTAATATGAAAAGCACTATAGGATGTGGTTCATTGGGCATAATTTTCTTCTATGTTAATGACAGGTGAAGGATGGAATAAATTATCTTGGTCTTGGATTGGCATGTCCAGGAAATAACCAAAAGTGAGTATCTTGCAATATTATAGCCTAGGTCCTTGTATCTTACTCTTGTTTAGATTGAAACATGTGCACTGAACAGGTGGGCCATCTGACCTTATCTTTTTCCTTTAACCTGGTGGCAGAAATAGTCAATAGAAAATCTAACCAAGGAATTTTATCGTCAGAAATTGCACTTGAATTCTAAGTAAGCTAATCCAATTTGGCAAGACTGTTTATGTGCACAAGAATCTTTATGGAGATAAACTGGAGAAGTAGTTTCTATCAGAGAAGAGGTGGAAGATGTTCTAGTCAATAAGTCATTATATGATTTTAATACTCTTCTGGGTTACCTTCTTGAGGGGCTATAACTGTTGACCTTTGTGCTGCTATAATTGTTGTTTACTCATTAATGCATCTCAAGATGTACCAAAAAATTAATGTATCCTAAGATGAGCCCTAGGTTGAAGAAGACATAACTAATATGATGTTACTTTTTGTAGCATGAGGTTTCAGCATAGGCGGTCTAGTTATAAGGAACTTCAGTACATATGTGATGGGGACAACAATGGAGTTCTGTATTTTGCTGGCACATCTTACGGGAAACATCAGTGGGTTAATCCTGTTCTAGTTAAGGTGACTTTTTTTTTTTTTTTGTAAATTGCCTGGTTATTTTCCTGTATCCTTCAACAGACTGATTTGAGTAGTAGTATTTAACAGTCTCTCATCATGTTAATTGAATGCCTTCAGAGAATCACCGTGACAGCTAGCACACCCATTTCAAGATACACTGACCCCAAGGCTGTAGTATCAAGAGTATACCAGGTAGTATATACATCTATGAAACACCTTTTGTACTATGAGTTTTGTCATTGCAATTGACTTGCGTATTGTCCTGCGTTAGGAAACATCTTTTGCTGGGCCCCGGATGGAAGATGGGTGCAAGCACTCTTGGTGGATGGTTGACATTGGCCAAGATCATCAGGTTCTATTCTGGATTGACTAACAAGAATATCTTTCAGCTGTTCTTAAAATGTGAAAAATAATATTAACAGATGTTTTAGCTTACACCCATTACTTGTTCAGGTCATATGTTAGGTAGATTTCCATCACTGCACAACAGTTGATTGCATACCCACAAATGTTAGGTTTACATTTGTACTCTCCTTTTCCGGAGACTTAAAAGTCAATCTTAGCATCATCTTTTGTATTTTTCTCAACATAACTCAACATAATGTGCTTACATCCACACACACACACCCACACAAAAAAAAAAAAAAATTAGTCTTGACTTTGTTAGTAGTACTGGTTTTCTGATGTATAAACACGCATGCCAATGCAGCTTATGTGCAATTACTACACCTTGCGGCAAGATGGATCAAGAGCCTACCTAAGATTTTGGAGCTTGCAGGTAAATCAGAAGTTGATGCTTTCTAACATTACTTCTAAGTTTTGATCTTCTTTTTTGGTATATTATTAGCATTATTTTTATTATTATTGTCATTAGTTTGTTTTCGAAAATGGTGTTAACTTCGCAAGTGAATTTTTGATCCCATCTAGGGCTCACCGGATGGCAGGACTTGGACTTGCTTAAGAGTACATGATGACGACCAGACAATATGCAAGCCCGGGCAGTTCGCATCCTGGCCCATATCTGGGCCCAATGCGCTTCTGCCATTTAGATTCTTTAGGGTTATCCTGACAGGTCCTACGGCCGACTCTTCCAATCTTTGGAACTTATGCATTGGCTACTTGGAGCTCTATGGATATTTCCGTTAATGTGACGAGTTTATTTGTGATGGTCCACGCTTTGTTTGTCACATATATGTTCCTGTAATTGTGTTCCAATAATATCATTGTTTATGGGAGTGCGTGGTTGCCGCGGCCCTCTGGAATCATTTGTATGCTCATCTTCATTAGCAATTCACTTGTTGATCCCAAATCTGCTCAGCAGGGTGCACTTTGTTCGTGAGGCCTCACCATTTCACACTCATGGGGTTAAATACTTGGATATCTCCAAGTCGTTCATCTTATTAATAAACGAAAACATTGTGTCATTTCAGTTCTATACCAAAGATCCTCTTTCTATCTCTTTCAAGTTTTCAGTCAAACCCCTTCGTTAGAAAACCAGTTTTACTTCTCTATAAAAAGGATGGTTTACTTAAAGACTAGGTATTGAGTACGCTATTTCAAAATGACATCGCTGTTAAATCACAATTTCTAAAACAAATCTTCAGACAAAACAGCATTTTTGACAAAAAAAAAAAAAAAAATTATTTGATAGAAAAAGAAATTAAATCAACATAAATATGAAAAGAACCAAAATACTGAATATAGCTGTTGTATGCTAGATCGGTTTTCTAGAGAGAAATTGGCTGAAAATGTCTAATAAAATGCCCGAATTAACAAAGAGTATTGTTAAAAAGTACCAAAATGCATAGTGGTCGTCCAGGTTTACAACTGAAAACTGGAGCCATATCAACTAAGGTGGGGGGTCGAGAAGCAAACGTTAGCCACAAAAATTCCCAAACAGGGGTTATCTAGCCAAGTATCTTTGATACTATCACAAGCAGTGTTAAATGTTGATTACTATGATGCTGCATAACAGGGATCCAACAGCTACTTGCATGCCTTAAAAATTCCAGAGAAGCATCATATTTTCCAGTCTACACATAATCGTATGGATATGGGAGAACAATAGCCAACCTGGAGCCATATGGACACCTACCCATGACAACCACATGGAGATCCCATAAACCATAAATAAGATTTTACCTAATTTCAAAACAAATACATCAATACTAATCACTCGAGGCACATGCAGTATGGTAGCAAATTTCCCTTTTCAAAAGGGTAGAAAATTGTCGTCATTTTAGACCAAGCTTTGAGGATTTCAACAGCAAGGACCTTAATAACTCAGCCAGCATACATTGAGAGAAACGGCTTAGGTCAAACCATTTCAGTCTCTGGTTACCTCCTAACAGGTGGTGCCGCACCTCTACCAAGTGCTCCTCCGCGGCCAGCAGCTTGGGCCTACATAATGAGAAAAGATAATGAGTCAGGAAACATGCAATCTTACACGGCAGTAAAAACCAGAAAGAAAGGAAAAGGAAAAGATAATTAGGATGAAGAACGTATCCAACTATGGTTCTTGGTGCAAAAAAAATTGCGTCCCTAAACTTCAGATCAAATCATCTACATTTATAGTACCAAGCTTAATGAAGTTTGGAGCCCCGAGAAACAACAGAGAAAGCCCGAAACATATACCAGTCCAAAAACCACTAACATATGCACAAAAAAATAAATTAAAAAAAGGATGTCTCAGTGGACAAGGCCCAAATAGTATGAGGTTGGAGAAAGGTTCAAATGCACGCAACGCTACCCTTGTTTTGACAAAATAACTATTTCCACGACTTAAACTTGTAACCTTTAAGTCAACATGGAATAACCTTAACATTACACCAAGGCTTGTCCTTCTAATAAAAGAACAAAGAATGTGTCAAATAAAAACTTACTTTAGCCCGCATTGCAACAGACCTGCCCCTGCCAACTCCAAGTGATGCACTCTTACCCTTCAAGATGAAAGATGCATAATTTAGAATAAATACAGGAAATGCAAGTAGAAATGAATCAAACCTTTTGTGAGAGGAAAAACACCTTGATTCTAGCATCGAGACGCTTGAACATGGGAGCATTCTTTAGCATATCTGGTATGACCATGAACCTGCCAACATTTTACAATATTTATAAAGTAGACAGTCAATACCATAAATGGCCAACAGAAACTTCCAGACTTTTTTCTTCATTGCGATCAATGGCAGTAAGCATGTTTGACCCAAAAAAAAAAAAAAAAGGTTGACTAAAATAACGTAAGGACAACAAAAATAAGATTTAGATACCTGACTTTACTTCCTCGAATAAAAACATGCTCAAGTTGTGAAACCTTCCCATCCTGAGTAGCAGCAGCCAAAGTTAAAGGGAAAAAACCAAAAAACAAAAAAAACAAAAGATACAGATCATAGAGAGATCAACCAGTTCTTGCACTACAACTCACAGAAACCAACAGAAAATTAATTGGATGTTGAAGCTCGGGCCATACTATTATTTATTTTGAAAAAGAACAAGGAAATCCAAGTGAATGGACATATAGAAACAAGTGAAAATTTCTTAATTTTTAACCCATAAGGTCAACGAAAATCTTAAGCGGAGGGACTTGTTAGGAACATCCACATGGTTCACCAATCGGCCATTCAATAACAGAAACTTGTTGCAGCTGTATCCTGAATTTTCGGTCATTTTTGTGCACCATTAGATCATTGTAATAATGAAGGGCTAGGATTACCTGTTATTAGCTAGTCTTTAGCTTGAGAACAATTAATAATCCAATTTGTATGAAAGCCATGAGATGACTGTTTAATCGGGGATTTATGTCGTGTTTATGTCAAGAGCACGGTGTTTAGGGGTGCAATTTTTCTTTTTTTGTGATAAAAAAAATGGTTAATCAGTCGGAAAATAATAAAATCTGTCACTTTATCACTCTTAATTTCTCTTTTTCTCTCTACTTCTTTGCTCTATCTTAAATTCCCTTTTCCTTTTCTCTTTTCTTGCTTCTGTTCGCTACTCTACTCTTTCACTTGAAATTTATATTCTCACCAATCGACATTACGCTGATGGAATTGCGGCAATAATAAAAGAGTGCCAAAGGAAAATCAATTCAAACTTACAACCTCAGGATTTTCAAGATGCAAAGTAAATGTATAGTCAATCAATTTAAAAAAAAAAAAAACTAAAAAGGACGCAAGGAGAAGAAAGGGAAAGTGGCAGGGAACCTTAGCAGTGAAAGTGATATTGTCGAGCTGGCAATTCCAGTTATCCTCGCATTCAATCATGCTGCCTCTGTACAGCTCTCCGCTCTTCAGCTCCACCGTCACCACGTGCCCCGAGGCCTCGTGCAATAGCTTCACCGGTATCCCCAAGCTCCTGCTCATCTCTCTCTCTCTCTCTCTCTTGCCTCCAAAACCCTAATGAAGCCCCTAAACTTCTCTGTTTCTCCTCTATTTCTAATTACGAGATAGACAAATAAATAAATAATCCATCCCGGGGGAGCTTAGCACAAGGCTAATTTTGTCTTTGGAAGTGAAAAATTTCGGATCTTCTAGGAATTCGAATACGGGCGGTTTTTGACGTGGCACATAAATATTAAGAAATATTAGCATTAGACGGGTAAAAAATAAAATGTAAATTTAGCCGAAATAGCATTTTGGTGGTCTTTTTTTTTTTTTTTCATTTTGCAATAACGATTTGAGTTCTCTCTTAAATGTTGAAATTTATATGGATGATAATGTAATGAAGTTGGATATGAGAAAAAACGATTCAAACTCAACAATATTTTCAAACTTAATAATATTTAAGTAATAATTTTTTTTTCAATAAAATTAATAGTGTTTAAATAAAATTTTTTTTAAGGATTGGTTAAATGAATCAAGTAAAATAAGTGTAAAAAAAAAAAAATGATAATATATTCTTTTGTTCAAAAAAGCATCCATTCTCTTTTGTTCAAAATATGAAAATAAAATGTAAAGAGTTATATGTAGACTTTTTTTGGTGCAAACGACGAGAGATTAGAAAACAAAACTAGTGCCCCACGTACCACAGCCCCATATTTGTCATCATCTAATAACAAAAGCAATTTCGCAGGAGAAGTAAGTAGAGATTCAGCGACATGTGCTTTAACCGTAAATTCCAACCCTTTTCGCAAAGGTTCCAAATATCCTCAAGTGCTGATAATGGTAAGCGGATGCACCGGGTTGGAATGACTAGTCATCAGGTGGAAGAACTCTCGCCGCCGATGTCATGAAACCACCACGTCATACATCATATTCGTCTCACAGGACACAACTAAACTCGGCTTACCCCGGATTTCCCCGGACACTAACATCTGTATTTATTCTCACCCATCCATGCGGTGGCCCTTTCCAACCGACTACTCGGCAATTAGACGAAGAGACATCATGCGGAGAAGGGAATTTTGCAAGACAGCCTGAAAACAATTAAAGTACCTGTCGTGTAGTTTTAATGTCGCGAATGACTTCCTCATTCTGGACTTTTCAGAAGGACCAACAAGCACACAAGAAGAGCATACCCATTGGTTTTAAGCAAATCGAGATTATTTTGTTCCCCTAAAAAACAATCTTTTCCGGGCCTCCAGAGAGTTTGAGAAAAACGATGAGGGGACTCCTTCGAAAATAATTCGTTCCATAGATCCCCACCTGGGAGTAGTCCCTCAGTATGTGTAAAATGTCTTCCGGCATGGCATGACACCTACAGCAAGTAGCGAATTTGCACATGCCCCCATTTGCCCTTTTCCACATTAGATAGCAATCTACCCTCGAAAATAAACCATAAGAATGTCTCAAAACTTTTGCCGAATTTTTAGTTTCTATGGCCATCTCCATTCATGCACCACATTCCCCTGGGCAGCACTACGAGATAGCCAGCCGGCTATTTCCCTCTCTAGCTGAATGTGTACCGTCAGAGCCAGACAACAATATCACTGCACATGTCCCTGAAGAGAGACGGGGAAGAGGAACAACTGATATTAATTGTCGAACTTCTGAAGAAATAAACGTGGCAACTCCTCCAAGGACCCACCTCCCTCTTATCAATTACTTCACTAACTATAATGTGTTCCTAGTAGGATTGTTTTACGGCAGAATTTGGGAGAGAGGGGAAAAGGATGGCCAGTCGTCATGCCAAAAAGAGACTTGAAGACCCAAATCAATCTGAAATTCAAATTCCCTTTCCAATCCTTTCAAACTTCGCTATCTCGGTGTTTGATGTCATAGGTGGGACGGTCCAGCTTGCGACAGTGGAGCTCAAACATTTGCACCATATCACAGAAGTACACAATTTATTATTTCCATTCAGTAACTCCCAGCCTAACTTGCCGTTTTGAAAAATTATTTATGACGCTTCTCTTATTACCCAAAAAACTAAAAAATAAAAAGCAGAGAGAAAGAGAAAAAAAATCAGACTATCGATGTTATGCAAGAGAAATAAAAAGTTCAAGACACATAAGAAGGGGTGATGGAATATGAAAATTTGAGAATAGTTGGTGAATTGGAGAGAATTTTTTTTATTATTTTTCTTTTCAAGTTAATAAAGAGGGATTTAAATTATGAGTAATTTTTTTCCTTTTTTTCTCTTTTTAAGAAATTAAAAGTTGTGATTTGGGAGTTTTCTTTCTTTACAAAATAAAAGTGAAATTTGGGAGTTCCCAAAAAAATAAAAAGGAGAATTTAGGAGTAATAATTTTTTTTCTTTCTTTCTCTTTTCAAGGAGAAAAAAAATAGCTAATTTCCACATAAATTTTTTTTTTCAAGTAAATAAAGGAAAATTTAAATTATGAATATTTTTTTCCTTTTAAAAAATTAGAAAGGTAATGTAGGAGTAATTTTTTCCTCTAAAAAAAGGACAAAGAAAAATTCAAGAGTATTTTCCCTATTTTGTTTCCTTTTTAAAGAAAAAAAAGATGAATTTAAGATTTAAAAAAATAATAATAATTTAAAAGTAATTTTCACTTTTAATTTCTCTTAATTTGCTAATTAAGGAAAACTGACTCATGCAAAGCAACGTGATTGAAAGATAATATGCCACTCAAGGCTCAAGACTCGCATCAAACTCCTTAGCCTAACTCAAACACTGAGTTCGAACACTTTTTAACGAGGGTTGTTTTGTGATAAAAACTAAATTAAACCCGCTAGGCCTTAGAGTCTGGTCCTCCTCAAATCTACTACAACATGAGCCCAACAAGCCCAATTTAGTCTTTATTATATACGTTTCTTTCACATGGTGCTTATTACGTGTTTCTGGCTTTTGCCGCTAGGTACAATCTCCATGGTTTGTACCTTCGAGAGCTCGTGAAGAGTCTTCGAGGCACCATCTTAGAGAGGCGATCACTATGTAGTACTTGACTTAAACTTGTTATTTTGAGGATTCGTTTGTAGGTTCCTTAGGACATAGAGTTATGTTGAAGTCCCTTGAGGGGCTATGTATGTCAAGATAAACTGTTACTTTGGTTTATTACTCTGAAAACTCGTTGGTAGGTCTTTCTAGGGTGTAGAATGATATTAGACGCGCTTTTTTGTAGGGGAAATCGACAAGGTAATCCATTACTCTGATTTGTCACTCCTAGAGTTTAAATATTCGGTCCCTTATGGTGCAGAGCGGCGTCGAAGGCCCTTTTGGGGAATAACCGCTATGGCAACCCATTAGTCTGTATTACTTTGAAAGCTTGTTAATAAGTCCCTTAAAACGTAGAGCAATGTTAGAGACCCCTTTTTGTTAGGCAATTGCTGAGGGCAAATGGTTGCTTTGGCTTGTGACCCTTGTCGAATGATTCGCATGTTCTCATTATTAATGTCCTCTTGGAAGTTTCCAAAATAGTAACTTCACTCTCCCACCTGCCTTTGAGCCAAAAGCGATAACAAAAGGAGTTTCTCTTGTGATCATTCCGAAAGTATGCCCGTAAGACAACTGGACAACTTGTTTATCCATTGCCTCTTCGACTTGCTTAACCTCTTCTTAAGGCTCTGTATGATTGACCTATTTTTGTAACTCGGCTATTTGAGAGTTTCAACCTCGATCGGTCTATCCACTTCTAGACCTTAGGACGGTTGAAAACTTCATAGCTCATCTACGCGTGGATTCTCTGCTCTTGGAATTTTGAAAAGTTCAAAATGCACCTCAGTATTTTTCAAATATGCCTGAATATGTTGTACCTTCTATGAGTATTTTGTCCTTTTCTTTTTTTTTTTTCCCTTTTTAACTTCAAGCTCTCCTAATACCCAACCTACAATGAGCTATAAGTCACTGTACACTTTTAAATTCAATATTGAGATAAGAAGTTGTCATATATAGGGTGAAAGGGACCAAAAAAAAAAAAGAAAGAAAAAATTGCCAAAAGTTTTCATTAAAATATCCAAATTTTTATAAATTACAAAAATTTGATTTTGGACAAAGACCAATCAAAATAACTTAGGCAATAAGATATGAATCATAATATTTGTCTTATGACCATCGTAGAATCATTGAGGAATTTATTGATGTGATATTATATAAAGACATTAACATCTTTATTGAAAACATGGGACAGAGGCTAATAATTATCTTTAAAAGAGTACTAACAAAGGTAAATACATTATGAATTAACAAGCAGCATTTAGTTCGGGGGAGTTGCGTTAACATTTTTGCCTGAGAATCATTTGGTGGTCTAGGCAGATAGAGGTTCCCCATTTGTTGATGAGAAAGTTTCGCTCTTCCATTGCATGGCACTTGTTATCTAGACAGTGCTTCAATTCAATTCAATGGACCATTGATATAAATAGCCACTGAACAAAATATTTTTGTATATAGAAATCTGTTATTATAGAAAACATCAGTTTTTGGGGGCCACTGGATTGGCCCTCCTTCCGTTGTGCAGGAGGGCACGATTGGTCACATCATTCGTAGGTCACAATTTTGTCTGTTTGTTTGTCTGTCTGCCCGACACGTGATGGTAGTTCCGTGAGGTTCACTGTAGCGAGACAAGGACAAAAGAGCATCTCTTGATTGATTGAACCCTTCTCTTCTCCACACAATCTCAGTCTCTGTTCCGTGCTCAAACATACGTGCTTCAATCAGACTCGGCCTCAGAGACACCAGCCAGCCAGCCACGGAGTGAATTAATTTCCTTCCTGTTATATGTAACTTGCTTATAATTACAAGTGATGGAGGGTATAATGAAGTGCTCCGCCAACTACGCGCAGCTGACTCCGATCAGCTTCCTGGAACGCTCGGCGATTGTCTATAGAGAGAGAGTCTCTGTCGTTTACGGCGATGTCGAGTACACCTGGGGAGAGACGCATGAGAGGTGCATCAGGCTCGCCACCGCTCTTTCGCACCTTGGAATCTCCGTCGGTGATGTGGTCAGCCCCCCTACCCACCTCGCTTTTTCGGGATTTCCTCTTTCCTTTCAAAAAACCGTGTCTTTTTTGTTTTTTTGGCTGGGTGTTTTCCTTCTCTCTCCCTCTTCACGGTATTCGTTGAATTCCTGAAGGTATTTGTAAATGTTCTTGTTCTTCCGTGTCATAATCTAAAACCAATTATTTTGTTAATAATTCAAGATCATGAACAATCATACGGATGTAATGCAAGTTGTCTGTATGATTGTCTTTTGTTAATTGATGTCTCTAACTTGTGAAGTAGCTTTCCAATCTCAACCCTTATTTCCGGTAACTCTGAACGTTATGTTGCTGCCCTTGACCAAAATTGAGCTTCTGAGTATGCCAGTGGCTGGGATGTCAACCGACTTAGCAGTGAAATGAATGCCACAAGTGACCACTTTCTTAATCCTTTTTTCAACATGGTACCGACTGTTATTCTTTCTATTTTGAGCAGGTTGCTGTATTGGCCCCTAATATTCCCGCCATGTATGAGCTACATTTTGGTGTTCCCATGGCGGGGGCAGTTCTTTGTCCACTTAATGTGCGCCATGACTCTGCAATGGTCTACACCTTATTGAAACATTCGGAGGCCAAAATCATTTTTGTAGACTGCCAATTTCTCCCTATTGTCCAAGGAGCACTTGAAACTTTATCCAAGAAGGGGACCAAGTTGCCTGTTCTGGTTTTAGTAAGAGACAGTGATCATCAACCAGGTCCAGGCATAGATTTCTGTTCTGGAAGCTTGGAATATGAAAGTCTTATAACAATGGGGAAATCAGACTTTGAGATTAGACGCCCAAAAGATGAATGGGACCCGATCTCGCTCAATTATACTTCAGGTACAACGTCGAGTCCAAAAGGTGTTATTTACAGTCATAGAGGGGCTTATCTCAATTCTCTAGCAACAGTTCTTTTAAACGACATGGGCTCAATGCCCGTTTACCTGTGGTGCGTCCCCATGTTTCACTGCAATGGATGGTGCTTTCCTTGGGGTATAGCTGCTCAAGGTGGCACAAATGTTTGCTTGCGGAGTGTCACTGCAAAAGGAATATTTGATAATATTGTTCGACACAAAGTGACTCACATGGGCGGCGCACCAACAGTTCTGAACATGATAATAAATGCACCCCTTGGCTATCAGAAACCTCTACAGCGAAAGGTAGTAGTGATGACAGGTGGTGCACCACCACCCCCTGAGGTTCTCTACAAGATGGAGAATATGGGATTCAGCGTAATTCACTCTTATGGCTTAACAGAGACCTATGGTCCTGGGACAGTTTGTACCTGGAAACCTGAGTGGAATTCATTGCCTCGAGACAAACAGGCAAAGATCAAGGCTCGTCAAGGGTTGCATCATCTTGCCATGGAGGAAGTTGACATAAAAGATCCCATCACGATGAAGAGTGTGCCAGCAGATGCAAAGACCATGGGAGAGGTTATGTTCAGAGGGAACACTGTGATGAATGGATACTTGAAAGATTTGAAAGCAACCAAAGATGCTTTTAGTGGTGGGTGGTTTAGGAGTGGGGACTTGGGAGTTAGACACCCAGATGGTTACATAGAGCTAAAGGATAGATCAAAGGATATTATCATTTCTGGCGGGGAAAATATTAGCACAATTGAGGTGGAAGCTGTGCTCTTTAGTCATCAAGCAGTTCTTGAAGCAGCTGTTGTGGGAAGACCTGATGATTATTGGGGGGAGACGCCATGTGCATTTGTGAAGTTAAAGGATGAGTTCAATGTTACTGCTGAGGAGCTTATCAAATACTGTAGGGACCGTTTGCCTCGTTACATGGCTCCTCGTACGATTGTGTTTGAGGATCTACCAAAGACTTCGACTGGAAAAGTACAGAAATTTGCTCTAAGGGAAAAGGCCAAGTTGATGGAAAACATTTCTAAACGGACTTACAGTAAACTGTAAAATAGCTTATAATTCTATTGTACTTTTTATCTATTAAGATATTTATTGGACTATAAATTACATAATTAAAATAATTTTTTTATTTTTATAAATTTTTATAACTATTCATAATTGAAACTTGAGAGTTTCAATATAAAGGCGTAAATTCTCTATTGTTTTGGTTAATTTTAAAGTCAGAGTAATGCAAAGCATTCCATATCTGTAACTGTGAATAATATTACACAAATAATAATAGTTATGCTTATATTTAGCAAAGATTTGAACGTATTTCAAAGTTGTGGGAAAATTAATTTGATTCTTTTTTATCATTATTGATAGATATTTCATTTTCAAGGCTCTACATAAATGCTTGTGTGTGCGAATGATAGGAGCTGTGATATTGTTAACGAGGTATTAGTTAATTTTACTTTTGAAAAACATGATCATGGTATACTCTTTAAAAAATAAGATTATCTAATAAGTAGGTAAAAAATTTTTTTAAAATGTTATTTTTGTTTTTGTGCAAGTTGTATGACTTTTATTAAAAATTAAATTAATTTTTCTAATATTATTATTCTTCTAATTGAATAATTATTTAAATTAATATTAATTTTATTTAAATTTAAATTTTTTTAATATAATTTAAATAATATATTACTTAAATTTTAAAAAATTAGAGTTGAGTAAAAAATATTTAATTTAAATAATTATTTAAATAAATTTTAATATTGTTTAAATTTTAAAATTTTTTTATCAATTGTATATAATTTAAAAAATAAGTTATTTAAAATAAAAAAAATAAATTTTAATAAAAAAATTTATTCAATTTAAATAATTATTAAATAAATTATAATATTATTTAAATTTAATTTTTTTAAATTTAAGTAATTAATTACTTAAAATTTAAAATAAATAAAAATTATATTTAAATTTAAAAATTAATTTAAATAATTATTTAAATTGATTATGTCTTTATTTAAATTTAAATTTTTTAATTAATTTAAACACTTAAATTAAAAAATTAAAAATATATTAAAATATAAAATTAATTTAAAAATTTATTTAAAATATTTATATTAATTTAATTATTTTTTTTTAAGATTAAAATTAGACAACCTCTCTTAACTAACTTCATTTAACTTGTACAGAAGTAAGCAAAGACGATAACCTGTACTAAGTTGGCATGTGTCCGTTTTAATTACACCTCCAGCTAGAAAATTATTGTACAACTTCCTTGCAGAGTTAAACGAACAAGCAAAACCTCTCTTTGAGAGGTGGAGGTACCAGTTGCCTCGAAGAACTACAGCGTGTTTAGATAGAGTTGTAAAATAGACGAGGTACAATTAAGATCGAATTATTTTAAATTTAAATTATTTTTAGTTTAATTTTTTATAAAAAAATAAAATAATAAATTTATTTTATTTTTTAAATTAAATAAATCATATTTAAATTTAAGATATTTTAAATTAAATTACTTTAAAATCATTTTATGTTCTAATGAGATCTGCTTCGAATTTTGTAACTGATAAGCGAGATCAAATTTTAGCTATGTTTACCGTTTCTCGAACTAAGCCCATAAAAAATATCCTTTTTCTCAATCCAACTGGAAAAAAGAAAAAAGAAAAAAAATCCCATAAAAAGTCAAACAAGGCCCTGGTGGCCGAGACACCAGAAAATTAACAAAATAATTTATTAAAATAACAATTTTATTCTTATACTAAAATTGAAGAAAATTAACAAAATGATGTATTAAGGTAAATTGATCATAATATAATGAAACCAACAATTGTTCTTCTAAAATTGAAAAGAATACATTTGGTAAACTATAAAAGGAAAATTCTCTCTTTCATCGTGTTTGTCAAATTCAAACATAAAATTGGAAAGAACTCTTGGGCTCTTGGTTACCTCACCTGAGCCCAAGAGTTCCCAACGTCAGTAGTCAAATGACGTGGCATGTGACACATTTCAAGAGAAAGAGTCAAATAAGGCTGCAATTGGCATCGCCGTAAGCTCCCTAAAAAACGCGCGCGCGCACGCACACAAACGGTGTCACGGCAGATAAAATAAAATAAAAAGAAAAATGTAAAACTTAAAAATTAAATTATAATTTATTTTATTATAAAAATTAATAATTAAATTAATAAATTAATTATTAGATGATAAATTAATAAATTAGTTATAATTTTTTATTTTATTTAATTTCAAAATTTTATATAAAATTAAGAAAATAATTTTTTATAATTTATTTTTTAATATAAAAGTTATATTATTAATTTTTTTATATTTTTAATGTTAAATATTAATTTAATCTTAATTAAAATAATTTAATTAGTTAAATTTTAAAAATTTAAATTTTTTAATTTAATAATTTTTTAAACTTTAACATGACAAATCAATTAAGGAGGTAGAGTGAATTCCCAAATTTAAATCTAAGAAGGAAGACTTAATGGGCAGGGAATGACCCAAATAATATCTTGAGAGAAAACAGTTACTAATGGCTAATGCTTTTGTTTGGTTGTTGGAAAATAATAGAAAAAAATAGTGATAGAAAATTAATATAAAATGAATTTTTTTTTATGAGATAAAAAAAGAAAAGTATACAAAATTGAGATGAAAAGTTGATGTCAGATCCACTCAAATTTTCTTTTTCAAAAATTTCATGAAAAAGCTTATAAAAATGGATACTAATGAGAGGTTTAATCAGAGCGAAAATAATAAGAAAATGAAAAATTAGTGGATCAGTTGGATAAAATGAGATTTAGACTATCGATAATTAATCGTAATAAATTTTTTATTTTAATTTAGTAGTCTACGAAGCGTGTCACATAATGAGACGTAGATAAGGCTATCTCGCATAAACAAACAAGAACACTTTGAAAAGTCGTCCAGCGGACCACCCCGGACCATGGTTAACACGATTAAATAACCTTGGTCCATCTCTGGACCAATCTTGTCAGTTTGACGTGACGCTGATTTTTCAAGCACAATGCTGTTGCTTATGTTTGGTCGTCAGTTCTTATCTTCGTCGGGTTCGGAATAATGTCACTAATTTTTGTTTTCTTCTTAATTAAAAATTAAATTTATAGTGAATTATATTATAAAATAATAATTATTATTTTTATAAATTTAATATTTATTTATAAAATTTAAAATATTAAATATAAAAATTTAAATTTATAAATAATAAAAAAATTTTTAATAGATACTGTAAGATTTTAAAGAAGTAAATTAATTATTGAATTAAAATTTTTAAAAAATTAAAAATTTAATTATTTTAATTATTTTAAATAAAATTAAATTAATCAAATTAATATTTAATATTAAAAATATTAAAAATTTTAATAAATATTTTTTATTTTTTAATAAATAAAATATAAAAATTTATATTTTTTAATTTTTTAAAAATTAATTAAATAAAAATTATAATTAATTTATAATTTAATTTAATTTAATTTATTTATTTTAAAATTATTAATTTTTAAAATAAATTAAATTAATTTATAATTTAATTATTAATTTTATAAATTTAATAAGTTAATTTGGCCTAATTTTAAAAATTTTAAAATATTGTTTACGTTGACGTTGACAATAAATAATAACTTTCCCAACGTACGAAAAGGGGGGAAAGAGACAACACAATAGTCTTCCATTCGCAATAATGGGGGAGGATACGAATCTTTGAATGGTATCAACCTTTGAATGGCAACTTGAAAGACAGAAAACACAGGGAAAAGAAGGTTAAGAAATATGGAAATGGAAGTGCAGATCATTTCCAAAGAAAAGGTAAAACCATCTGTTTCAACGCCTCCTTATCTAAGAACCTTCAAGCTGTCTCTTCTAGATCAGCTCATTCCTGCACCATACGCCCCAATTGTGCTATTCTATTCAGCGAGCCGAAACAAGAACCATCTTAATGAAGCCTTACCCAGAAGACTAGAGACGCTAAAAGCATCTTTGTCAGAGACCTTAACGCAGTTTTACCTCTTGCAGGAAAGATCGAAGATGATCTTTCAGTTGAATGCAATGATGAAGGAGCCTTCTACGTGGAAACCAAAGTCAATTACTGTCTCAATGACTTCCTCTGCCGACCCGACCTCCGTCTGATCAATCAATTCCTTCCTTGTGAGCCCAATTCGAGAGAATCAACGTTCGTGACTAACATTCAAGTGAACGTCTTTAATTGCGGGGGCATTGCTCTTGGCATATGCATATCTCACAGGATACTGGATGGTGCTGCGATGAGCACCTTTCTCAAAGGGTGGACTGCCGCTGCCCGTGGCTCCAAGGAAGCGGTATATCCAAAATTCATTGCCTCTTCTTTCTTCCCTGCAAATGATTTTTGGCTCAGAGATAAATCGCTTGGCATGTGGCGCACACTGTTTAGAGAGGGCAAGTGCATTACCAGGAGATTTGTATTTGATGCCCCAGCTATAGCTGGCCTTCAGGCCCAAACGATCAGTTCATTTGTCAAAAGTCCTACCCGCATTGAGGTGGTTTCGGCTGTCTTATGGAAATGCATCGTGGATGCCTCTGAAGAATTACATGGAACCCGCAGGCATTCTTTACTGACACACTTGGTGAACCTGCGCAAAAGAATGGCACCAGCCTTGTCAGAGAATTCCCTTGGAAATCTCCTGTGGTTAGCGGTTGCACGGTGCACTGCTGAATCCAAGCCAGGGTTAAAAGAGTTGGTGGGTGAGGTTAGGAAAGCTATATCAAGAATTGACGATAACTTCGTTGAGCAATTGAAACGCCAAGAGAGGAATTTTCTAATTTCCAAGTCACTCAAAGAAACAGGTGAACTGTGCTCCAAAGATGGAGCATACCCTTTGGGATTTTCCAGTTGGTGTAGATTGGGTTTCTATGACGCTGATTTTGGGTGGGGAAAGCCTGTCTGGGTCAGCAGTATTGGCTTGGTAGGTTCACCATTTCTGAATCTTGTCATTTTGACAGACACAAGATCGAGTAATGGGATAGAAGCTTGGGTGACCCTGGACGAGCAAGAAATGGCCATATTAGAACGCAACCCACAGCTGTTTCAATCTGCATCCTTAGACCCGAGTCCTTTAATGGATATGTAAAAATTTGTTGTTAAATATTATGAATTTTTATTATTAATTATTTAATTTTTTATATTTTTATTTAAATTTTATATTTTTAAAAATTTATTTCAAATAAAATAATTTAATTATTAATAATTTTAATTTAATTAATATTTTATTTTTAACGACTTTAATTAATTTAAAAATATAAAATTTAAATAAAAATATTTTTAAAATTATAATTTAACTATAGAAATTCATTAAAATTTAAGAAAAATTGTTTGTGTATCTCAAGCCATGTAATGTAAAATTTACGGGAAAAAAAAAAGTTTTGAAAATACTCTTATTTTTTAAAAAATAAATAAAAAAATATAAATTATATTTTTAATTTTAAAAATATAATTTTATATTATAAAGATGATTAATATATAAATAAATTTTAATTTAACTAATTATATAATATTTATTTAAAATTTTCATAGTTTTGTTAAAAAATAATATTATTAATTTGTTATATTAATTATTTATATATTATTTTATTAACCGCAAAAACTTAACAACTATAATTCTACCACTGTATCTAACGATTAATTATGGTCCGTACCTCCAAATGTTCGCTGGAAATCCATTCTCACGTATAAAATGGGAATTTTAATTAGAGATGAAGTTGACCAAAAATAAAATAATAAAGAAAATATGGTAATTCAGAATCGAATAACATAATAATAATAATAATAATAATTTTTATAACAATAATGATGATGATGATGATGGAATGTCATGACGGTAGAACATAGAAATTTCAGGGACATATGACAAAGTCGCACAAAATGCGTCTCTCTATGTATTCTCTCTCATCGTTGTCTGTGTTTTTTTGATTTGATTTGATTTTATTTTATTTTATTAATTGATTTTTTTTTTTTTAAAGGAGAGAAACCGAAGGAGGCATTGATCGAGCCGCTTCGCTCAAAGCTACCTTCGCCTGAGAGAAGCGAAATGAGATGAAAGAAGGAAAGAAAGCAAGAGCAAGAAGCAGCATTCTTCTTCGTCGTCTTCTTCTTCTTCTTCTTCACTGTTTCTTCTTTTTTGATGGCTACCCTCCTCTCGCTTTTTTTCTTCTTCCTTATTTCCGTTGCTTCTCCGGTCGTCAACGGTCAAGCCAATTTCACTTTCACGCCCATCAATCGAGATCTCTACCATTCCAGGTTTTTTTTTTTTTCCTTTTTTGTCCCCCGCTTTATGTTTTTACGTTTTTCATTGCTTTCTCTAAATCGGTTGCTTTTCTGTTGTTTTTTTTTTTTTTTTGATAAAATTTTGTTCTTTTCTTTTATTGGCATTGAATTGAATTGAATTTCTGCTTTGATTCATTCGCTTAATTTAAAAATGCTTTTTTTTTTCCTTTTTGGGTAATGTTCTGCCTTTTGAGTTTGCGTGGATTTACTGGCCGACATCGTAGCGAGATTAGCTATGTTATGTACCTTTTGTATGTTTGTGTGTAGATTGAATTCTTGAATGAGTCCTTGGATATTTCATTTTAATTTCAATTGATTGCTTTTCTTTTTTTCTTTTTTAATAATGTTTGGCTTAAACGTGGTTTTTAACCGATTCTAACTGCTGCTGGCTGCCAAAGTATCCTAATCTCGTTTTATCCTCTGATCATGCAGAATTGATTTGTTGGAACAGATAAAGGCTTTGGTACATCGTCACCCAGACAAACTCACTGTAAGTACTTTTTTTTTTTTTTTTTTATCTGAATGGAGGGTCATATAGCACAAACACATATAGGGGAGGGGGATGGAAGAGGCAGTTGGTACTGGTACTTTTATTGTCTGTTTCAAGACAATCTCATAAGTGCTTGTGCTCGCTTGTAATAGGTGGAGACAATTAAAGCTGCAAACAAAGGCTACCAAGCGGAAATCACAGTAGTTACTTATTGCAGGAGTAGAGAAGAGAATGATGACAGCTCAAAGTTTCGGATCCTTCTTGTAAGTTAGTCGGAATGTTTCTAATGTCTTGATTTGCTATGGAGCGAGAAGTCGATTGTTATTGGGCCTTGCTTTTCTCCCTTTGTTTAAAAAAAAGATAATGGAAAGGTGGGATCTGTAGTGATTAAACTTTAACTTCAATTTTACTTTTAATGGAGTAGGTCATCTCAGATTGGTAATTGCTGGTTTTTTTGACAGATGATTCCTTGTCTTCCAGAGTTTTGGGCAGCATGGAAGAGAACTTATTACTTCTGAACTTGCCTTGTGGATCTTGTCAATCTTAAGTGGAGAGCAATTTTTGCCCAGTATAGATATGTCTTCCTTGAACAGCTCTTTGGACAAGCTTATCATTAAGGTAACTGTTTACCAGTTGCATGAATGCTAATTTTCTTTCTGCACAGCAATGAAGCCAAAAAAATGTATGCTAACCATGGTTGAACTAATTCATCAGGGATTGGAACAAAAATCATTATTTTTGTTTGTTCAACCGATGGGAACAGATTTCTAATAGACTTTTGGCTGGATATCAAATTTCTGATAGACTTTTGTTGTTGCTTTTCTGAATTTCTTTGTCAAAGATTGATGTTCTGGGAGTGCTAATACCTAATGATTGACAGGTGGTGCCAATGGAAAACTTGAATGGTCGTAAACTTGTTGAAGAAGGAGATCTTTGTGAGAGGAGAAATGGTCATAAGTTGCTTCTGTTGATTTGATATGACTGCTTGGAAAAACAGAAATACTTATGCTCATCTTTTGATTGCAGGAAGAGGAGTTGATCTCAACCGGAATTGGAGTGTTGATTGGGGCAAAAAGGAGAAGGTTTGTCTTTTGCTTATTGACATTTGTAATTGATTTTGGTCCCCCTAAAAGTGTCGCATTTTTTCACCTTCCTTAAGGAAAGCGAAACCATTGATTTCTTGTATTAGGCATTAATAAGTTCCTTATTTCCATTTATGTGATTCTCACACTGTTTACTGTTCCGCGTGGTGATTTTTTTTAACTCATTTTTGTTGATTCTCCACTGATAGGATTATGATCCATATGAAGAGAATCCAGGCAGTGCTCCTTTTAGTGAGCCTGAAACTCAAATAATGCGAAAACTTGCCTTATCATTTGAGCCTGACATATGGGTTAATGTGCACTCTGGAATGCAGGTGAGTGGTACAACCTTTTTCTTGAGAAAGGAGTGTGGTAACTAGCTATGCATCCCTAGAAATAAAGGAATATTATATTAAAATATCATCTGGTCCAGAGGAAATTTCATTCTAAAGTAGAGGCATGGTACGCAAATGTCACCTATGGCATTGCTAAACAGATAAATGGCTTGACTGCACTCGACCAAGCAATAATCCAAAGAAGTGGGGTTAGCTGGAGGATCTTGTTTATTGTTCTTCTGCACTTTACCAGAGATCACCAGAGATTACTTTTAGGAAAGAGGGGGAAAACAATTAATCAGGCAGTTTTTTGCTCTCTAAAATAATGCACTTAACATTTTATGAATCATGAAAAACTTCAGCTTCATTTGGCTGGTGGTAAAACTTTTAAAATTTTAAATTCCAATAATTTGATCTTAAATTCCCCAGCATTAATGCAGAGGCTTTTTTTCCAGCTGTTGTTAGCTTCTATTGCAGATTCCTGTTACACATTGCATTATTTCATACTAACTTGATTTCTGTTTGTTTAGGCTTTATTTATGCCATATGACCACAGAAACACAACTCCTGAAGGATCAGCAGCAAAGCAGATGAGGTCGCTGCTTAGCAAACTGAATCAAGTTCATTGTCACAACCATTGTATGATTGGTTCCGGAGGAGGCTCTGTTGGGTTTGTGTTACTTCTACCAAGAATAATTATTAGTTGCAAAACATCCCTTGATAGCACAGCGGGAGCTTTGATTATGGTTTACTTTCCACTTGCAAATATTTCAGGCTGACCGTGTTTATTATTTTGTGATTGATTAGGTATCTTGCCCATGGGACAGCAACAGATTTCATGTACGATGTTGTAAAAGTGCCCATGGCTTTCACCTTTGAGGTCTGTAGATGCCGATACCTTTCACAAAAGTGCTTAAGGCCTGTGTTTGTCATTTATGTTTGTTTTATGCTATGATTGACAGATATATGGGGATGCCACAGCATCAACAAAAGACTGCTTTAAAATGTTTAATCCTGTTGAGCTCACTACCTTCAACGTACGGTAGTTTCTGTCTTAAAATTTGATTGTTCCCCTTTTTGGTTCAGTATGCTATTCCTTCTCTTCTCATGTCTTCTATTGTCATTGTTGTCATTATTGTCATGAAGTTAAAACTTTGAGGTAGCTATTGGTGATTCTTTTTTTTTTCTGTTTTTTGAGTCCAGGATATTCTCAATGATTGGTCCGCTGCTTTCTTCTCAATCTTTAAATTTGGACCACTTCAGCTGGATGAAACTCATTCAAGGACTGTATCAGCCACTTTGGAAAAATGGGTATCCATAGACGAATATCTTGATGGCTACTTGATGGAGAGAAGGAATAGGTATGGTAAGAAGCTGGAGGTGTTAGATCTTGGGATGCAAGAGATTAGGACATATTTTAGGCTCTTCTTGTTATCCTCGGTTATGCTACTCTTCATGTTCTGTTCCAGAATTGCAAAGAGCAAGTCAAGTAGGACGCTTGTTTCGGTGATGCCCTCCTGAGATTGTATTATGGCATTGTGCATGGGAGGAATTATACGGTAAGTTAGGGACGGCTTAAATCCTTTTAAATTCACGCGTGTTTTTGATTGTGCAAACGCTTATCATAGCTCATTCTTTACCCTAGGATTTTCCTTTCCCCTTTTCTTCTCTCTCTCTCTCTCTCTCTCTCTCTCTCTCTCTCTCTGCGCCCCCTTGTGGGCATATGGTGAAATACTTGGCGCATGTTCTTGGACTTCGAATTAATCAATCTGTGGTGGGCTATTGTATTTTGTGTGATTGCACTGCCATTTTATGACAAATGTGCTGCATTCTGGTATTGTTGCCGTTTGTGGAATTCTCGTATCTCTTACTGTAGCCAAGAATCTCATAACCAATGAATTGAATGTTGGATTGATCACTTTTGAAGGCATAAGCAATGCATCACGTCCTTGAGAATAAATAAAGGGAAAAATAATAATGTTTCTTGGGATTAAAAATTAAAATTGACATTGAAGATGTCCATCATTTGAATGTGTACCGATTGCATTGAGTGCCTTGGGGGCCGCCTCGAGCGGCCAAAATTTTCGGCAATCTCATTAGTCAATCTTACACTCTTCAGAGTGCTTTATACATATTAATGTCACATTCGGGAATCTCATATTTATCCCAGTAGTAGTAATCTCATGCTTTGTTGTGTGTAAAATCAAAATAAATGAAAAATAAGTAATATATATATATATATAACACAAATAAAAAGTATTACAAATGTAGATCAACATTTATCTCATACTACGGGCACAGATTTAACACTAATTTTAGGATTTTAGGATAATAAATTTAAAACACTTAATCAATATATGTAACAAATAATGATAATCATGAATACAAGTATAAATGTAAAAAAAAAATATATACACACATGCAAATTTTTCAACAAAAAAATAAAACCTACCGATAATGAAATGATGCAATTATTGGATATAAAAATGCAGCCTTATAATAAATATATGCACAATAGGAATATCATCTCATTGTGTTAATGCCATGGAGAACACCCTTGTCCGCCTAACAAAACTCTATATTTTTTTTGGGACCAGACTTGAGTGTATTTTAACCATTGCAGCGAATTCTATTCAGACTTTTGAGTACAGTGCACTCCTATATGCTTTAGTGATGTGCACAAGAGAGTAGCCGGTTCCTTGCTTCATGTGAAACAAGATGGGAGACAAGTCACCGTCTTCACTACAAATTTTACTGTCTTTTTTACAGAATAGCATTATGAACAATACTCAACTGACAAATTTTATCCGTATTGTTAAGAATGATTGCAATCTATGTGATTATAGTACATCTGTAAGATATTTTCCATTTACAGCAATAGTTTAACTTACAAAGAAAGGAAAAATGAATGCCCCCTCGAAACCTGGTTGCTCCCTAATAGATAATGGTTGCTGGACTTGGAATGTCATCATGCCTGGGGTACCATCCCCATTCCTGGTTGTGTGATGATAACAAACAGGAAACAATTCCTGCAAAACCATCAAATAAAGAAGCGTTACAAGATAAAGATTGAGCAACACAACAAGGTGGCTTAAAGATGGGGTTGAGAACAGCATGGCTTTTATTGTTAGTAAGGGACTTTTGAGAATATTTGATTCTTCATATATTACAGATATTTCCACAAACAGTAAGGTCTCAGTAATTTAAGAAGCTTGCTTATTTATGCACACAATTACATTCCAGAACAGAGACTTGGAGAAAAAAAGAAAAAAAAACCTCAGCATAGGACAGTTTCCAGAAACCTGAAATTGGCAATTACTACTACACAGTTGTTCTCTCAAATGTCTCCTCGGCTGATAATTCATGCTCCTCAACTATAATTGTAGTGTTTCTTTCATGTATCTCAAAGCAGACCGCAACATTGCCCTAGCTTTACTGTCAGGAGTGCACCCAGACAAAATCATTTCTTCATAAATGGATGGCACCTGCAGACCCAGCCATTTGTTGATTTACAATAATATGTGCTCAACAAGCATTTAGTTGCAACAACAGAGACAAGGATGATGATATCTGTTAGGACTAATATGAGGATGAGAATAAATAATTTCCCAACAAACCCATAAGCTTCAATTTCATGGGTTGAAACCTGTCAAACTGAACTTATTGATAATGATATTAGAGCTAATGGTTCAAATTTGGAATACAAATTGTTGCGGTCACGCTCATGTGGATCCCCATGGCTCAAGTCCTATGCTCAAGTAAGGATCAAATGTGATTTGAAAGGCAGGCTAAATGGTTAACAAACCCAAGTACAAGATTGGCCAAAAATGGTGTATTGATACAGCAGTTCTCATGGCTTCCATGGCTACTACTAATGGTTGAGTAAAGAGTAGGTGACTCCTCATAACAAGCCAAGCAGCCCATAAAGCAGTTTGGCACTGCACTACTATTATCATCATTTGGTAGCCATTGGTTTGGCTGCTGTTGTTGAGGTTGCATGATGGATTGAAAAATAAGAACAGAACAACGGCTAGTCAACAAAATTAACTGTTGGAAAGAGTGAATTGAGGCTGCAGGAGGGCAACGCAAGAGGGTATGAAATTGAGAGAGCAGAGATGGAATCTTCGTTGTGTGCTGGTGTTACTCAGGTGTTTGGCTTGAGGGAAAACCACTGACATTGCAATGGGCTTAAATAATATAAGGACAAGATTACCAGGTCATGGGTGATGGTTAAAATCCCAACATCAAAAAGATAATCCCCAAATAACAGGCTTCAGTATGTAGTGTGCCAACAAGCACATGATATTGGGCTTTCCTGAACCCCAATGATTTAGATGAGAACTAGTGACTTACTATGTATCCATTCAAGTTCATTCCAGATAAGACGACAATAACCGGAACTGTTCTGAGAATGCTGAGTTAGTTCATGGGTTGCACTACCCTTTTCAATTTTCATATAGATAGTGAGTGTCTTAAATACTGTTAGATCAAACATGGAAAGCAAAAACCCCAAACTGCTAAGGGAGACACCAAGAAGATAATCATAATTAGGTCCACAGCATTTCCAGCAATATCCTACCTTATGAAACTTCTCAACACGAATCAGAGCCTTCATAAGTGTAGTATAAGTAACAACATCTGGCTTCAAGTCCTGCAATTATAGGATTAATCAGACATGTTATAAAATGATTAGAAAAATGAAATTTTCATTAGCAAGCAAGAAGCACTAAGCACTCTGGCAAATAAATAACTGATACTGACATTTTCTTTCATGTACTGCAAAACAGCAAATGCTTCAGCATCCCTTCTGTCCTCACCAAATGCATTGATCAATGCATTAAGAGCCAAGAGACTAGGCTTCAGGCCATCTGCTCTCATTATCTTAAATGCATATATTGCTTGCTCAGACAAACCCTGTCAGAAAATATCAAAAGATAATGAAGCAAAAGCATGCAATTAGAGAAGTAAGAATAAAGGCCACTGGTGAAAACAAGATACATGCACATGAATTTGAATGTCTATTGTATTATGTCTATGGGAAGGCATGATGTTTGCTCTTTTGAGGATCAAAAGAGTTCCAACAAACCAAAAATCTAGCTTCCTAAGCCAAGGTGAAGAGTGGAAACTTACAAACAACACCCCCCATCAGCACACATTTTGGCTGAGTACCAAAGTAGAAGGCAACTATGCTATCTTGATACATATGTAAATAACCAGAAGGGTTACCTAGGATGTGAAATTACATTAGGCATTTTAGTGCCTAAGTGCATAAACAATGACCTCAAATCTTAGCTGTAATCTATCATGTTTCTCAAAGCACACAAAAATTTGTAGGTATCTTTCAAATTTGAAATCAAACATACAGTGCTTATTTCACAAAATGGCTGAGAGTGATGATCATCAGTGGCAATTCCATGAGGCAGTTAGCACAAATAAAGATATACAGGAATTTTCATGGCGTAGTTAGAGATGGTGTGAAGGGTGAGACTTGGAGTAATGATAAGGTTACCAGAGGCCATAGGGCACAGGCTCTTTGTGAAAATGAGGATAAAACTACATACATTTGACTCTTACCCAGGTCCCACACTGTGGGACTGCACACTCTTCAGTTATGAATAAAGTGTAAAACAGTAAAACATACGTACCCTTTGTGCATATGCATTTATCAAGGCGTTGTACATGGTAGAAGATGGTCTCAATCCTGTTGCCTTCATATCCTCCAAGCACTCAATTGCATCATCAAATCGCCCTGATTTCCCATAAATATCCACTAGTGTAGTATATGTTATGACATTAGGCGGTAAACCCTGACTCTGCATCCTCCCTAGTAAGCTCTTCACATCATCCCATCTCTCCTGCTCCCCGTACGAATTAATCAAAATGTTAAACGTTGTGGTACATGGTGAGTAGCCTTTTTGCATCATTTCTTCGAATAATTCCTCTGCTCTATCACGACGCTCAGCCTTACAATGGCAATCAATAAGAGTATTCCAGGTAACCGTATCAGGAAGTATGCCCTCTGATAGCATCCTGTCGAAGGTAGCAACAGCATGATCAAGACAATTAAACTTGCCAAATGTGTCAATCATCACGTTATAAAAATGCCTGTCCGGATTTACACCTCTCGCTTTCATTTCCTTCAAAACCTGAAACGATTTCTGCCACTCCCCTCTATCACGATAGCTGGCTAAGATTCTACTAAAAACATAGGAACTAGGTTGAACATTGTTGGCTTCCATTTCCTTCAACACAATTTTTGCACTTTCCCATCTTCCTGCATTGGCATAAGCATCAATTAGCAGACTATAAGTACGCTCATCTGGACAAACCCCACTCCTCTCCATCTCAGACGCAATGAATTCCGCGTCTTTAAGCAAACCGGATTTGACATACCCTTTAAGTAGGGCATTATAGGCCCTGGTACGAGGTTTCAACCCATTGTCCTTCATTTCCTCAAAAATAGCCTCAGCTTCAGCTGTCCTACCGGCACTCCCCAACGCGGATATAAGCGCCACCAGAGTGGCTGTTTTCGTACTCAATCCACTGCCTTGAACCATCGATAGAAACTCCATAGCCCGGGTCGGATCACCTGCCTTAGCAAAGCCAATAATTAAATCATTCGACAGCCGGACGTCAAGCTCCAGCTTATCGCATTCAATTTCCCCGTAAAGCTTTTGCAAAATTGCGGAATCGATCCTGTTGGCCCGCGTGAGAGACTGAATGATCAAGCTGTAATTGACGAAATCGGAGGGATAACCGTCCCGTCGCATTCTGGAAATCAAATTGAGCGCTTTCTCAAAGTCATTGTTGCGAGCGCAGGCGTTGATTAGAGCGTTGTAGGTTAACGGAGTTAGGGTTTGTCTCTGCGACAACAAAAACGCCTCGTATAGCTTCTCAGAGCGGCCAAGCGCGTGAATTAGAATGGAATAGAGCAGCTCGTAGGAGAAACAGAGGTTGTGCTTCTGAAGCCACGAAACGACGGCGTAAGCTAAGCCCAAAGAAGAGGAGGAAGAAGAAGAAGAGCATAGAGACTTTAGCAGAGAGTGCCAGAGTGGACCAGGCACGGCCCTGTACGACTCGGCAAGCACGAACTCGGTGGGCTCCAATGAAGCCGGAGACGATGATGTGGATTCGTCAGCAAGTGTGGACGAAGAAGACGACGACGTTGAAGAAGAAGAAGATACTCGAGCGGAGAGGAAGTTCAGGAGGGGAGTGAAGTCGTAACGGCGGCTTTGAAGGGGGAGAATGTCGTTTTTATCGTAATTGTCGTTTGGGCTAGAAGAAGAATGAGAAAACTCGCCGTCGTCATTACTGGTACTAGAGCTGGTGGTCAGCGCGGTGGCTGCACCAGCCGTGGTAGAAGCCGGTGGTTGGAAGAAAAGGTGGCGGTGACTGAGGAGGACTGGAGGAGTGACGTAAACGGATGGATAACGAGTAGGGAGAGGCGGCAGTAACTGAAACATGTTAAGCTTATGAAGGGAAACGTGGAGATGATTCAGACTTCAGACCAGGTGATTTATTGATTTATTATTATTATTATTTTATTTTTATTTTTATTGCCTTTTCTTTCTGGTGGGAATGAAATGGATGGGGAAGATTTTTTTTCATTCTCCCCTCAATACGCTGCCGTTTTCGAAATGGTCAGAAGCTCTGCAAAATCCAAGCGAAAGTGAGAGCAAAGTCCCTACTCCCTACACTTTGGATGGGCTGCATTTTCCAACCACCCAACAGTGCTCTCATTTCAGCCAATCAGTATATAATGGTTTTGAAGCGATATAATATAACATTTGCATTGAAAGCTTATGTCCGACAGCATTTTTTTTTTTTAACTTTTTCGGGAATACAGGCTTTGATGGTTTCCTGTCATCTTGTTGTGAAGTTACCATATTTCTAAACTTGTAATGGTGGTATTTAACTTATCTCATCCAGCATCATTGTCCGCATAGACTTGTCATTTTTTGTAAACGATGGACAAAAATCTAAATTGCGTTAGTTGCTTTTAGGTATTGAAAGCACCCCCATATGAGGATTTGTCATCTTGTATAGAAATGGCAGGGAATGGAAGTTTTGAGCATTCCTGCGTTGCTACTTTTAAATTGTAACTTTTGGACGCTGTAGGTTGCTGATCTGACTGCTTTTGTGGCATCAGCCGACTCTTCATGTGACGAAATCTTTTCAATAGCACCATTTAGACTTAATATGTTTTCTGGATAGCCTGCCCTGAGTGACCTGGCTTCCAAGCGTCGTGGACTTCCTCCAAAAGCAGCCTTTTATTGGAATGTAAATTGCGAGAGGCGGGTCATGCTTGTCTTGGTATCCCATACCATTTCTTTTTAAATTTATGTTGCACTAGTCAAACATTTAATGACAATTTGCATCTTGGAAACATTGCTTCCCAGTTATTTACCATGTTGATGGATTCAGCCTAATTCAAACATTAAGGGTTGGAGTTAAAACATTCATGACCCAACCCAAAGAGATTCCACCAGAGGCCACTCGACTCGTTTGACTCTTCTAGGTAAGATGCACATAGTTCCCCCTTCCGCTTTTTCTCCCATTCAAATTACTGCTTATTTTGCTCCTTTTATTTAAAGTGGGACTGCCATTGGAGAACCTGAATTTTTGTTGGAGCAAAAGAGCTGATCCCTTTTGAAGCGCAACAAAAAATAATGTACTCTAAGCTTAACATGCAGCGGACTTGGATTCTCCACAAATATAAAACGAGAAAAAAAAATTAAAAAAAAAAAAAAAAAACAACAAGAAGCAGAAGAAGAAAGAAAAGAAGGAAGGAAGAAAGAAAGAACCTGAGGAGATCAAACGCACCAATGAGCAGACTTAACATAATCTGTAATTATCTACTCGGGTATAAAATACAATCATAAAAGGAAAATGTTTTCTGAAAATTACTCACATCAATGATCCCTTTCTTCTTCTTCTTCTTCTTCTTCTTCTTCTTCTTCTTCTTCTTCTTTTTTGGCAAGCCTTCGCAGCTAGATATAGTGAAGGCAGCCAAATGTGTCATGCCAAAATGGATAAAAAAAAAAAAAAAAACTTTCCAGCATTTAATCCCTCCAAAGTCCTCCGCAGAGCATATAACCTGCAAATTAGTCCGTTCATAGTTCCAACCAAAGCAGTTAAACATTTTCTCCTGGAGGTAGCTCCACCAGTCTTGGCGGCATCCCAAGGACACGTTCCATGTCAAAACGAACTTCTATGTTGCGAATACTATATCCAACCACCATCAGCCAATAAAGGAGCTTTGCAAGTTCTGGTGCACTAGTCTCTGTTATACTTGTCTGTAATCATACTCAAAGTTACTGCAGTCTCTAAAGAGCAGGAGTAAGAGACAGAGAAGAAGACTTCCAAATGATTGTTTAAGAGGAGGAAAATCTACACTTCATGCCTAGTTGGGTACTGGTAATGAATCACATACAGTATATTAAAATGTTACAAACAACATATTAGAGTTAAAATCCTCTGACATTGAACATCTCCCCACGTTGGTTTGGACACAAATACATTTATTCCTTTCCTTCAAGCTCCAAAACCCATCTTTCCTAACCCATTTCACCTACTTTTACAAGGTGTTGCTTTTTCAATATTTACAATCAACATCTTCGTGGTCAGAAACTTGAAATTAGAACACTGGCTTTGAGATTAAACATGACTGTGAAATGCCATGAGGTCCTAGTTTTTGCACATTGTTCGAGTTTTCCATTGATAATTTTCTTACGTGCATTCCACCAAATGACAAGCTCAACCTTTTCAAAATTTCTACATGTTTGAGTTCAATTCAACTTTGCACGTGTGTGCTAGTGAAGCAATTAAGACTTTGACTTTTGTTTTCCCCCCATTTCATTGTCTTGATAGGTTACCTTAATCGTTACCGCAACATAATTAACACTTTAATTCTTTCTGCTTCTCATTTCCTTGTGGTTTACTTTTTCTTCATGTTTAGTGTTGTGCTCACTTACATGAACTCTTGGGGCTTAAGTATTGTGGGATGGGTCAACTTGGGCATCTTATTAAAACTTCATTTTGTGGTTATCAAAGTCATGGCAATTTCCAAGGTTGAACCTTCAAGTTGGTTTGTGGTGATTAGTGAATATAGGTTACAGTAAGGGCATTTTAGTCTCATTGTATTATTTATAACAATATTTTTGTAATTTTTTTTTTACTTTTATTAACAGAGAACTAACGGAAGAAGTTAAAATGTTACCAGACTTAACTAATAGTATGTTTTTGTAACATTGTAGAATACAATATTAACTTGTTGACAATGACCTATATAGAGGGTGTGAAATGTAAATTTTCCTTTAAGAAAGCCAGGTTACAATCAATGATCTCTTTGATAAACTGGTTCTAAGAAGTGAATCAATTCTGCAGGCTTTGTGTGAAAAAGTTCAATACAAACACAAAAAAAGAACCAATCAAAGTTTCATTTCACTAGGGATAGCCTAGTGACCATCAAGCATAAAGCTTAGGGTGGTTCAGACCTCACTTATAGTTAATTCCCCCTACCCCAATTCAACTAGGAAAAGGGAAAGCACCCCGGCGCCGCGCGCCGGGGGGGGGGGTGTTGGTTGGGGAGAGACAAGAAAAAAACCAAACATGGCAAAACCCAAGAGAATATCCAAGTTCGGTTCATAAAAAGTCTTGCATCATCTTCAGAAGCATCAGAAAGATATCCATATCCATACAACAAACACATAAAAGGTCAGGTAGGACAAAAGAAAGCAAAACACACCCTTCAACTAGATTAAGGAATACTACTACCGTATCTTGGAATGAACATCATACTCTTACTATTGTGAACCAGACAAGTATAACAAATCTATACGTAGTGAAACCAAACAGAATTTTAGGCATCATTGTCCCAAAGATTTCAATCATTATTTTAGGCAACATCATCCCAAAGATTCCAATTTAGACCCATTAAATGTGTCAAACCACTTTGAATCCTGAGTCTGACCATAAACTAAGTAGTGGCCTAGTCTACTTCACTGGAGACTAAAAAGACATTCTTATCATGAAGATTACATCAGATAGGTAGATAAGAAAAAAATAGGGTGCAAATAAAAGACTAACCTTCATTTGGTTAGGATCTGAAACAGCCAAAAGACGCTTAATGAATGTGTTCATTGCTAGAACAACATCCTCTCCAGCACTGCTTGTCAGCTCCTACATAACCATAAAAATAATAATGTTCAACATAGAATGCAGAAATACAGTTAAAGTTGCTCCACTAAACCAGGCAAAACATAGTTAGGAAACAAGGTGGCAGTACTAGTTACAACACATACTTGTCCTCAATAAGTGAGGAAAAAAATAGTATTATAAACTAATAATAGTTTATGCTTTCAAAATTGACAGATATATGGATATGTATCTACTTAGACAGCAATCAGATTAACTAATTGTGGTAAATCTGTGAAGGGAAAAATGTAAATCAGCACATGGGACCTCAAAAACAGATGTTAATTTGGCAGCAAGCTACTGAAAGAAATCCTTTTTTTCCATGGTGGTGGGGGCATGCAAAACAATTTTTACCTTCAGATTTTGGGGCTCAAGAGACTTGAGATATTCCAATAATTCATTCTGTCTGCTGGCAGAAGTTCTACCAACTTGATGATTCAATTCCTCAATCTCTGCTTCAAGTAACTCGATGTATCTTTTAGCATCTATTCTCTCAGGACCAGAAATGTTGTTCCATCTGATAACTTCACCTGAGACATTCTTCTGTGTACCAGCTGCATAATCTGACTCATCCTAAAATAATCACAGCATTTTGTCATCTACTGGTCAATATAATGCTAAAATTAAAACCAGCAAAACTAATGCAAAACCTTATGGTTTTGAGCTAATTATAAGGCAAAATGTAAGATTAGTGCTCTGAGAAAATAAGTAACTAGACAAAAGGAATGAACTTTCCAGATAAACCATGTGCAAAGTAGCATATACAAACATGGAGTTGCAATATATGTGCTGTCCATGCCAAGATAGAGACTCCAAGTATTAATTATTTAATATTGTATGAATGGACAGGATAACCTATAAGAAAGCCATATTACCTTTTTATTCTGTACATCTGGAAGAGCAACTTGCTCCAAACTCTGCTGCAACTCCAGGCGATATTGTGCATTTTTGAACATATACCCCGTCATCATCACACTATACATGAGCTGTGCAAGATTTTCAGCCACCTAAACAACAGGGCAAAATCTGACCTTGTTAAAAACTAAGTCCATCCTGCCTTTTTCAGCAAAACATACAATATGAATTGAACTAGCTTCACCACCTATGCATTGTATACAAGCAAACTCAAGGAAACTTGATATACTTACGGTGGTAACCGTTACAGAAAAAAACTGTGGGGGTAATGTCCCCATCATATTCGTCACAGTTTGGCGCATGGCATCAACAACCTTTACAAGGAATGATGACTCAGGTTTTTCATATGTAATCAACATTTGCAGATATATACTCTAAAAGAATTAGAATGGTGCCAAGGAGAAAGTTTCAAATGCCTGTTGGGGTGCCCTTTTCACAAAAAAGTCCAGAAATTCGGGCTGCACATTCTTGACGTACTCCAAGAGAATGTCCCTCCTGCTCTTTGGCTGTTGGTTTCAAAGTGGAAAATCAGAAACCCAAATTCACTTTGACAATAGCAAAGGAGAGATTTCAATTATCTCCTCTTGATTACACATTCTTCTAAACAAAAGTTCAGTCTTACTATAAAATGTCAGTGAAAAAACCCATAATCCTACCACCCCACCACTCCACCACACCATCACATTGGACTAAAAGGGCTTGGAAATTCCAACAAGTCGCATTAAACGAGCTTTTCAATCACACCCTTTTTTTTATTGCAAAATTCAAAAAGATAAAAAGAAGAAAACAGTAAAATGGTGAGAAAAAAAAAAAAAACAATTACCAGAGTACCGTTGGGCGGCTTGGAATCACCAGAGTTAGTTGAAGAAGAGGCATCATCCTTGGAAGAATCGTAAGCTTTAGCGTTCAAAGCTAACCTTCCTTTGGGGTCAACATTCTCCGTCTTTCTCGGAAAAATTATCGAACAAGGTAAACGAGGCCGACCCAAACGGACGATTGCGGCAGAACTGTGAAGTGTAGGAGGAGAAGAAGAGGAAGAGGAAGAAAACAATTTAGGTGTAGGAAAAGCGGGCTTCAAAGTCAATGAATTCATCATCTCCCCTTATTAGCAAAAGATTTTTTGTCTTTCCAAATTTGCTAGTCGCTTGTGTCGTTTATCACATTACATTTGCTGGCGCTTGAGAGATAAAAAGCGAATCCCAGAAAGGGCGTGTGTCGTTTTAGGGGTTTCATTGGCATCGTCATTCCTACTTTTATTTTAGAATACAGTCTCGTCAGTGTATATATATACGTGTGTGTGTGTGTGTTAAAATTGTACAACAAATTGGATGATTATTTAAAAAAAAAAATAAACTTATAGTATCTAATTAAAATTATTAATAATTTTTAAAATTATATAAGAATAAACATACCTCTAGTCATATGCTACGATGAGACATACCGGGGGGATCGTTTGTGCGGGATCATTGCGCCTTGTAGTATCCGACGGTTTAGCCTTGCGTTTGACTGTGCTAGTTTTCTCGTGTTCTTGGATACGACCGTTTCATTCGGAGCTTTTGACCATGCTTTGTTCTTTCCTTTTTCTTTTTTGATTTTTTTTTTTACATTAGGAAGCTCATTCTTTTCTTTTCTTTGGGGGCAAAATTACTTTGGATTCCTTTGGCGATTTTGCTCTAAGCCAGAAGCCGATCCGTGAGGGCCAGCCAACTCGAATGTCAAATTCGATGGGAAATGATTTTATGTTTGAAAGATCATAATAAATTTGATTATCTTTTTTCTTTTTAAATCTGATCTGTCTATTTTTATTTTAGATTATATATAACTTTTATTAGATTACTTGTTATTGAAAGACTATTTTCAAACAAATTTATCGTTGAAATTCATAATAACTAGTTAAAACATCAGAAAATTTTGATTCTTGTGCCATTTTTTTTTTTTTTTTTTAACTTTACAGTGAATGTTTGTAATTAAGCCCTCCAGAATTTACTGTAATTATAATGTTACTCGTTTAGAAATGAAAGAAAAGAAGTTTTGTCTTGGTAATACTACAGGATTATTTCGATGACTGAAAATATGGAGTTCAAATCTCCGTTGGAGCAAATTGATACCCAAAAACAAAAAAAAAAAAAAAAAAGTTTTAATTCTTTATCTAATTTTTAAAAATAAATGTTCGAATATGTATACTAACTTTGGACCAGACATTGGATGTAGTAGGGTTCTGCCTGTTTGTGGTGGGAATGGAATCAATATTCTCTGCTTGGGATGTGATGTAGCTTGTTAATCCATTTTATGTAACAAAAGAAAGTGAATTCACCAATTTATTGATATATTGGCTGGTTGATCGGCTGGCTAGTGTTAAGAGGTTTCAAGCCCATGAATCCCAGTTGGAGCCACCTCAAATAGATTCAACGCAACTGAGCCCAACAAAAGCCCATCAGTTTAACGTACATGCAAGACCCACGGCGAAAGAGGAAACGTGGCAGCTAAAATTGCATGCAGCGTGAAACGGGGCGGATAATTCGATTAGCCGTGTATCATTATCTAAAAAGAAGCACCCTAGATGTTCATTAGATTAATGAAAGGGAAGAAGAAACAGAGAAGTGGATGCAAAAGTATAATTTGGTCTGATGGAGAAGGATCGTAAGAAACAGGAAAATGAGGGAACTCTGAATCAACCACCTCAAATGTCGCCGCTGAAACCAGTGACGCGTGAAGCCTATGGTGGTGGCATGTACGCTAATGAGCCAGGAGAGGCCCAGAAATCAGCCGAGAGGCCACCCGCGAGCGAAACTCAGAGTGCCGATGGGCTGGTCCAGGAGCCCACCATGAAGCCCAAACACCAACCCCCACCATCAACTGGGGACCGAGATCTTGATATCACGGGCCAATCTTATATTCAGTAATTCAATGCTCTTTGATTTCATGGAATGTTACATACACCCTCTCTCTCGTGTGGTATTTTGTGGTGTTCAATTTTGGTAGTTTTTGAGAACATTCAAAAGTCAGAAACCCATGATGCGGTAGGTACTTTATCTATTCTATGATTGACGGACTTTTAGATTTGTTTCTGGAAGCATAGACCGATACAACAAGGTGGGCACTTCGTTTTTGGTGCATAAAGATTTCTTTTGAATGACTCCAATTTCATAACGTCTGGAAGTTTTGAGCTTTATGCTTTGATCTCCATATTATAAGGATATTTTAAGGATGAGTAGTTAATGATAGAACACGAAAAGTCAATGAAATTCGCTTTCTTTCCCCCTAAATGATGTGGTACATTACAAAGTCGAAGACTTATATGCAAAACAATTAGAACAAAAGTCTTAGTATGATGTTACTTTCTAAGGCCGGACAATCCCTTCTATTTTTTTCTTTTTTTTCTTTTTTTTTTTTCTCACAACCCATGCATTAGTCGAATTTTAGCATTAATGCAATTGCTTACGTATCCCAACAGAATAAAATACATGTAAAGCATCAGCGGCCGGCGTGTAGATGCAGTGCTTTGGAAATTATATTGCTAATTTGGTTACTACTAACGGTGTTCACGAGTCAGGTTTTGCGATTTTAAAGAGTATTATAATCCAGACAACCAATGACAATTTCTCTAAATATCAATTTGCAGCCAATCTATTGACCCCTTTTTAACCATCCAAAATGACATGGAGGTTGCAAATTGGTGGTAGGCAAATTAAGGTTATTTAAGGTTCTTTTCAATTCCGTCGCTTTTTTCTTAGTGGCTTCTTTGAATTCTAGTGTTTAGTTGTCTTTAGTTATGATAAGCTTTAGTGATTTTTTATCTTTTGCTGTTGATGTCACAAGAAAAATAAAAAAATAAAAAAGATAAGCTTAAATAGAACCAACCCTTCTGCAATCTGCATTTCAACAAGAATGACAAGCTCTTTGGTCAATTGTTAGGCAAACTAAGGTTGAATAGCGTAACATGAGTGGTTATCTTTTGTCTCATAGATTTTTTTATCCTTCGATATTTTAATTTTAGTATCTCCTATTGTGATTGTGTTTTTGGCAAAAATAGCTTTATTTTCTCTTATCACGTTGTGTATAGCCATCACTTAAATGATAAAATCAGAAAAGCATTTTTTTAAAAAATATTTTGAATATTACCATAAACGCCTTTCATTCCTTTCTGCTTCTCTTCAAATTTTATCATACCAATCCCTGAACCCACCTCCCACCTCTGCCTCTCAACCTTCCAAAATGTTTTTGGGCAAAAAGTCTCGCTATTGCTCTGTCTTTGTCTTCCCCGTTGTGCTTGGCGAACCTTCCGAATGAATACAAAGTCTTAAAAGGAGCCTGGCAGTGCAATGATTTGAGGCAGCCTCTACGTCGTTTCATAAAGCCCGGACGATTTTGTAAAATCCTGCGTCGTTTGCGTTATAGGAGATATGCTTGCGGAGGACGGTCCAATGAGCTGCGTCTATAGACCGCTCTGTAATCATTAATTGGGACATGCCAAATTGTTTTTTCATTTTCTTTTTTTTTTTTTTTGGTCTATTGGACATGCCAATTGTTTGATTATGTATTCGTTTAGGTAATATTTCATTATCCACAGTTGTCGTATTCTCCTTTACTTGACGTTTGATATTTTAGGATTGTCAATTACATCTTAGTTGGAATTAACAATAAGCAAAATTTTCTATTTTTTAACAAATTCATATTTTGTTTTACAAACATTCAAAATTTACACAACAAGCAGGCTGGCAACCGAAGCAACTTGTCCTGGGAGGCATTGTACATTGACCTAGTTAGGTGGTATGTCCTTCCAAATTTCCTTGGCTAAGTTTGTTGGATTGGTGGACGGCTCTTTGCAATAATTTTCAGAGAGAAATCATATTAAACTATGACGCACGCCTCTCATCCCATGCCCATAATAATAATATATATCCAACGGCACTCTGCATTATAAAATTGAATTATTTGTCCCTTTCAGATTCAGTGAAGAATACGACATTGTGTATATACAAAGTTTTGATTTTAACGATATTCTTGTGCTACGGTTATATATTTAAGTAAAAAAAAAAAAGAAGAAAATCTCTAAACCTCTGAAAAGGAATATGTAAATTCTAATTGGAAAAAAGAAAAATTAATGGTCTCCAAGGCCAAGCCTACACATCTCCTCCACCGGAGGACTCTCCCAGTGAGAACTCCCGCGCCTGAACGCATTGAAATCATCCACACATTGCTTAAAGTTGAGCTCCATAACCCGCTTCCTAGCGAAGGCCAGCTTCTTGCCTGCAACCTTATCGAAAATCTTCTCCCACCCTCTCTCCCAATCATCGTGAGCATCACACAGCTTAAGCGCATTGTTTCTCCAGTCAGTCCAACTCCAACCCCGGTCAAGCCGCGACATTACACCCGCAACGCAGGAACCCTCGCAGACCGGCGTGCACGGCCTGCACTTGGCCCCACTCAGTGGCCCGGGGCTCGACAATGCCGCCACCGGCACACCGAATCGGTATGGGGGGAAGCCGTATTTCCGATCCGATAGAATGCAGAAGGGAAGGCGTTTTGTGATGGAAGGCACGCCTTGGGTGGTGAGCTGTGCCCTGAAGGCGGATTCCGAGTTGAGCTGGCGGAACCCCGCCGAGTCTAGTTTGGGGATGAGAGAGAGACGGGAGAGGGCCACGGCGGAGGAATTAAGATCACCGATGCCAAGCCTGTCGTTGAGGCCGCCATAGGAGGAGCCAGTAGGAACAACATATTGACCCGAAATGAAGAATTCGGGCCCCAATGGGGCATTCCAGTACCCGTCAACGCGGGTTCGAATTATCCAATCATAAGTGAAATTATTTCGCGTTTGATGCTCTCGGATCGTTGTTATACACCACTCTACGAGCTCGAAATACCGCAGCAAGCCCTGCAGGAATTTTATTTATTTATTTTTGGACCAAAATAGAAACGTCAATTGTAAACCAACCAATGAAAAGGAAACAAAAATGGAAAAGAGGCGATCCTTGCAACTTGCTGTCTCGCTATGGGTCCACATACAACCTCTGGACAACAGTACGACGGGGATCTGATCAAATCCGTTGAAAATTGATTAGGGTGGGACGGGGCTGTCCGATGACAGTGCACACGGTAGGAGTTACGACAATTGACAACGGAAGACGCGATAATGCTGTTTTAACTGTATCGCGACAAGGAGAATAAAGACACACAAATGTATTTTTTAAAAATAAATAATAATGAAAAAAGTTATAACTTACAATTTCGTTAAAAATTTTGAGTTAAATTTACATTATACAATATATTAAACCACTACATTAAGACAAAATTGTATAAAATTACACGGACATTTAGTTCATTAAATATTTTGATAAAAATTTAAATTCATGATTACATAATAAAAATAAAATTTTTTAATCACTAAATCATATCAAGTAATACAAATATTCTTATTTTTGTTTCGGACTTTTGTTTTTTAAAGAATAATAATAATTTTTACCCTTCAAAGCAAAAAAAATAAAAAATAATGATAATCATAGTACGTTAATAAATTAATAAATATTACATTAAAGGTATTATATTTGTACAATTTATAACATTTGATATTTTACAATCATAAGAGCCTTAATAGACTTGGGAATTATTTAGACGAGGAAAAAAAAACAAATTATTACAACAAAACACAGTATAATTCCAAAGAATAATTATAAAATGTGAAATGAAAGGTAATTTGGTATAATAAAAAAAAACAATGGAGTGTGAATTGTTTTACTACGCCTACGAAAAAAAGGGTCATATATTTTCTATCATATATATATATATATATATATATATAGGTTTCGGGTTGTTAATATTTTTTAGTCCAGCAAAGTCCAAACTCAGGGCGATCAGAACCAGACTTGGTCAAAGGAGAGAGAAATAGAAAACGACAAACTAGGAGACTAAAAAGCCAATCATCACGCTGCACGAGAAGCGAGACGACGTGAAAAACAGATCGACAGACGAAAACGGAGGACAAGATTGCAGAAATTCAGAAACTGAGGAATATTAAAAAGAGGGAAAAAAAAAAGGGGAAAACCTGGATGCCATTGGGGGAATCGGCGGCGGTGAGGACTCTGAACTGAGACTCGGTTTCTGGGATGGGTTGTGGATCAAAGATGCGAACCCAAGCTACTCTGGGCGCGCTCCTCAGCAGCGAGAGCTTGTACGCATCCTTATCCAAGGGACTGTGCAAAAACAGGTCTGAATTTGGGTACACTCGGAGAATATTCTTCAAAATCGACGACCCCGTGAGTTCAAATCTCCTGGCCCCACCAACCAAACACACCGCTATTCTCGCCCGATTTAAGCCGCCTGCCCGCTGATACCCACGGGACCCTGATTCGGTACGATTGGCAGCCGCCGGCGGCGGCGGCGGCGACAGACCAAGATGGTCAGTTGTTGTTGCTGAATTTGAGCTGACACCTACTGCCGAACCGGAAGAGGTGTTGGGCAAAAAGTAGGCTAGGGGGGCAAAAGTGGAAGAAGGAACGACCGGGGTGGACGGTAATGAGAAAAAAATGAGTAGAAATAAAAGAGCAATTATCAGAAATAGGTTTCGCCGATCGAGATCCGACAAACATCTTTTAACGAAGGCGGTTGCTTCTCGAACACACTTTAAAACCATCCCTCTGACCTTTTTCTTTTCTTCCTTTTATCTGTCTTCCTCTTCATAAACCCTTTTTAGGCTTTTCAATGCTTCATCTTCGGGCTTTGCGTTATCCCAAGTTCCAATTTTCCTAGAAAATTTTGCGAATCGATTGGAAATTTTTGATTTTGAGGCTTTTGTTTTACGAGAGAGCCATTTGTCCGCGGTTTTGCCTTGACTTCCTGTTTTTCTATTATACTGCGGCCTCCGAGGGGAAAGATGCTCTAAAATAATAAAAACAAGTAATTTAGAGATTTCTTAAATTTATGTTTATAAAAATAATAATTATTTTCGGTTACAAAAAGAAACGTATACTTTAATGATTTTTTTCCTTTTCCTATTTTATGGAAAATTAAATTTCTCGGTAAAAATTTTTGCTTTGTGTTAATCATTAAAAGACAACCCAAAAAAAAAAACATTTTTACATTTTGTATCCATTTATGCCACAGCAAAAGAAATAATAATTTTTCCTAAGCGAGTTAAAGAAATACCAAGTGGGTTCATCTATATAATAGAACAAAGGATTGAGGCCAAGTTGGTGCTTTCAAATTCAAACCTTTCAGCATCGTCCAACTTTCTCACTCTTTCTTACCAAAATGGAGAAAAAAAAAAAAAAAAAAACACTTGTCCCGTTATCCACATAAATTTTCTTTCCATTTTCTAGCCACTCCCTTTCTTATCATTATCCAAATGAACAATTATTTCATTTTCTTCTCATCTTTTTCTAGTAAACCAAACAGGCACTATTTTTGATTAATTTAACACTCCAACTATTCTTTCTTCCATTTTTTTGGGTCGTCTTTACAATTTCTTTTATTTTATGTCCTTAACAAGCGGTTAAATCAAATAAAATTAAATATTTAGAGAATATGGAGTTAAAGTTCTTATATTCAAAAGAAACAATTTTTACGTGTATGGAAATAGAAGAAAATATTTAATCCCAAAACAAGCAAAATTAGAAATTGCTGAAAGTAAATTTTAACCCCTTTAACCCAAACACTGCCTAAAGGGCAAGTAGAGCGAACGTCAGTCTCTCTGCTAACCAACCCAAAAAAAAAAAAAAAAAGGAAAAAAGCCATTTTCTCAGCTGCGCCCGCCAATAGGACAGATTTCCGCCGCGCGTCCCTTTGAAAACTTCTTCTTTTCTATTGATTTGAAAAAGAATGTTTGAAAACTTCTTCAAAACAGTTTCAAGGGAAACTAAAGGAAGTTTTTCTTGAACATGTTTTATGTGTTGAAGTTAATTTAAATTTATATTAAATTTAAAATTAAATAATTAAATTATATTTGATACAATTTTAAAATAATATTAAAAATAAATGTCTAGAACATTTCTATTTACTGTGTAACCGATGAATAGAACTTTATGATGAATAGAATTTGATATGTGTAAGCTTCTTAATCATTATTATATAATATTTTTAAATTAATAAAATTATGATTATTAATATAATTATGCAATAATAATACCAGAATTAATTAAACTCTAATTTTAACAACTTATTGAATTCAAACTTTGAGGTGTTGAGCATTTCAACCGGAATAAACTCCGCGTTGCCAGATGGGAAAGACGAAGGAGCACGGCAAGTGAAGTCGTTTGGGCCTTAATGCTGTCATGATTATATGAAGGAAAACGGCATTAGGCTTTTTCTTTTTTCTTTTTTCTTTTTTGACAGGTTAAGGCCAATAACAATTGCATCCAAGCACGGAGTCGTGTGCATGTCGCTGGCTTTGGTCAGTCACAAGGAAGCGCCTGAAGCAAATTATGCAAGACAATTTCCCATTACTCGACTTGTAATCAGGGAGTTGGTTATTTCTAGGTAGACTCAGCCCGCGACGAACTCCTCTTAATGAATGGATCTCAGGAGTGAACGAGTTGCTACTTTATATTGGAGAAGTCCATTGTGGACTTGGTCTATAATGCCATTGATGAATATTTAGATCATTGACTTCAAACTTAAGGTTTGAAATAGTATGCAAAAAAGAACAGCCCTATATAACCTTAGTCCTTCATATTCCAAATTTCAAATTTTACTTCCAAGAAGTGTTGTAGAGTCGAGTGATTTATGGAAAAGAAAAATAAAATAAAAAAGTTATTTATTTGCGTAGTTAACAATGCAAGTCGACACGATTTATTTACGCCTTTACGTAAAAGGAAAAAGGGAACGGACGCAATATATACTATTGAGCCTCAGAGCTTACTTTTTAACACATTTAACACGCCTCGTGTCAGGGATATCAAGAGAGGGCCATCTGGACCGTTTTCTAAAACGAAATTTACAACTTTTTTGGGTTTTTTTTTTTTTTTTTCGTCTTTGTCTTAAAGAGTAGTTCAACGAGCTGGCCTCTTTTGTGTTTTCCAAAGTGACTGTGTTGATTACCTTTAAAACCATAAAAAGTTTAGTTTTTTGGTCCTAGTCCCGACTAAGCTAGGCCATAGGTGGCTAAAACCAGGTTATAGACTTAAATTTTTCAGCTGGAGATTCAAAAATTCATTCTTTTGCCGTTAGGATACCCGTTAGAACCTGTATGCTACATGAGAAATGGTGACTCCTTTTTTTTTTCATAAATTTCACAAAAATTTGTTCAACCTCTACGATAAAAATTACTGCGATAGGTCCTTGCAAATTTTATTACATTTTTAATTACATATAAAACCGCACCGTTTTTTGAATGGTTCACGCGGGGATACAAGAAGAGAAATATTTGTTTGGTGTGCCAATCGTGATAAGTCCTTGTTAATAATCTTTGTCCCAATGCCTTTTTTTTTTTTTTTACAAAAAAAAATATAATAAAGGTAATAGTTATCCGTCTTGTAAGTGAGCAAAGTTATTCGTTCCCTTTTCGATATAAATTTTTTACATAAAAAATTTACAGAATTTTACTACGTTCAGTCATAACGTATTGAATATAAAATTTAATAATGCATTCGTCTTAATTTCTTTTTTTGTTAGAAGGGGTGTTGCTGCAAGAACTGAAACAGGAGCCGAACCAGAATTGAGAAAGACACGTCACAAAACGACCATAAATCCTTGGCTATGCTCTTGTCAAAACGATGGAGCAGCCAGTAAAGGGAAAAAGTGCAAGCATCCGGTAAGCCTCTTTTTTGGTGGTCATTTTAATTTTTTCTACTGAGGTGGGATTAAGAACCGTGCAATGTCCATAGGCAAGGAGGTAAGCTGATAATTGACCAGCTTACAACGCCCCCGTTCTCTACCCTAGTTGTCGGATCAACCCATAATACCTGATCTTGCTCAACCCCTGGCGACTTCATTTCTTGAGGAGTGATCTAGATCGAAGCGGAGAAACAGAAAACTCAATGCGGGGGTGACCGAGATGACCCGAAATCAAAACTTGAATAGACGCCAGGTGGCCTTTCAAGGGGTTGAATTAACAGCCACAATCTTGAATCACCCACAATATCAGCCAATCCATTAATGTGGTTGAGTTCATTATAAACAGACCTCGTCAATTTAAGTGTAATTTGATTTTACTAAATCCGTGCACATGCCATTGGCTAGGCACTCGAACACAGCCATTTTACCCCACTGAAAGATGAGCAAACAGAACTACAAACAATTTTTGTCTTGTGATCATTATGCAATGTTAAATACATGTGATATAGAAATAAGACTTGAAAGCTAGGCCAAACAATTGGTGTCCACCATGATTAAATCATATCTGGTGAGCAACAAATTTTCCATGGTAGCATACAGAAACATATCCCAGATCTGGTACCTCGATGTAATCCTCTGCAAACAAGTAGTAGAAGCAACCTGACAAGGATTTTGTCTATTGTATCCGTGGACTTCATCTTTTGGATAGCAATGGTTTCACAGATTCTACAACTACCTGCAATGCATGAAAATGACAGATCAATTGATGAGGTTGTCAATGATCAAAAGGAAATCATAGTGCAATCACTCTTTCCTGTAGCAGTTTTCTTGACAAAATTCGGTACCATGAATTGGAAAATTGTATCAATAACAATAGTTTGTGCAGAGTTCCAGGGACTTCCATCAACACAAATTAGGCTACAGTTAGTGTCAACAATTTTCATTTCTTTTTTCAAACAATAAGAATTCTTGTGCCACTGTCAGAAGGAATTAATTTCAGCACTATCAACTGTTTCCCCATCTTTGCACTCATAGCCTTACCCTGCCATCATATGATAAAGATGCAAATATCCAAGGTTCGCGAGAACTCCACGCAAGACCTACGACATGGCACAAAGCTTCTCAGCTCAAGTTCAAAATTCACACAGATTATAAGATATACCAGGTGACTACAATAGTTACCATAAACACTGTCCTCAAAGTCACTGTAAGTATTAAGTAATGGATTGACTCGCTGTGTGGGTGATTCAACCAGGCTGCCAAGAGAATATATATATATATATATATATAGATGAAAATCTGCCAAATAGACTGAAAAAGAAGTAAGACATAACAATGAGGCCAATGCTGCAGATGCAAGAAATGACCTTTCAGATGGTAACTCATCACCAGCTGATGTGGAAGCAAACCACAGGTTAACAGTTGAGTCTGTACCACAACTCTGCATTAACTCATATCTGGTCAGAAAAGTACAAATCATTGCATAGCTAGAAAAAAAAAAAGAAAATTTAGTTTCATTGAAACTGACAACCATCCACATAATTAATGCAGGCCTAGAAGACTGGTTGACTAACCTAAATCAAGACCAAAACTAAGAATCTATATTTTACTTCTTACCTTCCAGTGTAGCTAGAATATAGATGATTTCTATGTATTTTCTTTTTCATTCCTTCCAGCCCACAAATGTGGTCCTCCAGATGAAAGGACATTCTTTAGCAAAAACAGATTCAAATCATTCAATCTACTGAATTTAAATGCAAAAGATCTTAAACAATAATAACAACAAAACCTTAATCTCAAATTTAATTGAGATCCATTACATGAATCTTTTTCTCACCACAAAAATGCAAATTTCTTCACATATAGGTATGGATTATTTCAAAGAACAGAGTTCATAGAAGCATGATGCATATCCTTCATCTGGATGAACAGTGAACAAATTCTTTTATATATGTCTGCCCCTGCCTCTGTGTGTGTGTAAGAGAGAGAGAGAGAGAGAGAGAGAGGGAGAGCTACCAAAATCAGCCCATCATACTCAGGGTTGCATTTGACTGCCCACGTCCTGCCAGAATTTATCCAAGGAGAGAACTATGAGTGCATAAATGCAAGTAATTATCACAGATGAGTGAAAGAGAGAGAATATTGAACTTATGTGAATAAGAAGATGTGATAGTGACACAAAGCTTACAACACAACAAATAAAAGCAATAAAAAGAAAAATCTCAGGACATAAGAACTATCAAGAATGGCAATGAAAAAATATTGGAACTGCAATAGAGGAGAAATAAACTACCAGTGTGTATGCCCAGGAAGCTGCATGATGGGAATCCTCAGCGTCCTAGTATCCCAAATGTCTATTCCAGATTCATCTTCTGCAGTAACCTGTAATGGTTGGTTACTTAGAACTAAAGAGGTATTGACAGCAATAGAGATATTGCCAATGAACACAACATGGAGTTATCTGGAAAAAAACTAGCCTGTAAGTTTTACCAAAATTATCCATGGTAGAAATGCAGAGAATCAATGCAGGAAAAGTGACATAAGACCAATGCTGCAGTGCAATCTTACGAGTATATGCCTCTTCTTTGTGTCATAATTGATGTTGCGGACATGGGAACACTCTATTGAATTTGTCTTCCTGTAGGTATATGTATCATGCTGTTAGACACAAACATCTTACAATATGTGTTATTGGCCACACTGAGATTTGATTTGGGTGCAGATATTTTGAAACATAGCACTACCAAGAAACACCACTAAGATACTTCAGAGGAACAAAATATGATAAGTTGGAAAAAGTACAACAATTCTCTTAGTAAAATAGTTGACAGCAACAATTAGACAAAGGGGCTGGCTTTGGGATAATAAACAGGACAGAAATTCTGGCATCCATTTAGTTTAAAGCATCTAATGGAGGCTCATCTACAAGCTACTTTCTACATTTGTGGCAATGAATGGTTCAGATATGACGGGAAAGTTGCGGTATAAGTTACTTCATATTGATCTAAAGGTCATGAGTTCAAGTTGCAGAAATAAACTTTTGTAAAAATAGGGCTAAGGCTGTACTTACTTAGACCCCACAATGAGGGAGCTTGGTGCATTGGGACACCCTTTTAATTGGTTAAGAGAGAGAGAGAGAGAGAGAGAGAGAGAGAGAGAGATGAAGTGCAAGCATACTTCATTGTTCGAAGATCCCAAAACTGGACAGAGGATTCACAAGTTGCTGCAACAGAATTCACATCGTGTGGGTCCCATGCTCCACTAGTTAAGTAGTGTAACATTCCAGCTGACTCCTTAGATTGTACCTAGATTTTGCATCAAGACTTAATTGAGTATGGTGCAGAATTCTTACGTAATAGTGTCTTCAAGAGACCAAAGTTTCTCCATGACCAGCATAGAAACGATCAGCCAGAATAATTCTTCTGGCATCAAATGCAACAATTTATTTATTGTACAAATTTCAGAAAGATCAGTAAGCCAGGTGTTTCATTACTTATTTATTGTACCTGGGCTGCTTTTCTTGCACAATCTAAACTCCACACCAGAAGATTTGCCTCATCAATGCTAATTAACTTATCATTTCTTCCAGATGGCCACCATAAGATGCTGTTGAGAATACTTAAGTAGTCAGCCATAAGGAATACATGCAAGGATTAAACTTCAGACATTAAGGCACAGAGCACCAAATACATATGATATGATCCTAACTGGTATTACAAGAAATATCAGAAAAATAAAAAACACAATGGCCAAAAAAATGCTGTCATGTGAGTTCATAGTGTATTTGTAACTAGAAAAAAAAACAAGAACCAAATCCCTCTCTCAAATGTCAGAAAGAGGATCCCAAAACCTCAAAGAGTACATCTCACCAATACAGTTTCCCACCTTTTTTTTTTTTTTTGGATTAGCTTTTGGTCAATTCAAGCAACAACTGCAGGATCATCCAGAGAAATGAACTCACCAATTAATCTTACCAACATGTCCATCAAGGGAAGCAATTCTTTCCAGCTGAGGGGAATTTAACTGCCCATATAACTCCGGAATCTGCCACACTGCAGCTCCGTATGATTCACCTTTAATAACAATATGAAATCAATCACTGCCTACATAAACAATATCACGGAACTGCTAACAGCTGCCAATAACCATAAACTAATTTTTGATACAATGCAGGGAGAAACAGAATAAGCTTCTTTAACAGTATTTCACAGAGCTGGCGATCACAGTGAAAGATAATCAACAGAAAATAAATTAAACACAGCGTTTCGAACCAAGACGTTCAAGGAGGGCCAGGCGGGTTACCAGTAGAGAAGACGGTGGAAAAGATGCGCTGATCGAACGGACAAGAAGCGAGATCCCAGATCTCATTAGGATGCGAAAACAAGCCTTCGCATATCAGTTCGGTTCCACTCGCTGATAGCCCAATCAGATGCACCTGCGAGCGTGCGTTTACATTTCAAATCCTTCAGCTTCTTTCATTCATCACATTGTTACAGGCCAAAATAATATTTAAATATCCAGGCAGAATCAGTTTTTTCTTCTCTTTTTTTTTTTTTTTTTTGCAATTTCTTTTTTTTTTTGTACCTCATTTTCCTCCCTGAGACTGAGAGTGCCTGTAATGAAGCTGGTGTGATCCGTGTCGGCTTTAACGTCTGATATGCACCTCGCCTGCACATTATCACCACGAATCATTATTTTGTTTTTCATTTCTTGAATCCGTAATCAGAGACATAATAATAATAATATAATAATAATAATAATAATAGGTTACATCATCTGACCTGAAACTTGAGACCATAACCTATGCCCGACGATCCGCCTTGCATCTTAATGTTTTCCGGCGCCACCTGACACCAGGATCCAATGGAACTGCTGCTGCTGCTTGTACCTTCTTCACCTTAATCTCTTAATTAAATTTAATAACAGTACTTTCTACTTCTGAACCCTAGCTTTTATTTTTCTGAAAATTTTCGTTTTCACTCGTCATTTTCTCGTCAAGTTTCCTGCAAAGTTTTTTGTCAGCTCGATCGTCAATGTTGCTGTCCACTTCTGGCATGCGATTGCGCTGCTTTCACACGTTTGCAGGTGGTGAAGGAGACACAAAGCCCAAAATCATTTGGATTCCCCATCCCACAAAGCCTCCGATGGGATATCTTTTCCCACCGTGGGAACGAACATCGGCCCAAAAGAGCCGTAGAAATTCTCCCTGGGCTCTACGCATAGGCCCATCGAGAAAACAATTTTAGGCCGAAAGCGAGCCCAAAAAGGAGATGTGATTATCCCAAATAATATAGTTTACGACATTTTTTTAAATTAAAAATAAAGAACAAAAAGCATTTGGTATAGTCTAAATTGTTGATTATGGCATATGAACTTATAAAGTAGAATCAATTGAGTCTATAAGAAGAGACCTTCAGATTGCACTAGTTTTGACCTCTTTGTATGACATAGATATTGGCAAAATGACAAAAATCTAATAATATATTTTATCAATGAGAGAAATGAGAAGAGAGGTAACAAAAAAAAAAAAAACAAATTTAATGGATGATTTGACATTATAGTATATAATTCGATTGCGCAAGGACGTGTTGTTACATTTTCAACTATGATGCATAAACAAAAACAAAGGAATACTTATAAGAATAAATATAAATTTTTAGAAATTATGGCATAAATTTTATATAGTATAATTGTAAAATATATTAAATATATGTGTGAATAATATAAATATTTTAGTTGAATTAATATTGCTATCTCGTATAATTTAAAAAATTTTATATATTATTTTTATATTATAATTAGTAGTTAATTAGTAATTTTAAAAATAATAATTTTTATCTACATGTAATATTATATTTAATAAATTTTAAATTATAATATTTAATATAATTATTATAATAAAAATATATATTAATTATAATTTTTTTAATAATAAAATACGTTGATTAAATAATTTTAAGTAATTAGTTGATTATATTATTTTATTTAATTAATATTTATAATTAAAATTTAATTTTTAAATAAAAATTAAAAGTTAATTTATTAATTCACTTTTAATTTTTAAGTGATTTAAATTTATTAAAAAATTATATTTAAATTAACTTTATATCTATTCAAAAGTAATTTATTAACTTAAGTTTATTTTTTTGATAAGGTGATAATTGATCAATTAAATTATTTTAATTAAGAAAAAAATCATGTTAACCACTTATTTATCTAAATTCAATTTACTAAATTAATTTTATTTTTTTAAGTGATACAAGGTGATTTGGTCAATTAAATTATCTTAATTAAGTTAATATTTATATTATTGGCTATGTTTCCTTTTTGAAGAGATTTTCTTAAGAGTTACTAACTAAGATATATCTTTAGTAATCCTTCCACATAACAACTAATCTACCAAATCATTATTAATTGATCAATTTTAATTCTTCACATATGATATATTTATACATTACAGAAACATGTTAAGACATTATCCTAAATTTTCCAATTTCATACATCCCATATTTCTATTTTTCAGCATTAGTAGAAGTCTCTTCGCAATCTCGCTTCCTAATTCTCTGGTGAACCACCCTGTGCCTATTACCAACTCTTTCTAATAATTGATCACTGTGCGAAATAGTTGGTTCAATCATCTTAAATTGGAGTAATGAACACGGCTGCAAATGTAGTGCCAATATCCAAATATGAACGTGCATGCAAGCAAGTATAATAAGCGTTGAAGCATTGGCATGTTATGACCAAAATCATAAGCAATGATTTCAATCTAGCCTTTTTATTTTCTTTTTTCTTTTTTGTGTTTCTCTTACGGTAGATGGTGAAGGGTTGATGATCGCTTCGTTCTGTCGCTCCCTCTCCTTTGGTCTCAGACGGAGAGTCTTCCAGGGGCTATCGGGTTGACGTACAGAAGGAGCTCGTCTTTGTCTTGCGGGAATGCAACACTTGAACTCGGACTGAATATGAATAATCCAGCTGTTGATCCCTGAGCTTTAAAAAATGTCGCGGTGGGATTTGTCTAAGAGCAATTTTGGAAGTCCCAGCAACTCTGAAGCCATTGAATACTTTAACCTGCTTTCTTGAATATGTGTTTGCAAAAACTTATGATACAGCGTGGGTTTAATGCCTAGAAGCGTGATCAAGCAACATACAACTCAGCTTTTCCGTCAATAAAGAGACTCGTGAACTCTTCTCCATCAACGGTTTCCTTCTCTATAAGGAGCTGAGCAAGCTTGTGGAGGATGTCAATGTGATTTGTGACGATCTGCTTGGCCCTTGTGTATGCCTTCTCCACCAGCTCCCTCACTTCTGCATCCACCACATCTGCAGTTGCCATGGAGTAGTCTTTCTGGGATGACATCTGCAAATTGAAACAATCCAAGTCAGGCCTTCACTGTAAAATTGCTTCAGCAGTGAACTGGAGATGGCGAGCATGAGAACAAGAAACTAGTAATATTTTAAAACCATTCACATTGATATTTCGTACCCAATGGCAATCATACCTGTTGACCTAAGAATGGATTTCCACCAGGTCCACCAATGGCAACTTGTCCTATCTTTTTGCTGAACCCAAATCTCTCAACCATCTGCCTTGCAACACGTGAAACTTGCATGAAATCATTTGATGCTCCAGTAGTCACATTTTCTTCACCAAAAATGACCTCCTCAGCGACCCTGAATTACCAATGAGAAAGAAAAATTTTCATATAAATGATGTACCAGGGATACCACGGCTGGGTATAGCACTTGCACTTCCTGTCATGTAACATGTGCTTAAATTCAAGCACCTATGAAATCAGAGGCCAAGTAGACCCAAAAGGGGGCTTTGATCAAGAATAATACTGAGTATTCCTCATTAAGGTTTGCCAAAAGATTGGCCAAAAGATGAGCTTCAGTTACTGACCTTCCACCAAGTGCAACTGCCATCTGATTTTCCAGGTAGCTTCTGCTGTAAAGGCCAGACTCTAACCTCTCCTCGCTTGGAGCGAAAAATGTAAGACCACCAGCTTGGCCACGAGGAATGATCGATATCTTTGCCACAGGATCATATTCAGGCATGAGTGCACCAACTAAAGCATGCCCAGCTTCTGCAAATTGGAGTGCAAAGTACTTAGCAAGCCAAAATAAAACCTAGATAAATTGAGCAAAGTTAGTAGTTAGCAAAAACCATATACCATGATAAGCAACTAATTTTTTCTTCTCATCAGAGACAACGGCATTTTTCTTCTCTGGTCCAGCAATGATCCTCTCCAAAGCATCTGATATCTCATCTTTGCTTATTTCCTTCAGGTCACGCCTTGCTGCAAGAATGGCTGCTTCATTCATCAGGTTCTGCAGATCAGCGCCAGTAAATCCTGGGGTCCTCCGTGCAATCTTTTCAAAGTCCACATCCTTTGCAAGTGCCTTTCCTCTAGAGTGTACCTGTCATTATTAAATGTTAGTTTTGAGCAAGCAGAGGTTAAACAAAAGCAAATTAGAAAACAAGCTAAAAGTTGAAGGCGTGATGTATAAGCTTGGGAAAAAAGACCCGGCTTTCAGCAGAAACAAACATACAAAAGAGGAAAAAGGTATAGTCAGGCCAAGCAATTAACTAGATGAACATTCTACTCATAGATGATTCTTTCAAACAATCATCCCGGCTAACAAAAGCTAGTGCAATATATACCAGCACACAATGTTCAATTGACAACTAGGGCATTAACGCTACAACAAGATGTCTGCAAGTCCATGAGTACACTCAGAAACAGTACCTAAATACATTCAACGATGCCAATATGTGCAAGTCCACGTACACAGTAATATCACAGCGCATGTTACTTGTCGTGTCAGATAATTCAAATTGTCGCTACTGAATTACGAAAAAGCCAACAAATTACGCTAGGAAAAAAGAACCAAATGCTGTGAATGGTGCGAGCTAACCTGAAGAATCTTGACTCTACCAGCAACATCGGGCCTGTCCACAGTGACCTGCCTATCGAACCTGCCAGGCCGCAACAAAGCCGAATCAAGAACATCGGGTCTATTG